>OV121073.1:7428299-8028299 GCA_921293005.1 Nemoura dubitans
AATGATCATCGTGGAGCACACGACGATCAGAGCTTGCGGTGATCGACGGCAGAGAGCCTGGAGTCTGCCTGAGCATGAAGCGTAACAGAATAAGCGCTTGCTAGTTCGAATGACCACATTTCCTTGCCACTGTCTGGATGAGTAGCTTCAAGCGAGTCGCGCGGAGCGTAGAGATCGGGGATTTACTCCGCTGCATCGCAAAATATGACCAGTTCATGGAAAGAGAGTTGTAAGGTGTCTTTGTTCAATCTTCGCTCAGCATCTGATCTGACTCCATTAGGTCCCGTTTTGTCTTCACTGAGATAAGGCACTCAATATGCAAGATTAGGCCCTGATAATCCACTAATTATGCAATTTAACGCACTCAGTATGAAAGATTAGGCACTAAGAGTACGAGACTTGACGCTTAGTATGCAAGGTTGCAGCCTTGCAGGCAATAGTATGCGTGAAATGCCAGAAAAGCAAAAGTAGAAAATATTGTAATTTTGACTTTGATTTTGGACCCATTAAGTTGGTGGTTCGCAACTAGTTCACCCATTCAACTAAACTGGACACACATTTCTACTACACATTCTCAGCTTTTAATAAATGCATGCTTTTAAACCCGAACGTGTGCTTGATATTAAGGTATAATCGCACAGAGCTCGCGTTTTGGGCGATAATCAACGACCACAGCATCTTATCTTCAGCATCTATATAAGTACCAAAAGATGGGATCTTGAATATCAATTACCTGCGTAAAAGTTAAAACTAGGTCGTGCTTGTGGTTCTATGCTAATCATTGCCACTATTATAGATTGACTTCATTTTTACAGTTGGCCCCCAATATAATTTCTTAGACATAATCATTGTTGTTGGCCAGGGTGGGGAGGTAAAGTGAACATTTCTACCACTTTTCTACAGGAAACTCTGGTGCCATTACAAAGATATCATTCATGTGTAGATATCAATCGCCGCCATTTTGCGAGTCGCCAACAACAGAGTCGCGAGCAACGTAGTCAAACTACGATCGCCGAGATAATGACAACGACACCTGAAACTGATGCAAGAAGGTCGAATCAAATCCAATCGGAATCCAGCGTCTTGCAATTAGAAAACACCCTCCCAATCCACAGGCGGTGAATACATTCAAATAACAATCGCATTACTCCCAATTAGCCTGCTTTCGGTAATTAGAATGCAAGGATTCGAGGTTATTGGTTTTATTTGTTTTCTACCGTTGTGGCTAAAATGTTAGTCGAGAACCCTGAACTGAGCTGAATCACATTTCATACCATTTTCTTCACAATATTGTACTTATTGGTTAATTTAAAAATATTTGCAGCTCATACTCGCTTTCCCATTTTTGGTTATTCTAGAACACAGAAGAATGTAATTTTAAGTTGGCCATCGGTATTACGCGAGTTTGTTATTTATTTATTTTATTTACCTTATTATGTGAAGGTAAATAAAGTAATACCTACCCAAGGGCTGCGTGGAAGTATGTTCTGTTGTCACGTTGTGCTTGGCTATTTATGAAAGAATAAGGCGAGCCTGGACTATAACTATTACTTTATAGTAAAGAACTGGGAATTTAATTTAATTAGTTTACTTCGTAAGCATAAAATCAGCCCATCGTCATTAAAATTTATCGAAAATACGAATAGAAATACCGTACCAAACACGTATAAATGTAAAACTTCTGACTTGCGTTATTTCAGTATACATTTACCTGTGTAACATCTGAAATGTACGTAAATTTGTCAAAATGGTAAAAAAGAAAGACTATCGAAAAATTTATCTTTTCGGAACGGCCCATGGGTGTCCGAGCAGCCGTCGAGTCTGCATATCTCTGGCAGCACATCCTACCTGCAGTCGCTGCCAACGCACATCTAAACTGCAGTCGCTGCCAACGCACATCTAAACTGCAGTCGCTGCCAACGCACATCTAAACTGCAGTCGCTGCCAACGCACATCTAAACTGCAGTCGCTGCCAACGCACATCTAAACTGCAGTCGCTGCCAACGCACATCTAAACTGCAATCGGTCACACGCATGTTCTTTGTATTTGTGGACGGGTGGGGGGGGGGGGGGAAATTGCAGATTTGGTTTCACTCGCTCCGCTCATCAAATAATTATGCTTAACAATTTGCATTCCTTTGCAACTTGTGACTGGGTCGACGCTAAAGTGGGCTTTGCCAGTCTGGTATGAAAACTCTGCAGCCAGACAGTCTCGTTCAGACGACTGCAACTACGTGGAGCGCCCAAACAGCAAGGGCATGTGCAGTTTGTGCAGTTTGTGCAAATATAATTAAACACTCGTCTCACTTTTTTACAAATAAAACAAAAGATTCGAAACAGGCTCTCGCTAATACCGCACGTAATTGCAGCGTATGGTAAATTTCAGATTGCATCTTGTTTCAGGTTTCAATCGCTATGACCTTGCAGCGTCGCATGCAGGCGCATGTAGTGTGTCAAAAATAGCTTGCCAGTTTTTTTGCAGGCACTGCGCTTCAAATTGTTGGTGCAGGTCAGGCTCACTTTACGGCCGACAATTTGTTTTCTGGATATAATTACAAATTCTTGTTTTATTACTTATGTTCCGAGCAGAATTTTGATGAAGTAATTTTCTTTTTATATTCATTTGTGCACTCGACCACAGTTATGCGAAAAAATACTTAAAATGTAATAACTATCAATCAGGCTTATAAACGAGCAATTATCACCCATATAAACATGGCAAGCTTGAAATTCAGAGACATTAGCAAGTACTTCCTATCATTGTAGGTACTAGTTATCATTGTACTAGTTACCTCAAGTTATGTACTCTGTATGGGATACATAATTCCAGCATGTTAGAATAGCGGCGCCGACAAAAGAGGAATTCCCAATAAACAACCTTTTATCGATTTTGGCAAACTACGACATATTTTTTGTATACAGATCTGGGAAATACAACAAATGATAATATCTGGTATTGTGGTACAACTCCAAGTGGAGGAATAAGTTTATTGTACGTGTTCATACAACTAATAATCATTGTCTGCAGCACATTCGTCTGGGCACGAAGAATGCGAACTTTGTTTCGTACTCCTTTGTACTATGTATTAGGTACTTGATATATCAGTAAAAAAAAAGTACGAAGTAACATCCTGCATGTGCCTAGTGGAGTCGGGCCACGGTCAATCTTCACTGGTTGTAGTCATTACTCAATAAAAGGCTTTAGCTGCAGCACAGCGCGGTTTTGTGCGGATGCGTTTCATAGTGCAAGGCTGTGCAAGTGCAGTGTGGTGAAATGCAGCTTGCGCGATCGGCTCACACTAAAGTGCACATGTCAACTGTGAATGCAGACTCCGCTTGCTTATGCTTCGTCCGGTGGGCAACAGTATAATGGCCATGGTCAACAAATCGTTCTTCACGCTGCTAGAAAAAATGGGCACATTCAATCATTTCATATGCTTGTTTTCCACTCGGAAATAAAACGAAAGTCCGAACACGCATAGATCCATCAACTAGTTAAACCTTTGTGGGAGGTAGAAGGACCTATCCATGTTTACGTCCTGCGAAGGTGCAAAACAAACAAGCAGAATTTGGGATCTTTGTTGAACATCACTGTTTTGTTTCCCTCCGTTGTCTTTTCGGACAGATTGGAAGTAGCCAGCATCGAGCGTAGCGCCACCAATTTGCTATCAGCCATCAAGGTGGTCGATTCGTCTCTTACATGAGATTGCGCGATAGTGTCACTGCAGTGCCGCGCCCGTGGCGTCCACTGTCCGGTCGGTGGTCAGTTTGGCGCCCCCCCCCCCCCCCCACCCCGGCACTGCCATCTGCACTCCAGCTTCCCGGTCGCCTTGCTGCCACTTGGGTGGTGCGCCGGAGCCAAGCCAGTCCGCAAACGGCTGAGCATGACTTAGATTTCAACTTCGATACAATATTTCCCATTTTCCCCAAACTAATCGAACTATCGGCAAATGATTATTGAGACCACATGGTTACAATACAAAGAAAAAGAAGCACCAAACTGTCGTTGCAAATCGTTGGTATTACTTGAATGTGTGATTTTCGTTTCCCGGTGCAGGGTGCAGGGTGCAGGGTGCAGGGTGCAGGGTGCAGGGTGCAGTGTGCAGGGTGCAGGGTGCAGGGTGCAGTGTGCAGGGAGCAGGGTGCAGGGTGCAGGGTGCAGGGTGCAGGGTTCAGTGTGCAGTGTGCAGTGTGCAGGGTGCAGGGTTCAGTGTGCAGGGTGCAGGGTGCAGGGTGCAGTGTGCAGTGTGCAGTGTGCAGTGTGCAGTGTGCAGGGTGCAGGGTGCAGGGCGCAGGGTGCAGGGTGCAGGGTGCAGGGTGCAGGGTGCAGGGTGCAGTGTGCAGTGTGCAGTGTGCAGTGTGCAGTGTGCAGTGTGCAGGGTGCAGGGTGCAGGGTGCAGGGTGCAGGGTGCAGGGTGCAGGGTGCAGTGTGCAGTGTGTAGGATGCAGTGTGCAGTGTGCAGTGTGCAGTGTGCAGTGTGCAGTGTGCAGTGTGCAGTGTGCAGTGTGCAGTGTGCAGTGTGCAGGGTGCAGGGTGCAGGGTGCAGGGTGCAGGGTGCAGGGTGCAGGGTGCAGGGTGCAGGGTGCAGTGTGCAGGGTGCAGTGTGCAGTGTGCAGTGTGCAGTGTGCAGTGTGCAGGGTGCAGTGTGCAGTGTGCAGTGTGCAGGGTGCAGGGTGCAGGGTGCAGTGTGCAGTGTGCAGGGTGCAGTGTGCAGGGTGCAGGGTGCAGTGTGCAGTGTGCAGTGTGCAGTGTGCAGTGTGCAGTGTGCAGTGTGCAGTGTGCAGTGTGCAGTGTGCAGTGTGCAGTGTGCAGTGTGCAGTGTGCAGTGTGCAGGGTGCAGGGTTCAGGGTTCAGGGTGCAGGGTGCAGTGTGCAGTGTGCAGTGTGCAGTGTGCAGTGTGCAGGGTGCAGTGTGCAGTGTGCAGTGTGCAGGGTGCAGGGTGCAGGGTGCAGTGTGCAGTGTGCAGGGTGCAGTGTGCAGGGTGCAGTGTGCAGGGTGCAGTGTGCAGTGTGCAGTGTGCAGTGTGCAGTGTGCAGTGTGCAGTGTGCAGTGTGCAGTGTGCAGTGTGCAGTGTGCAGTGTGCAGTGTGCAGTGTGCAGTGTGCAGTGTGCAGGGTGCAGGGTTCAGGGTTCAGGGTGCAGGGTGCAGTGTGCAGTGTGCAGTGTGCAGTGTGCAGGGTGCAGGGTGCAGGGTTCAGGGTTCAGGGTGCAGGGTGCAGAGTGCAGTGTGCAGTGTGCAGTGTGCAGTGTGCAGTGTGCAGTGTGCAGTGTGCAGTGTGCAGTGTGCAGTGTGCAGTGTGCAGTGTGCAGTGTGCAGTGTGCAGTGTGCAGTGTGCAGTGTGCAGTGTGCAGGGTGCAGGGTTCAGGGTTCAGGGTGCAGGGTGCAGGGTGCAGTGTGCAGTGTGCAGGGTGCAGTGTGCAGTGTGAAGTGTGCAGTGTGCAGTGTGCAGTGTGCAGGGTGCAGGGTGCAGTGTGCAGTGTGCTGTGTGCAGGGTGCAGGGTTTAGTGTGCAGTGTGCAGTGTGCAGTGTGCAGGGTGCAGGGTGCAGGGTGCAGTGTGCAGTGTGTAGGATGCAGTGTGCAGTGTGCAGTGTGCAGTGTGCAGTGTGCAGGGTGCAGGGTGCAGGGTGCAGGGTGCAGTGTGCAGTGTGTAGGATGCAGGGTGCAGGGTGCAGGGTGCAGGGTGCAGTGTGCAGTGTGCAGGGTGCAGTGTGCAGGGTGCAGTGTGCAGTGTGCTGTGTGCTGTGTGCAGTGTGCAGTGTGCAGTGTGCAGTGTGCAGGGTGCAGGGTGCAGTGTGCAGGGTGCAGGGTGCAGGGTGCAGTGTGCAGTGTGCAGGGTGCAGTGTGCAGGGTGCAGGGTGAGGATGCAGGATGCTCGACTGTGAATTTGAAGTGAAAGGGAATGAGGACGAGGCTAAAAATTTCAGCTCGATTCAAGTTTTTATTAAATTTTTTGCCTCCGCCCCTTTTCTCTTCCCTTTCAAATCACATAAGACTATGAGCAATGAGAAGGTTATGAAAAATACGAAAAATAATAAAAAAATTTGCATTTTTCGGTTTTGTCATAATTGCCTAAAATATTTCGAGACTGCGTTTGTGTGTGTCAAAACATGGGACTGCTAAGGTAAAGGAACCCACTTCCTGTCATCCAGTCGAGCTGACATTTTGTGCATCGAATAGTTGCTGCTGAGTGGTGACAATACATGCTTTTAAACTTTTTGTCCCGTTCTCATTTCTCGTCCACATGAAATCATAAATTAGATAACATGCTCGAGATTGGGAAAATTCGGAAAAATATGGAAACCCAAATTTTCCCAAATTTGATTGGGAGCTTTTCCAGTTATAGGGAAGAAGAACTATCGTTGAATTTTGGAAATTTATCAATTTGCATCAGCTTACCTTTTTGTCGCTAGGTGGTCACTGAACTTTCCGGATTTTCGGAGACATTAAAATATGCTTACGTTAACAGAAATGCCTGTATAAAGCAGTATAAATAAAAGATTCATGCGAAATACCTTGTTTTTAGAGGGGGTAAATTTTTATGTGTTTGACTTAGAAGGCAAATTTTTTGACAAAACATTGAATGTTAACTTTTCCTTATAGTATAGTCCGTACAGTGTATACTTAAAACGAGTAACTAGGCAATCTATCTGGTAATTGAATCATAAGTACGAGTAGATACCGAATATAGATGAACTGAGGTAAGTTTTATGCGCAGATTACCTTGTGGATATTACATGCGACTTGACAGCACATGCAGCATCACAGCTCTAACGCTTTCGCTTTCTGTATAACGAACCTGATGTAACGAAGCACAGTGGCAGGAAGGACCAGGAAGAACGTCAACTCCATAGCGCATTGTTCCTGTGGTTTGGGTGTTGACTTGGATGACGTTTCTCCACTCGGTGGCAATCCGAGTGGAGTAAGCAGTTCGGACTCGCGAATTGTCACGCCCAGGGAAACTTTAGGAATGTTGAACTTCGATTAATATTCGTTACACTGGGCGGACGTCTGTGCGTTATTGTATCAGATAATCCAGTCTGGGTACCAACACCATCCGATGTTCAATGATACAATCCCGCAGATCATCAGAGCAATGCCATTACGCTATGTTATTCCGGTCTCAGATCTGTGAGACAAAACTAACAAGAGAACTAAGGACGAACTCGTGTCGTGGCAGTTCGCATGGGAAGGCGACTATCGATCAGTTTCTAATTAGAAGACAAGACAGTAAACAGTCGTTTGATGGATGATGCTTTGCGGAAGGCAGTGGTGATGCTCAGCACACACTCACAGCATCCCGACCATTCATCATCTTGCCTCGAAGTGAGCTGGAGCAGTCCATCGCGTTCCTTGCTCTAGCTTATTTATAACAATGTAAAATTGTTCGAAGGAGATGATACATACACCTTTTCTCTTAGCATTCAACAAGCAAACTCGTGGTCGCTGCTACAAACGAAATCATATTTGATGTATATTTCAATCTTGAAACTGTACCTACTCTACAGTGAGTTGTTCCGCTAGAAGACGGAATAAGGTGTCACGGGCAGGTATGCGTAATGTTCGGTCTCGATGGTAGAGTATTAGTCATCGCAATGTAGGCAGGTAATTGTAATGAGTTGGTGGATGAGTGTGCTGTGACGAAGATTAGGCCGGCCACCGACTTTTGCGTTCATTGTGCAGTGGTGAAAGGCAGCCTAGTCTGATCCGACACCGACGCCGACGCCGACGCCGACGCCGACGCATTCGGGCGGCGGAGAGTTCAATGCTGGAGTAGTGTAGCGATCGATGGGATGGCGTCTCTTACTTCTCCAGCGCCTACGCAAATGATGCACTCCGATAGTTGGAAGGGAAGCGAAACTGGAAAAATGTGCAACCGAGCCGGGATACGAACTCTGGACCTCCTGCTTGCCGGAGGTCCGGCTCGATACCCTTCCATCCATTGCACACTGGCATCTGCTCAAACCAGTAAATATGTTCCTCTCAACTCCGATAGTTAATTATCCAAGTTTGCTTATTTTGAAACATTACTATATTTTTATAGTTGAAACTTGCAACAATAATTTTTCCATTTCTACTTGATGTTTTTTTTTACTATTATTCATTCTTGGATCAATATACTGACGAAGAATTTTATCTTGGGTTTGCCGAATATCGACATTTGTGCCTTTACAATGACAAAGCAGCTTTGTATTGTCGAGTTTTCTCGTGGGACGAATATTTTGTATCACTTCTTTTACCCTATACCGCATTTATTTTCCTGAGAAAGATGTCAGAATGAAAAATCCATATCAGCAAGTGGTTGCTATTCTATTCATGAGGGAAGAAATTTGAATGGAAAGTGAATCGTTGTGGGAATCTGGGTCACACCGTTCGCCTAATGCTGAGCAGCGTAGCCCTCGTGGGGGTGGAAGGGTTCAACGTGGTAGACGGGGTAGACGGGGTAGACGGGGCACCCTCGTGACCGACATCTTCCACATAAACACCTACAAATTCATTTCTAAGATGACACAAAAGGTGGCAAGCTGCGGCCGCTAAGCTTCGATTGTAACTGTTTTCAAAAGATTTTGGACGTATTGGAAAAAGATTTTTTCATCTCAATCATTGGTTTCGATGGGAAATGAAGTGAAATTGTGTGGTCACTATGGGATGGATGGGGAGGCGTCACAGCAAACACTAACAGATGTCATTTGAATGCATTCAGTTGCCTCGGCTTCGGGAGCTGCAACTCGTTCGCTGCAACTCGCGGCTGTAATAACAGCCTCGCCTCGTGGATCACGCCTGGTACCTCCTCCCGGTCGCATTGAAATCCACATGGCGACTCGGCGGAGCACACAACAACCGTTGAGACTGGAGAGGTTTTTTGACACGTCCACACACGTGCGGACTATCGGACAATGTGAATGTGTATATCAATTATAATAATGCACAGAATAAGTGGTTTACACAAACAGGAAAGCGTAATGACTATCATATCGGATTCACGGTTGATTTCTAGCTAATGGCAAGTACCTCGCTCTCGGTGGCTGCAGTGGGCAGAGAGGGCAGTGAGAAGTGCACAGGACAGGTCCAGGCGACGCACGTGCAAGCTCCACGTGTCTAGCCCCAGCACAGGTCGAGCATGGAAATCGTGGGGCAGAACCGATTAATCCCCACCCTCCCCCTGCCCTTCCCTTTCCCAACCCCTT
The DNA here is from genome assembly GCA_921293005.1 of Nemoura dubitans. Lineage (NCBI taxonomy): Eukaryota > Metazoa > Arthropoda > Insecta > Plecoptera > Nemouridae > Nemoura > Nemoura dubitans. Next base: position 7,437,487 of record OV121073.1, read on the forward strand.
CTCCACGGAACCACATGCACACCACCCTCGCCCCAAACAACGAGCTCTGATCCTGATATGGCCAGGCTTCAAATGTCTAACGCTTCGTATTAGGCACCAAAATCATGGGAACCAAACTACAAATGCAAATATACACCTCCAATGGCGTCGTGCGCGTTTCGACCCGGGCAATGCTGATGCTCTGGCCGGCCCTGCGATTTCAGTCACCTGCCGCTAACGGGAGCCAGTGCCCCGCAAGCGTGCCCGCAACCCCGCAAAGGACCCCTTCCGCATCCCCGCATAGGTGCCCCGTCCGTATCCCGTAAAGGGGCCCCGTCCGCATCCAGCAAAGGGGCCCCGTCCGCAACCCCGCAACCCCGCAACCCCGCAAAGCGTCGGTCCCTCCCCCCTCTCCTTCCGGTCGGGGCAGGTCCGGACGCTGACAAGAAAACACAGACCTACACAATATATTTGTGCGCCTACACAATATACCATGCATTATGTGGGAAGAAGAGCACAAGCATACGTGGGCCAGCCTTATTATAACTACAATTGGAGACTGGGTTATAAATTAAGCTATTACTCATCCGCCTTTTATCAAAATATTATGGTGTATTTTCCTAAAATCGAAAATGGTTCACTTGAATTTGTAGGTCGAGGATCCATTGAAGCGTTCAAGCTCTCATTAGCATAAAATAAATCTAAATCTGTGCAGTAAATATGGTTCTAATTATAATTAATTAGCATCGATCGTGCGAGCCACATGGCTGAATCTTTGGAATGATGCGTGTGGTCTTGAAACTAGGTCCACGGCCAGGTCTTGGTCCAGCGTCGCGACTCGAAATCCGGATAAAATGCTTGTGCCCCAGTCGCACAGGAAGTCAGGATTTTCTATAATTGGACGAGAGTGTGTTTTACAGCCGGTGCCAATTTGCACTTGCTTCATTTTGACAGCCTGATCCAATATTGCAAAGATAAATGAGTCATTAAATGATATGCATCACTTAATTTGTTAACTATTACGTGCTTGCAATATCGTTCAACTCGACTCTTCATCATTTCTTGTGGTTTGGCAGTTGAGAAATGCAATACCCATTTCACCTTTCGAAATAGTGGTACAGAGTAAGACATGGTACACTTCATCAATACTTATATAGCACTGCCATTGCTGTCAAGTAAATACGTGATTGTTTTGCAGTGAACCTGAAGCACGAAGCGACATGCGCCGTATGCACCGCGCTGCAGAAGTCTGCACCAGTTACGCCAGTAGGTATGTAAATCTATGGTTGTAATGTTCCTGTACACGGATCATGTACTTATTCACTACTGACACAGTACACGCAAAGTGGATGGCGTTGGGGTGGGACTGGCGGCTGCAGACTAATGCCAGTCCCTGGACGTGTCTGAATTGATTCGGTCTCGGTCTCGCGATTTGGTCTTGGTTTTGCGTACTTGGTCTCGGTGACTTCATTTGTTTCATATTCGTACAGATAACTTCTGCTACCTGACATAATTACGGTTCCGACCGCCATTTGATAACAGGCAAGTCACCGAGACCAAGTCTGCGAGACTGCATCGTCGGAGACTCGCGTACTCGCTCTGTTATTCGGTCTTGGTATCGGTGGATTTGCAATTCGGACAGTACTTGTGATGTCATTTGTCAAGAAAGAGTACGCGAGACCGCATGAAACAGTCAATTCAGACACGGCCCTAGTCCTATCCCCTTGTAGCAAAAGCCACTTTGGTGCAATTGAAATACTTGCGCCAATGTATAAAAATTTGAAAAAGGGACGCCACAAAGCATGGTAGGTACAGCACAACGACATCCTAATTCACCAACAAACCCTACGACTTCAAGCTTCATGCTTTTCGTTTTCGAACACATTCGCGACTTCCTTGGCTCTAGCAATCATGCTGTCCGATACGCTGTTCGAGGAGGTACAGCTATGTGCAACGCGTAGCATCCTGCATCATGGAGTTCAAGTGCGTATTTAGATTGGCTCCTCGAAAAATCTGTGGTCGAAAACCGATATAGATACTAGATAGAGATACAAAATGATCTATTCCCGCTGTGTGTGTATTAGTTTTATTCAGTCTTGTGGACGTGGAAAAGAACAAGAGGTAGCAATTTGATATCTCAACTCTTTGGTTAAGGAGTAATAATATTCACCGGAACTGACCGAGCTGGCAGTACCTATACACGCGATATCATCCATAAAGTTCTTCTGAGGGGGCATACGGATTTTTTGTACCGTCCAAGACATCGGTAAGAAGTTTATCCGTTCTTTCTAGCTGTCTGATAATTTAGGAACGTACTTAAAAAACGAGGAGCAAGCCGCAAAGGAAGGAGACAACCTTTCGCTCTTCTTTCATCTTGATTTAATCACCTCTTTCAAAAACCTAGCCGCGGGCAGTTATCCACACACGAAAAAAACCCTTGCCCAAAGGAAATTCAACCGATCCAAGGTGAAACGCATAAAAAATATCAAAATAACCTAAGACAAGACTAGAAAAAAGCGTGTCTCCTTTTTTTCCCACTGTATGGGAATAGTTACCAATAAGAGACGCAGAACTCTTTAGGGGCTGCGGTGCGCTATTAAAGGGCTCTCTTTCAGGACGAAGCGCTAGATTCCGAGCCGATATTCTAAGATAAGGGAAAATACAAATTTCATTGTGTAGACCTAATTATTTTGAAGTCGTTTGGCTGGAATGCGAGCTGCTACAGCGGCAATGATGAAACACAATGATCGGTCGCGCAGCGCACGAATCCGCAGCACCACTGATGGCCAGTTGAATTTGGTATGGTGTTTTACCATTGAAATCGTCAATTAAATTGGGCTTGATCTCAAATTTAATTTCTATTTAATTTATGATTATTTTAATTAATAAAATAATGATATAATTCGATTAAATTAATTTGACGACTTCATTGGTAAAACGCAATACCAAATTATAATCAAAGATCAAGGTGGTAATCTCTGATTGGGACGTTGGTGCAACTGGCCATGAGAGCTGCATCACTGTGAGCTGCATCACTGTGAGCTGCAGCCCTGTTAGCTGCGCTACTGTTAGCTGCGCTGCTGTGAGCTGCGCTACTGTTAGCTGCGCTGCTGTGAGCTGCGCTGCTGTGAGCTGCGCTGCTGTGAGCTGCGCTGCTGTGAGCTGCGCTACTGTGTGCGCTACTGTGAGCTGCGCTACTGTGAGCTGCGCTGCTGTGAGCTGCGCTGCTGTGAGCTGCGCTGCTGTGAGCTGCGCTACTGTGAGCTGCGCTGCGGCGCCTTATTGCCTGTACAGAACTCGATTGCAACCTCATCAAGACACAGTCGAATGCCTTGTCATTACAGTTTCATAAATTACTCAATTATAGGACTCGTTAGTCGTTACCTCCCAGTCCTACAGTGAGATAATTAAACAAACATTTGCACATGTGAAACTGAAAGTGAGAGGCGCAGACAAGTTCTCTGTTCGGTTACCCATACCTCCGAACTCAGAAAATGTGAGGTTTCTTGTAAAGCATGTATTTATACTGATTTCCTTACGAAGTCAAAATGTGTACCTAGGGCTGCGGTAACGCAATTTTTTGCGTTGAAATTGAGCGTACAGCTTTTTGTAGCGGATAAAAAGGTGAAGCAGGCTGCAAAACGTAGTTAATATTAGCCTCGAGTGGAGTAATTTCTTCATGAATGAGATATGGAAATATTAATTCGACAAGATTTTGATTGAACTTAGTATGAAAAATGAAAATGTTTTGCAGAAAATTGTGAGAAATGACAAAATGTTTTTTGAACGAAAAGTGTCATGCAGACCTAAAACTTTCTGGGTTGCTGAATTTCGGTATACTTCAGATCTCTGCTACGTTCCGTAAACAAATATTATTAAGAAATTTCTGCTCCACAGCGTCGACAAAAATTAGATCACTAAAATGTGTGTAAATTTGGATTGCTTCAAAAACTATGCAGCCGATTTTCAAGCCCTGCCCGATCCGGCCCGGCCCCGGCCCCGTCCCGCGATCAAGGAGCATGGGTTCGCGAAGAATGGACGGGGATAAAGGCATGGCAGGAGGAGAACACAACGAGAACGTTGGCCGCCTGCACGCACTTGGACAATAGCTGACTTACCGATGGGGGGTTCAGTGCCATTGTGCAATCCTGAGTCGGAATGTGAATGTCTCTAGCTGTGCATTCAATGCTGCGAAAAACCAAAATTACGGCCCGAGGTATTTGAAGGAATTATCACTTATATATACTGTAATAGAGAACTCTTGGTAGCCTCGAATATGGGACATTAGACGTGGCTAATAGAATACCTATGATGTGTAAAAAAGTAGAAAAATAAGAGTATGGGGGATGAAATGAAACAGAAACACTGAAGTTAAAAGTTGCGATCTTCAGAGCAATCATTCTATATCTATATCGCAAGACTCAATCGCGATCTATCCTTACTCAGCCTTACTCAGCCTGCAAATAGTTGTTATGTGGAGGATTATAGTTCTGAGTGTAGGCGCTGGTTACAGCCCCTGCACCCCATTCCGTTTGGCCTAGTAACCGACAGCCGTTTGAAAATGTTTCCAACAACGACGTTGCTAAGAATATTCTAATGTATCTCCACCCTCTCCCGCGTGGGGTCAATATACCCCCACCCCACCCCACCCCTCCCCTTACTCTTATACTTGCATTTGCACCCTTGCATATTATGCACCCTTGCATTTGCAAGCCTTGAATTTGCCCGCCTTCCTTTCATCCGAGCTCAATTCAGAAGTGTGCGCTTTGAAATATGTTTATAGAATCAAACAACAAAAAGTACCGTGATACCTTTGCATTACATTCTTTTGCATACTCCGTGCATTAGAGTCTTGACAAACTAGTCTTCGAGTGCCCACCGCAAGAGGGTGTACCTACTCTGTGGGCCGAGAGAGGGTTGGGGGCAATGAGTTGCCACGCGGCACGCAGCAAGTCCTTATTTCCCACCTATACTGATTACTGTACTTACAGCTTACTGCTTACTGAGCTGCGCTCTGTAGATTAGATGGCGTGAACCCGAACTGATAAAACGATGAAACAAGCTTACTTCCAATGTTCGCAGCCAATGTTCCTGCCAAAGTTCGCAAGATATTCAGAAGAATATTGGACAAGTCAAGCATATTATCTTTTTCCCTGACAAATCGTTTGCGTTGTTTGCCGTTGTTGGCTTTGCCGGCCATTGCCGGCCATTGCTGGTCACTGCTGGTCACTGCTGGTCATTGCTGGCCGCTGCTGGTCACTGCCAGTCACTGCTGGTCACTGTTGGCCATTGCTGGCCACTGCTGGTCATTGCTGGTCATTGCTGGCCACTGCTGGCCATTTCTGGTCGCTGCTGGCCATTTCTGGTCGCTGCTGGCCACTGCTGGCCATTGCTGGCCACTGCTGGTCATTGCTGGTCATTGCTGGCCACTGCTGGCCATTGCTGGTCGCTGCTGGCCACTGCTGGCCATTGCTGGTCGCTGCTGGCCATTGCTGGTCGCTGCTGGCCATTGCTGGTCGCTGCTGGCCATTGCTGGCCACTGCTGGTCATTGCTGGTCATTGCTGGCCACTGCTGGCCATTGCTGGTCGCTGCTGGCCACTGCTGGCCATTGCTGGTCGCTGCTGGCCATTGCTGGCCACTGCTGGTCATTGCTGGCCACTGCTGGCCATTGCTGGTCGCTGCTGGCTGCTGGCTGCTGGCTGCTGGCTGCTGGCTGCTGGCTGCTTGTTGCTGGCTGCTGGCTGCTGCGCGCGCTGGACGCGTGGCACAGCCTCACCTGCTCTTTGCGTCTGGAAACCGCGGCAAGGTGAGTTCACAACCTGGCCGCACGCGCGCGCCGCCGCGGCATTCCACCACTACGCGGACGCTGCCACCATACGACGAAATTCGCTTGGAACCAGCTGTAAATGTCAGCGACGATGCCTTTGTCTCGGTAGATTTGTTCTCAGTAGACTTAGCACGCTCTTCGCCCCGTACCGCAGCAACTGAATCATGTTGCTGGTTGCGGCAGACTCCGCCGATCGTGAATGGCATGAACTCACCTTTGAAAGTGGGTTTGATCCTCGAAGCAAGCTAGACGCGTGGAAGTACTTTGAAAAAAGTGCCTAAAGGCCTCCGTCCCACCTGCCCAATACACCCCTTTACAATGCGAGCACGACCCCTAGGTCCCCCTCCCTTCAAAAAGTAGTTGCCCCGCTCCGAAATGCAAGTTCACCCTCCTCCTGTGTACCGAAACGTGTTCAAAATAAAGCCACCCTCAAAATGCTCGTATAAATCTGTGTGGAGAGAAGCAATGGAAGCAACGCTTGCCTGCAGTCCAGTGCATTGCGCATTGTTCAAATGCAAACGCGAAAAATAGCTCTGAGGTGCACGTGTGCGGGCAGGACAGGGCAGGGGCACGCACATGTGCACACATGCACGCACCGCATCATGCGTACAGTGGCTAGTGCGTAGTGCGTACCTACACATTACACATTATAATCCTGTAGCTATATGCAAACTGGGCATAGCCCGCGTGCTTTACAATTAATAGTAGATTAGCAGGTTTCAAATATATTATTGGCAGCCTCGTGACTGTTCATGATATTCGGGCAGCTGCTAATTTCCATAATTGTTGCGCCTTATTTTAACCACGAGACGATTAAATTTTTCTGCAAACACCGTTCTCTAAAACCAATAGAAGCCCATACGCCACCATTCTCGATTCTCGACGGACGGAGGCTGTTGAGTTTGCTCGTCCCAGCAAGTATACCTAAGCTTCGGCAGATTTTGAGACTGCTCTCGTGGCTGCCATCGCAGGTCCAGCTGCGGCCAGGAGCCAGCTTGGACATTCGGCGATGCTAGCAGTAGGTATGGGCCATGGGGCAATGATGGAACATGCATCTGATACGAGCTACGTGTCTGCAATACCAATCGAGGCGACCTGGAGATTTTTCTCAAGACGAAAGCGCGACTCAATCAGGAACTGACGGCTCGCGACGCCGCACCATTCCATGCGAGGTGAAGCCTTTATCTAGAGTTGGCCAGCACAGGTGAAAAACAATGCAGATGATTGAATTAAGGGAATGATTGCATGTCATTATTTAAAATCTCGAAGTTGATGGGAGCTATCAGTGACAATTGTACTTAATATCCGTGGAGAAGCATGAAAATTTGATGAAGATTCGATAACCATAATTAGAATTTGGAATTTGAGACAACTCTATCACTCCTGCAGACGTATTAATGAATAATTGCAGATGTAATTTGACCGGAGCAAATTCAATATATGTAGATAAGGTATGTTATATTGCCAGTTTGGTGTGCTGCAGTGTAATTATCGTGTTGTAATTGTAAGTTCAAGGGAATGGTGTGCAAGATGAATTGCTTCACCCATCAAATATGACGAAGCACAATTGTAACTTGTGCCTCCCATTACGGCAGCTGGGTGATGATCAACTAGTTCGGGATCAAATGGAGTGGGACTTTTTGGAAGATGGAGGGATTTATAGCGGTTCTTGTAAACACAATTTTTTTCATATATGCGAAAGATGTATTTCGTAAAAAATGTAAATATAGTGATATCTTACAATAAAAGTCGTATAAAAACCATCACTATGAACTGTTCATAACTAAGATAAAGGAAAATTGTACAAAAATATATTAATATCAACAATTTAAAATGTTTGCCATTTCATTCTATTTCTATTGTCGAATTTTACATATACAATTTCTTTATTTGATTGAATAAATTGCATATACCTATGATATGATTAAATTGATAACATAATAATGCTATAATATATAATCGTACAAAGGAGTAATAATTACAAAAACAATGTCAGACTGGGTTCTGCCAACGATTTCAGTGGGAACAACATGAGTGGGCTGTATCTAACCACACACAGCAGCAACAGACAACCTCTGTCTAGCGCACTTGTTATTATTATTCTTACTCTCATTGTTATTATTATGATTATGATTATTATAATTATCATAACTAGCCACCGAACGGAGGTATTGGTTTTCATAAGGCACTTGAATAGAGAACATAGAACACCACTCCCCAAATGCAATGGGGACGAATCTTTAACGTAGCTTCCTTTTTAAACATTTTAAGTACACTTCTTGTAATAAGACACTGCAACTTTTTTATCAGTATAAATTGCTTGTGGAAGAATACAAGTTAAAGAGTAAAATTATTTACAGACAATATTGAGGAATGTATAGGTATGCGTTGGTACAATTTAGTTGGTCCGTTGACGATAAATACTTACTACTAAATATAATCTAGGCGTTCAGGTGGTTCCAAGAGGACGATCGTCTCACTTATGAGAGTGGGACGGTACCTTCAACTATACACATGTTCATTGTTAACAATAACGTATAACTTTTCAATTGACTAGACTTCAATCATAACTTGTAAAACCATTTCGTTTTATCATCTTGAAAAACCTTTTCCAACAGTCTTGCAAATCGTATCTTTAAAAACTCGCAGAGATCTCCATAAATGTACATTTTAAAATATAATAAAATAGTTCTAGTTTCCATTTGCAGGCTTAAGTTGAGCGTTTAAGGCACTGACACTGGCACCACGAGAGTAAAAGTATTCGAATGAGAGCTGCTAGTGCTCTGAGACCAAGAATATTGTGATAGCAGCTGATTTATTTGATTTTCCGAAAGCAGTGCAGCCGTTTTGGGACGTTGCCTTGAGAGCAGTCTACAGCGTACAAGCTTTCCCGGCTTTCCGGCTTTTCAGGCTCCAGTAACACATTATAGAGATCTAAATTTCCGCAGATAGTTTATCTTGTTTCCTTGCTCCACGACACAGACAATCTGTAACAGAAGAAAAAGAAACGAAATTTTAAAACAGGGTTCTGCAAATAGCGGTACACGACATAAAACAAGTAATGTATCTGCCGTGGTGGTTCTTATTGCTGCTGAAAGTTAAAGTGGCCGATAGTCAATAAATTATAAGTAGTAGGCTCATCAAAGGTGGCTACAAAAGAGGGAACAATTTGCCGAAAATCCTGTTTGCGAACATTTTCATGTCCTCATTGACTAGGACCATATTATTGTACCCGGAACGATTGAGATCCCACTGCCAGTACGGAGTGCCGGTAAATTGTATCAGAAGCGGTACCCACGAAGTGCCAGTGACGGCACTTCGTACTGGCACTTCGTACTGGCACTTCGTACTGCCTCCTAATGAGTACCTGCTTCCGATCATCATCCCGAAATGGTGAGAGAGATTTGGGTAGATCCCTTCTACTCCATATTAAAATTAAAATTAATGTAATCTACATATTGTTTTTTGCATAACGGTGCACTCTGTGCATAACTAATGGTTCATATTAGAGGTATTTACAGGGTAACGTATTTGGGTATTTTTTGTGTCATTATATAAATGTATTTGAAATTTAATGTTCAAAATTGGTAAGAAAATGTTTCGCTAGACATACACCTATTGTAACCACATATTTTATCATAATTTGTGGATTGTTATTTAAATCCATAATATATCTCAATGGTTTCTGGCCTGGATCATTTGAATAATTGGACTATTTATAAAATCTTCGTTTTATTTACAGACCTTTTTATGCAAGTGGGTCATAAATAAGTAAGAAATTAACCGTGGGCTGGCGTACCCTAGGTCTACCCTTGTCGAAAAAAACCTTCGTCCCCTTCTTTGAGGTATGGTATACCTTCGAAGATGCCGGCCAGCCTGGGACGCTAGTTTTTGTAGAGTTTTTTTTACCATTCTCTTATTTTTGTCAGTTTGATTTCGGAATACCATTATCATGCTAGCAGAGCGATCGTTATTTCTGCCTTAAAACAAATCCTAAACAAAACAAACAGCGCATGTATAGCACATTTCAATTTATTACATTTTATCGATGTAGGCAGAGTGCAATCATTAACCGCACTCTTGATCAAGCTTCTCAGAGTCTTTACCGCAGCATTGGTTCGATATATTTATGTGCTGCAAAGCGAGCAGAAAAGCAAGGACCTTGTGAAACCAATAGGTGAATCAAGACCCGAACTAGTCCTGCATAATCTGTACCGTTGTCCGTTTTCCCCCTAAATCTTTTCGGCTAGAAAAGAAATAATAACGCCGAAATGTCTATTCACTGCACAAGGTCACAAAGAAGTGAAGGAAGACTTATTGTGGCTACGTAGGTCGGTGCACAGTGTCTGAGAGTCTGCGATCTCACGCATCGGACTAACATCCCGAAGTTGGGGCTGGGTTTGTTCATCCTTGCTGCGCGGTCCAATATCACTTTCGTTGGACACAAAGCGGTCGAACAGGTAGCGTGGCAGGACTGGGAAAAGTGCGGAAACCTACAAGTGTGGGAAAAGCGAATGGAAATCTCGTGGACAGCGTGCAAAAGCGTATGGAAAGCGTATGGAAAGCGTATGGAAAGCGTGTGGAAAGCGCGTGGAAAGCGTATGGAAAGCGTGTGGAAAGCGTGTGGAAAGCGTGTGGAAAGCGTGTGGAAAGCGTGGGGAAAGCGTGTGGAAAGCGTGTGGAAAGCGTGTGGAAAGCGTGTGGAAAGCGAGTGGAAAGCGAGTGGAAAGCGCGTGGAAAGCGCGTGGAAAGCGTGTGGAAAGCGTGTGGAAAACTGTGTGGAAAACTGTGTGGAAAGCGTGTGGAAAGCGTGTGGAAAGCGTGTGGAAAGCGTGTGGAAAGCGAGTGGAAAGCGCGTGGAAAGCGCGTGGAAAGCGTGTGGAAAGCGTGTGGAAAGCGTGTGGAAAACTGTGTGGAAAGCGTGTGGAAAGCGCGTGGAAAGCGTGTGGAAAGCGTGTGGAAAGCGTGTGGAAAACTGTGTGGAAAACTGTGTGGAAAGCGTGTGGAAAGCGCGTGGAAAGCGTGTGGAAAACTGTGTGGAAAGCGTGTGGAAAGCGCGTGGAAAGCGCGTGGAAAGCGTGAGGAAAGTGCAACGTTACTACGAGGGGATGTCAACGCACGGGCCACAGTCTCCGCTCGGCTAGCATCTACTTGCGAGCGCTTCTTATGGAAAACTTGGAACTGTTTTAGCAACGATTTATTTTAATTTCTTTATGCGTGTTATGATTCGAAATGAAAGGTTTTGCATAATCGAAGAACACATTTAAATTTCCCTTACGGAAATTGATGGCGCAGCTACGTAAGACTGCAGACTTCTGACAACAGAGCCGCGCTATCCGCTACCAGCCAAGAGACTGCAACCACAACCACTTGGTACTTCTTATCTGTAAACTTTACGTGTTTACCTACATCTAGCCTCACGATTCACGCTGCAATCTCCAACGTAGTCTTTACTTTTGTATTTTTAATATATCATTCTCAGAGGAAACGTCCTCGTCGCTTGGAACACAGGAAACTCGTAAAGACATATTTCTTTTCCGCCATCAAAGAATGGTGCATTTCTGGGGCTTTCGGGGCGCCTGGTGCGCCTGGTGCGATAGTGGTGTAGGTGCTGGCTGCTGGTGCAGCGATCGCCTTTCGCCAAGGAGCACCGTCCGAAGGTCAGGTGCCCTGTAGTTGCGCCCGCACCACGCACGGGTGACGGAGGAGGGGGGAGGGGGGGGGGGGACGGTGTATTGACGCGATTGATCGGAGACAATTAGTCACCGACTGCAATTATTTCGCCGCGGAAACGAAGCATCAGCTTCCAAAAAATTAGAGCTGTTCAACGGAGATTTTTACAGCATTTTGGGAGTGTCGAGGGAAAAATAGAGAGCGATATATATTTTGTTAAACATATCTATGTTCACTTTGTTGGAAACCTGCATGTTCGTTTTGAAAACATAATAGGCCTTCTTCAGTCCTTTCCTTGACTCACCTCGACGATAAAAAAATCTAGACCGTTATTTTTTTTTGTATCCATAAATCCCATAGCCATTTTTCTTAGCCGAAAGCTACCCCCAGTCTCGCATTTCCGGATTCGTTGACAGGACTAGCGGGTTTCCGACCAAGACCGGCCTCAAGACGCTCTTTGTTAAAGATTTTTTTTTGAATATGCTAATTTAGAAACCAGCCGAGCTGGATTTTTACAAACGACAATACAAATTTTACTATGCATTTCAATGTGTGCCTGGCGACTCCTGAGCCGTGGAAGGGTTAATTTATCGACATGTTTAACTACGCTTAAGTGTTAGTGTTTAAGCGGTGCCCCAGTGGAGCGATATCCTTGAAGAGTTGCTACGCTTATCATGGAAGTTATTAGATCAACTCCCGTGGAGAACGGAGTTTGGTCCAATTGGTTCAAATCCAAACTGCTTAAGTAAGATTGAGACTGATTGTTGATGACGAATTCTCATCCAAGCTATTTAAGAGGCAATCTAACCATTTCTGAAGACACCATGTTATTAACACCAACGAACAATGGCAGCAATGCACTCTCCTTCAACATGACAAGCAAAGGAATTGCCTACAAACTTGAACATTTTTCACTTGTAGTTTGAGTCCTATCTCATCAGTTTGAATGTCCATCTCATCAATCAGATTGTCAAGGTGCCGAAGAGTGAGCGAACAAACGTCAGGCTGGGCTTACCGTGAGCGGGGAGAGTTATTGGCTCTGCTGCCACCAGGAGATGACATCCAGAAGCTCCTCATCTTCCGGACTCATCGGCTCGTAGTTTTCGTAGTTCTCGTAGTTCTCGTTATTCTCCTGCTGGTAGACGTTCGCAGTCTGGTAGCTGGAGACGGCCGAGCCCGACCCTTCGGACGCGTACGACGGCGTCGGCGAAGACGACGCTTCGGAGCAAGGAGGGGAGAGCGACGCTAAGGGGTTGCTTTGGGAGCTCATGTTGTGGTGTCCATATTGAGTGGGGACTGCCGTCAGCACGGTAACCGAAGAGCTTTCCGGGCTGCTGCTGTAATAGTCATTGCCCCGCACTGCGTCGCCGGAGGAACCAGTCAGCGATCCCGACTCGTTCTCGTGTTCTTCGAGAAGTTGCTTCAAGGATCGAATGTACTCGACGGCCATGCGGAGAGTGTCGACTTTGCTCAGCTTCTTGCTGGCGTTGTTCCCCCGAGAGGAGGACGAGGAGGTCGACGGCGGAGGCGACGGCGACGCCAGCGCGGCTGCCACCGACAGGGGAATGTGCGATCGCAGCGTCGCGAACCCGTTGTTGACCTGCTTGACGCGGTTTCGCTCCCTCGCGTTCCTGCGGGCCACCGACGCCGGCTGGTGCGTCGGCATCCCCGAGTAGCTCATGTGCGCGGCGTGCGCGGCGTGCGCGGCGTGCGCGGCGTGCGCGAAACTGATGCGGCGCTTGCAGCGCACGGCGTCCGACGCACAGTTCGAGGCGCCCGTTGACACGCTGCTGGTGAGCACCGAGCCACGCGAGTCGGCAGAGGACGCGGCCGGACGCTTCAAGTTGATCAGCACCGTTTTTTGAGGATTGTGACTGAGAGACGAACTCTGGGGGTTCACGACCACGCAGCCCGACGGGTTGCCATTCGGTTGGACTAAACTTGCCATTGTTTTAGAATGTTGCGTTCCTAGAGTCATTACGTTACGCCTGCTCGCCGTTGCCATAAAACGTCAAAAAATAAATATAAAATACGAACTATAAAACGATACAAGACACTTGCAAATCAAAAAATTAAAAAACTAACGAACGAAATGAAAGTCGCAAATGTAAAGTCCCATACGAAGGGTCGCGGCACGAAACGAGCGAACGCTGCGTGTGAATGTGCGCAAGTCGTTGCGTTGAAGTGTTCGTTGGAGGAGACAGAGAGCACGTGTTCACTGCACCGACGCTGCCCACCGACTGATGCAGGATGCTGTGCGGGCTGGCGGTCGCGTCGCACCCGCGGTTCGGCGGCGTGCTGCTCTGCTCGCTCGGCAACGGGCCGCTCGTGGCGAGGCGCGTGGCGCTACAAGCGTCGCGTGGCTCGACGGCGCAGGGCACGGCGCAAGCGCGGGCTGGACCACGGGCACGGGCACACAGGCACGGGCACGCAGGCACACAGGCACGCAGGCACACAGGCACACAGGCACACAGGCACACAGGCACACAGGCACACAGGCACAGATACACAAGCACAGGCAACACGCACTAGCCTTGAAATCTTCTCGGCCAAAAGGAAGCGGTCTCGAGTGTGGCTGCTCTATCCGCTCTTTTCGACAGCTATTGACGATGTGATACCTTCGCAGGATACCTCTGCCCTATGTACTGGCATAATCCAAACTGCATCCCCTCCTCTAGCGCAGTCTTTGGGATTTTTTGCTGCTTTGTGTGAGTGCCCCTCATTTCCCCTTGTGCCGGTAGCGTCTGCGTCTGCATCGGCATCGGCTTCGGCGGCGGCTAGTGAATGCGAGCGGGCCGGCGTTGGCCCCGCCTCGCTTAGGGTCGCGCGCCGAGCACGCCGAGCGCGTGCCGACAACGTGCCGCGGCGGCGGCGGGCGGCGGGCGGCGGGCGGCGGCGGCCGCGGCTGGCCCTTCTGCCAGCCGGTTTTTTCTGCTCGTGGACCCTGCATTTCTATACAGCAGCATCGTGAGGTATAAAAACATATAAAAGGTAGTTTGGAATGGAAATAGGCGGCGGAGCCGGCTCGTGTGGGAAGGGGGCTGAGGAGCGATTTCGAAAGGACCTTGGTAGGAACTTGAAATCTTTTGGATGCGGCGGCGTTGGCGGCGGCGCTGGGATGCTGCTGGCTGTTGGAGCTGGGATGCTGGACCACGATCTCGAGTCGACTTTACCTGTGGATAGGCAACGAGCTCGTCTGTATCCAGTGTTGAGATTCACACACTTTGTCACACGGTCTGGCTTGCATCCTCTTCGTGGCTGGCTGGCAGCTGAGATTCCCACGTCCCTCAGCGGAATGCCGAGTCCTGAGCGCCGAGTGCCGGGTGCCGAAGCCCAAAGCCCAAATCGAGTGCCGAAGCCCAGAGCCCAGACCGAGTGCCGAAGCCCAGAGCCCAAATCGAGTGCCGAAGCCCAGAGCACAGAGCCCAGAACCGAGAACCAAGATGCTATGAGGCCTTGCCCCCTGCCCCCCCCCCCCCACGCCGCAGAGTGAATCATACCATTAATATTGCAGTCAGACGGGCCTGCTCCAGGCTCCAGTGCCTAACGAGATGCTTGATTTGCTCGCTCGAGCAACCCTTCAAGCGGTGGTGGGCAGTGGGCAGTGGGCAGTGGGCAGTGGGCAGTGGGCAGTGGGCAGTGGGCAGGGGGCAGGGGGCAGGGGGCAGGGGGCAGGGGGCAGGGGGCAGTGGGCAGGGGGCAGGGGGCAGTGGGCAGTGGGCAGTGGGCAGGGGGCAGGGGGCAGTGGGCAGTGGGCAGTGGGCAGTGGGCAGTGGGCAGTGGGCAGTGGGCAGTGGGCAGTGGGCAGTGGGCAGTGGGCAGTGGGCAGTGGGCAGTGGGCAGTGGGCAGTGGGCAGTGGGCAGTGGGCAGTGGGCAGTGGGCAGTGGGCAGTGGGCAGTGGGCAGTGGGCAGTGGGCAGTGGGCAGTGGGCAGTGGGCAGTGGGCAGTGGGCAGTGGGCAGTGGGCAGTGGGCAGTGGGCAGTGGGCAGTGGGCAGTGGGCAGTGGGCAGTGGGCAGTGGGCAGTGGGCAGTGGGCAGTGGGCAGTGGGCAGTGGGCAGTGGGCAGTGGGCAGTGGGCAGTGGGCAGTGGGCAGTGGGCAGTGGGCAGTGGGCAGTGGGCAGTGGGCAGTGGGCAGTGGGCAGTGGGCAGTGGGCAGTGGGCAGTGGGCAGTGGGCAGTGGGCAGTGGGCAGTGGGCAGTGGGCAGTGGGCAGTGGGCAGTGGGCAGTGGGCAGTGGGCAGTGGGCAGTGGGCAGTGGGCAGTGGGCAGTGGGCAGTGGGCAGTGGGCAGTGGGCAGTGGGCAGTGGGCAGTGGGCAGTGGGCAGTGGGCAGTGGGCAGTGGGCAGTGGGCAGTGGGCAGTGGGCAGTGGGCAGTGGGCAGTGGGCAGTGGGCAGTGGGCAGTGGGCAGTGGGCAGTGGGCAGTGGGCAGTGGGCAGTGGGCAGTGGGCAGTGGGCAGTGGGCAGTGGGCAGTGGGCAGTGGGCAGTGGGCAGTGGGCAGTGGGCAGTGGGCAGGGGGCAGGGGGCAGGGGGCAGGGGGCAGGGGGGGCGTTCGGTTCACACGGAGTGCACATGAAAACGATTTGGAGATCACCGTGTTCTCAGTTGCACCATATTTGGCATATTGTGGATTGAACATTTATATTATATATTAAACAAAAAAATTATATGTAAAGCAAAAACACGAATATATAATACTAGTATTTTACCACAAAAAACCACAAAAAACCACAAAAAACTGAAAATTTTTGTTTAGGTCTCTATATTATATTGAGAATGTGACGCAGAATGCAGATGTGTCACCCTTTCGTGAAACTTAAAATATATTTACCTTTTAGAATTCAACTCTCTTTGATATGGTTAGGGAAGTCAAAAACAAAGCCGAAGTGTTTTAGCATTGAAAAGTGAATGAACGAACGAACCGAATTATCACGAACTAGCAGAGAAAATGAACAGCCTGGGTGAAGATTCACTGGCTGCAGTTGCGCGTGCTAGGGAAGCCTGGCGTCGGACCATGGTCCTTCCATGCATGGAAGGCAAGAAGAGCTCCATGATTTCGAATCGGGGTGCAGAGTTCACACGACAGAAATGTGATCGTTTGGTGGATGGGTCAAATTTTATACAATGATGTTCGTGTGGAACAGCGCGTGTTCAATAAACTCGTATGTACGTTTTCAAACTGTGCTCCAATAGGAGTTAAGTGCATACGTTTGATATTCTGGCAGTAACACAGAGATGGTATATGGATGTTTCGATTATACGTGATCCGTATTTAATTTTTATCCAAGTTCATTTTCGACTTGTTCAATTATTTGGTTTTGAGGCAAAAACGCTTGTTACTTTCGTTCAATTCCGCAGCGGAGTTCTTTTGCACTTACAAACTATGAAAAACTATCAAACTTTGCACACAGGCAAACATTTTCCAGAAAAGTGAACAATGCCTTTAATTGAATTTCGTATTATGTATTTAATGAGCTTCAGCATGGTATACTCTGGCTGCTCTCAAATGTCTAACATTGTGACATCAAGATGAATTCGCGGGTCATTACAAGCATGTTCGATTGGGAACACAATGGCGTCAAAATGCCACGCGTAAACTCTGAGGCTCGCTTCAACTGACAATTATGTACAGGTACTTTGTCTGTACTCTGCAGACACTTATTCCTTTGGCACTTCCCTATAAAAAGCTCGTAAGCGATTCATGTCTTAAACACTTACCACGGATATTTTAACGATGCTCAGTCAGACTGATGGAAAGGGAGAGTCCTGCAGCAGGCGGCAGGTAATCTTGAAATCATCACCTTCTGCTGAAATTGGCCTTAGGAATGATTGGCGTTTGCTGCGTTTCTAAAATACCAAACAACACCAGTACGGTGGCAGTATGCAAATCCTTCGCACTTGTTGTGAACGACGAATCAATTCGTGCGTTTTGTGACATTATTTTCGGCAATTTGAAGGCAGTTTATCAAGTTTTCCTCAGGTATACACTTGCTTGTTTGGGCTTTGAGGTCAACCAGAATCACCTGTCACAGCATTCGATTATTTATAGCGAGTGCGTGGATCACACTTCAACAAATCCTTGGTGTCAAGACAGTAAACAGTCACATAAATCCACGAATGGAAAATCCAGTGCACCACACGAAATTGTATTGAAAAGCGTTTCCTCCTCGTTCGTCCCCAATGCACGTACTTAGTTTCCAAATCTTGTTTATGCTCAACTCAACTCGAATTTCAGATGAAGACTTGAGTATTTTCAGGTCCATCTCTTGTGGTGCACCTACCGTGTTAGTACCCCTATGCTTCATGAGTTCCAAGGACTAAAATTCAAGGTAAAAAATATAATACATTTTTTTCTTTTTGTGCTTAGAATATTTATTAAAAATCTCGATGTTTTCCTGGGCCCCCCTAACTAGTATTCCTCGTCAATTGCTTCTTCGGCAGTCGTCACTTTGCACAGACTATGTTTTTGTGAATTCTATCGATAAAAAGCAACGATTATTTGGCTCCGCTCGGCTACAGCCGCGGCTTGGTGCCTGGATCTGGGTTAGCGGCGTACCCGTACGCAATTCACTTATTAGATTTCTGTCCATGGCCTTTGAAATGGAGAGGATGGAAATCAGTGCTTGTGCTCTTTGTAGGGATCGATGAAAACTCTTTTAAGACGCAGATTTCATTCAAAGCATTTATTAAATCTGGACTTTTTTCTTCAGCTTCATTAAAACATCATTTATGCCCAGTGATGATTAGCACAGTGATCATAAAGTTGCTATTTCATTGATAAAATTAATAATTCTACTGTCTCCTATTATCTTCTCCTATCTTCTCCATTATCTTCTCCTCTTAGTATATAAAAAATAGCCGGTTTTTGTGAGTGTTTCAGCAAGATCTCACCTCGTTTGCGTTTCCACATTTTCGTTTCCACATTTTTCGAGATATTTTCTTCAAATTTTGGGATCATATTATTTTTGACATTTTGCAGTGCGTGGCGGGGTTTTCGGGACAGTCTGCCAAAAACTGGGTCCTTTTTGGAATAATTCCTCGAAATTTAGAATTTTTCCCCCGACTAGAGTTTGCCACGTTCCCATTTTGCAGAGATTTTTTCCCATTACGGATCCCAAAAACCGCAGGTCGATTTGACACTCAGGGCACCTTCGAGGGGCCATTTTGGCAGAAATCCAATGAAACACAAAAATTATATGGCACCTCAGGTAGAGTCGATGGATATTGTAAAAATAATAAAAATACTGTTAACGTAGAAAACAAAGTCGATGGATATTGTAAAAATACAGCAAATTTCAAGAGAGCTCCAATCAAAACAGCAGTTAGTCAATGGATATTGCAAGAACAACTTAGATTTTCGAAAGTTATAC
Organism: Nemoura dubitans; assembly: GCA_921293005.1. Classification (NCBI taxonomy): domain Eukaryota; kingdom Metazoa; phylum Arthropoda; class Insecta; order Plecoptera; family Nemouridae; genus Nemoura; species Nemoura dubitans. The sequence goes on from OV121073.1 coordinate 7,456,337, forward strand.
ATTTGATTGTTTCGTATGTCTCAAAACAATATTCTCTAGCATATTCCTTCTTTGTACCTGTACTTGACCATGCGAACCAAGCTCGCAAAGATATTCTTTACTTGACTTTCCTGCTTTTTGCATAGTTCTGTTTTTGGGCTTGTGTAGAGGCAAGTCATATATAGAAAACCCATCTCCAAGTGCTACTTTGGCTCCAAGGGCTCAAGGGCTACAAGGGCTACAAGGGCTACAAGGGCTACAAGGGCTACAAGGGCTACACGGGCTCTACAAGGGAAACCATGTGCTCCAAGGGATCCAAGGGAACCAAAGAAACAAGGAAACAAGGGAACAAGGGAACAAGGGAACAAGGTAACTAGGAAGCAAGGCAACCAAAGGAACAAGGGAACGAGGGAACCAAGGGAACAAGAGGATATAAGGGATCCTAACAAAACTACTCAGTAGAGGTGTATTTAGTGTCCTGAAAGGAACTCATTTATGGGATTATTCAATTGAATTATCATGCTCCAGAAATTACAGGAAATTGTTTGAAATTTCTGATCTGAATCTTCTGACCATGTCATTTCAACTTCGAAAGAAATCCGAATACGCCGCAGCTATAAAATATTTTAAAGCTACATAATTTATTTATCAATAATTATATGGCATGCTGAATGTTATAGAGATGTGGTTATAAAATCTTAATTTGTGACGACAATCCCCCAAGGAGATGCTTAAAGCTATAATATATTAATCAGCTGAGGACATATGAGCCTTCCGAAACTAGAGCCAATAAAATATCATTTGCATATCATGCAAAATGTCAATCTTTAAATGCCTAATACTTATTTTTACTATTTACTTTACAATGGTCGAACATTGATTACCATAACAAATTGGCTTATTTTCGTGCCAGTGTGCACTTCATGACAAACTTGTAAAGTAGCACAAATGAGAATTGCGCCTTTGGCAACAAAATTATCTCGAAAGTCATTATAGTAGTGGAGGCTCCGAAATTTTTTGACATGTGAGCTCAAGTATTCTCAATGAGATGGTATGTTAATTAGTAGTTTGACAAGCTTCCATGAATCGTTAATAAAAAAATCTCAGAATACCACAAAAAAATTAACGATGCTGAGATTCAAATTGTTATTTATTGGTTTATAAAAAAAATCTAAAAAATTTGGCCAAATTGAAAGCTCACATGTACTGGCAGGCAGGCATAGCAGTCTAGCTAGCAGTCAAATTACACTCGAATGCCATCACATATAATGTCAGGTTTTGATTGGTTACCAGTATACTGTTACTGTAACACAGATGTATATATGCGGCGCGGGTTCTCAGAGTGCATCGCGAAAAAACCTTGTAGAGGATGCCTATTACCCTGTGATATGAGAGGCTGTCCTGCTCGATATTTCAGCTGGTCATTACCACTTCATATTATTGATATGCATTATCGATCGACACACTTCCGAGCTTGGCCAGGCTGCGTTTGGGGCCAGCGCAATCAGCAAGACAAAGCAGGCCGACAAATACATTTTGAAATAAAATTCACTTTTCATTTAAAATAAATAATATTGTGGGCGTTTTTATAAAGAAAACTTGAAATGAAAATGTATTCCAGAATAGAATACATCCTTGCTCCACTGCCCAGCAGCCAGCAAGCATCCTTATCCGTTCACACCGAAATCTTTGATACAAAATGCATAAAGAACTAATAAAACAAACGCTACCATTTTACTAAATTAGCCCATTTGATCTTTTTGCTCAAATTTGAGCAAACTTTCTGTGACTATAGATCACTAAAATTTATACATTTTACTGATTTTTCTAATGCTCTCAAATCTTTTCTTATGCAAATGTTGTAATTTTTATAACCTACCTCTGTATGCTCTGGATGAATTCCTATCAATTTTGACAATTATTAATCTACAGTTATTATTATTATATTGCGTACCATCATATTTGTGGTTTATATAATTGTCCATGGTCAAAATTTATGGTTTTCTACAATATCTGCAATATCTATATATTTTTTTAAATCATTGAAAATGTTTAATTCCCATATAATATTTTTCTGTTGGTAACTGAAATTTAGAAGCTTGAGATGACCGTATGACAATGCCCCGAATGGCACAGCAGGCTGAATATCTTTCGGCGGCAAATAGGCCCGATGCGACTTGTTTGGCCGATGAGAAGAGGTCTTAGCAATTCTTCATGTATAGCTGTGATTAAAAACCAATCGACCGTTAATGAGGTAATAAATCTAATCGAAAGAACCTGTAATCTATATGCAATAAATTTCGCACGTCTTAGTGTAGGTAAAGTGCACATACCTTAATACTTGTGCTAGATGCTCTTGTTAGCAACGCGTGCCTATAGGGCCTAACATAATTTATATTAAATTTGTGAACTACATTTAGCGGAGGTGGAGGTGCCGAGTTGCCATGTTGAAATTTTCCGAACCATTGAATCTGAAAACAGTCACCAGGAATCTTATCTTTGGACAGAAACACTACGCGTGCTGCGTTTGTTGTGCTGAGTCCTGTGCTGGTCCTTGCTGGTCCTGAGCTGGTCCTGAGCTGGTCCCAGAATGGCCGTGTCAGGCTGACATCCTGTCAAGGCGCTAGATAGATCGGATATTGATGCCGTATTTGCAGCACGCGCCCGCCAGCCTGGGTGGTCGCTGGTCGCTGGTCGCTGGTCGCTGGTCGCTGGTCGCTGGTCGCTGGTCCTGGTCGCTGGTCGCTGGTCGCTGGTCGCTGGTCGCTGGTCGCTGGTCCTGGTCGCTGGTCGCTGGTCCTGGTCGCTGGTCGCTGGTCGCTGGTCGCTGGTCGCTGGTCGCTGGTCGCTGGTCGCTGGTCGCTGGTCGCTGGTCCTGGTCGCTGGTCGCTGGTCGCTGGTCCTGGTCCTGGTCCTGGTCCTGGTCCTGGTCCTGGTCCTGGTCCTGGTCCTGGTCGCTGGTCGCTGGTCGCTGGTCCTGGTTCTGGTTCTGGTCGCTGGTCGCTGGTCCTGGTCCTGGTCCTGGTCCTGGTCCTGGTCCTGGTCGCTGGTCGCTGGTCGCTGGTCGCTGGTCGCTGGTCGCTGGTCGCTGGTCCTGGTTCTGGTTCTGGTCGCTGGTCGCTGGTCCTGGTCCTGGTCGCTGGTCGCTGGTCGCTGGTCCTGGTCCTGGTCCTGGTCCTGGTCCTGGTCGCTGGTCGCTGGTCGCTGGTCGCTGGTCCTGGTTGCCGGTGGCAGGGCCGGCGAGTCGTGGCGTGTGCCACCGCTCATGATTTGACGGGTGAAACCAGCCTCTCGGCGAAGCAACGAGCAACGAGCAACGAGACGCCGAGGACCGGGCCCCACGCCCGGCTAATGAGCCAATGATCCAATGGGCAAATCTCAGCTGCGTTGCCTGTACACCTGTCCAAAAACTAAAAAGGCCACGAGGCAGGTGCCGATCAGAACGGCTGCCAGCCCCCCGGGAAAGTACCCCGAGTCACTGAGTGTCACCTACAAACGTTTGCCAGACGCTATAGATTTGGACAGGATCGAAGCATCGCATCGGCGTCATTAAGGTTTAATAATCTGAAAGCAATAGTGGTTTGATTTAATTATAGAGAGAGATACGGTATTTCAATCAAAATGAGTATATGGCTTGTTTTGACTGCATCGTACCTGCATGAGTCGAGACAATCAAGGGCGAGAAATGACCCCGGTTTTGCTAGTGGACATCGCCGAAATCCGCGCTGATACCTCAAGTCACCGGCAAGCGCTGCTGCGATGCTGATGCTGATGCTGATGTGATGCTGATGCTGATGCTGAGTGCTGAGTGCTGAGTGCTGCTGCTGCTGCTGCTGCTGGTGTGATGCTGATGCTGATGATGATGCTGATGCTGGTGCTGATGCTGATGCTGATGCTGATGCTGATGCTGATGCTGATGCTGATGCTGATGCTGGTGCTGATGCTGGTGCTGGTGCTGGTGCTGGTGCTGGTGCTGGTGCTGGTGCTGGTGCTGGTGCTGATGCTGATGCTGATGCGATGCTGGCTGCTGAATGCTGGCTGCTGGCTGCTGACTGCTGACTGCTGACTTCTGGCTGCTGTCTATACTGACTGCGATGCTGGTCCTGATGCTGGTGCTGATGCTGATTCTGGCTGCTGACTGCTGACTGCTGACTGCTGACAATACTGGTGTGCTTGACATCGTCAGCCGCGAAATGAGCAGTAGTCACTGAATAAATAGATCCTCATTTTGCAATGCCTACACTAGTGGCGTTCCAATGGTCTCTAGCACTTGACTGTGGTCGCTGGTGTTACCGTGTTAGTATGCACGAGTGTGAGTTCTCTGGCCAGATTGATTGATGCATGGGTTCATGGATTGGTAGTAAAATCAGGAGCGAGAGCGGCGCAAGAGGTAATGCATAAATACGACGCTGAAATTGAGAACGTGTAGATAGCCAGCTCTGGCACGTGACTTGATATTATTAAGTGAAAAAAATACTAGTCAACGATAAAAAAAACTTAACTAGGTTTTGCCAATTTGAGAGAAAAGAACAGAAAAAATTAATTACGCTCTTGTCAAAACGCCCCGTCTTACAATGAATGGGTAATTTTCTCGACGTGAGTCTTTATTAATGTAGGTACGCACAGCCAAAATGACTCTTTAAAGTATTTAAATGATAATAACATGATGCTATACCTCACAGGAAGAGCTGTTTCCGAAAGTTTGCTCTGTAGAATTGGTAAGGTAATTAAGATGTCTCTGATTTCAGATCTCTTTATGGGTCAATCTTCTCTCACAGGCTGATAATATACAGTCTATCGCATCCATACTCTTGACAGTATACACAACAATATTATTTGGAAGGTTTCGTCACATTGAAGTTTTCTTCAACAGCAATTACACAGCTATATATGTGTTTATAGGCATCATTTTGATAATTGTTGTGATTAGGTGGGCATGCCCTATATTTAATACATCGCGGAATTACCTGCCGTTGTGTCATTATTCTAATTTTTCCAAAGAGTTAATTATTTTCTAATTGATGCTTCAGTACGTGATTTAGATAAACGTTTACGAGGTAATGATACCAAAGCAATAAAAATATTTGCTTTCTTACATGCATGCGTTTGGGCATTCATGTCTCTATGTGATCAGAATTAATACTCATTTAAATAGATGGATTCAGATACTTAAATCTCTGCGAGTGGCTAGTCATTTTCATTCCAAACCAGTGATGGACCCGCTCTTTTAGCTTACTTCACTCCGGCAAGCGCTGGTGTTAAAATCAAGAGTGTTTTCCCTGCAACTCACGGGTTAGGTTGTTCACAAAACACATTGTGTGGTTTGATCCTCTTTTAACCACGGAGTAAGACGTTCGCCCTGGCTGCTGTATCAGAAATGATTCCATCGGGAGGTGGAAAGAAATAACCGACCGTAGCGCTTTCTGAAGGTGATTTTGATGCTGCCACATAAAATGCACTAAAAGTGCCAAGTATGTCCCCCCCCCCCCCCTCCCGCACACACAAACAACCACAACCACAACCACTAACGGCCGCATCTCCAGTGAATTGAATGACATGATATGACAATGAATTGATGCAACAACCCACAACTCATACAGCAGGGCATGTTCCTCTGCGAATAGGTATTTTACCTAATTGTCTAAATGTACACGTCTTCGACGAAGACCGGCTAAAACTCGAAAGGTTGTTTTTCCGTTATTGTATTTCGAACAAAATATTTCTTTAAAAGCTGAAAGCGGCTAATTCGATTAAAAATGCTCATGGCTAGAGAATAAAAGCTAAGGCAAAAATACATTTTTTTTGCCATCAAAAACTAGCTTTCTTATCTTCCCATCAAGGCAATTATGCAGGTCTGTGATACCCAACGAAGTCTCGACTATCAATTTGCAAAACTGGCCGATGGCCTACGTAAAGCTGTTATTAGAAGTGGTTTATTATGGTCGCGTGGGGAAATACAAACACACCAAATACTGCCGGCATTTCTGGCCAGCCGTGGCTGGAACGATAAGCTGTCGATTCGCATCTTCGCGTATTGAACGTATACCAATTTTGTACCAGTTTTTGTACAAAAGGGTCAAGAATGTAATCGAGGTCAGGGTTCGGGAATCATAAAACGATCATAAAAAAATACTTGTTTCATTGGGCATCGCAAGCCGAACGTGTTCTCGTCCCGTATTCTGCGAGATCCTGGATAATAATGCAGTAAAAAACATTACTGCTCTCTTTGAACAATTGGCGAAAAAGTCCACACATTTCTCAATTTTAATTTTAATCACTTGCTTATTTGGAACCAATTAATTCTCTATCGCTCTGCATCCAGCAGGAATTTATTCGCAAATTTATCTAGGCATCAAAATAAACCAAAAATAAACGAAATAACTAATATTTGCTCTAAGAAAGTAAGAGGCGAAGATTCAGCCTATTATAAAATCGAATGATAATAATACGCTATTATTACGTACGGTTAAATGGTAGGATAGGGGCCTCTTCGAAGTGCGAGTTTAAAAGGCAATACCGATATCCGAAAGTGAGCTACAGCCAAAATGAGTCAGTCATACCGGTTTGAGCAAGACACGGGCGCTTTCGATTTCCAAAACTTGCTTGACCCAGCGCCGCGTTCGGTGCAGCTGATCGACACCCCAAGGAAGCACAGTGGACGGTGCCCACTGCCCACGGGCCCCTGGGCCCTGGACCCAGCAGCCACCCGCATGGCGCGAGTGATCACGTGGCCTTTCGCGTTTCGTCTTTCAGCAGTCGATGCGGCCCAACTCCTTTCCAAACAGAATTCTCATAAATGTCAAAAGGTTGTGCTTCATTGCCCGGGGCCGAAGCCCAAAAGCCATGGTCGAAGATTCCAGCAATGCCTGCGCTGCGCTGCCCCGCCCACTGCAGGATTCGTCGCAAATTCACAGATATTTTCGTGCCATTTCCTACAAGACGTATGATATTAATTAGGCCCGAGGATGATAATGAAAAGCACCTGGTTAATTTCGTTTATGCCCCTTGAAATTACGAATATCATTTGATTCGTCAATCGTAAGTGATATTTGATTTCAAAATTGGAACTCATTTGAATACCTATATACTTGTTTTGAAATGCATCTTGTAACCTTTCGAGTCCAGTGGAGCTGGGTATCAGCTGGACGTCGAGCTCACGTCTCAGTTCAATACCAACTGCCGAGCTTTCTATGATTGATTTGTACTTAGAAGCCGCCTTCGAAACGGGCCACCCGGCTCTGAGTGATGTGGATTACATTGATTCTTACGCGACTGGGACCATGGGCAGGATTCACGATCGAATCACGATCGAAATCGCCAGCAGATACGATAATATTGGACAGAGCAATAATTATGAATACGGGTATGCCAAAAAAATATCTGGAATAATCAAGGTTTTCCTTTTCAACTGAATCAGAGGAGGCATTTTATTTAATTACTTAATATATGCAGGTAGAGACAGAAAGTGAAGAGCCACGCGAAATAAAATTGTCATGCCCAAAGTGCCCTGGCTGCGCAAGCTGCCCAGGCTGCCCAGGCTGCCCTGGCTGCCCTGGCTGCCCTAGCTGCCCTAGCTTCCCTGGCTGCCCAAGCCGCCCTAGCTGCCCTAGCTGCCCTAGCTGCCCTAGCTGCCCTGGCTGCCCAAGCTGCCCAAGCTGCCCTAGCTGCCCTGGCTGCCCAGGCTGCCCAGGCTGCCCTGGCTGCCCAGGCTGCCCTGGCTGCCCAAGCTGCGCAAGCTGCCCAGGCTGCCCTGGCTGCCCAAGCTGCGCAAGCTGCTCAGGCTGCCCTGGCTGCCCAAGCTGCGCAAGCTGCCCTGGCTCCCCTGGCTGCCCAAGCTGCCCTGGCTGCCCAGGCTGCACTGGCTGCCCAAGCTGCGCAAGCTGCGCAAGCTGCCCTGGCTCCCCTGGCTGCCCAAGCTGCCCTGGCTGCCCAAGCTGCGCAAGCTGCCCGACGTGACAGTAGAGCAGAGCAGACCATCTGCTTGCTGCTTGGCGCGCTAGCACTTTCAGACGATGCGGGTAAGCCAAGGATAGATTATTTAACTTGCTGGAAAATATGTAATTATTTTGACACGCTCTCGAGCTGAAGTTGGCGACCTTATGAACTAATTACCGTTTCTGGTCCGATTTTAAGTTACAAGAATCGATTTGATCAAACGTTTGATTTTTATCTTAGGGTAGGCGTTAAATGATATTAACTGCCGTGATTTTTTTGGGTCATGAAATTTAACAACGCATTAAAATATGTAATAAAACAAAAGTACACCTGCACTGTCTCACTTCTCGCAGCTAGCAGCCTGGTGTTAACATCGTCTTAATGAAGCGGGGCATGAGACCTAATAACAGTCGTAGTAATAATTATGGTAATTACACTGATGATAAATAATAAAACATATTATTGTAAATTATCAGAAGAAAATTCCAAATATGATTGACAATAAAAATAGTTTGGCTACAACCTTTGCACGCACATGACAATGAAAATAAAGAGCAAAGAAGTGGAACGATTTCCTTTTATCCCCGTTTGAAAATAAATTGCATCGTTAATGTTTATATCACAATTTATCGAAGCGTTACTTCCGTCCGAATGTGTTCTATCATATTCGATCGTGCCGTTGGAACGGCCCAGTGTCCAGCGCAGAGAAAATCACCCCCCCCCCCCCCCCCCCACCCGTTGAGAAGGTGCACCCCAATGTTTCGAAGCCCCCCCCCCCTGCATCCCACCCCCACCAACCATGTCCCTTGCGATGGTTCCCCCCGATGCTGGTACGAATTCGATCATGCACAACTCATTCTTCATTATGGGGATATTTCCTCCCCTCCCACATTGCGGAAGTAGCACTTGCGTATACCTGTCGAGACACGGCACAATGTATTGTTTTCTATCAAATCTAAAGCGGACGCGGTAACAGCCTCGAAAGGGTTAGGTTCCGTTAAGCAATCTGTTCAAAGCATCGACACAGGAACACTGCTTGTTGCAATGAAGTGACTGTCGGCCGTTCGCTAGCACAAAGTTCTAATTCCCATGATCAAATAATAAGTGGAGGGCACCTGCAGAAGTTCGTTATGTCTCGGAATGGTGCCATATGTCCATTCGCTCATTGTTAGCATATTATTTCAACCGGCATTTCGTGGCAGTCAGGGGTGCCGCTGTCGGTGTCGGCGCCAGTGACGTATTAAGGTGGAACCAACTCCGAGTCGCGTAGGTGTCAATCCCGAATTCCGCCCTAAGCGTGGCATCTGCACGCTGGAGCCGGGTGTAATGTATGCAGCGTTTGAGCGCCGAGGTGCAGGCGCAGGGCCGCTGAAGGTAACGACATAATGCACGCTTGGGCCCGGGCCGGCGCACGCGCCCGCGCCCGCGCCCCGGCTGCACATGCAATTACCGCACCACCGGGCTAATTTCACATTTCACAAGCGCGCAATTAGAGCAACGCCCTCGGAGCCCGAAACAATGACGATAATCTCGGCTAGCGGCGGTGGCCCTCGATGACGCGGGCCCCTGCCCCCCCCCCCCCCCTGCCCCCTCCAACGAGCGGCCCACGAAGGGTCAAAACAATCAGCAAGTTCACATCATGGCTTAACTGTTTGAAATTCAAATCTTTGTCAAACACTTCCTTGGCGACTACTTTCAGTCATTCGTTGCGTTTTTCTATATTGTTTATTTTTGTGGTATTCTCGCTGGCTCCGTTTATGGAACAGTTATTACGTGCAATTACAATAAACAATCAAGCGTGTTTCTTTTAATTGTGCTCTGTTTGATAGGCCAATGGGCTAATCATCGTTCCATAAAAAGGTAAAAGTTAAAACTATGCCGAGCAATAGCAGCCTGAGCTGGTGGAAATCACTTGAATGACGGGATGCTCTCCTTACTCCGAGTGATATTCACTTTTTGCTGCGCGCACAGATTTCAGGGCTGGCGGCAGACGCAACCGTGTTTAACTTACCTCATTTTTGATTACACCTTATTACTCTGAAAAGTTTTTCTCGCAGCCCAAAAACACATTAACTTTTCTGCCGCTAAGTGAATATGTTTTTTAAGTGGGTCTCCTCGTGTATGTTTTTCCTTAATAATTATGTAGACATGTGAGATGTAATTGATTCCTTTTCTCAATTCTCATCAATCAAACTGGTAGCATAATTACATCTATTTGAATTGAATCTCACCAAAAGATACATTAAAAATCATGTGTTTCCGAAATGAACGTTTAGCGAATGAGTATAATTTCAATGTTTTAACAGACTAACGTTAATATGATCTTACGCCCTGAAGTATCTAGATCATTCAGATCTAGATTCTACAATGCGAGCGCGATTAGTGAAAAGCGGTTTCGTTCATCTCTATTAATATATTAGGTGGATGGTGGACAGATAGCACGATCAGGTGCAGTCGCAGCCGCCGCCGCCGCAGCCGCAGCCGCAGCAGACAGCCCGCATGCTGCCGGTTGCACCTGCCCCTCACTCGCGAGAGCTCACTGTGTCCAGCGCCCCCGCTCCGACCCGCCAACCCGCGCACGCGACTTGGACGCAGCGCAGAAAAAGGCTCTGCGCACAATAAGGCTCCGCGCAGAATAAGGCTCTGCGCAGAATAAGGCTCCGCGCAGAATAAGGTGCAGCGCAGAATAAGGTGCAGCGCAGAAAATGACGCAGCGCAAATAAGACGCAATGTGAATTATTAGATGGAACGTATACGTTCCTTTAGACTATAGTCTTGTGAGCAGCACTGTCTTGTGCGCAGCACTGTCTTGTGCGCAGCACTGTCTTGTGCGCAGCACTGTCTTGTGCGCGGCACTGTCTTGTGCGCGGCACTGTCTTGTGCGCAGCACTGTCTTGTGCGCAGCACTGTCTTGTGCGCAGCACTGTCTTGTGCGCAGCACTGTCTTGTGCGCAGCACTGTCTTGTGCGGAGCACTGTATTGTGCGCAGCATTGTCTTGTGCGCAGCACTGTCTTGTGCGGAGCACTGTATTGTGCGCAGCATTGTCTTGTGCGCAGCACTGTCTTGTGCGCAGCACTGTCTCGTGCGCAGCACTGTCTCGTGCGCAGCACTGTCTTGTGCGCAGCGCAGTTAGTGCCCAGCCCACATGCACGCATCAGCGTCCAGCAGCGATCTCAATCCTTCGCGTTGACGGAGCCATTTCCAATGCTGATGTAGCCGCACGAAAGAAGGCAAAGTGCTTAAGACGTCCTTTAGGATTCTATCAATTGTGAGGCGTATACGAAAGCAGCTGGGCTAATGTATAGCCATAGCAAAGAGAAATAAAAACCGTAGGTTTCAATATACTCTATGACCATACGTAAAGAAGTCGCCGCGAAAATGCTTGGTATACTTCGGGAACACTAGAACTTTAATGTCTTTCTAGCCGCCACTTCCTAACTTCAAGGAGAATGCGTTCGTGGAATTTTTTTTCGCACTTATTAAATTTTGCATCCTGTGTAATGTTACGCATATTATACATGAACAATTAGAAGTAATAGGCCTAGTCTGAAATATGGTATAAACAAAAGCCTGTATAGCCAAAAGATTGCGAGGAGTATTAACGGCAAATATCGTTGGCACATCATTGACATTTCTTGGAATTTTTCTAAGGCCACCAAATATTTTATTCGATTGCAGCTTTTTTCTCTTCTTTTTCTTCTTTTCAAATAAGATAAATGTCGCGTGCCGTGCCTTTACACCTATTTTGATTTGAACACTATCAGTTAGCGCGGTGTGGGAAACTGGTGGGGAACAAATATTTGAATTAGATTTGACAATTGTGGCGCGAGGTCATTCGTCAAAACATTTTTTGACCTAAATGTCAGTTGCAAAGATCGAAAAACGCAAATATCAACCTGATGTTACTTGCGTTTGAGTACGTATTTGGGCGCATAAGGTGGTACACTATTTCAGCCACAAAAAGGAAAAAGGAAGCGTAAAAGGTTTAAATATCTTCTCATTCTTCTCGGAAAACAATAATGTCATTAGTGCGGTACAGAAAAAGGGCATGACATCGCTAAACTACAAACTACCCTCACTAGCATGAAATCCAAACTGTCCTTGCCCCTTGGGCCGTTCATGGTGGTCGGCCGAAAGAAAAGTCCACGTTTTTTGTGGTGCGCATATTACCTACACACATTTCTTTCCCTGACGATTGAGATTATTACTTGGAGCATCTGATTTAAATGTGTGGTCTCTTGTTTGTTATGTAATGATGTAAAAAATTGAAGCCAACCGAATTCCCGTAAGAAGCAACACAAATATAACCCAGTGCATCCACGCAACGATCCTTAGTTCACAGTTCCAAGTTGGATGGTTCCAAGTTGGTTTTAAAATAAAATTGTAATGTATCGATATACTTCAGAAATATTTTGAGCAATAGCGAGGCTCCACGCCGAAATTATACACCGCCCTTTATTATTTTAGTATGGGAAGAAATTGATTCGTGTGTTTCTGCTAATTCACACTATATGATGTTACACCTTCTGTTCCTGTCAACAGGTATGTCCCATCTGTCACCACAAACTGTATAGGTAAAAGTCATACCCGAGCTTTCACCGGCAGACACGGTAAAAGAATCGTGGATGAATTGCAAAGGCATTACTGCCTATAAACTTAAATACAGATCAATTAAAAAAAGCAGCGAACCTCAACTGATGTTAGAGCATGGAACGAAAAATTCTTCGTACAGGGTTTCTAACATCTCCAGCGAGGATCCTTGGTCGCCAAGAGAGGAAAATTTCAGGCAGTTCGCTTCGTTGAAATTGAAAGCATTTCTTCGAATGCACCGTGTTCAAAGTGGTCAGCGCGAGCAGCAGAAAAGAAATCGCCATAATATTAATATGTTATGGTTTTTATCGAACAAGAAAAAACACTAAATTGATCTAAAGCTGGTTATTGTTAATGTTCTGACTAATTTAATAAACTTATTTACAAAAACGTTGAGGTAAGTTTAAGTGCAGGCAATGCGATAGGTTGTGTTGTATTAGCAACTCGCCCGTGGCAAAATTTGAACGCAGTGGCAGGTGTCACTGTCATGCCTTGATCAACTTAACATGTATATAATAATAATGATCATTTGTTGTCTTTAAATGCCAATACTTACTAAAAATGCTGGTGTGCCGACATTCATTAAAATTGATTCAAATTGTGATAGTAAAATATCATAATCCTAAATAATATAACATATTTTCACAGCTCGTCTGGGCAAAACCTCAACTTCAATACTTTTTATAAACAGTCTTTAAACTCATTTTCACTGTAACAATCTGTATCGACCGACAACCGATATGATTTATTGTCGTTCCGTGAATGATCATCTTGACAATGTTGATTGTCTTGGCTGCTCGATGTAATTGCGCTGCAAACAGAGTGCGTACTTCCGATTCTTAACATACCTGTGCACCCGCACCGCCCTGCCCTTGAGGGGAGGGGGGGGGGGGGGTCAATGCACGTGCTCGGTGTCCACACACACACACCCACCCACCTTCATATGTGTGTATCCACCGAACGCTCAGCAAACAGACGCTGATAAAACGATTAGTCAAGTTATTTGATCATTTTTTATCGAAGCTAGGTTACGTTACGTTACGCTACGGTACGTTACGTTACGAACCTAAACCTACTTCAAGGTTTAAATAGTGATCCTGAAAATCATTATTTTTATTTTCAATGTAATACTGGTAGATCAGATGCTTAAAAAACGGACAGTCCGAAATCTACCGAGTTTCAAATTAAACCGATATAATAGCAGATGATGTAATAACACATATATACGTACAATTTTTTTACTGGATGAGATAGGAGCAATAATGAGTGTTTAGGTGATTTGAGATTGCAAGCACCGGGACAGTATTTTACTTCGTCCGTTGGGGAGAAACTGAGACGTCAAATATGAGCACATCGATGCAGCCAAATTTCTGTTAAGAATGAGGTGCACAAGAAGGTACAAGAAGGTACAAGAAGGTACAAGAAGGTACAAGAAGGTACAAGAAGGTACAAGAAGGTACAAGAAGGTACAAGAAGGTACAAGAAGGTACAAGAAGGTACAAGTGCACGCGGCGCCTCGTGCAACGGCAGCCTGCGACCGTCGCGGCGCCTTTGTCAACGCCCTCATAGCAATGCAGGTGAATGTCATGTTGCACGTGGTACCATGTGGTAATGTGGCTCGCTAGCAGCAAGCGCATGGACGGTTAGGACCCCGAGGAACCCCAAACAGTGGACCTTTGTCTGATAGAAACTGTAACATATGGCTACACCATACACCACCACCATACACCATACACCATACACCATACACCATACACCATACCGTCACATCTCTTCATGCTGTAGCTGCTCGTCGATGGCTTTGGTAGTACAGCTAAAGGTATAGTTGTCCCACGCTTAGACTTGATCTTAGCCACGTCAAATCATTTCAAATCATTCTGGGTTATTGTGTTTTCATCAAAATCGTTTAATTGTATGTGGTATTTCGTTATTATACCAAATTGTTTTGTTGATATTTTTTAACGTGAAATACTGTAGGCAACAGACTTCAAATCCCAATGAAATTTAAAACAAAATGCCAAAATCAAACTGATTGTCTAGGACCCAAACTGTATAATTTATTACCAGACCAACAACACTTATGCAAATGTATCTAAATTCAAAACCCTCGTCACTAAATGGCTACTGGAGAAAGATGATACCGAGAATCTACTTCTAATCTAAATCTTAAACAGAACGTAACATTTTTTTCTCAAATCTGTATTTCACTTTATCATTTGTATAGGCTTAATTGTATACAAAGAAACAAATCTTATGTAACCGCTCACACACGAGTAAAAACTCACGGGGGATTTTTCTTACTTATTTATATATTAGTATCTATTTTTTACTAAGCATAAAATGTATTTGTTTTTTGTAAGAAAGAAACGAAAAAATAAAAAAAATAAAAAATAAATACTGTAATTGTGTATACGGCGACTGTCGAGTTGGGCGAGTGCCGACTCTAATTGGCCGGTTTTTGTGACTTAATTTATGTGGAGATATTTGCATTTAGTTGATAGAAGCTTAGCGTCAGGAAATAAGTAAGAACATATAAGGTAATGCTCTCAAAACCAGACTCATTGTGAGGGATGAAGATTGCGTTTGCAAACAATTTGATTGCGACGCCCAAATAAAGCTCTCGCGTTGCTTGCGAGCGGCTTCTGAGTCGTGTCCAGAGCGAGGCCGAATCACATTGAAACGCTTCCTGGTTTGGGTGATGTCGGAAGTCCGTGGGACTTAGAGCGAGTTTGCCCGGCTGGGTTGGGGTCTCTGCTTGGTAGGCCACTGGCTTTCCGCCCCTGCGTGTGAAAATGACGAACATTGTCATATCGCTGGACGCAAACTCAATACCGTGACAAACATGTTTTTCATTTCCTGTTGAAATACTGCGATCCCCCTTATTTTTAACCCTTTGCTGCACAAGGTGAAAAATATCACCCTTCACTTCTTTTCAAATCAGTTCTTTCGCACCCACTCTTTAAAACCTCTTCACTGTAACTTTCCATTCATCTAAAATAGAACCTTTCAGGATTTCTATCTGTATCACTGCACTTGGATCAAACGACTTTGACAGGCGCCTACTACCGAAGGAATGATTTATTTTCAAAAAATATTCGCCTTCTGTCTCACGGTTGTTTGTGTCTGTGCAGTTTCCGAAATCAAGAATACAAATCTCTATTTCCATGAATAAAATCTATGCTACGATGAAAACTCTGCCCATGGACGATTCAATGCTGTGCCAAATTGTCGGGTCCTGCAAATTTACCATGTTTTTCAAAAGATAATATCAGTGGCAGGCAGCGATTTGTTTGCGGTACTTGAGATGTTCGATTCCTCTAGCCCAGCCTCCGTGCGTGAAAGGGTGAAACGCTTTGTTGTGCTGGAGCAGCATGGGGCAGACGGGGCCCACTGCAGGCCGTGCGCCAACCACCTGAATGTATCAATACAAAAATGTTCAAAATGCGAAAGGGTAGTCTTACGGTTGAAAATATCAAGTGATATGTCAGGATGTTTTTGTATTTTGGCTCCCTGATTTGGGTATCTGTCGGATGTTCGATCATTCAGCATGACATCTGCGAAGAGCTGACAACTGCAACTCGGAACAATTCAGCATTCACATTATCTGGAAGACTCATTCAGCTGTCTGGTAAACTTAGGAAGAACGCGATGCCCGGAAAATCCATTCTTTTTAATCTGAATCATACTTTTTGACGTACGTAAAGCTTTAAAATAAATTGCATTTTAAAAATACATTTTCATTGAAGGTATGCATGTATTTCTTTTGTCTCAACTGGAAAAAGGAATTGAAATGATGCGCTTTCCCTCCATATTCAATGTGTACGCTGGTACTGCCTTCAAACGGGCAACGAGTTAGCATATGCGACAGCAAAAAACAAGTCGCACAGAACGGCCATAACCTATACTTTATATTTATTTCGCGGACTTTTATTCAACAAGTCAAGCCATTGATTTTATTTCTTTAGCGTTTTGTCGAAATTTGGTGCTTGCTCCCTGGAAATAAACTCTTTGCGAATTGAAAGAAACTCACCAGCATTATACAATCTCTTGTAAGTGTAAAATATTTTTTGTAAGGACTTGAATGCAAAAGGAAAGGCACCCTCAAACGAAAGTGTTGGTAGCGAGCTATCAAATTTTTAATAAAATACCTAATTAAGGTAAATATGCAGGTAACGAACAGGAATACACTACAAGTAAACACAAAATGTGTCTTATTCCTGAAGCAGCTGAGAGAGGCACCCTTACCTCGACCTACCTTTTTAAGCCTGGACGGCCGACACTGACCACGGCACAGTCCGCAGTCCACACCGAACCTCAGAGAGCAAAGTTGCAGAAGATGAGGCAAAAAGCGAGGTATTCTTAAATGGGGCTCACTTCAAAGAAATGAGATTAAAAAGGAAATCCCAGGATATATCTATTATTATAGGCTTCATGAAAGTAGACAGGAGATTCATGGCTGAGCCAGTGAGCCACGAACCCTTATATAGAAATTAGTTTAAAATTTTAGCAGCTTGCAATGAAAGTGAAACCATACCAGTAATACGATCTTTTTGTTTGCTCTATTTTAAGAGATCACAAACGCAGTCGATATTGTTGCAGTCTGTAGCAAGCACAAGCCTGCGATCTGCAGAACGATATTTTGAGCAGTATCATCCAGCTGGTCTGATTCGCGCAAAACATCATCTCTAAACAACTGTTGCTCGAGGCACAATAAACCGCGATCAAACACAATATCCGTTCGTATGATACTTATGTTTTTTTATTAAAGTACTGTAATTTACTAATGTAACATATTGTACTGCGCTCCTTTCGTTCAAATTTGTACGAGTGTCTGTCTGATTTATACATATTCTACGCCCAGTTATGTTCGTCCAGTTATGCTCGTATATACATTTTAGTTTTTAGTTTTTCCAGAAATCCGAGTGAAAAATTGTGCGGCTTACCTGAGCTGAGTCTGAAAGATGATACAGACCATTTTAGCATCATAACACAGTCTTTACGTCGCTATCGAGCCTCTTCGCCCCGTAATAATAATTGGGCCTTGTAAGCTCATTGACTTCCTGAAAATGTTTTATATTACATTAGAAGTACAGAAATTAATATGTGCATTTTTGTTGTATTTTCAAGTCATAATGCAAACAATTGTGAATGTTTTTTTTATTAGGTACCTATGTATCTATAACGATTATTAGCTCGTAAAAATAATGTAGGTGTTCCATAAAATTAAACCAATTGGAATCATCGATTAATTTTTATGATGCTTTGTGGTATAAATTAAATAGCTGTTAATCATCTTCTTATGGAAGGTCTTTTGGTACATTTGGAACCTGCATTCGCCGTGATTACTCTACGTTGAATGGATAAAGGCTGATTGCAGCATTTGGAACATACATTCGCCGTGATCTTCTCTACAATGAACGGATAAAGGCTGATTGCAGCATTTGGAACATACATTCGCCGTGATCTTCTCTACAATGAACGGATAAAGGCTGATTGCAGCATTTGGAACATACATTCGCCGTGATCTTCTCTACAATGAACGGATAAAGGCTGATTGCAGTATTTGGAACATACATTCGCCGTAATCTTCTCTACAATGAACGGATAAAGGCTGATTGCAGCATTTGGAACATACATTCGCCGTGATCTTCTCTACAATGAACGGATAAAGGCTGATTGCAGCATTTGGAACATACATTCGCCGTGATCTTCTCTACAATGAACGGATAAAGGCTGATTGCAGTATTTGGAACATACATTCGCCGTAATCTTCTCTACAATGAACGGATAAAGGCTGATTGCAGTATTTGGAACATACATTCGCCGTAATCTTCTCTACAATGAACGGATAAAGGCTGATTGCAGCATTTGGAACATACATTCGCCGTAATCTTCTCTACAATGAACGGATAAAGGCTGATTGCAGCATTTGGAACATACATTCGCCGTAATCTTCTCTACAATGAACGGATAAAGGCTGATTGCAGCATTTGGAACATACATTCGCCGTAATCTTCTCTACAATGAACGGATAAAGGCTGATTGCAGTATTTGGAACATACATTCGCCGTAATCTTCTCTACAATGAACGGATAAAGGCTGATTGCAGTATTTGGAACATACATTCGCCGTAATCTTCTCTACAATGAACGGATAAAGGCTGATTGCAGCATTTGGAACATACATTCGCCGTAATCTTCTCTACAATGAACGGATAAAGGCTGATTGCAGCATTTGGAACATACATTCGCTGTAATCTTCTCTACAATGAACGGATAAAGGCTGATTGCAGCATTTGGAACATACATTCGCCGTAATCTTCTCTACAATAAACGGATAAAGGCTGATTGCAGAGTGGCACGTAACAAGGTTCCACTGCAGGACCGTGTAATTATATACCTACGCTTTCTTGGAGCATTACAAGCCGTCAATGCACAAGTAAATGTTGTAATTACTAGCTTTGAGCCTCCAGGCACAAAGCAATCGGTGTATTTGAACGAAGTATAAGTACCCAGCTTGCGCGTTACTTGTCAACATTATTGCAATAGTGTTTAATGTATATAGTATAGGTAATATACCAACTTCATTTTAATATAAATATTATTGACATTCCATTTGACAGAGATATTCGTTAATTTATCTCACAATTCATATCGCTGGCGTAAGAGCAAATTGTCAAATATATAATGCGTTCATTATACACAATTATTTTGTATGATTTTGTTTATGAAATTATGAAATAATTTAGGTATAAGATCTAATTGCAGGGCCACAAGAAGAAAAAACATGATATATTATTAGTTATAGGCTAGCTAATATTACTGTATTTTCGTTACCTTTTTCTTCGCATGGTTTTAAATCACATGTAATTAAAACAGATGCAAGGAAAGTTCTAAATATTTTCGGCCGTTGTCACGCAATACAAATAAATAAGTAGCGTTTTTCAAATATCGTAATTTATATTTTTTGTGTGTGATCAATGGCAAATGCGATCATTAAAATTCAAAGGTCGTTGAAGCAAGAAGTTTTTGTGCTTTCCGAATTTCATACAATACCTAGACTTGTATACAGACAACTTAACACAAGTCTTTATCTTTTACTTGTAAACACAGTGGCCTTTCTGAGATTCGGAGATGAATGCCAATTTAATTAACTCCAACAGTTATACTTTGAGTTTATAGATTTAAATCGTGTCAATTAAGTATTTTGACAGCTGAATTCCGCACCCTTAAACTTCAAACATGAAGAAATTTCCAGGACAAAGGCAAAGGGAAGCAGTCCGTGTATCCCGAAGTGTTTTATTCTGTTTCATGCCGAACAAGTTCGCTGGCAAGGCGATGTGAATGGAGCAAATTCTCTGCAGAGCGAAGGGTGTACGCCGAGCAATCAGATCTCCAGTGAAACCAGTGAATCCAGTGAATCCAACGAAACCAGTGATTCCAGTGAATCCAACGAATCTAGTGAATCCAGTGCATCCTGTGCTTCCTGTACATCCAGTGAAACCTTGAGACTTGGGTAGGGCACAGCGTCCTTTCTCCTCTCGTTGCAAATTCTACATTTTGGACCATCACTTCAATGCTCGCGGTTGCCTTTGAAAGATCAAAACAAAAACTGATCGTGTAGTGGTTTTACCATCGGAGCGCATTTGCATTAATATTGTTTTTCCAAACATGTCTTTAAAAGTTTCAACTTCTCTAATATCTCCCCGAGTTAAAATTTTCACAAGCGAAAAATCATGTTTAGTTTAAACTTTAAATGATGCGATCAGATGAGAGATCAGGTATACGGAGTATCTAAATTCCCAGCCTCTCTTAAACCCATGCTCCGAAAGTTTGCTCAAAACACACTTATACAAAAGCATCCTAAACCAAATAATATTGTACGCCTCATCCCTCATTTTTAACCTCTAAAAGCGTCCCTCTCCTGCCTACAACAGAAGACCATTAATTGAGTAAGATTAAATATTGACACAAGAATGCCCAAAAAACAATGCTCCCATTTCCGCTGAGTGGGAGCCGATTGTCAGTTTGGTTTGTGTCCGGTTACCCACTGTGGCCGCGGCTTGGGAACGCTTGTGAGTGTGTTGAAATCTTCGCTTGCGTCCTGCGTTCTGTGGACCTGGCGGCGAAGAGTTACCCTGGCGGCGAAGAGTTACCCTGGCGCCACCTCAACAACAAAGTCAACCCACATCGCCCTTTTCGAGAAATTCAAATGCCGCACAGAACTTGAAGTGGCAAAATCTCTACGCCATGGTGAAAAGGTAGAACCGAAGTGGGCAAAAAACATCTACGGATACGAAGTTTGATTATTGGTAGACTCGGCTGAGACAGGGCGATGTGATTTTGTAAATTGATCTCGTATTGAGACAGGATGTGAACTTAGGTCGCAAGTCGTACTGCCTTCAA
Source organism: Nemoura dubitans (assembly GCA_921293005.1). Lineage (NCBI taxonomy): Eukaryota > Metazoa > Arthropoda > Insecta > Plecoptera > Nemouridae > Nemoura > Nemoura dubitans. The sequence goes on from OV121073.1 coordinate 7,477,247, forward strand.
CTGGAGGTCCGCAGCCGGATCAAACCGGATCAAATACCATAAGATACTCACCGAATTTAGTTATTTTAGCTCACGAACGAAATAACAGTGGGATAAAAAACTCATAATATGAACATGTAAATCATTTCAAATGGGGCAAAATCCATACGAGTCCCACCAGGTCAGAGCCCCCTTCTCCACCCCCTCCCCCCCCCCCCCACCCACCGACACAGTACGGCACGGCACGGATCCAAGCCGCCCGCTTCGGACCGAAGGGCCCCTGAGAGCTCGAGGCCCCAGCGGGCTCGAGGCCCCAGCGGGATCGGGGCCCCTGAGGGCCAGGTCCTTGGTCCGCGGACCGCGCCCAAGGAGCGAATGTCCACGGGACAATTTGGAGTAGTGAGTCCACTCAAAGCAGAGGCATGCCAATACTGCCAATAGTATTCATCCCAGCTGCTTGATTTGATTTCTGGCTCACCAAATATTTAATTGGCGAAGGTGGCTTTGTATTGGCTGTATACAACTCTTTCCCCCCCTGATTATAAACTCGCAGCATCTTCATATAAATCATCTTCGGTCATTGTATAGCAGGCAAAGCTATTTAGCGAATATGTCTGATCGCCTTCTTGCCGAGAGCAATAATGATCGACCCAAAATGATGACTTAATTTTTTTACAGCAAATAATTGTTTCTCTTTAGCTGATCACGAGCCCGACGAGTCAGTACAGGCTGGCGAAATTATGACCTACTATTTAACTAAGGAGTCGACATTTCTTATTAGATGGTTCTGATATTGCATGAAAAAGCATTGCTATGCGTGTCGAATACTTGGATTGATTCACATGCGGACTCGGAACAGCATCGGCCACACTCAATTGCAATAAAACGCTTCTGCCCGAAGTAAGGGTTAAGCTTGCACAGCGTGTGTTTACATTCACAAAGCTTTACACAGAGCAATTTGGAAGCCATTTTTCATCTCTTGGGTGTTTGTGCTTTTTGGCATGACTGAAATGGAGTGGAGCTAGCCGATGCAGCGTACAGTGAATCTCATTGTGAAAACAAATTTAGCTCTATATGCTAACGATTAACGATGAACCCGTGAGCTGGCTAAATACGTTCGTTTTCAGCTCGAGACGAGCATTTTCCCGCGAGTTGAAGCCAAGCAACTAAATAATGGAGCCATGGGAAGAACATTTCTAATAATTGGCATTCATTCCGAAGCCTGACAAGTTATAATTCACTATCCAAGTGCTGCATTAAAATACGCAGCTTCCAGACTGCAGCACGCGCCCTGATCCCAGCGTGCAACAGTTTGCGTATCAAGTGACGAGATTCGCAATTGAAGAAGCCAGTTTGAATTTGACGCTGCAAATTAAAGGCTCGGTCTTGCAGCGGTGAACAAATAAGTAATGGCAAAGATAAGAGCACAGGGTTTCTCATAAAGATGTTGTTGGGTAGACCTTGTGGCGCAAACGATGGACAATGGCACATGTAGGTGGACAGAATTGGTTTTTGTCCCCAAATGTTACCATGCACCTGGATTTTGTTAGAGCAATGACCCTCGTTTTCTTAGTAAAACTGGGGTGTGGACGGGTTAAGAAACCTGGCAAGAAAAATGACTTGCAATAACAGTTTCGCAAACAAAACTTTGAAAAGGGTTGCGTGAATGAGCCACGGCCATTTTCGTCTGATAACAAAAACAGCACGTGGCTGGGAAGAATCACAATAACAGGCTGTCCCCGCCCTGCATTGCGTTTTCGCACAAAAGCATATTATTTTTCTAGCGAGGGATGAGTATGACACGGCATTGGCAAATATGTTGCCAAGAACGAGCCGATTTCGACAGAAATGCCAAAAGCCTCATAGGGGGTGCAAACTTTAGAAAATGTTTTACTGTTTCAGCACGAGTTGCGTAAAGGAACTGAGAATTTAAAATTTAAAACGAGCTTGCATGGATCGAAACTACTTCGCTGGCATCTTCAGTCTTGATGTAATATACATAGGGATCAACATGCTCGAGGGAGCTACAACAATACAGCAACCTTTCCTGGCCAGTTACAGTAACCAGCGAGGGCTACCTAGAAGAAAACCACACCACATGCTAAAAAAACTTGTATTTAGTTAACGTCTTCGAAAGCTACTCAGTTATTTGCCGTTTATAACGATTATCATGCAAGAGAAAGAGCGAGAGCGCTGCGAAGGATGCTCGACGGGTACCACCACTAAACCAGCGAGGCAATATGAATTGTAAGACTTCACATGGCATTCAAAAAGCCCTTCTGAAGCAAAGCATTAGGATCTGCTTGCTTTCGTACCTGTGCCCCAGGCGCCGAGCCCGCACTTCGGGCTGCTGACACTAGCAATTGTCTCTTCTTATCAGTCAGCAGTGTCACTGGCAATGTTGACGAAATACTAGCTACTTTTTTCAAAATTACGTCTCTAAAATGTGCAGTTGCAACAGTGTCCGAAAAGGACAAGAGCAAGCGTAATTTATTCAAATGCCATAAAGCCAATCTCGAGGCACGCGTAACGTTGTGTAACAGTGCGATTGATGCGGGCTTGACGTGGTTTCCAAGTTTGAACACCGGCTTTTTTTTTTAAAGTGGTCTATCGTATTATTAATATATTCTAAAAAATACCTCTGCGATGAATTCTAGCTTGCTGGTTTGCTATAATTATTGCTCTCGTCCTCGTATTACTTTTTTCAGTGTTTTTGCGCAAAAAAATAAATTGGTTGTGTCAGTCTTAATTAAAGTGAGTGTTGACATTCGTTCGAGTCACACTACCACGCACAGGTCAGACTTAGAGGTACTTAGTATTGGCTGCAACTCCAGACGTTCCTGCACGGCGTCCTGGCAGCTGGGACACCGAAGATGATTTCAACGATATTGAGTATACGTGGAATGTACGCGGTCATAAATATCCTCAAAGGCAAACATTTTTCTACGCAAGTTTTAATGTTGCCATATTTAAGGTGACAGATCAGTTCGCCAGAACGTGGCTTTCAGACCAAAAGTTTCTGAGTTCTCAAGGCCACAACTTTGAAGTTATAATTTCAATATTTCAGTATGTTGTTGACAAAAGACAAAAGACAATCATGGCCCTTATTCGAAAATTTGCACCTTAAATGCTAGAAAATACCCCGAAACTCTCTATTTTTACCCATTTTAGAGCCATTGTATAAGAAAGTGCAAAGACAAATTGGGGAAAATGGCCACGAGCGCCCTTATTTACGCCTTTTGTCTAAAACATACTGAAATATTGAATTGATAATTCTCACGGTGTGGCCGTGGGAACTCGGGAAACTTTTGGTCTGTTTCGAGGAAAAAGGGTGCCATTATTGTGCGATTTTGGCCACCCTGAAAATAATTTTTCATTCAAACTTGTAAAAATGTGTACTGCGTGTAGATGCATCTTGCACGTGATGTGTCTCATGCCAATAGGAGGCGATTTGCTGAAACTGTTCCCTTGAAGTGATCTTCAACCTTAAATCTATTTGTAATATGGTTTTATCATCATTTTAAAAACGGTTATTTCAGGGTGTAAAAACATTTTTTTCAACTTCGTTGCGAGACGAACTCCATAACAAAATGGGACACAAAATTGGAGTGAAAACCAGCGGCTGACATTCCCAGGTTCAACTTGATAAAATAGGTCGCACACCCATGATTTAAGCATATAAGGTATAAGTTTTAGTTGTACTAGTCTTAAACCATTGGGTCGCTCCACGAAGTGGGGACCGCGAACACAAATTGCGATAGAGGAGTGTTTTCATCACACCCCAGCACATGGTTATAAGGAGTTCGTACATTTGGACGAGCGAAGTGTCGTCGGAAAGATAATAACATGCACTGCGGGTGCAGCCAGCCTCTGTAGTTGTACATTTGTGGGTTATCGCCATCAGCAATGGGGATCCTTAGTCGGGGCACAAGACAGGGCCCAAGACAGAGCCCAAGACAGGGCCCAAGTTGGGGCCCAAAGGGGGACCCTCTACCCACCCTAGACAGGCAAGACACAACACTCACTCTTCTCTTTGTCCAAAACCTTTCCGACAATCACCGAGAGATAACGATCCTTTTAACACCAGCTTCCAACGCGCTGACAACACCCCTTTCACCCATCACTCAGCAATCTGCACTCAGCACTCAGCATTCGGCGCTGAACACTGGGGACTCTGGACTCGACACCAGACACAAGAACACTCACAAAAATCTTGTGTCACACGCGTTTACAACCAATCAACTCTTTTATGAACATTGCAAGTTTCCAAACACCTTATTTACCAAGTGTATTCCCAACTGCCTTCGCTTTGTCAAATCGCTAATGAAGTCTATGAGAATGGCTCGTCTTAGCACATCTTGGCACCCGACAGATGCTAGAAGAATGGTTTCGCCGTCCGTGCCATGCCGTGCGTGTTGCTCGTACCTGCACTCAGCGCCATGCGTATAGTACACAGTGGACAATGCCGGAAGACAGAGGGGCGCGCGCCTAAATACGTGGCGTTTACTGATCTATCTTGCCGGCGCAGCATCCCGTTGATTGCTACTCTTTGTGGACAAGCTTTTCCTAGCCGGCTTGTGTCTGGTGGCAATCATATCGACACCCGCTTAGCACTCGTCTTCGAAGATGCGACACCTTTGTGAGGCAGCCAGCAATGTGAACAATGTGAACAATGTGTGTAATGACTGTCAAATGAAATGCATTTGTGAGGGTAATGAATCGTTGGGCTGGCGTCGTATAGTACAATGGGATTTCTTTCTTGTTTCCAGACACGCAGCGCTGCTCGACGCGCCGGCGGTAAGCGTCCGAACTCCGGACTGAATCATGTGCCGCTAGGTGGGATTTTCTTGCATCTAATTTGATGAGGGCGAAGTGTTTTGAAAAAGTATCTGACAAGAGGGTTCTAAATGACGCGTTGAGCTCCCTATACAGTGTTGATAATTATTGGGAAATTTGAATTTTGTTTTATGCGATTTCTTAATTCTGTGGAGCTCAGCACCCAAAATATTGTCATTTTGAATGATAATGCACATTGTTTTATCATTGTTTTATCTTTTTCACTTTCATCCAACAAGAATTGATAGCTCAATTCTCAAGTTAATAAATATTAGTTTGAGAACTGGGAACTGGCATTATCTCGAGCCCCAATTCCGTTTCGGAATTTTGATTTGTGTTGGTTTTGAACACGTCTTCAATCCAGACGTGCGAATTACTGTGCCCATATAAATGTACACAGATTTCAATGATGAAGGGGTACGTTTTCTTAGTTATATTGAACATCTGCTTTAGCAAGCAGATGGGATTCTTCCCAGCGGCCCATTGAACAGCATATTGCATATTGTCTCTGATATAATAGATAGAATATGTACTTGTTCGTTTTCTGACCTACATTCGGAGTATAAATCGAAAATCTTCGAAAACTTTTATCGTGGGAAAGAAATCTCTTCCCCGTCGACTGTGCGAATATTCGGTTGCCACTAAAAACTTGAGTGAATTGCTACCGATGGAATGGCACAGTAGGAGATGACCAATGCTGCCTGGAGCCTGGATCCTGGAGCCTGGAGCCTGGAGCCTGGAGCCTGGAGCCTGGAGCCTGGAGCCTGGAGCCTGGAGCCTGGAGCCTTGAGCCTGGAGTCAAAATCCACCCTACGCTTGCACAGAGATGGCCCTGGAGCCCGCACTGATTTCGACGAAGAAAGTGCGAAGAAAGTTCCGCGTGTCTCTCAATGTTCGTCAAGAGTACATGCCAGCGTTCCCTGGTGGAAAATCTGTGCACTGGATCTGTAACGCTATATTTTGAAGCCGCACTTATAAATCGCTCCTTCAGTGAAAATTGGTGTGCGTAATTGATAACATTTACACGCTCGTATACTTAGTTATATGATGTTGGATGTCATATTTTATGTAAGTACCTACCAAGATACCTATACTTATAACGAAAATACAGTCTAATAATGCTTTATTTTTTTACTTGTATTTTAATGTTTATTTTTGAACTGAACTTCAATTTTTGTGCATAAATAAGTATTGTAAATTAGCACTGTTTGCTACGTTTTCAGAATTTGGAGTCTGTATGCGGGTTGGGTTGCGTCCTTGTTTGGGTAAAACTAACCTTTAAGAATCTCCGCTAAATCGCTCAGCCGAATTGTTCTGTGAACCCGTAAGGAATGAGCGTTAGACAGGTTTTCTGAGTTCCTTCAGGGTAGGCGCAAGTTTTGTGGTTTACTTCCGATCACAAAGTAATATTAGATGACCACAACATCTTTGAATTGTCGCGGCTCTTGCCGTAGTGTATTTTGGTGGCAATGATCTTAACGAAGGTCACCTTCTTACCTTGGATATTCACATCTAAAAAAGTGCATACACATTTTGCAATTAACAATGGCCTAATTATTGAACCTTTCACAACAGCCACTGACCAAATACGTGAGTTTATGGTTTTGTAGTTTCATTTCTGTCTTTATTGACACAGCTTTTGGAGCATTCGTTCTAACGAGGGCGCAATTTTAATCATAGTTAAACACTCACACAGTTAAACACTAGTACACTCTTCCACCAGCCTCAATTAATTGATTAAGATTCGACTTCTTGCCCTTTATTCACATCGTTTAACTTGACATTTACTAGCGGTTTTCGAACAAACAAATCAAACTTGTTATTCTTAGCGCATCTTCGGTATATTTCAGCGTTCGCTGGAATCATTTGAAGAAGTTCCACCTTTGTGGTCCATGTGAAATCGCGCGCCAGTATTGCAATCTGCGACTGCTGCCCTGCGCAGTGACCGGGCAGAGTGTGTTACCACTTACCCACAAGGTGGTGCTAGTCATGTGGGCGACCGACTGGGCCTAGGCAAAACGAACAGCCGAACTGGAAGATGTGACGGAGAAAGAATAATAATGGCACGCGCCATCTCAGAGCAGGTTTTTTTTTATGGATTTATTAAAGTTGAGATTGGGATGAATCGCCAACGGCGAAGCAGCTGTATCTTCTTTCTTCGTCTATTTTCTGTCCTCATAAAATTCCGAAAGCAAATGCCTGTTTCGAAGCGCAGTGTCAATGCGATGAGCCGAGATGTGTTCGGAAAGCAGACTTCCCGACCAGTCGACGATTTATGAAGTTGTATTTTAAATGATATATTGATTGGAATTGTTTTGCGGTATAAATTATTCGAATTGACGTGTGATCGCCTGCTAGAATGAGTGAATGAAAAGTGATATGGTAGTATTTCTTTCACTCGATGTCTATATATGTTTATATTTCATATATAAATTATTTTTTGTTCATCGTGAAGTAACAATGATCATTCTCTTTATTGCGAAGGCAATACCGTTCTGTCGTGGCTCTCCTGGCACTTCTGCAGGCAATGCTACTGGCATGTTAGGCGGGATGCAGACCTCTCAGGCTCGCGCCAATGGTCTGGCACTCTGGTATGATCTGACAGAGCACCAAGGTGTTCTGCTTGAACCTTGACCTAAACAAGAATCCCCCTAGGCCCCCCAGGGTCATGGGCTCTCTTGGCCCCCTAGGTCCCTAGCCCCCCTAGCCCCCCAGGCCCCCTAGGCCCCAACGCGACCCCAGGCTGCCGAAGCAGAAAGAATTTACATTTGAAGTTTTGAACAATTTAATTTCAAATTTACAAAAACTCTTCTTAGTCTAATTGCAATTACAATTAATGAATGGATGTCTTGATTGAAATTCATTCGTGATTTGCATTAGCCCCGCATGCATAACTGAAAACGGCGTCGTTGGGGGGGGGGGGGGGGGGGGCAGGGCCGGACTTAGACAATATGCGCCTGTAGGCAGTTTTTTTCGTGGCGCCCCTATAAGCTGCCAATGCTAATCATAATCATGCTAATCATGACGAGCCATAAGGAACCAATTTTTAAAGATGCGTCAATTTCGTATATTTGAAATTATACAACGGACTGGTATAGATTGTTATACTTGATAGGCACCTTTATCTTGCAGGTATTGTAATGTAACCCCAAATATAAGAAGTAAACAATAATAACATTTCGATTTTACCTGCATCATGTGCTTGCTGCTGGGCAAGATCTGGCTGACTTATGTCGCGCTCTTTAGAGATTTTTTGGTTTTGAGCTCCGCTCAACTTATTTCTAGCACTAGTATCGTCCATTGTTTTACTATAGCAACTTTCATATGCACAAATAAAGAAAATGCCCGAAAATCGCGCAGGGTGACTGCGTACCCAGCTTGTTAGCAGCGCTAACGAAGGCGCACTGGAGTGCTCCATGCTCAATGTTTTCCCCAACATTTGACACAGGAAAAAGCGATTAATAGTCCCAGGTGTGGAATTAACCATTCTGCCAATTTGGGAGCTGAATTCGCAATTGTATATTATTTAAATCCTATCGTTAAATGAGTTCAAAATACCTTTCAGTCCGTATCTCCCGGCTGCAAATGCCTTTCATACAGGTAACTACGAATTCAGACGTTTTGTTGCATATATGATGCGATGTTGACTAAACAAATGACATCGCAATTCACAATGTTTCTAAAAAAAAAAAGAAAAGCAATATAGGGGAATTGCCACCGGCCTGCGGCCGGCGCCCCTAAAACCTCGGCGCCCCTAGGCGATAGCCTACTTTGCCTAGTGGTAAATACGGCACTGGGGGGGGGGGGGGGGGGGGGGGCGAAGTGCGTGTGCGTGTGCTGCTGCTGCTACGTCTTCAAGGAGGTGTGGGATTCAATTTCACACAGAAGCGAAAAAGTTTCAGATTTGTCACGAGCATCTTTCGGCGCGATGCAAGGCGATCTTAGACTCTGGTCCAGTCGAGGGTTTGGTTGAGGTTCCACGCATCGATAGCTCCTGTGCATGATGGCTCAGGTTGCTCCTCAGGAATCAGGATGGAGCTTCAACCATGGCGGCCAGTGCCTGATGAAGTTTCTGAGATTGCTTTATTTTTTGTGAAGCATGGGCTGGTACAAAAGGTCCTTGAACTTGCAAAACCTGTCGCAAATATTTAGAAAATTTCAGTGAAAAATTATTATTGTTCCTGTTCAAAGGCTCAATTACTGTCCAAGCTGATTGTATAATTGTGCATAATAATTGGGTGCGCACTGACTGATCTGAAATCAATATAGGTGATAGAAAAAAAGGTAGCGATTGTACGCTATGTTGGCGCATTGTTTGCTGATTACTCTACCGATGTGGCGAATTGGTGGACGCCTAATGTTAGTACCGGCGCCGATCAGCGAGAAACAAATCTGCAATGACTTCAGAATGTACGACTAGAGTTTACGTTCTTTGCTGACACTGGCTGGAAAATTTGCAGTAACTAAACCTGAAAAGATGAACAAGGGTGCTCATAATATTAAGAAATACACATTGGCCGTGTGAATTTTGCCAGTTTGGAACGCCAGCGTGTTGCATATTAATTGGAATGGCCATTTAAACGGCTATAAAAGTGAACTTTAGAAAAATGTATAGAAGGTAATTGGCAAGAAACGATTATGCAAAACCCGACCAGTCCCGTCAGCTATCGGCTTTAGCCGAAAATGCCATAAAATTTCCGAAATATCCTAAAGTTATTGCATATAATAACTGTTTCTCCGGGAAACCCAGTGCCTGCGCCCCTGTCCGCCACTGGGGGCAATGCCACTGGCACGCGCCACTGTCCATTCAAGCCAGGGAACTGATCGTGAAGCGCAATCGCGGGCTTCGGTTTTTTGCCTTATTCCTCACGCACATAACTGCTACTGGTTCACTGAAATGAAGGATCCGAAATGTAGCATGATTTATCTGATAATCAGGACGGAGCAGCGAGCAACGGAGCATCGAGGAAGAAAGGACCGCTCTGGCAGCCGACCTCTCCGCTGTGGCAGGTGATATTTAAAGCGGCTTGAGTACAGCTGACTCGCAACTTGTTTCTCGAACACTTACACACATTCAGCTTTATACGCATGGCATGCAAATTTACAGTTTTCTGTTGGTTAATTTTGGGTATTTAGTTCCAGAATTACACGGTTGAATTTTGATATTGTTTTACATTCAATTTAGTATGACGGTTAAATGAAATGTTGTGTACCTACCTACTTACACACACACACACACACACACACACACACACACACACACACACACACACACACACACACACATACACTAAAAACATACACTAGGCACACAAGCACACTATTTCATACAAGTTCGGGATTTTTAAATGGAATTATGTTGTGAAATTTCACACAGTATTGTCAGAGAACCATATAAAAAAGCGAAAACTTCATATGAAGTAAATGCACTGTATATATTTGTGTTTTGAGAGAAAAAAATTGAAAATTTGTGTCTATAGCTTGGGAAAATCGGTGAAAATCGGACCAATAGCTGCAGGGGTACTTTAAAGAGAACACAAAAACCACAAAAACACACACAAACGACTTTGGCGGGGGGGGGGGGAGGAGGGACTGAAGATTTCGTTACTCTCTCAAGACGCTTAGCAGCAACACCCTGGAGACAATTCGAAATGAAACGCCTTGCTGGTAGGCAATGTGTGTAGTACTTCAGAACACAGGAGGCATAACCTACAGGCGCAGGCGCTGCAGCAGCCAGATCGGTTCAAAGGCTTCCCGGACCCTACTATGTTAAATAGGCCTTATTTCGGTACCTCGTCCTTGGAAATGGTGAGAGTTATCAATCTGAAAAAATTTGAGGACATTCCTTGGTCTTTTGGTTACAATCATTCGCAATTCCATTCAATTTTATAGTTTATTTAATAAGATATCAGATTTTGTACACATTGCCAAAAAAAAATTTTTTTTTCTCAAGAATATTTCATAAATTGAAAAATATTTTTACATCTTTGATTTGGTGATCACAAATTTACCAGGATACTTCGAGTATGCAGTAAAATTTTCAAATAAATCGGCCCACTTAGTTCTGAGATACACGTACCACAAAAGTGAAAATGCCGAACAGAGATAAACGCCACCAAAGTTTTTTTGGCACTTTATGCAATTCAAGAACCATAAGCTAAACATTGCTGGACTAAAATAATGTATGTGGATAAACTTTTCATGTGGCATACTTTAATTTCTTTTTAATCATTAAAAGATATCAATCACTGTCAATTCAAATAAATACGAAATATGAAAAAAATTAAATTCCCATTGTTCCGCGTGCCACCCAGTGCATGTTTGGGGCTCATCTTGGCCTCCCCGAGGGAAATCGGCATGCCACCCCATGCACGTTTGGGGCTAATCTTGGCCTCCCCGAGGGAAATCGGCGTGCCACCCCATGCTCGTTTGGGGCTCATTTTGGCCTCCCCGAGGGAAATCGGCGTGCCACCCCATGCACGTTTGGTGCTCATCTTGGCCTCCCCGAGGGAAATCGGCGTGCCACCCCATGCACGTTTGGGGCTCACCTTGGTCTCCCCGAGGGAAATCGGCGTGCCACCCCATGCTCGTTTGGGGCTCATTTTGGCCTCCCCGAGGGAAATCGGCGTGCCACCCCATGCACGTTTGGTGCTCATCTTGGTCTCCCCGAGGGAAATCGGCGTGCCGTACTCGTTTCATATTCCCTAACGGTGTTTCTCTGTTGCTTTTGTGTTTTGATCCTAAGGATCTGGGGGGGAATTACAGAAACTTTGCGTAGTTACTTTAAGATAACGTCGTAACTTTACGCAAGCGTTAAGATGGACTTAGGTGGTGGTTAATTCGGTATTACAGAAACATTTTGTCACTTATCTTAAAGTTCCCGTAAGTCGTCCATTGATTCAGTCTGACAGATGCATAACGCTGTGGTTGCCATGGGTTTTGTTTATTTCTATGCCTTCTTTAAGTGGTCTGGAGGAGGTTGTCATTTCGAATCAACCAAATGGCAGTGATAAATTCATCTATGATTATTTTCAAAAGTGACAGAATATCTTGATATTGAAGGTTAGGCAAGTGTAATATTGTTTAATAAATTATTGTTAATGATTTTAAAGTAAACATAATAAAATACATAAAGAAAAGGCAATATTCATAACTATTGATTGTGACTTCAGACTGCTAAAATCCATGCTTTGCTTTACGCTGAACTTAAGATCTCGCAACAATGAAAAAAGCTTCTGTAACACGGTTTGTCGTAACTTTAAGATAAGACAGCTATTTACGCTAAGATTTCGTCTGTAATTCCCCCCCCCCCCCCCCCCCCCCCAGGACCTTTAATTGTAAAACCATATAAGGTTATGTGTTTTTTATTTTTGAGCGATATTCCAAATGTATTGTTGGATTGATTTTGATTAAGGGTAAATCGTCCGGTTTCCCACCATAGAATATACATGTTTCAGTCTTTATTGTAAAAACGTAATTTTATTCGACACAAACATTGCAAATCTTGTGAGTAGCGATTTGAGATTTGAGCCTGTTTATTAGGGTAACGTGGTTTTAAAGTTTGAGACAACATTTTGATTCGTTAGCAGTTGGCATAGATCTAGTGGCGAATTTTAATTTTGTCCGTGTCACTTGCTCTCACGATCTTGCTGATGGCTGTGAGAAGAGGAAACTTCTTGCCCTTGTGACAGATCCCCATAAAGTCATCCGTGTCTATGGACCACACCATGACGCCACCCAGATTCCACTCCACAGCCTTCTGAGCCTGCAGCCAACACACACAGTTAGAAATCTTCCGATGAACAAGCTGAGCATCAATAACAATTACACGTACATTGAAAGCACGTACCTTTATTTTGACTGACATCATGTTATCGTATCCAATCCACTGGTCCTCGTTGTACGTATGTGGAACCTGCTGGTCCTGGTCCCAAACGAACACCCAGTCTCCTGTCATCTGCTTCTCGCAGATCTGAGAAGCAAATCCCTTGCCACTTTTAGAACCAAGAACAATATTATACTCGAAAGTGTGCAAACTGTGTCGAAGTGTGTGGTAAGTCGCGATAAGGGGGGGGGGGGAACAGCGTAAAGGCCTTGGTTCTATCAAATCATCCCCCAGGATTCCAAAATATATAAGTTCTTAACTTGCTTTTTGAACGTTTGTTGCACTGCGAAACCATACACTGCAGACTAGATCTAAAATAAAAAATCCAAAACGCCTACAGATTCCTCTCCAGATGTAACAATGAGATCGATTTTTCATTACATTTACATATTGTCTAGACGTCTCATTGAAAAGCAACAGCCAAAACACAAATGTTTGTCTCCCTTACACTTTAACTTGTCGGTCCCACCAAATGCCCTATACACACGGCTATGCAGTAAAAGTTTAACAAAGTGCCAAGCTTGACTAATATTACCGATTAATTATAGCGCAATACTTTATCTATTTTACAGCCCTGCCAAATATTAACCATATAGGTATAAAATATAATAATATATGAATGGATGAATGGTGGTATCACATGCCTCGTTGTAGCCCATCGTCCCCAGCTCGCCCGTGTAGGGTCCCGGCTTACCCCTGCCCAGCGCAGGGGCGCCAAGACGAGTGTCTTCCTTGTCAGCCAAAGTGTAGCTCCTCCCGTAGAGAGCGATGCCCAGGATCAGCTTCTCAGGGGGCGCCCCAGCATCCAGCCAGTGCTGGACCGCAGCACTCTGCGCCGCAGCAAACACAACCATGCGATGAAAAAGCTGTATCGCGGCACGGCAAAGAACGATGCAAAAAGATCGATGCAACTGCAAGACTTTCAAGATGCGAACGAGTATGCACACAGATAAGAATCAGTCCATTAAAAGAGAACTCGATAACCAAAAGAGACATAGCAAAATATGTGGCGTAAATATGTGGCACGTCGAGGATTGCGTTTTGCACCTGATGGACCTCGACTTGTTTCTAGTCTGAGGTTTTTCTCGTGAATTTTGGTCGTTGTTAAGACGCCAGTTTCCGAAGCGATAGATATTTTAGTACCCATCTGCTCGCTATTTCATATTAGTGAGTATGTCGGTATCTGACACTCTTTCGAGAGGACAATGTGCTTGTTGATCCGCTCATCCAGCAACGCTAAAACGTGCGTTCGCAAAGCTCTCGTACTACGTCATATTATCTGCGATTGCATGCACCCCGCCGTGCGGGGCGCTAGTGCGGGACACAAGCCTGGGCCGCAAGGGCTACCAGTGCTCACCACGCTCATCTGCTGAGCCAGCTCTTCGTCCTGCGAGTCCTGAGGGTCCTGCAGGTCATCCCCCTCATCGAGCATCGGGATGTCGCCGACGTTCATTGGCGCGTTTTGCCCAGTCTGTTTCTCCCAAGGCCCGTGGAAGTCGAACGCCATCACGTTGATCAGGTCCAGGTACCTGCAAGAGCAAAGGCACAGATCAGCCTGCTACGGGGTAACCGGGTCGTGGCGCCAGGGGCCAGGGGGGAGGGGGGGGGGGGCCAATAAGCAAGGTTTTCGCAGGAGATACGATTACTTTTCTCAAAAACATAGCAGTGAAAAGCCCTTAAATTAAAAATGCCCCATCTAAAATCCGTCTTTCTCAAGGACTCACTGCTGCTAGGCGCGATCTAAGAGTTCCAAAACTCACAAGCCATTTTTGGCTTCTACGGGCAGTTTTGAAACTCTTCACTAATTTCCTCGAGGAAGATGCAAATCTACTCCCCTTCTTAACATGAAATGGAGTATAGATACCGAACGTCATCCCTAGATACCGACAGGTGAAAAGTAACTTAACCGCCACCCAGGAAGCGGGATTGCTGCGAATTGTTGGCGTCGCGAAAGTGTTTACTTTGATATCTTCGGCACATCGTACGAAATGTCGACGGCAAACTTGGCGGCGGCAACGCCGGCACTCAACAACAGATCATGGTCATCAAAGGCTACTCGCAGTTCTTCGAGCAAGCTCACGAAGTTTTCCTGAAACACACATTGAAATATTTGATAAAATCATACTAATTAATATTTGCATGTTTTTGAGTTCTCAGAAGTTTTCAGGGACTATGTTCAATGGTTAGGTAGTTTTTCGGGTTTTCTCTAATGAAAGATGTTTTGTTTCTGCCCTGCATTTTGGCCGAGTCAGCCTCGCAATATCCAGAGACAAATCCGAAAAGCCAACAAACCCATTTTGGAGCCGAGACTTGATTCCAGTCAACATTTTGTGAAAGTCTGATTCAACGATCAACGATCGCTCTAATTTTTACCCCTTCTTTGCAAACCTTGTCGTCAGCGATCCCTCCTAATCTTCCAGGATACTCCCAGTCGATATCCAAACCGTCGAAATTATGTTTCAGGACAAACTCCACAGCGTTTTCGACGAAGGTTGCCCGAATCTCTTCATCTTTCATTACCTACGGATCAAGGAAAGTCTATTCGTTAGCCTGAAGTCTACTCACTCTTCATCGAGGCAAGAATCGACGGTGCAGTTTTGTTACTCACTTTAGAAAAAGGGATAGACCCCTCGCTAGCACCTCCAATCGATATCAGCGTCTGCAAACTAGGGTTTTCATCTTTTAAAGCGTTGAACTCTTCGAAGTCATCTACAAAGACATCAAACCAATGCAATAAATGAGCAGACACCATGACATGTTGTACAATTGCCGATAGACGTCCTTCCATCCTTTCCGTCTCCGGATAGAGGCAGAGACTTTTTCGCACTCTCCTTTCTCTCATATATAGCTTGTGTAAAACTGGCCTGTGCAGGGTGTGAATAACATTTTTTTCAGGCTGTTTTGGCACGGATTTTGTAACCTGTCATTAAAATGGCATGCAATTCCGAAATAATCTAATAAACGATCAATAATATCTTCTTTACAAATACTATAAAAACCTATTCGAGTTTTAGATTTCAAAGTCTCGTATGTATTTTATAAGTCGTTGTTGGAAATCCCTGGCAACGATCCTCACATAAGCAGTATGCATTGTTTTGTCAAAAACACTCAAATCTACAGTGCCAAAATTCTACCCTCTTGCTAAACCTGTTGGCAGCAGCAGGCAGAGTAGCCCTAGCTTGAACCATCCGCACAGAGTCTACCAATTTGAAGTACCGACCAACGCGCTAAGGCGCTGCATCATAACCAGAGACAGTACAGGCGGTGACATCTAATCGCGGAATGAATGGTAACCAATATGCGTCAATGCATGGTCTCACCTATGGTCCCTATACTATTTAGGAGATCGTCCCGCTCTTCATCCACCCGGATGTCCCCGTCAGCAGTGATGCCCAGGAAGGTGTAGATGACGTGGGTGCACAGGCGGGGGTCGATGTCATTGATAGTGAAGCGCCCATTACCCGGACGGCTAGCCGACCAACTCCCATAGTAACACACTACCTTTTCTTAAAAGAAAAATTCACATTTTTTTAAAAGCATTTCATTTTACGGTCGATTTTCTCTTTAGGTTTACTTACTGTCACATAACGCAAGCTCCAGTAGCAGTGGTAAAACAAATGTTATGAACTGTATCTGTATCATTTTTGAGTCCCTGCTAACAAAAATGTACTGTTAATATCAATCTGCATATCTGCATTATTTTTGAAAATTGTACCGTATAGTGGTTCACAATAAGTACAAAAGAGTGACAAACGAACTGACCTTTATGAATCTTGCACAATTTAGAAAATGCGTCAAATTTGCACAGTTCTAAGGCTTTCAGTCGAGCGTTCTTGATCGTTTTCTGAAAACTAGCTTTCTTTGACTATGAAACACTTGAACGCAAATAAAATGTTTTGCTTAGTGTGCAAAAGAGATTGAAAACTGAGTAGTGCCTACCTTAATAATTTAGTTAGGCATTGTTATGAACGGGAACGCGAAAAACACGAATTGCAAAACTAAGAAGTGTAATTGTGTGATGCAATAGTTTGACAGTGCAAGGTGCATGTACGACTGCAGGCGAGACCTCACATTCAGTCAGCAAACAGCAATCAGCAATCAGCAATCGGCAATCAGCAATCGGCAATCAGCAATCGGCAATCGGCGTGCAGGAAAGGGTAGAAACCAGCCACGACTGAAGGACCATAATAACAGGCACTTTTAATTTTTAAACACACACACCACAGCAATACGATTGTAGCCAAGAGACGGTGACCTTTCGATGGTACTATTTATCACATTACCTGTGCTCAACAATGTTCTAGCAATTACTCGTGTTTCCCAAAGCCAGCTATTTGTCCCAAGTGAAATAAAATTGGCGCCTTTTGTGCTCGGTGAAAGGTTTTGGACCTAGTAATGGACACCCTTCGTTTGACACTGTTTTTGGTTGGTGGCAGGGGCTAGATGCAGGGGGGCGACCCTCCCCTTCCCCAAACCATGATCCTCTCACATCCTATTGATGAGTTTAACGCGATATCTTATTTGCCCTATCCCAAAAATAAATCACTCGTGCATGTGTTTGTGCCAACTAACAGAATGCTTGTAGTTGTAACTTTTAGTTGTAACACAGATGTTGTAATTAAAAATAACTTATAGGTGGATTGTAAAATGCTGACCTTATCTTGTCTTTAAATGTATAGTACCATCTTGTACAAAGTGAATGATTTAAATGATAATGACGCAGATTACTACCACATGACAATGGTCAAAAGGGCATATGAAAAAAGGCCTCACAGGAGCGACGACGTTTTTTTAGGGAATGACTTCGGAAAAGCGGGTGACGTTTTTTTTTAGGGAAAATGGCTTTCGGGAAAGAGCGGATGACGTTTATTTCAGGGAATGGATTTTCTTGTAAGCCGACTTTTCTTTTGAAATGCCCGGGCCGGTGTTTTCCCCCTATCCAACCCTGGATTGAGAATCGGATATTATTCAGGCATTTTGAAAACAAACTTAAACCCATTTATATCTAAACCGTAAACGTATTCTGTGAACAATTGTGAGAAGAAATTATGAAGGGGAGGGGGTGAGGCGAAGATTCGGTCGCCCACATGAAGGTGAGAGATGGTGAATGCAAGTGATGTCTTCTCAGCATTTGTTATGAGGAATTTTTGTTGGATGCTTGAACACACTAAGAGCTTTCTTCAAACAAATGCATTTCAGATCTTTACTTTATACCTACATACCCAACTGAAATACAATACCCGCCCCCCAAACCCCCCCCCCCCCCCCCCCCTCCACACCTTCTTGAAGGTATTGAAATTATATCGAGAAATAATTACGCGGGACTGCATATTGCCGAAAACAAGTCAAATGGCTCCGCAACAGGGTAAAATCGTGTAGTTGAAAGATCACAATTTCGCCGAAAAAGTTAAAGACTTGGTTCCGCGCCCTAAAACCACTAAAGCATGGCCAGCAGACCACCACCTGGGAGGCGCAATTTTGCGCTACACTTGTACTTAACCATGATAGGAAAAATAATGAATTTATATTGAAAACACTTGTGTTTGTGTTTTTTGTTTGTTTGTACGTGTGTTTGTGCGCGCTCTATACAGGACAAACGCCTTGCGATGAAATTTTCAGGGAGTCTACTTTTGTTCTCAACCTAGACCCCCTGCGTTTTTCAAGAAAATCCTCAATACCACTCCCCTTCAAACCAGGAAAAAAGCTATATTCGTCAATTGGGAAAGTTTTGAGAAGTACGGAAATTTATTTTAAAATGCGTCTTTTTTCCAAATTTTCCCAATTTCGAGTATTGCTCTTTGAAACCATCGAAACCACATAGAAACATCACACCAGCTTTGTTGACTTCAAGTTTGTCAGAAATTTTGTCAATTTCGTTCTCAAATGCGTGTTTGCGCGCGCACTACAGACCAAACGCCTGCGTCGATTGCGATGAAATTTTCAAGGTGTCTACTTTTGTTCTTAACTTAGTACCGCTGCGCCCATACGCTCATCTTCAACGCGAACACTTTGGCAGAATTTCCTAGTCAAATCCTCTATATCCTCTACTTCGTTTTTGTGGCAGCCAGCCCGCCAAATCTTGCGACGGTTAAGTAGCCCACTTCCCGCCATCCGATCGAGCTGGAATTTGGTTCTCCGACCAGTTTCCGGTGACAATGCGTTCTGTTAAATTTTGAGCCCAGTCTTCCACCCCATTCCCCTTCATATCACACATATAAGCACATATCAGAAATGGGGAACATTTGGAAAAATACCGAAATTATGCAAAAAGGGAATTTTCCAAGTTATCCCGAAAAACCTGTTACTGTGTATGTGTGAGAATGCTCGGTCGTAGAACTTATGGGGGGGTTTGGGGGGCGCAGCCCCCAATCAGAGAAACCTGCAGTTGTGTCCTGATTTGTGCTGCTTGTTCCGCGGAGCGGGGCTTTGGGGGGGAAAAAATGTGCAAATGCTTCCTGTATCACGCAGTACGGGGCAGGGGTTTGGGCTGGGTTTGGATATGATTGGAAGTGGAAAGGAAAAGAGGACAAGGGACTCTGGATTTCTCATATAGGTTTAATGTTATACTTGTAATTTGCAGTTGTGTCTCGTTTCATGCTGCTGGTTCCGTGGAGCGGGGGTTTGGGGGCGCAGCCTCCCACATTCGAAAACCGAACAAATACAGTGTGTGCTTCAGTACGCTCGGTGCTAGGAACTCTGGACCTTTCAGTTAAATTACATTTTGATACTAACAAAAATGCACATATAAAGCAGTATATATTGATGATTTATATGAAAAACGGGGTTTTTAGTGGGTTATTTATTTTCACTGTATTTTCGGGTTTTGGGTAACCCATTTTTGTTTCCGTGGACATATTTCTGTCAAGGAGTGTCTTACTGAATAGTAATACTTTTTCGTTTTCTGGGTAAAATGACCAAATTTCTGAAACTGATTATGTTCGGAAAATTCCATCTAATTAACATTTTATTGAGGTTCACAATAAAGCAAAGCTCTCGATTTGTCTGATTTTCACGATATGTCAGAAAATGATCGAATTTGATAGTGATCTGTCTTTTTAACAACAAAATAAACAGTGCCAATGTGGTTAAAGTTGGAACTACAATGCAGGGTATTTGGATTCCTCTGACTAGATGCAATTGCTGTGAATTGGAGAGGGCTGGTATAGTAATACAATTCAGTTGGCTATGCGAGCCAATTATACGATATTATAGCTATTATACGAGCCAATAACTAGCAGAACGACTTTTAACTAATATTATAAAATATATTTAATGTGCTTCAATAATGGCCAATATATTATTTGTTTTAATAAACAGCTGTTCGTCGAGGGAAACCACAGTTGGAAACGCTCAACGCAACGCAACCCAACCCAACCCATCGGATCCCAATGGTGTCAAGAAGATGCGTTTGTTTTGAGGAGCGGCACAAACTCTATTTAAAAACGTGCAGCTCGCCTATACGGGAAACCAGTAAAACTACCAAATTGCACAAACTACAAATACGCTTGTTTGTTTGTTCAACGAAGTTTAATCGTGAACGCTATTTGGTGCACATTTTTCGTGATTTTTCATCGTGCAACCATCACAACACGACATAGGAATTTGTGGGAATAGCATTTCCGCGCTGGTATAACAGGGGCATGAGCTTTACGTTCTGGTCATTAGTGGTTTCCTGGAGAGAAGAGGTAGAAGACGAAAGGCCATCAGATTCCCGCGCCATGAAGCTGCTGCTGATCACACTCTCGGTGGCTGCGTTTGCTGCTTGCGTGCTCTCCGAGTCCCAACCCTCGGTAAGACTACACACTACTCGCTGCACTCACATTTGCACTAGCTATTCTTTCACCTAATTATACTTTCTTTCCTAATATCAATATGTTTCTTCGTAGATAAGTATGTTATACTAGCTGAGATATGATATCTTCTTGTGTCTTTCTAATGAAATTTGTGTGCTTGGTTTCAGAGCGGAGAGGAGGCTCATCGGGAAGGCAGGCAAATTCCCGGCCTGCCAAGTTTTTTTCCTGCACCCGCCCCCGTCGCCCCCGCCGCCCCCGTCGCCGCCGCCCCAGCCATTTCTTCGAACCCGCTTTCCTTTCTCGGATTTTTCGTGACGCCCCTGCTCCAATTAATCGCTTCTTTCTTTAGATAAGTCCGCATTTGATAGAGCATTTTGTGAATAACGAATCATTCGCAAGAAGATGAACTATGTTATCCGTGTATAATGTGTATAGATTGGTTCACTTGCCAATACAGCGAATATGCATTCAACAATAATAAGAACAGAACAGTGCGTTTAACAACATGTACAAACAAAAACAAAATAAATGGTTCGGTCTTCCCCGAAACTCGATGTCGGGACACGAATTACGAATTTCACTGTAGCCATGCTCAAGTCTCCTTGGGTGCTCCGATTGTAACAAACTCACGGTGTTTCTCTGTTTTACAACAAAAAAATCAAAGACAAGAGGAAATGTTCAGTGTTCAGTCTGCGCGGTGCGCAGCCATCAGCATTCACACTTGCGACTGTATTGCCATTTAAAATTGAGTTTGAATTTTTATTTTGCTCGTTGTATCACAATAAATACCACAATAAAAACAATTGGTGTACACAGGATTTGAGATCGTCAATAATAAGATAAGATAATAATAATTTAAGACAATAGAAAATAAATCACTTGTTATAAAATCTAAAATCTGAAACTATATACATATATTGGCAGTGCTTTTTTTGTAAAGATACAGGTGCCGGAACGCCAATTTTCATAATAGAAAATGACCCTTTATCCCCACCCCCATTTACCTCCGCCAATAAACGACAATCTGCTTTGCATTTGTTGTTTCGTTGGTACTCGAACTCGTGGGTTTGTGGACATAATGGAGAAAATTAGTAACCAAGCGGGCACACGAAAAACATGTACGCACTAAACCTTATTTCACAGTGAGAAGGAAAGTGTCATCGCATTTTCCTCCTGGACCCACTGCTACTAGACACGAGCAAAGAGTTTCAAAACTGCCCATGGCCATGAGCCTTTTGTCTGGTTCAATACATGGCTAAGTTTCAAACTCTTAGCTCATGAGTAGCACAGGGCCCACGAGGAAGGTGCAAATACACTCTCCTTCTTAACATGAAATGGAGTGCTGGATTTTTCCAGCGATCGGCGAGCTCAGATATTCCCGCCGATGTTGATTATTTTTTAGTGTAGCGAAATGAGGTGCCGGAACGGCGTTCCGGTGCGTTCCAGCAAAAAATACGCACTGTATATAGTGGTATATCAAAATACCTTTCAGTAAAATTTCCAATCGGTCATCCGGTATATTGTAAAATTCATAAATGGTATACAAAGCTTTTTTTTATTAAAACACTTTTTACTTTAGCTTTAAAACTGTGGATATTATTTACTTCTTATGTTAAACTTGCTGGAAGGTGGTTAAAAAATTGAATACCATTAAAAAATACAGTAGATTAGAAAATATTCAGCCTGTGCTTTGGTACACATAATCTTATGGTTATTTCTTGTTTCCACGTCATGCACGTTAGAGTGGATTAAAAACAGATGCTTTTGACTAAAAATAAAAACAATTGATTCGAGTATAAAAACAATGGTTATGGTTTAAAAATTTTCCTTTATAAACACATCTCGGCATGGAATGGTTGAAGGGTCCTTTCTCTTTTCGTATTTGCAGAGTTTGAATCGATGTGTAGCTCATTTCACACTATGGCAGGGTGCCAAACCATAAGGAAATCGAACGAAACAATTGGAGCTAACTCTCAGTGCAGCAGGGTTGACGATATCCAGTTAAGTGACGATATCCAGTTAAAGTGTTACCTGCCAGTTCGGTTGCCATCTCCGTGGTCACATTCCATCAGGGCTATTTTTGTTTTAACTGACAGCTAACTTTCAACTGGACATTGTAAAACTAGCTGTGTGCAAAAACTTTTTTGGGCAGTTTATTGAACATATTTTGGCATTTAAATAATGAGTCCCAGTTGCACATTTCGGCCCACTTGTAATTCACGTCACGCAGGCGGCCGAAGCTGCCGAATGCACCGCGATACACGAGATGTCGTGCGTGCATGTTGAGAGCAGTTGAGAGTAGTTGAGAGCAGTTGAGAGCAGTTGAAAGAAGTTGAGAGCAGTTGAGAGCAGTTGAAAGCAGTTGAGAGCAGTTGAGAGTAGTTGAGAGCAGTTGAAAGCAGTTGAGAGCAGTTGCGAGTAGTTGAGAGCAGTTGAAAGCAGTTGAGAGCAGTTGAAAGCAGTTGAGAGCAGTTGAGAGCAGTTGAAAGCAGTTGAGAGCAGTTGCGAGTAGTTGAGAGCAGTTGAAAGCAGTTGAGAGCAGTTGAAAGCAGTTGAGAGCAGTTGAGAGCAGTTGAGAGCAGTTGAGAGCCTACGCCCTCCAAAGCTCTCGCGAACGTTGTGTCATAGAATTGAATTTTTATGTGACGTGTGTGAATTGTACTACTTTCATTTGCCCCGCATTTGCTTCCAAAGATATTTTTATGCAGTACAGGTAGGTACAGCATGCTATCCCTGATATGACAGTACTGACCAATTTGCGATCGCTCGTCTATTATGTGTTTATTCCAAAAATAATATGTAACAATAATGTTTTTACACATGCAACGGATTTTTTTTTAAAGAGAGCTCTTTTCGCGTTTATATTGGAGTATAGGTATATGTTCATATATTATAATATTTGGCAGAATATCAATAATTACACGTTTCGACTCATGACAGTCCTCAAAGGTTGATATTAAATAATAAATAGTCAGTCAACATCTGCCAAAACGGCCAAACGCAAAGAGCAGTAATGAATGTGAACTGATTAGAATGTTACCTGCACTGTGCTGTTACCTGCACGTGTTTCCTAGAGCTGAAGGTCCCTCCTGCCAATAGCCATCGGATCCAAGGCACCACTTTCTTCTAGGGGCTTGAACAATATTTTTCCTCGACAAAACATGAAACTTGAAAGCGGTATCGGGAGCGGTAGATCTGCATTTTGGCACAACTTGGAAATACTCACGTGTAAATGATTATTTCAGAGCAAATATTTGAACCTGGCATAGTAGTTTGTGCGAGTGAGAAATCAATTCAGTGCATTGCGTGATTTTATTTTAAATGAATTTACATACATTTTAGTTATGCGAAAATTATGCTCGCTGAATTGCTGCCATAAAGATTTCACAAAGATATTATTCTTTGATTGAATCATGTCTAGCTTTCTAGACGAGTCAACGGAAGCTCCGTTGCAGCAGAACCAATAACCTCAAAAGCCAAACCTTTAATTGATAATCAGACGTTAATTGATTTCATGTCGATAACTGATAAAATTACGTAACTTGAAGCTCTTTCCAGCCACAATTAACACATGCAATCCGTTCTGGGAAATATGCTTGTATGCATTGCTACCTTCTGTTGGAAATTGGCAATTTGCAATCAAGGAAATCTGGGTTAGTTCAACTGCTTTTTGCATGATTGCATAAAATCATTTAAAAACAATTACTGCAATTTGACATTGCATCTGAGATTATTTTTGGCGCTTCAGCAAGATCAAGTTTCTTGAGAAGACTACTATAGTGCATGTATCGACAGCAGTTAATACTTAATACTGTGCCAACAATTTGCACCTCACGTTTACAATAATTCGTTGACTGATCTTTCCCTCCACAGCTACTTACACTACGGCAAAGTGATCAAATCACTATCTAACGACGAATAATTACCTTCAATGAAACAAGCCAATTAACCAATTGAATACGAGTATAAAGTAATATCCGAGGTCAGTATTATTTAAATATTCGCACATGGCCATTAAACATGTAAAGAGCGTCGTAGTTTTTATACGTTTGATAATTATATATTGATGCATACTATAGCATTAGGGTATCAAAGTAAACTAACCGCAGGCTCTGGAGTCAGCACGCACCCAGCTGAACAAATTGCATAGCTATAATTGCAACTGTCGATCATTGCAAGTGCAGTTACAGTTGCAGTCGCAAGCGATTAATGCATGAGGCAGACTACTGACCTCTCGCAAGTTCCTAACAAGGCGTAGCTTAAGAGTGCTCCAGGCAGATAATCCTTTCTTTCACCCCCACCTCCACTTAAACGTTGAATGCAGAGGTCCAAGCGGGGGCAGGAATGAACCTCTAAATGTATTCCAATCTTTAATTTTAGCATATCAGTAGATGGAGGAATAGTATATCTCGAAGCCGATCGATCACCCTCTCCCGAATTGTCAACAAGCATCATCTTGTTGTTTTTTGTGAGTTGCGTCGAGTAAGGCGGAAGCAGAGGATTAGAGCCGAGCCAGAAGTTCGGAGCAGGGATTAATTTTTATCATTCCAATGGAAAGTTTGTAGCGGTCAGAAAGTCTTGTAGAATGGCCAATTGGTACACGAAAACTTTGATTCAATATCGATTGTAAACAGCTATCGATTTCGAATCATGTCGTACAAAAACACCAAAAACACCAAAAACACCAATCACACCAAAAACTTTAAAATTTATGGTTTTCAAATTTGACTGCATGTGTTTATGCTGACATCGCGATTCATTGAACACTTTTGTTGCTTTCATCTCGGAGATGAAATCCTGCAATTGCGATAAAGGCCGGTACCTTTATCTTACGCTGCGATAAGCGGATTATATTCGAAGAGGCCTCTTAAGCGAGCCTCTGCCAAAGTATTACTTGCTCCATGTTCTTGATTTCCCGAACATTTTTCACCTATCAGTATCATTGTTTAAATTTCACAGTTCAATTTCAGCTTCTGTTGAATACATTATACCGTAAAGTGAACCCAACAAGTGAACACGTGAAAGAGTGAACAAGTAAAGTGGGCAGAAACTAGAGCCAAGTATGCATTAGACAAGTATGCAAGACAAGCAGTGGTGTAGCAGGGAATGCGCAGGTATGCGGCGTATACTCACCTTTTATTTTCGAAATTAGTGTGGCGCTCACCTTTATTTTAAAGAAATATGCTGGTATACGCTGGTACGTAAATTTCTACCTTTAAAACGACAAACTATTGCGAGTTTCCATTACTTGCTCTTATGTTTCACACTTTATGTACCCATTCACCTTACATCACCCATTTCCCACCCACCCGTAGCACACCCTTTTCCCACTACCCATTTATCCATTTACCTTTGAGGCGCAAATCGAGATATGTGGACGTGATTTAGTAAAACCCAAGCGAAAATAGTCGTAAACGCCAAAAAACTATGTTTGTTATGAAAAAAAATATGGTGTGTTCGTAATGACGAAAATGTGGAAATAAGAATTTAGTTTCATTTTTACTGCCCCCCCCCCCCCCCCTCACCACGGTTGACGATAAATGAGCGCATACCCACCTTTATTTCCAGCACAACACCACTGAAGACAAGTATGGATCAGACAAGTATGTGCAAGACAAGTAAGCAGACAAGCATAAACAAGTGGGTACAAGTTGTTTTGTATATCGTTATGATTGATTCATTAATTAATTAAATATACAAACCGTGCGAAAGTGTCCACTTAACGCGTGGACGGTCGGTCACCGTAAAGCGCATGCCTTCCACGGCCAATCGGGACATTTGCAAGCACACGATGCTTTTTATTGTTTCCTTGATCCGTACTTTGTGTCTACCTATTCTCTAGTTGCAAATGTGAAGCTAATTAGATGTAATTAACTTTTAAGAGGTATCTTTCATTGTTTAGGTACTCCATAGCGTGTTCTTGAAAAGTGATCAGTGCGATAATCTCCGCTGCACTCACCAACGCAAGCAGGAGTGCCGATGCATCGGATCATGATAGCAAGCCGCCTAGCGGAACCGGCGCCTAGCACCTAGCACCGAGCACCGAGCACCGAGCACCGAGCACCGAGCACCGAGCACCGAGCACCGAGCACCGAGCACCGAGCACCGAGATGAAGGCGTTTTCACTCTTACTCTCTTGGCGGGAATTTGTGACATTCGGTTCTCGCGTAGGCGAGACGAACCCCTTTCCCCCCCGCCTGTTCGCATTATATATCGAGTGTGTCGCGTGGCGAACAGTGCAGTTGCAGACATGGTGCCCATGCTCATAGGTCTTGTGCTCTTCGGGCTGAACGCAGGTCAGTAACTCGTGTCGAGCGTCAGAATGTGTGTCTTATATTTTAACAATTTGGAAACACGCATATTCAGACTAAACGTTTTAAGCGGGTATTTTTTTTTTTTGTGTAGGTATTTCGTTTGTGTGTTTCGGTGAATTTCGTTGCTCTTTGTGTCGTTCGTGGTTGCTGGTTGGGTCAAGTCGTTAGTCGTGAACTCTTCTTGCAGTGTCCTGCGGCCAGACTGGGAAGCTGGTGGAGAGGTACAGCTGGAGGACAATCGACTATGCCTACCCCAGCGAGTCGGCTCGAAACCACGCACTGCAAACCGGGGACTACATCCCCGAAAACAACCTCCCCGTTGGCATCGAGGTTTGGGGAGACAAGCTGTTCGTCACCGTGCCCAGATGGAGAGGAGGTAGTACCTAAAGTTCTAAACCTCGGGAACATTTCGGGAACCCCTCGGGAAGGGAATCACCATTCCGTGCTCAATCCTTAAGGAGAAATTTCTATCAAAACCCGAAGGGCTTGAGTCAGTGGGGTAGCGGAGGCCCGAGCCGCCCCCTCAAGGCTTGCCGCCCCCCCCCCCCCCCCCCCCGCCC
Organism: Nemoura dubitans; assembly: GCA_921293005.1. NCBI lineage: Eukaryota > Metazoa > Arthropoda > Insecta > Plecoptera > Nemouridae > Nemoura > Nemoura dubitans. The sequence continues at coordinate 7,504,614 of OV121073.1, forward strand.
CCGCCACGGCCGTCAGGGGGGCCATCAAGCCCAAACAGAGTGTTTGCTTCTAAATGCAAAATAATTTCAAGAAGAGCTTTAAGCCTCTCCTTGACTTGCTTAAGAACGATTGCAAATTTTGCTGATCTGAGTTAAACTCTTTACTGTGTACAACCACCACGTGCCAACTTTGCAGAATGCGGGCCTCCAGTTTCGAAAACTACACTCTATTGAGAGTACAAGTATAGGTACACCGTAAAAGACTATATAGATGTGGCGTTTTGGCTTCAAAAGAAACATAATATTTCGTGAAACATCACTGCTCGATGCAATAACTAAATTTCCATAGCTTAGTGAGTCCATATGCTGCAACCCGCGGGGGAGGTTCTTTAACGAATTAAAGATGATTCTTGTGATGACACGTGACAAATGCAATAAAAATAATGGATGCATTGCTAAAGAGGCCATATTTTGGAAAAATAAAATTTATCTAATAACATTTTTAATTGAGGGGGGGGGGGATAGGGCGGCCCACCCAAATTTTTTTTCGGCGGGGGACCCCGCGATTTTGCGCTATGCCATTGACTTGAGTATAAATACAATCCGAATCAGATATCTATAGATATCTGCACATTCATATTTCCACATTTTGTTCCATTTGGCAAGAGTTTGTCTCTCGTGTCAATAATACAAACAGTTGGAGCCCTGAGCGGTTGCAGTGGAGCAACCTTCTGAGCAAGCAGACTTAGCACAGGTACAGTGCATACGTAACAATGCAACACGCAATGATAGACCGGTCTCCTTCAGGCGCCCGGGATTGTCACACAGTGCTGACGGCTTGTTGCGCAACAGTCGTCGCCTGCACTTTTTCGGCGCTTGTCCTAGCCATTTATCTTACTTCAGACCAAATACCTTCATACTCAAAATCTGGTTTCGGTAATTAACTTATATGCAATTTCTATACATACTATGACGAGATTGGATCATTTTTGAAGTACTTGCGAAACATGTTTCGATTTCCACGCCAAATGAGGGGCAAGACGTGTTTCCAACGAATTCCGATGTGAGCTGCGGAATTGATCGTTCCACGTGGAGTTGTGACGTAGTAGATATAGCAGAGGCGCAGGCCATGTGCAATTCCAAATGTCAGTGCCATTATCTTACAGCCCCCTCATTCTCAGATCTAGATCTTTCGGAAAACCGGGTCTCCCGCCACTTGCTCGTTGCACCAATTTTTCGACGGGTGCATAAAAAGTCACCCACATGCATTTTTGCCAAAATACATGGTATGTTAACCGGTATATTATGTCGAGCAGCATTTTGGCAACGAACTTTTAGGTGCAGGACGCGTTTTAAACCAACTGCACTTTCTATCAACAATTATGTCAGCTCCTACAATCTCAGATAAAGTTATTATTAATGCATGTAACGCATCAAAGTCGGTGCATGGAAAAGTTTACATTGACTTTCGCTCTTGTTCGCTCTCTACACTTCTGGTCCACATGCAAAAGCTCCAATGTTTCCTTGAAGACGAAATCTTCAATTTCACTACCCCCAAAAAAAGTCAATTGTGTATTTTCTTTTTGTGTGTGTGTTGCTGTGTTTGCCAAAATGCTATCCCAATTTTGATTAAATTTTCAGAGGATCTCTCTTTGTTCTGAACTTATACCCCACATGTTTTTCAGCAAAACCTACTTCATGGTTTTTAAACCAATCAAAATATGCGAAAATTTGCACATTTTTCGAAAAATTGTCTAGTGCTGCACCTTCTTAAGTTCTGAACATTTTTTAACGAAACTTTGTAGAGATGTGAAGAATGCCAAAATAAAGCATACCTGACCGTTTAGAGTGTGCATGCCTTTCCGGTCTCGTTTCAATTTGCCTCTTTTACAATTTTGCGGTATATTCTTCCGAAAGTAAATACACATATTTTTAAATCAGTATTTCCTTGGCCCACTATTGAAGATGCAATTGTTATTTCACAAATGGCTTCCTGTTTACGATGTTTTTCTTCACCTTTTTATCCACTCCAAACAGCTATGCTCATCTTCAATTAAACAAAAATTGTCTTTGCAAAGCCCTAGAATAGTGAAACGTTTAACACGTCGATAGGTGACATGTAAAAAAGGGCAATTCACATTTGGCGTCGTTCTTTGGCACAATGCACCTAGACTTTCTTCCCAGCGCGTCGTTATATAAAAATATAAATGCATTGATCAGAGTAGGTAGCACAACGCAACATTTCCCCTTGTCATAAATCACGTGCTGACAGGGCAGGACAACGTAACTGCAGTCTTTGGGAACTAATCTCCATATCACGTTAAGAAGGAGAGTGGATTTGAATCTTCCTCGAGGACCGAAGAGTTTCAAAACACCGGACAAAAGGCTTTCCGGACAGTTTTGAAACTCTTAGCTCGTGTCTAGCAGCAGTGAGTCCTCGAGGAAGATGCAAACCCACTCTCCTTCTTAACGTGAAATGGAGTACAGGCGAGTGTCGTTTGCCGGCCAATTATTTCCATTGGACGCGGCGTCGGCAGGTTTGCCCCCTGTGTCGAATCCAAACCCGCCTCGGCCCAATTGACCAACTCGTCGGTTCGAAGGCAATATATCAACATTATCAACATTTTCGCTGTATGTTTCACTATGCATTTTTATTCTGTTTTTGCGAACCCTTTACGCTGTAACGTTGCAATGCCATTGCAGTGGAAATTAATCAGCAATACAGCTTCTCGCGATAATAAGCATTCGACAAAACTAACGTATCGTTGAAATTTAATTATCATTTTTCTGCCCTTGACTCTTTTCCATTTCAAGTAAAATGACGAAACTACATTGGTTGTGTTAAATAAATAAATAATTCATTCATTCATTCATTCATTCATTCATTCATTCATTCATTCATTCATTCATTCATTCATTCATTCATTCATTCATTCATTCATTCATTCATTCATTCATTCATTCATTCATTCATTTATTCATTCATTCATTCATTCATTCATTCATTCATTCATTCATTCATTCATTCGTTCATTCATTCATTCATTCATTCATTCATTCATTCATTAATTAATTACAGTTTGTCGATACGCATATCGTAAAATCTCGTCATTTATTAATGCGTGTGAAATGACACCAACAAAGTGAATGTTTGCGTAAGAGGCTGTATGTAGATTAAGTTGTCAAAGGATTAAATTGATTGAGGCAGTATTAATATAATCGCGGCAAACTCTGTCGATTAGTGGTAATCGTTTTACAGTTTTTCCCACCTAGGCATTAATTATCCTCACTGTCCCGTACAAAGTTGCACGGGTATGTACTTAATATTGGAAATGAAGATGGGTGTGCTTGGAGAAGTGCATCTAGCTGACCCAGCGAAATGTGAAAGGTTCTAATGTAGATCAATTCCAAAACTGCATATAATATAGTTCGCTCTAGACATCGCAATACTGGTACGAAAAGTGTGCAGATACTTGCAAACTCGAAGATAATAATTAGGCCTTGCGACATGAGCAATTCGCACACTCGTAGGTATACTTGGCGGATTGCACAAACGTTTAAAGATCAGAGTATTGGTAAGCAATGGGTGCGCCCAGATTCCTTGAGTTATCACTAGCAAGGATGTGCTGAGGCGAGCAAGGATGTGCTGAGGCCAGCAAGGATGTGCTGAGGCGAGCAAGGATGTGCTGAGGCGAGCAAGGATGTGCTGAGGCGAGCAAGGATGTGCTGATGCCAGCAAGGATCTGGTGATGCGAGCAAGGATGTGCTTAGGCGAGCAAGGATGTGCTGATGCCAGCAAGGATGTGCTGATGCCAGCAAGGATGTGCTGAGGCGAGCAAGGATGTGCTGATGCCAGCAAGGATGTGCTCATGCCAGCAAGGAGCGTGTCAGTAGAAGAAAGGTGGAAGCTTGTTCAAGATTTTTGGCACTGTCAGATTTACAAGATGCAAATGCGAAGTTACAGATAACCGGATTTAGTCAAACCTTAGTAGAGACGTGTACCTAAGTACTGGTATTTAATTAAATGAAAGTGTATTGTAACACTTATAGTTTCTTACATAATTTGCTCATTTCTGTTAATGGCGTGTTAATGCGAAGGAAACGGAGTATGCATTCTTCATCTGTGCTGGAAACTTGCCTGACAAAAAATCACAAGAAATTATGATTATATCAATAAAGACAAGCTGCTCTTAAAAACTTTGACATATCTGCAGTGAAAATGGAGCGAGTAAGAAAAGTATAACTGGCTGATTAATTATTAATTAACCCCATTAATGTCACGCCCGACTGAAAGTTATGATATGCCAGGAGATAATTGCACAGAGATTCACTTGAAATGCATTCGTGCAAGCATAGTTCAAGTAACCACAAACAGTGTTATTACCTGATACAATTGCTTCTTGTTACAATTGCGAAGCAGGTACCTGCCACCAAACATAAGTATTGACTCATTAAACCAGACGAGATTTTCCGGAAGTATGTGATTTTCGCTTCATTTATCATTTATAGAAACTCGATTTCATAGTCGTTTGCAGCCTATAAATAGTGACTTACAAGTTTTTTTCTAGCCGTCTCTGAAGCAATTGTGCGCTGCATTGTTCTTGTTTGTCCGGGAGCTAGAGCGTCGGTACAGAGAGATCGTGAATACGCAGCTAGGAAAAGGAACTCTTGGCACTTGCGTGCCTGAAAAACGTTGTGAACTAAACAATGTGCATTGTGACAGTGCAAATCACTAATACATTGCATGTGATTGTATAGCTATAAGACTATTAATCATAGACTATTATTTAATTTTTCTATGAATTTCACCAAATCGTTTTCAAAAAACAACCATAGAACGTCCTGATTCACACATAACGACCATGTGCTGGATTTGTGCACGCACTGCCCTCGTGGATCTCATCGTCTCTGTCTGTCCAGGAATTCCAGCAACGCTCAACTACATCTCCCTGAGCGGCAGCCAGTCGGCCTCGCCGAAGCTAACCCCATACCCGGACTGGGAGACGAACCGAGAGGGCAACTGCGACGGGGTGACCACCACCTACCGCATCAAAGCCGACGCCTGTAACCGACTGTGGGTGCTGGACTCGGGCACCGTGGGCATCGGCAACACCACGGAGCAGGTGTGCCCCGTCGCGGTGCTGGTGTTCGACCTGACCACGGACAAGCTGCTGCGTCGATACACGTTCAAGCCCGAAGACACCAACGCCAACACGTTCATCGCGAACATCGCCGTCGACATCGGACAAAGCTGCGACGACACGTTCCTCTACGCGTCTGACGAACTCGGCTACGGGATGCTGGTGTACAGCTGGGCTCAGGACGTGTCCTGGAGGCTGACGCACAGTTACTTCCTGCCTGACCCCCTCAAAGGCGACTACAACATCGCAGGACTCAACTTCCAGTGGGGCGAGGAAGGCATCTTTGGTCTCGCGCTGTCTCCGTTGAAGGCGGACGGCTTCCGCACACTCTTCTTCCACCCGCTGTCCAGCAATCGGGAGTTCGCCGTCTCGACGAGGATCCTGAGGGATCGCTCCCGCGCTGAGGACAACTACCACGAGTTCGCTGTCCTTGAGGAACGCGGGCCAAACACCCACGTGACGTCGTCGCTCATCACCGAGTCGGGCGTCATGCTGTACAACCTGATCGACCAGAACAGCGTGGGATGCTGGAACTCGAAGAAGGCGTACTTGCCCCAGAACCAGGGCGTTATCGATCGGGACGACGTGGGTCTTGTCTTCCCCAGCGACGTCAAAGTGGACAGGAACAACAACATCTGGGTCATGTCGGACAGGATGCCCGTCTTCCTGATGGCTGACCTGGACTTCAAAGACGTCAACTTCCGGATCTACACGGCGAACCTTGACGACGCGCTCAGAGGAACGGTGTGCGAGGACAACACTTCACCCCGCATCTTTGGAGGCCCGGTCACTGGTCAATACAAATCTTTTGGGCCCCCCCCGCCCACGACTCTCCAAAAATGGTGGCCGAACTTTTACTAAGGACTGTCATTTCCTGCCACTTCTTCAGCGAGCGCTTGAATCTTGATCAAATTTTAAATTTGCAATATGTTTAATCGTGTCTCGTTTAGACAGTATACCTGATAGATTCATCCGTGTATACTATTAGAGTACTTGCATTATACAATGTCCTATTTTTAGTTTTCTACTTTCGTTTTCAATCCTCCTTTATATATGACTGGTTTGTAAATAAAACGTTTGTTTTTATGGTTTTTCATTGTGAGCTAGTTGCAAACTACAGTTTTGATTTTTATGTAAATCCACTGCCACACAACGGGGAGTTATCATGAGCCCGATGATTAATCTAGGTGTAAAGTTTATTTGTGTTTTGACCAATAAAAATATTTTATTTTTCAATCTAATTCAATCAATTGCACGAAATACCCGTGTTCAAACATTCGACAGCACTTAATACTAATTGTGCTCGAGAAGGTAAATGACACAACCAAGATTCGATATATTACTACAAATAATACATTGATTTTATATTATAGTGACATGTAAGTTTGTGGAAATTCCAACAGGGGTAAAAGAATTTCGGGTATATATTTGTGTGGGAAGCTGGAAAAGTTCTGTATGAGTGCTTTTTTTGGTAGCAAAGCATGCTTTCATTCAAATTAATTTTTAATTAACATTCTAAACTTTTATTTCACACACATACATTTTATTGGAAAATCATGCAACTTTCATGAATCGCACTGAAAAGTGGATACCACCAAAAGCACTCCCATCGCTTACAAAAACAAACTCGCATGATCCTCTGGAAAAGAGATTGAGCGCGCACTGAGAGAGGCACAACTTCTTATAAACATTTTTTGGAAATATAATTTTTTGTTTTGTGAGTGACTGCATTGCATTGCCAGTACTTTAATTAGATAACCAATTGCTTTAGAATTGTGATCGGATATTCTATATGGATATTACGCGACAGAGCCAGCGAGGACACATGAAAACAAAAAAATATACTTATTCAAAAAATGCTGTGAAAACGAAATTTAAGCAGTTATAAGCAGATCTATATTGTGACCAATTCGCTATCGATAACCTTGTAACAAATAAAGCACTAAATACCCTTTCATTCGTCTGCATACCGGGGGCGTCGAACGAAGCGAGCGCTCGCAGCGTTCGCCGCTTCTTAGAGGATGCTCCTCCAGAGATGCAGGGCAAAAGCCACGGCGAGCAGCAATCCCAGAACGTTGCCCGCCGAGTACAGGGTGGTCACTAGCCACGAAGTGGGCTGCAGGGCCCCTGCCAGGAAGGCCACCCAGGGGCCCGCGTACACCACCAAGTTCGAGATCAGGCTCTGGTAGAAGATGAAGCGCGTCTGCCCCGTTCCGAGGAACACGCCGCCGATGGCTGACGAGATCGCGAACGCAATGAAAGCCCACCCAACTGCGAAAAACATCCGGCGAGATATTTCCTGAACCTCGACATTGTTTGGGCTGAAGAGCCTTGCCATCGATGACCAGCAAGTGCCGCTAACTATCCCGACCACCAGGGTCCAAGCACAGAGCCCTCTAGCTGTCTGTTTAGCAACTTTCTTCATTTTCGCCTTGAGGTTAGGTGAGCTGGCGTGCAAGCCTACCACAATTTTCACGTGATTCGTCAGAGCATACGAAGGGATCAGTAGAAACGTCCACACAATCGAATTGAGCAGGTTCCAAGCCGCTGCCTCGTCTGGGCTGATGAAATTCACAAAGTTTAAAGTGACTACGAAGTAAAAGAAATTCCTGATCAAAGAGTCACCGAAGTTTCCCCAGCTCACTTTGAAAATTGAAGTTAGCAAGTTTCTTAGATCGGAAAACAAATTGATTCTGAATAAAAAGGTGACTGGGCTCATCTTTTCAATGAGAAAGAAAAAGAATGCGGTGGTTGTGAAAGCAGTAAGTGATTCGATAATTTTGTAAACGCCAAGCTGGCCAACGCCCCAGTGGGCCCCAACCGTTTGGGTGCCAAAGAGGAAAAAATTAAGAACAAATATGAAAACCATTTGACACAGTAATGAAACCACCATCAGGAAATGCGTGGTCAAAAGCAGATGACATTTGATGGCTTCATTCATAAGGATAATCGGGAAACTGAAAGCAGATGTGTATAGATATGTTTTAGTCGCTTCAGCTATGGCCTCGGGAGTGTTGATTATGTCAACGAGCTGCGCAGTGAACGCAACGACCAAAGCGCACAGGAGCATCCCCAGAAGAAACAGGATCAACAGGCACATTTTCAGCGCCTGCAAAGCTTTCACGCGGTTCGTTTTGTAATCGCGACCCACCAAATGAAACAAGCTGTTGACCACCGCCTCCTGCAGCACTTCGAGCATGATGCTGACGAACACGAACTGACTGGCGATCGCGAGCGACGAGCTGTCGGGGATCTGGCCCGCGTAAAACAGAGGGATCAGCGCGTTTAGTCCGGGGATGCAGTTCGAGAGCAAAAGCTTGGCGAATGCTGCATTGGGGAAAAAGAGCTGAACGAATTTCAAGCCTAGAGACCGAGGCAGGCTTGTCGGTTTCTTGACATCGTTGGCAGAATATGTTACGTCCTCTTTCACGGCGTCGGCGTCAGTATTAGCGTCGGCGTCAGTATTGGCGCCGGCGTCGGCATCGGCGTCGGCATCGGCGTCGGCGTCGACGTCGACGTCGGCGTCCCAAGTTGACGCTTCTACGTTCCCGCTGGTCGCATTCAACACTGCAAAAATAATCAAATTTATGCCAAGAAATCATTTTCGTACGACGCACACATTTTAACCAATCCTATAGAGGTATTTTGAAATGCAAATAAAGTGTAAAAGAAAGATGTTGGTCAGAGAAGGGAATCCCTTCAATCCCAACTCCCCCTCCCCTTACGTTGGTCAGATAAGGTGAACGTCGCTGCGGGAAAATTAAATGCCAAACAATGAATCGTTGCCAGAAAGATTGTTTTGTATCGCACAACACACTTTGAACAAATTTCCCACACATTTCTCGCACATTTCCCATACATTTCCCATACATTTTCCTGCACTGCGCTGCGAGCATGTTGAAACACCAGTATGATGCACCTAGATTTTCCGACATGCGATTGCAAAGGTGACTGAGAACACCTGAGGCTCTCATTCATTGCAATTTGTTTAATTCATTTTCACTTACCTGCATTTCCCGTCATGGCCACAGCTTTCACAGAGTTCTCGTAGAATTCCGATATTCTTATGGAGTTCGAAAATTCTGTCCTCTTCGCTTCACTTCACTGGTAATTATATCTAAGTCCGATCGATTTTCACCTGCTTTCCCATTAGCCCTTTTGCAGCACCATATGATCAATAATATGCACTGGCAGATAGCTTATCTTTTTAAATTATTATCCCTCGATATGACATGCGTCCTTTCCGTTTGTCTGGAGCGACCTATTTGTTTGATCACATTCATTACCTCTGGGACAGACTGAGGGCCTGAACCTGGGCGGGCCTGGACCACTGGGAAGTCCCTTAATTCTTTGCTATGTCACATCATCACATGTACATCATCATAAACAATCTTTAAGATAAGCAGTATATGATAAGCAGGATATGATAATGAGCTGTAAATAATTAGCCTGCCTTACTGACAGCAGATATTCAGTAGTCTAGTTGCTACGGGAGAGATATGGCTTGGAATCTATGTTCTGAGTTATGACCAGTCCTGACCAGTTCTGACCAGTTCTGACAGGATATTGTAACTTGGTCCACTGCAGAAGAGGTGAAATTTTCCACTGATTATTATTCCCACTCATGGTAGCGTGGGGTAACCGGAAAATTGTTTCGTGTTGCACTTTAAACGTCTCCGCTTGCCTGCTTAAAAAAAACTGTTTAAGTTTTGTGCAATATAAATCGGCGACTTTATTTTAGTGAATCTTCTTCCCTCGCCAAATAATCCCAGTAATCGTAAACGAAGGGCTTATAAACCGTAGATAAGAATCGCGTCTAAGCAATTTTGCCAATCACCAAGAATCGTCGATTTCCAGAGTCCAGACCCACGAAGGGAATTTCCTGCAATCCATGCGGGGCATAAATTCCATTGCTTGTAGCCGTCTACGAGAGGAGAGTTCTCCGACAAATATTTTGTGGATTCGCGTCCATTCACAACAAAAAAATAGCAGTAAACTTAGCAGTAAATGCAACGTTTGTCTTATGACTTTACGCATAATCGTTCACAATGCTCCGTAACCGTAACCGTAACGTTAACGAAACCGCAAGGTTTGCAAATTCCAAACTGAACGTTAACGTTAACGTTAACGTCGACCGTAAGAATGGACCAATCAGATTCGACTGAGATTTAGCGCGCTTTGAAAGGCTACCGATCAACCTAGCTTTACCTGTTGAGCCACTAGTTTCGTATTTGCCTCAACTCGGAACCAAATAACCGCTTAACCAGTTATTTCATCTAACAAAATTTGTAATATTATAATGTAATATGCATATTGTGAATAGTCGTAACCTAAGGCTTTAGTTTTATGAGTAAAAACTTGATTTTTTAAATGAATAACCTCAAAAAAGGCTGAAATCAACCATGCAATATGGCAGACTCTCGAGTCATAATGCGACAATTTTCATTGGGCAGTGGCTAACTGCTAAAGTTGAAGTTGATTGTGAACGGCAAAATGTTCAGTTTGCGTTAACGTTAATGTTATGTTACTGCTAAGTTTGTTGAGAATGGAGCTTTACCTTTGACATAATTCTTAGACATTATCAACATCAGTGTAGCACTGACACTTCAGATCTCAAAACGTGGATGAAACAAGTCAGCGGGCAGGTACAAAATCGGTTCGTAGTAATTTTTGTGTGTGGAGGCATTGTGATCTGTGGTCACTGAACTGTTAATTAAAACAATAAATACAGGAAATAGAGTGCTGTGTTTCTGATGCAGTGGTCAAATGCAAACAATTTAAGTGGCCACAATAATTAACATTCATGGCAAGTAGATTTGAATTCGTTTTTGCTTTTTTTCTTCTTATTTGTGTATGTTGCATTAAAGTGACGTTGCATAGAGTCGCATTCAAAGTGTCCGTCATGAATACGAAACGAAGAAACCCCAGATGTGGAACAAGCTGAAGACAGAAATGTAAAACGCGTACGCGCGACGCATTCTTGCAAAAAAATGTCGCGTTCTCCAGAGTGAGCGTCGGTATAAAGAAAGTAATCCAGCATTTTCTCTGCTATTTGGAATCATTTATAAGATCAAGTTCGAACCGAGCAGAAGTGCAAGGCAAGTCTGTGCAAATCAGAGAAGGTATGTTTGCGACATTTCATCAAGGTTAATCGACTTATTTTCATTCATGTCTGACATTCACTTTGTTCTAGGATGAACTCCCGGTCCATATGGATAACTATCTTCCTGTTGGTGCTTTCTGGCCTTGTGAAGGCTCAGTGGCACTTTATCAAGCTGGCAATGCTGGGTGGAATGGGACTGGGAGGACTCTGGATCATCCACAAGTTGGCACAAGATTTCAACAAAATAAGAAATCCAAAACCTGCTGAAATGACAAAATTTCTCACCAAAAGATCACTTGATGATCATCTTGACAGAGTGAGCTACCACTCCTATGCTTGTGAACTTTTAATTTCGTTTGTACCCTCTGGAGCATTTATTGATTGTGTTGACAGTCAGCAGGCTGGAAGCGATGGAATGCTGACATGAACGCTGACATGAACGCTGACTTGAACGCTGACTTGAACGCTGACTTGGCGTCCATCATTCAGCAAGACCCCGATGGCTGCGCCCAAAGGACCCTCTGCCACATTGCTGCGGCCCCTCGCGGGGGCGCAGGGGTCAGCGAGCGTGGCATTTTGAAATTCATTCGGTAAGTTCAATGGTTTAATATACTGTTATGCATTGAACCTTGGTGGCTGACCTGCTTTGGCCTTTCTACAGAGAAATTGCTCACTTTATCGATCATTTTTGGACCATTCAACAAAGAAATCGTTCACCTCTTCGATCATTTTAATGGGTTTTAGTGGAGAAACCATGCAGCTCATGTTCTCATGCTCATTCTGGTGATATGTTTTGGCATCATTTGCATTTGAAAAAGTAAAGATTTGCAAAAGTGGTAGTTTGAAGCCAAAATTGCCCAACTTAAATGTGCACAGCAATAGGTGGCAGAATGTGGGATATTGAATATATTCGCACTACAATTGGTGGCAGGAGGTGGGATGTTAAAAATATCTACACTTCCTACAAGCGGAGACCACGAAAGAATGTTGACACACACCGCCAAAACTGGTGAGGCGCAGGAAAAATTGAGACGCCATTTTCCAAATATTAAAGCCCTCGCTGTCACTGATATACGTTTTATTTAATATCTGACTACATTTTGACGCACCGGTAATAAGTAACGTTGATTCACAACAAAATAAAATCAAAACGGGTTGTCTTGAATAATCCCTTGCAAATTAAGCGCTGATAAAGTAGCTGAGCTTTTCGGGAATTGCTACCTTCTAACAAACAAGCTTTCATGTGATTGTTCCTTGGGGGTCTAGACGAAACGAAAGTTTAATTATAAGTTATCATATTTCTTTAAATATATGTCATGTTCATATTTAAATACGCAGGATTATACATTAATCCTGGACTGACAAATGATCGCGACCTTTAACACTGCATCGATAGGCTAGTAATTCACAAGATTAAGGTGCATTGGCCCTCATTCTATTATCTTATTGCATCTGGAAGAGGCAAAATGGTAAAAACGCTGTCAGATCAATGTGGCTTACACTCACTGCTTACAAACTTAAGCTCACAATGAATCTTGCTTTGTGTGCAATAAACAATCCTTGACACGAGTTTTATAGTTATCAACATAATGTTCTATCATACTGGCATTTTGCTTGTATATAGTTCTCTCATTGGATCGATACTTTGGTCTTGCTTTTTCGCATACAAGTTTTGCATTGGTTTTTGTTTTCGTGAATAGCAGGAAATTGACATTATTCGCAGAAACTGTAATAGTTGAGTTCTGACGTTCTCTTCCACTCATTCATTTTTCAATAAATGTGATGACTGGATTATAACAAGTGATTTATTGGTTAATTAGAAGAGCGTAATCCCATTGACATTATGTTTTATGATGCTTTTTGACGCGCAATATTAATTTTTTCTCAATTTTATCGTATCATGATTAAATTGAATTTACCAGTGGATGACTATTTTAATATCGTCCTCATTCAAGCTTCTTATAATACACTGGATTCGCAAATGGAATTTGTCTTGCGTTGAAGATGGCCGTAGCTGTTTTTGGCAGTTAAAAACGTGAGTGCAGAAAGTCCTTAACAGTAGGCCATGTGTGAAATTGGTATTTCTTCAATAATGAGTCAAGAATATCTTAATTTAAAACGATTTTCATAGATTAAAAGAGTACGAAAAATCACCTACACCAAAACCTTTAGAGAAGCTGTGTTTCAGTATGCTCTACATCTTTACAAAGTTTCGTCAAAAATATTTAGAACTTTTAGCTCTACGGCGTGAAGAAATTTTCAAACATGTTTAAAGTTGAGAACAGAATGTAGGAATACCCTGAAAACTTAATTAAAATCGGACCAGACGACACACACACATGAATTTTTTTGGGATAGGGAAATTGAAAGTTTCACTCATTACACTCCTCATTTAATTTAAAAATATGTCCCCAGATTTGACTCCCAATCTTGCAGGAGATTGAAAGTAATCCTGATACGAGAGTTATTACTTGAAATCCACGGAACTGGTTTCTACTTCTGAATACCCTTTTCTGAACTAAAAGTGAGTTTTGATTCGGAACCTAAACGAGTACTTGTTTGCGGCTGTTAACAACTTTCTAGATTCCAAAGCATCCACATTTCATTCAAAATTGGTAAGCGCTCTCGACAGAATGCCACTTTTATTCTCCAGAAATAAGATGGTAGATCTTCGTGGTTATAATTGCAATTAATCATGCCAGAATAGAATGTTAAAATCAAATTTCCTCGTTGCCACAAATTGTATGCCACAATTTAAGAAATGTAAATAAATCAGGAAGCAAATTTAAACAAGTTTGAACGTTGTCGAATAGCATTGCTCTTATGGTGAAATGAAACCGACGATGTCCAAAAGAACAGGGCTTTGGTGGCAGGGACCGCCTACGCTCTTGACGGGCAGACACGGTATGTGGCCGGGTAATGGATGACCGCCCCGCTTTGTAAATTTACGTTAGTCTTATTATGGGACTACGAAAACAATCGGCTGAGTCATTAACATTGGTCTTATGGAACATTTCGAAGCTCGAGGCTCGCTGTCAACGGTGGAAAATTGGAAAAGTGTTTTCACCGGTCGCTGACCTTCGAAAATTCCCCGAGCGCTGTCGACAATTTCCAGCAAGGTCACATGATGGTCATGCGACACCGGGTTCACCTTCAGCTGCCTTTCAGGCTAGGCAAGCTTCGTCGCCAGTTTAGCGTCCTGCCAGTCATGTTCATGCAGCACAGGGTACATACTCAGCTCCTTCAAGGCTATAGGTACCTTCGGCTTTAGTGGAGATCCAATGCCTTCAAGGCCATGCGACATCTGGTTCACCCTCGACTGCCTGCAATGGTCGGTGAGCTTTGTCTTCAGACTGGCATTCAATGGCAGTCAAGGCCATGCGGCACCGGGTTCACCCTCGGCTGCCTTCAAGTCTAGGTGAGCTTTGTCACCAGCCTGGCATTCAATGGCAGTCAAGGCCATGCGGCACCGGGTAGGCCCTTGGCTGCCTTCAAGTCTAGGTGAGCTTTGTCTCCAGCCTGGAATTCAATGGCAGTCAAGGCCATGCCGGACCGGGTAGGCCCTTGGCTGCCTTCAAGTCTAGGTGAGCTTTGTCTTCACACTGGCATTCACAGGCAGTCAAGGGCATGCGGCACCGGGTTCACCCTCGGCTGCCTTCAAGTCTAGGTGAGCTTTGTCTTCACACTGGCATTAAATTCGTGTCAGGCCCATGCGCCACCGGGTTCATCCTCGAAGGCCTTCAAGGCTAGGGAAGCTTCGCGTTTAGCCTTGAAACTAATTGTGTCACATAAACGGTCGGCGATTGGGCATGCCTAACATAGCAATGGCCATGTGTCTGCACGGGAGGCCGACGACGCTGGCGGGAACGCAAGGGTGCTCGGGCGGGTACGCCGTTAGCGTCCCGCTCCGACAGCTCTTGCTGGCTACTGCCGGTGGGAGGCGGATATCTTATCAAAAAATGTATTCGTTTCATTGTAGGCGATCACCTACTCTGCCTACCGGTAAACACGGCACTGGACCTGCCACCGACGCTCAGGACGCGACGCTAACTTGCGAATTGTTTGTTTTTACAGCCACTTTCCAAGGTCCGTGGGAGGTCCTGCGCTTGACGCGCTCAGGACAGCTGCTGCCCTCGGCGCTGGCAGCAAGGAATTCGGCGCTTGCGACCGGGAGTACCCCGAATGCCCACATTCGCGGGAACAGATTAGGGCAATCCTTCGCTTTTAGTCTAGAGTATTCACCTATTGCAATTAGACAAACAAATGTGAAACGGTAACCTCTCGCATTCCACAGACTAATTGTCTGTACCTCCGTGCTACAACATTCGTGCAATTTTGGAGAATGGGTTTGGTGAATTTTGGTTTTAGTTGTCGTTTTCTTATTTTTCTTGCTAAATATATTTCATTTTGTTTAGATATAGTTAATTTTATACAAGAATAAAAGCCTCATTCATTATAGACATCTGAACTAGATAGAGGATAGTCACTCAATGCTAATGCTGATAAATATGATTTAATAAATATGATTACGTTTTGATTGTGTTAATATGTTTACTGTTATCAAATAAAAACCACGCTCTTTACCTATGCTTTGGCAAAGTTACGTTTGGGCTTCCGATGAAATTCTCGACAACATCTCTAATATTTAGGTGTGAAGTTACTTGTTAATTTGATTTCAAATCGCAATGCGGTTCCTTATTCCAGCGAGTAAATTGCTGCTTATGCATGTAACTGCTTAAGCTGCTTATGCTGATTATGCTGCTTACTGCGTATTGTTTACAAAGACACAAGAGAACACATTACGCTAGTGGCAGACACCATGAACCTGCTCTTACTAAATACCCAGTGTTAATTACTTGGAATGGGCTGGTAGATTGGTTCCGGTTGAATTTCAAACCTTTTGATTTTTCAGCGAAGTCGAATTGGATGCGAAGAATCCCAAGTTCGGATGACAGCACCTACAGTCGAGTCCACCCAGAGAGGAAGTCGTTTGAGCTAGCTTGACAGTCTTAGCGCCTGCTCCGATTTTGATGATGTTATGTACCTATTATAAGTTTTAACCTACCTTTGATCTCAATTTCGACTCTCGCGTTTTTTAAGAAAATTGATTGGTTTATTTTGACTCAACCGAAATTTACTACAATTTTCACAATTTTCTCAAATTTGCTAACGCGGTTGAGCCGCAAGTTCAGAGTGGTTGTTGACGAAACTTGAAAGCGTCGTAGAGCATGCTGTAATAGAGCACTTTTAAAAGTTTAAGGTCTGCGGACTTATCGTCCTCATATTATTCGGAATTTTTCACTTTCTTCCAAAATTGTACTGTTTTCACACGAAATTCAATGAAACTCGAGGTCACGCACGTGGCGTTCACACATGGAGTGTTGTGAACAACCCGCAGCTTTACCCTTTTCTGCCTCTCCAAACAGCGACGCTCATCCTAAACGCAGCACAAGTTGAGTTCGCTTTTCCCCATTTGTTGTTTTATCAATAAAAATTATGAATTTTTTTGATAAGATATCCGCCTCCCCCCGGCAGTCGCCAGCAAGAGCTGTCGGAGCGGGGCGCTCACTGCTACCCGGCCAAGCACCCTTGCGTGCCCGCCAGCGTCGTCGGCCTCCCGTGCTGCTGTACGACCATTGCTACGTTGGACACAGCCAACTTCGAACCGTTTATGCGAGACAATTATTTAAAAACGCTTAAGGCGAGGCCTGTCAAGATTGAAGGCAGTCGAGGGTGTACCCGGTGTTGCATAACCTAGACTGCCATTGAAGAAAAATTGCTGAAAAATTGACTGCCATTGCTAAAGACAAAGCTCACTTAACTTGAAGGCATCCGGAGGTGAACCTGGTGCAGCAATGCCTTGACTCAATAAATTTTCTAGGCTGAACACAAAGCTCACCTAGACTTAAACGCAGCCGAGGGTATACCCAGTGCCGCATGACCTTGACTACCATTGTATGCCAGGCTGGACACAAAGCTCATCTAGACTTGAAGGCAGCCGAGGGTGAACCCGGTGCCGCATGGCCTTGACTACCATTGAATGCCAGGCTGGAGACAAAGCTCACCTAGACTTGAAGGCAGCCGACGGTGAACCCGGTGCCGCATGGCCTTGACTGCCATTGAATGCCAGGCTGGAGACAAAGCTCACCTAGACTTGAAGGCAGCCGAGGGCGATCCTGGTGCCGCATGACCTTGACTGCCATTGAATGCCAGTGTGAAGACAAAGCTCACCAAGACTTGAAGGCAGCCGAGGGCGATCCTGGTGCCGCATGACCTTGACTACCATTGAATGCCAGGCTGGAGACAAAGCTCATCTAGACTTGAAGGCAGCCGACGGTGAACCCGGTGCCGCATGACCTTGACTACCATTGTATGCCAGGCTGGACACAAAGCTCACCAAGACTTGAAGGCAGCCGAGGGCGATCCTGGTGCCGCATGACCTTGACTACCATTGAATGCCAGGCTGGAGACAAAGCTCATCTAGACTTGAAGGCAGCCGACGGTGAACCCGGTGCCGCATGGCCTTGACTACCATTGAATGCCAGGCTGGAGACAAAGCTCATCTAGACTTGAAGGCAGCCGACGGTGAACCCGGTGCCGCATGGCCTTGACTACTATTGAATGCCAAGCTGGAGACGGAGCTCTCCTTACCTTCAAGGTCTCCGAAGGTGAACCCGGTGCCGCTTTACCTTGACTGCTATTGAATGCCAGGCTGAAGAAACCTCTCACCTTGATTGAAGGCAGCCGAGGGTGAACCCGGTGCCGCATGGCCTTGACTACTATTGAATGCCAAGCTGGAGACGGAGCTCTCCTTACCTTCAAGGTCTCCGAAGGTGAACCCGGTGCCGCTTTACCTTGACTGCTATTGAATGCCAGGCTGAAGAAACCTCTCACCTTGATTGAAGGCAGCCGAGGGTGAACCCGGTGCCGCATGGCCTTGACTACTATTGAATGCCAAGCTGGAGACGGAGCTCTCCTTACCTTCAAGGTCTCCGAAGGTGAACCCGGTGCCGCTTTACCTTGACTGCTATTGAATGCCAGGCTGAAGAAACCTCTCACCTTGATTGAAGGCAGCCGAGGGTGAACCCGGTGCCGCATGAACTTGACTGACAGTATGCTACGCTAATGACGAAGCTTGCCTAGCCTGGAAGGCAGCTGAGGGTGAACCCGGTGCTGCATGGCTTTGACTGACAGTATGCTACGCTAATGACGAAGCTTGCCTAGCCTGGAAGGCAGCCGAGTGTGAACCCGGTGCCGCATGAACTTGACTTAACAGTATGCCACGCTAATGACGAAGCTTTCCTAGCCTGGAAGGCAGCTGAAGGTGCACACGGTGTCGCTTGACCATCATCCGACCTTGCTGGAAACTCTTGACAGCGCTCGGTGAATTTTCCAAGGTCAGCGACCGGTGAAAACACATTTCCAATTTTCCGTCGGGCTACGACATTTCCCATAAGACCAATGTTAAATGACGGCCGAAGTTTCCGTGATCCCATAAGACTAACGTAAATTTACAGAGCGGGGGCGGTCATCCATTACCCGGCCACTTACCGTGTCTGCCCGTCAAGAGCGTAGGCGGCCCCTGCCTCCATAAGCCCCGTTGTAAAGCGTAAGCCAATTCCATTCGACTACTTTTTGCACACTGTGACCTATTGTTTGGGGTGTGTGAGGCCGAATGCCGAGTCGTCACTGAGTGCATACTCACACTCAGTACGCACTCAGTGCACACTTAGTGCACACAGCATTTTCAATGATAAATTGTCCCCAAAGTGCGCACTGAGTGCGGACTCGGTGTGAGTGTGCACTCAGAGTCGACTCTGCATTCGGGTCTAAGGCATGCAATGCAACAAAACAATTATCATATAGATTTTTAAGCGCGCCCCAAATAAACTGCCTACTCTCGCCGTTTGTCAAAGTCGGGCCCTGATTCGAGCACTGACATGCGAATGGTTCTTAGCAAAACTTGGTTGGAGAATACGGTAATTGTTGGCGAAACGTCCCTTTAGAGAATCTTTGGGACGGATCTCAAAGTGACATTATACTTCGCCATTCATTGTTTATGAGTATGACTGTCTATAGATTTGCTAACAATGATTGCGTATTTTAAATGCTGGCCTATCAACGTAAATCTACTCGATTTATATACGGAAATACTAATCCTGATACGTTTAGGATTAAAATATTAAATTTTACTTGTGAAAGACTATCACAATAGTCTACGAATATGATCCCCTGATAGGGCAAATTACGAAACAAGTCTGGATTAACTCAGCATCTTTTTCTATATAAATGACGCAGCTCTGCTCAGTAGCTAACACATTCGACAGCCAGAGTGATAACAAGAAAATCGTGACCAAGTCATCATCCTCGACGAGTTTGTGTCGATCGCCATGATCGGTAAGTAATGAGTGGAAACTTTTTGGTTGCATATTTTTAACTAGATACCTGCATAACATTTTCAATTCTGAATGCAATAACGTTAGGGTTCTACGACGCAAAATTAGAAACTAGGGTGCTGAAAAGTGCAAAAAGGTGCATACAAATATATAGGCTATTGAAAAGCAAGGTATATCGTTTGTATTTCTCTGATGATTAAACTAGTTCCCCCACCTTCAAGGCTGATATCTCCGTAGGGGTATGGGGTACAACCCAAAACTGGTGCAAAAATGTACACAAATGGTATATTATTAGCTAATTTTTCCTTTTAAAATATCACTTTCAAGTTACCCTTCCAAGTCGAATATCTCCATAGAGCTTGGGGTGCAAAACTGAATACTGGGGTGCAATAAGCTGACTGCTGAGCGGGTAATCGGATGACCATCGGGTGAAATGAGCCGACATTTTGCGCCCACCGACTGACAAATTGATATTTCAGGCTCACGCAGCCCGATCTGCCTCGCCTTGGCAATGGTGACCTGCGCCGGGGCAGCAGTCGCACCTCCGCAGTGCCCGTTCCCCGATCCCTTGGATCACACCGTACACTTGCCGCATCCAGAGGACTGCAACATGTTCTACCGATGCGACCACGGCATCGCGAAACCAGAGCGCTGCCCTGCGGGGCTACACTTCAACGCGGCGCTACAGGTCTGTGACTGGCCGAGCGCAGCTAACTGCCAGGCAGGAAGTTCATCAACGGCGTCGACGGCCTCCGCCTCACCCACATCCGTTGTGTCTACCGAACAAACCGAAACCGCAGAAAGCACGACGGCGTTCACTGAGGGAGCGAGTTCGAGTAGTCCAAACCCGACAACCGCGTCGACAACAGAGTCAACCATCTACCCGTCTTGTCCACCCATTGATGAACCAGGTGTGATTATTCGTGTCCCTCATGAATCTAACTGTAAATACTATTACATCTGCACTAATGGGCGTCCTGTGTTATATCAATGCAGAACGGATTATCTTTTCAGTCCCACACAACTGAAATGTGTGCCCGAATCGGAGTCAGAGTGTGGGATGTACAGCACCACGCATGTTCCTACTGCCTCCACACCGGAAGTGACTACACCATCCGAGGAAACTAGTACCGAAATAATAGAAACTACTGTAGGCGTCACTTCGTCACCACTGCATACCAGTACCTATGAAACTCCAGAAGTTACAACGGAAAACATTGAGCCCACATCGGAAAATTCTCCGGAACAAACTCCAGCAGTCACAACGGAAAACACTGAGCCGTCATCAGAAGAAAGCACAGAAATAACGGAAAACCAAACCACTTCAGGACAAAGTGTGGCAACATCATCTGAGTATTCAACCGAAGAGACTACAATTACCGAGACAACTTCTGAAAGCACTTCAGGAACAGAAGCACAAACTACAGTTGACCAGCCGTCGACGTGCCCAGCTGTAGACGATCCCAATTCCATAGTTCGTATTCCGCATGAGAGTGTGTGTTATTATTACTACATTTGCAGAAATGGGGCACCTGTTCTATACCAGTGTCCAAATGAGCTCCACTTCAGCCCCACTGCAAGAATTTGTCAGCCAAAAGAGTTAGCAGGCTGTGAACAGCCGGTAACGACAACGACATCGTCCTCGGAAGCCACCGAAGACTGGACAACAACGGAAGAGCAAGTTGAAATCACTTTTAACCCGGAAACCACTATTAACCCGGAAACCACTATTAACCCGGAAACCACTATCAACCCGGACAGCACCGATGATGTAACTTTGACAACAAATGTTGACTCCTCCGGAGTAAGTAGCGAAGAGACAACAGTCGACCTTGAACAAACAACAGAAGAGAGCACACAAACCACAGATGAAACTCATGGAAGCGTTACAACCGACGACAGTATTGACTCAACCACAGAAGCACAAACTACAGTTGACCAGCCGGCGACCTGCCCAGCTGTAGACGATCCCAATTCCATAGTTCGTATTCCGCATGAAAGTGTGTGTTATTATTACTACATTTGCAGAAATGGGGCACCTGTTCTATACCAGTGTCCAAATGGGCTCCACTTCAGCCCCACTGCAAGAATTTGTCAGCCAAAAGAGTTGGCAGGCTGTGAACAATCGGTTTCGTCAACGACATCTTCCCCAGAAGCTACTGAAGAACTAGAAACTACCGGCGATTTTACACAAACAACCTCCGAAGTAATTACCCAAGAGACTACAGCCGACCTCGAGCAAACCACAGAGGAGAACACAGAAACTACAACTGATGCCCATTTTAGCGTAACAACCGACGACAGTATTGACTCAACTACAGAATATCAAACTACAGTTGATCAGCCAGCAACTTGTCCAGCTGTTGACGATCCAAATTTCATTGTTCGTATTCCACACGAATGTGTGTGTCATTATTTCTACGTTTGCAAAAATGGAGACCCCGTACGACAGGAGTGTCCAGAGGGGTTCCACTTCAGCTCCACGCTAAGAATTTGCCAATCAAAAGAATTAGCAGGCTGTGAACAATCACAATCGTCAACGACTTCGGTGACAGAAGGTACAGAAGCCTTGACAACGACAGAGGAGCAAGTTGGAACCACTGAGAACCCGGAAACCACTGGAGATTTTACTGAGACAACTCATGTGGATTCCTCCGAAGTTACTTCTGTTGAAACTACAGTTGACCTTGAACAAACAACCGAAGAAATTACGGAAACCACTGAAAATCACGTTACTTTAACTACAGTCGAAAACATAGATTCAACTACAGAAGCACAAACTACAGTTGACCAGCCGTCGACGTGCCCAGCTGTTGACGATCCCAATTCCATAGTTCGTATTCCGCATGAGAGTGTGTGTTATTATTACTACATTTGCAGAAATGGGGCACCTGTTCTATACCAGTGTCCAAATGGGCTCCACTTCAGCCCCACTGCAAGAATTTGTCAGCCAAAAGAATTAGCAGGCTGTGAACAGCCGGTAACGACAACGACATCGTCCTCGGAAGCCACCGAAGACTGGACAACAACGGAAGAGCAAGTTGAAACCACTTTTAACCCGGAAACCACTTTTAACCCGGAAACCACTTTTAACCCGGAAACCACTATTAACCCGGAAACCACTATTAACCCGGAAACCACTATTAACCCGGAAACCACTATTAACCCGGAAACCACTATTAACCCGGACAGCACCGATGATGTAACTTTGACAACAAATGTTGACTCCTCCGGAGTAAGTAGCGAAGAGACAACAGTCGACCATGAACAAACTACAGAAGAGAGCACACAAACCACAGATGAAACTCATGGAAGCGTTACCACCGACGACAGTGTTGACTCAACCACAGAAGCACAAACTACAGTTGACCAGCCGGCGACCTGCCCAGCTGTAGACGATCCCAATTCCATAGTTCGTATTCCGCATGAGAGTGTGTGTTATTATTACTACATTTGCAGAAATGGGGCACCTGTCCTATACCAGTGTCCAAATGGGCTCCACTTCAGCCCCACTGCAAGAATTTGTCAGCCAAAAGAGTTGGCAGGCTGTGAACAGTCGGTATCATCAACGACTTCGGCGACAGAAGTTACAGAAGCCTTGACAACGACAGAGCAGCCAGCTGAAACCACTGTTAGCCCAGAAACCACTGTTAACCCGGACACCACTGTCAATCTGGATACCACTGTCAGCCCGGATACCTCTGACAATCCAGACACCACTGCCAACCTGGACACCACTGTCAACCTGGACACCACTGTCAACCCGGACACTACTGTCAATCTGGATACCACTGTCAATCTGGACACCACTGAAGATTTTATTGAGACGACTCACGTTAACTCCTCCGACGTTACTACCGCAGAGACACCTGTCAACCTTGAAACAACAACCGTAGATAACACAGAATTTTCAGATGAAACTCCTGTAAGCGTCACAAGCGACGGTAGCATTGATTTAACCACAGGCGCGCAAAGTACAGTTGGTCAGCCTACATCTTGCCCAGCTGTTGACGATCCAAATGTCATCGTGCGTATTCCACATGAAAGCGTGTGTTATTATTACTACGTTTGCAAAAATGGAGCTCCTGCCCGATACCAGTGTCCAACAGGGTTTCACTTCAGCCCTACGACGAGGGTTTGCCAGGCCAAGGAACTGGCTGGATGCACTCTGGCTTAAGCGTTGACACGAAACTGAAGAAACAACAAGATAATATGTCTTTAAATGTGTATATGTTATTTAGAAATTATATAAACTTAATTCGTCCAAACATTTTTTTCGATGCATCAACTTATCGGAAACGTATTGTACGAACCAGCTGATATCATCAGCCGATATTTTTCAAGTTTTTGAGTCCACAATGCACGATTGTGTGTGTTCATTACCTATTTATTATTTGTAAACCTACTTGTATTCAAGTTCTTACGACATTAAACAGAAAATAAATAAGGCGACAATGTTCTCTTTCTGTGACCATACCGACCACACTTGCCAATTAAAATAATTTTGAAAGATAGGTGCTGATAAGTAGGCACGTAAGTCTCGTTATCGCAACGCAACTTTTGTTAAAAGTGGAATCGGATGCTCTACTCAAGTGCGTGATTATATTACAATATACGTCACTCGGCAGAGATAGCTTTTTATTGATCCCAATTGATTATATTAAATGCCTAAACTAACACATATATACAACGAGCCATTACAGAGGTAGTCTGTTGTTCCTAACACTTTATCTGGAACTCACTGGGTTATTGAAGCATTCACCATGACAGGTAAGGAGACATATTCTTATCAATCCGTTTATTTAAACTGTAGAATGCTTTCTTGTTCACCAACACAGCAATTACACTCGGAGTGCACTGTGTATCCATCACAATATCACAACATTTAATTCGGATTAAACTTATTTTGCTCAATGAATGATAATACCGACATTGATGTATCCAGGCTCCATCGTCGGTGTCTTCCTCTGTCTGCTCGTCTGCCAGGCGACATCGCAGGACGTCCCCACGTGCAGCCCCGGGGACAAATTCATCCCACACCCCTACGACTGCAACCTTTACTACGCCTGCAGCGGAGGTGTGGCCATCTTGGAAGAGTGTCCGCCTGGTCTCTGGTGGAGCACCGTGCTAGAAACGTGCGACTGGCCATTCAATGTAGAGTGCACCGCAACTAGCACATCTACAGACGGTACTACGTCTGGGACTACCGATATTTCCACCGAAACGAGCACCGACGTGACGACATCAACCAGTACGGGCATCCCGACGGAAACGACTTCTACAGGCATTCCTACGGAGACGACTTCGGGTTTTCCCACTGAGACGACTTCGGGTATTCCCACTGAGACTACTTCGGGTATTCCCACTGAAACGACTTCGGGTATTCCCACTGAGACGACTTCGGGGATTCCCACTGAGACGACCACTTCGGGTATTCCTACCGAAAGCACGACCACTGGCCTTCCAACGGAGAGCACGACCACTGGCCTTCCAACTGAAGGCACAACTTCAGGCCTCCCTACAGAAGCCTCGACAACAACTGCTCCTTTGCGGCGAAAGCATCATCTGCGGGCTCAACGTCGTAAACATGTACTATAGGTATTTGCAAAGCCGCAGATAATATTGTATATCAACTCCATGGATCTAATATGAAATATTCGCTGTTTGCCTATTTCAACCAATGTAATTTCGTGTAGTTTTGTATGGATGCGTAAAACACAACAAAAAATCTGTGAATAAAAATGGATTATGTACAAGACGACATCATTTGTAAAGTTGTCTCTCTGTTCCCCTTCCCCTGTGTGAAGCTCAAAGTGAGTCACGTATCCAATGCACTAGCCAGAAGCAAAAACAACTGTTCGCATAAAACACGAAAACCTTTTGGCTGAAATCTTTTGGCCACTTGTAAAAATGATTTTAAGAATACTACAAGGGACATATTATCATGTCAGGGCCTTTACGAATAAACGAAGACATTCAATATATACGTATTCGTCTGTTGAGAATTGCTATAGCATAGCAATGGAGGGTGTTGCTTGCAGCTTAGGAAATTCCGTGTCTCTGAGAGCTCAGGGTGGGGTTTGGGAATAGAGGCAGCCGTGTCTGTGCTCGGTCCTCCCGTCGTCCGAGGGAACTCATTACAAACAAGGCAGAGGAAGTCTCTTCTGTAGTCCCGACCGGCAATGGGAGGTCCCTGGTCCCACGCAGGGCAGGGCAAGTCTATTCTGTAGCCCGGGTAGCCCAGCAGGAAGTCCCGACCGGCAATGGGAGGTCCCTGGTCCCACGCAGGGCATGGGCAAGTCTATTCTGTAGCCCGGGTAGCCCAGCAGGAAGTCCCGACCGGCAATGCGAGGTCCCTGGTCCCACGCAGGGCAGGGCAAGTCTATTCTGTAGCCCGGGTAGCCCAGCAGGAAGTCCCGACCGGCAATGGGAGGTCCCTGGTCCCACGCAGGACAGGGAAAGTCTATTCTGTAGCCCGGTTAGCCCAGCAGGAAGTCCCGACCGGCAATGCGAGGTCCCTGGTCCCACGCAGGACAGGGAAAGTCTATTCTGTAGCCCGGTTAGCCCAGCAGGAAGTCCCGACCGGCAATGCGAGGTCCCTGGTCCCACGCAGGGCAGGGCAAGTCTATTCTGTAGCCGCGCGGGAAGAGACCCGGACGGCAATGGGGGGTTCCTAGTTCACGTCCCAGGATCTTACCGCGGTTCGGTCTCACATTTCCCCTTCGTTGATTCTCTTTCAATTTGGAAATTGTGTGGGTAATGAATGGTTTTGAGTATTTCTCTTTATGATTTGTTATATTTTCAGTCTCGATTGAGTAGAAGAATGGATTGCGATGGCCTTCAGTTTCATGACACTTGAATGTAATTAAACGAGTCATCATGCCTGTACGAGCTCAATGCAACATGAATGTAATCATAGAAAGCCTGCCAGTGTAATTTTTCACTAATTACTTTATATGCACCTATGGAGTTTCTTTTAATCTCCACTCGATTCGGTCTCGATGGATTCTGAAATGAATGCGTGCAAGGAAGTGTTTCGCAACATGTCAGATGCATGGCATGCTCAGCTGTTTATCAGTTCCCATAGCGACAAACGGCTGCTAGTGCCGGACCCTTATTTCTTATGTGACGTCTTTTTGTCCGCCAGGTATTTATTTTATTCTAGAACGTCATTTGATAAGGCCTTCCATTGCGAAACTCAAGTGTGTGATAATTGAATTCATAGATAATAGATGAAATGAGTGGTTTTGATTTCGTTATATATAAATGAGCACTAATTTTTCGAGTAGTGTTCACAAAAGTTTTATCGCCATTACAGGACTTACCAAATTGCAGCCACCATGAAAGGTTCGTGAAAACCATTGCATAGCCTCTTAGACCAACAAATTATTGGCCTCTTGCGGTTGATTTTGGGTTATTGTATTTATCGATTGAGTATAGAAACATCAAATTCACCACTATAACAAACCAATTAGCAATTCATATTACCTTGATTAACACTGGCGATCCGTCCGTGCATTCTACGACTAATGTGTCCCTTTCCAGGAGTCCTTATCGTGAGTTTGTGCGCGCTCCTCGGCGTCTACGTTCGCGCCCAGGAGCCCACCTGCGGCACGGGCGACAACTTCCTGCCACACCCCACCGACTGCAACCTCTACTACGCATGCACCGGAGGGGTGGCAATCCTCAACAACTGCCCCGAAGGACTCTGGTGGAACACCCTTACCGACGGCTGCGACTGGCCAGAAAACGTGAACTGCGCGGCAGCGTCGAGCTCGACCTCCACCTCCACCGAGTCGACCTCCACGGACACCACCGGCACCGGCACCCTGCCCACAGAACCCACCGACACGACAAACAGTACGGCGACCACCAGCACAGGAACCGGCACCCTGCCCACAGAACCCACCGACACAACAGTCACTACAGTCTCGACTACACCGACCACCACGCCATCCACAACGACGCCAGACCTGTCCACCGAACCTCCCGGCGGCCTCCCCGAAACGTGCCCCGCCGTCGAGGACCCCAACGAGATCATCCGACTGCCCCACGAGTCCAACTGTCAGTACTACTACCGGTGCATCAGCGGAACCCCAACCCTGTACTCGTGCACCACCGACGAGCAGTTCAGCCCGACCACGAGGGTGTGCCGCTCCCCAGCCGCCGCGGGATGCGACAGATGCCCGACGATCCTGGACACACCCACACAAATAACCCGTCTACCTCACGAGACAGATTGCCACCTGTATCACTTGTGCAGTCCAGACGCTACTTCCAATGTGTTCCAATGTCGGGATGACTGGTATTTCAGTCGTAACATTAGGGAATGCCTGACCCAAGAAGACGCGAAATGCTTGCTGTAAGCATTTAGAATAGATCTACTTGGCAGTGTGCTTCTGTCAATTATTTGAATATTTCGTCGATCATATTTTTGTTCTGATTTTGTTTTCGAAAGAATAAAAACTCGTATATCACATGATTGTTTATTTGTGATATTAAGAGCATATATCAGAACATCCCTCGTTAATTATTTCCTCGGTCCAAATTCCTTCCTCCTGATGAACATATCCTTGCTTTCGAGCCTATGGCGATTGCAACTCAGTGAGTGCCTTTAATACACTTCACTAAGTACCTACTCATGATACCGATTGCCAAGTAATCTTCTTATTAACTGAAACAATTCACTGATATTGATATGGCCACTTAAGAAGGCACAGCTCCCAAGGACGCGTTGGGGAGACATCCAATCGAACCTGCGAAGAAACATCCCATTCAGTTATTTCCCCTTCCTGACTTTTGTTGTCCTGGCTTTGGTCGCCCTGGCTTGCCCCGACCTGACTTTCCCCGACTTGCCTTGCCCCGACCTTCGCTTTTTAAACACACTATAAATCCATGCTCCAAGTCATGCAATTATACAAGAAAATATGTCTGCTAAAAGTCCGAAATTCCATTTTCAAGGTCATTGTGCTGAAACATAACAGCAATTAACCACGCAAGATCGATAAGACACAAAGCAATCAAATTCTCTCACAAAATGGACCATTGGACCAGTTGACAGATGTGATAAGCCTTTGCTATAGGCTTCGACGCGACGAGCGAACATTAAAATACCAACATGAAATCGATTTCCGAAGATTGATTATTGTATGGATACACTGTGATTATATGCGTCACAATATGTCAATGAATCGCCTGTTTCGACACAATCTTTTTAATTTGTTAATAGTTGCCAAAATGTTTGACGTTCCATTGATAATCAAAGTAATACAGATGTGAAATAATGTTCATTAATTATCTTCAAACGCTATCGCAGATTGTACATTATTGTTATAACTCGTATATAAATGAAACTGCGTGGTTTATAAATTCTTAGATTCGTAACGTTTCTTAAAGGTCAACTCCCGTAGAACGTCGAAGAAGTTCTCCGCGATGAAGCGTAAGTACCGTGAAATTATTAAGATGATATCATTTAGGCTGGTAAATCGTGATGCAAGGACAGGCCCAATTCAGGCCAAACAAGGTTCACTTTGGGAATGGGAAGCGTGAAAGAAGTGCTCTGTTTCTGTTCAAATTACTTTATTTCCCGCAAAAATTTACGGAGCAATTTGTGTCGCAATCGCCAGGCGAATTTAAATTTGTAAAACCGGCAAGAACGTTTTGGGAGGGGAGGGGAGGGGGTGGAACCCAAGGTCAAAGTAACTTGATTCATCTATATGGTCCATCACCGGCGATATCTACTCGCTTCGGAGGATTGATGCTGATACTTCCCTCCCGGCGAGGAGATCGAGAGGCGGGAGAAAAGTACAGAGTCAGCCTCGGTCCAAGAGTTCTGAGGTCGGTCTCATCGTGAACGGTTTTTACATCCACGGAAATTAAACGAAATTATTGGGGAGGTAAACTGACTGTCGAGTATTTTTGCCATTGTAATTGTAAGTTAAAGATAGTTACCACACAAACCCGAGCACTAAGTAAACACGAACTAGTGCCTCAGTATTAGCTCCGGCTATAATACAATGCTATTGCCGAAGTCCCTGCGTAAAAGACATCCCCCCCCCCCCGTTTTCTATCCTGATGGCGTACACTAATCACGAATCGACGTTTGCAGTGATCTTGTTAGGAGTGTGCCTGGCAATGACTGCGCTCTCTGCCAGCGCTGCTACGCTCCCCACGGAATTCACCACGGCTCAAACTACGACCACCTCTACTGTCCCTCCGACAACCACTTCCACGCAGCCTACCACCACGGCCCAAGCCACTTCCACTTCGACCGCTCCTTCTAGTACCACTCCTACGCTCCCCACGGAATTCACCACGGCTCAAACTACGACCACCTCTACTGTCCCTCCGACAACCACTTCCACGCAGCCTACCACCACGGCCCAAGCCACTTCCACTTCGACCGCTCCTTCTAGTACCACTCCTACGCTCCCCACGGAATTCACCACGGCTCAAACTACCACCACCTCTACTGTCCCTCCGACAACCACTTCCACGCAGCCTACCACCACGGCCCAAGCCACTTCCACTTCGACCGCTCCGTCGACCAGTGCGTCTACCTTTCCCACAGAAACCACCACAGCTCAAACCACTTCGACCAGTGCGTCTACCTTTCCCACAGAAACCACCACAGCTCAAACCACTTCGACCAGTGCGTCTACCTTCCCCACAGAAACCACCACAGCTCAAACCACTTCGACCAGTGCGTCTACCTTCCCCACAGAAACCACCACAGCTGAAACCACTTCGACTGCTCCCTCGACCAGCGCTTCAACATTTCCCACAGAGAGCAGCACAAGCACCAGCACACTGACGACTACGGGAGTGACAACGACGACGACATTACCCCCTACGGAGACAACAACCACCACTCTTCCTTCCACGGAAGGACCAAGCACAACAGTGACGTCGACATCCACCACACCGACCACCACTACCCCGTTCGTCCTCGAATGCAATGAAAATACGCCCGATACTTTCCCTCATCCAAGCGACTGCAATCTCTACTACACCTGCTCGAACGGCAACCTGTTCTTGCAAGCCTGCCCGCCGGGGCTGGTGTTCAACCCCATCGTCAACATCTGCGACTGGCCCGCCAGTGTGGACTGCGGGAACGCCACGCTTGCAGAGCTGCTCAGGGAACATCCCACCTAATGACCCGCAGTTGGCGTGGCCGGAGAGCTTGTCCGCATCCCTTTAAATCCAATTGTAATTTCTATAACCTTTGCAACGGGTCGTGTGTGCTGTATACAGACGCGTGGATGGCAAGCATCTGACCCCGCTGACGAGGGTGTGTTCCCTCGCTGGGGGAGTCAGGGTGCAACTCTTGCCCGGCGGTGGACTCGCGGTCACAAACCGTGCGCATTCCACATGAATCCAACTGTAACTTCTATTATCTGTGCATTTCCGGAAACGCCACTCTTTATATGTGCGCGAATGAATTCCACCTCAGTCCCGTGCTAAGAACATGTCTTGCTCCTGGTGAAGCTGGGTGCCAATAGTGCTTGCATTGTGTTTGGATTGTGAGAACTGAATAAATGCACATTAAAAATGACCTTTGCGTTTGCATATAATAGCTCAGCGAATTATCATTTTTGTGTTTCGTTTTTATTACAGGTAACGTTGTACGTGTACCTTATCATAAGATGTCTTTGTAACAACTACACGAAAATTGGGAAAACATATTTTAACAAGAAGATTTATGTTTTAAATTGAATGAACAGGCATGGGGCTCGTAGCAAGAACAGCAGCTTTCATCCAGGACAGGAACTTCAATGTTGGTACCAACTGCGGAAACAAAATTATCGTTTCATTTCCTTTCGATCCTTGACATTTCGTTTCAAGAGTAGGTACCAATTGTGAGGTTCTTATTCCGTGCAAAATGTGCGTTACTTATAGTAATCATAATATCATGAAATGAAAGGAAAACTGCTATAGGAGCTCTTAGACAACGTATGCAATAATGAGAACGAAGAATGTGGAAGTGAAGATCGCGAAGGCGAGATGGTCCAAGACGAAGACGATGGACCGCCAACCCGGAATAACCGCTCCTTCTTCTGCAAGCTCCGAGAAGGCAGATCCCTCGGTCTGGCAACCAAGAAAGGAGATGCTTTTACCATACACAGCCTTGTCCATGCCCTGCCCTACCCTGCCCTGCCCTACCCTGCCCTGCCCTGCCCTGCCCTGCCCTGCCCTGCCCTACCCTGCCCTGCCCCTGCAGGCGAAGCAAATACCCGCGCATGTTCCAGGGCCTCATGCATTTATCCTTTAAGGGCGCCTCGGCAAGGGCAGGACGCCATCTAGCACAACTTGGCTTGATTTAACTCGGCTCTTAAAATCTTAATGTGTCGTTGATACTACAAGTTGGGCTGGGCATACCCTCTCCCCCGTACCTTTGCTCCCCCTGCTCGCAGAACGAATATCGTCTGACCGACTTTGGAGTCGAGCGCCAAGCTGAAGACAATGCTGACCCACGTGGGTGGGTAGGATGAAGCCTTCCCCAAGCTCCTTTCAAACAGTGTGAGTAAAAGAGAAACTCCCACCAGAAGAAATGTATTTCGGTAGAAAAGCACTGAAACAAACGTACAAAAGTATTTGTTGCCCCAGAAACTTAAAGTATAAGTAACACTGTTATTGAGATCCATGGTCTACTGGCTTTACACTTACGAATGACAGGATAGTTTTCCCCGTTTCCCGGAAGAGTCGCGTCCAAAAAGAGCAAGTAGAGACACGAGCAGAGGGCGGTCACGCAGATGAGGCCGATGCGGTCGGAGGAATCGGGGTGCACCAGGAACACCATCAGTGTCATGATGGCCAGCACTGCAACCAAGCGCCCGTGTCCGTGTCACTCTGCTGCGTGCATGCGTACCAAAGACATGCGTGCGCGTAACCACGCGTGGCCATGCCGATAGATATTTACCCAGAGCAGGTATCACTACAGTGGCTGTGTGCCCCGTAGAATTCCTTTCGATAGCGAAATAATACTCAATCCACGGGTGTGTTGTATTCCGATAGACCAGCGACCGGTAAGAAGCGCCGGATGCGACCAATTGCCAGTCTCTGTTCTGGTGAAAGCCGTCTGCCACGTTCGATGAGAGCTGCTCAGAGAAGCACAAGTCAGTGGTTTTGGGGCAATTCGTGATTAAACCAGGGCCCAGATCCTCGAAGCAGAGTTAACAACCCTCGGGGTAAAATAATGGACAGCCAATCACAGACGGAGCGTGCAGATTCCAGGGGTAGTTACTATGGTAATAACTAACTTACCCCTGTTTTTACCCCAACTCAGCTTTGTGGGTCCAGGCCCAGAAAGCCAATGAGGAAAAGGTAGCATTGGCAGGTTGGTGGCCTGACTGATACCAAGATGTAAAGTTTACACTGACATCGTGGGGATGGGTGGATGCTGGACGTACCCCATTGCCGATGAGCGACACGTTGATCTGTGCAGCGTTCTGGCTCCACGATCCCACTCTAGCGCTGCAGTTGTGACTGTCGTAAGGCCAGCGCGAGATGTCGGCAGTGCAGTGCGCCGAGTAGAGCGTTGGCACGACGCACATGATCTGGCCCGTGCTGCGTAGCCAGCAGTCCCTGCCGCTAACGGCCGTCGAAGCAGCGCTCATGTCGGCACTGTCAGCACACGGTCACAACAGAACTCACAATGCGTTGCTCTTCATTTATCATTATCAATCAACTCTGCCTGGGACTAGCACCCGAGAAATTAGTTTGAAAAATACACTTACGAACTGTACAATTCGATGTCCGGTACCCAAATTGAGGAACTTGGTACGTGCAGGATGTCTATATCGTCGTGTTTAGATTTGTCCCAGGTCAAATGCTCGTCCATCCATTTCTAGGTTAAGAGTACTCGTTTAATCGCGTTCATTATAAGGAAAAAATACACAGTTTTCTGTAAACAACTACGACATGTTTGTTCAGATGTGGAATTATTCTTACGTATTGTGACCAGGTGTGTACGTCCAGGGTGTTGCCGTTGTCATGCTGTGTAGCAAAGCAAATCATCATCAGTAATTGCCTCATTAGCGTCAGTGGAGTTGACCGTCGGATGTTTTGTCTCCATTTCCAGCCTGCGCCTGTGTTGAGTACTCACAAAGAAGAAGAACATGAGTCTGACGTGGATGGAGACCTGTGTGGTGTTCGTGTGCTGTAGCACCGGGCGCACCAGAGGGTCGTACCCGCAGCCAAAGAGTGACTGCCTCAGAGCTTGCGACGGGGTGAGTGGGCAGTCTTCAGCGGCGCCCCTCACTGTGGGCGGAAATCGGAACGCTGATCGCCGGTCAGTCCAGGGCAACCGCGTCTTAGGTCTCCTCTGTCCCCAAAAAGGGGCGGCAGCACCGACAAATCTTACCAAGATGCCATTTAATTTTCACACGGCTGTTATATAAAACGTTGCGTAATCGGACTCCAGTTGCCAACATTTAATAAAACAATTAGTTTACCCCCATAATTAATTGTACAAATTAATATCCTTATTAGGTAATATAAGTTTAGAGGATAAACTGATTGGGAATGTCATCTTCTTACCGATACAGTGATTTTAATTGTCAAAAATCATGGTTTCGCGATCTCTTTTTGCCCACCTGATTTGCTGAAAAGAATGGCGACGAGAAGCGAGAACACGAACCCTTTTCTGCACACCACACTTCCGGCCATCGTGGATTAGCTGCTGCAACAAGCCGCGCTCGGCTAGGCACCCTCTTGGTCTGGCAGGCCGACCGCGCCGGTGCTGGGGCCACCATCAGTCCACCATCGATATCCTCTCCCATGGGAACAGATCTGTTCTGTTAATAACGCCTCCACGCGATCATCTGTGTGAGAACAAATCGCTCATTCTAGCTGTGTCTTTTAATTTTAATAATTACTGGAAAATTGGAACGGCCTTTGAAATTAGACGCGTCAACTGGGCTTTGTCATGAGTTTGGATTAACCATGAATAAGCAGTGACCTCGTTAGTCTATATGTATATTAACTATAGATAGAAACTTCAGGCAACAATTAGCGACAAATCCGTGTTCCGGAAATCGGGAGATTTGCCTGCAGCAACGCCGGTGCATTCTCCCATTCACCTGTCAATGCCATATATACTAATGAGTAATGACTTTAGTCGATTCCAATCTGCACATTCACAGGCAATAACAAACAACAAGCATGGCGTCTTCAAGGCATACCCTTAAATATGGTATCATAGCCCCAGCGAGAGGGTTTGTAGTTTGTACGATTGTGATTGACCACAAAGCATGGCGATGCTGTAAAGACCGTATAGTTTGAAAAATCTATAGTACGTCTCAGGGTTATCAGCAGCGCCTCGGGGCATTGAGTCAATACTATAGTACGTCTCAGGTTATTTTATCAGCAGCAAACCGGTCTTCTACAATGTCTTAGTATAGGCCCAATCCCCCGAGGCGCTGACAAAAGTACCTGAGACGGACTATATAACATGTACAAGACCGGTTGAGACGCACTATAACAGCGAATTCTATTGGGAGTGGTCCCAATCGCGAGACTCGCCTGGTTTCAGCGACTGGGAGCTAATATTAGTTGCAGTAAATTAACAAGTTTGCAGCCGGCCAGCTACGATAAATTCTTCCAGGGATATTGCAATCCCTTCTTCAAGCAAGTGATCACGGTATATATGGATGGGTGCTTGGGGGAGTGGAGTAGGTTCGTATCGTATTTATTTCTAGGTTCAGCGAGTCAGCAGCATTAGTCTCAAAGTGCGTTGTTCTCAAACAAGGCCCGCTAATGGCAGGCTGCAGGGGTACGTCAGTGCAAGTCAGTACAGCTCGCAACAGCGCTATTCAACGGAAGCTTGCGAGTTGCGAATGTTGATGTCGGTAAGCCTTTCACCTGTTCCTCGACATTTTTAAAACTGATGTAAGAAAATGGCATGAAAGAGATTACTTTTTTTAGATGCGATGTTGACTGATGACTCAAGAAGGCACTGTTCTGTCACTTTCACATAAAAGTTATTTTTCATAACTGACAACAATTTCTTTCGCTGGAGATATATAGTCTGAATATATTTGTGCGTCACAACACATTTATATTTGCATCGCTTTTCGTATGTTGTCGAAACTTACCGATTTAAATTTTAAAAAAGTCGGTAATCTCTAGAGGAAATCAAAACGTGAGCTTGAATCTAGTTAAAACCAAGTATATTGCTACACAAATCATTGATAAATTATTAATGATAGATTATTCCGTTTGGTTGGTTAGATATTGTGGAACTGGTTTGACTTAGTCTTCACAACTACACGGTGGAGCCAAAAATTAGAGACCTTATCTGGATCAGCCCACGGCTGGGTTGGGTCGATCTGCTTAATCGAATCAGTTAAAAATTGTATTGCTTATTTCTTCCAAAATTATACAAAATTGCCGCCGAACATATTTCCCTAAACTTATTAAATAATGCCTCTGAGTAATCTTTCCACGATGTCGAAATAATTTGTGCGTTAGTAAATAAATCATTTTTACAGTCATCTTCCCTCTCACAG
Organism: Nemoura dubitans; assembly: GCA_921293005.1. Classification (NCBI taxonomy): domain Eukaryota; kingdom Metazoa; phylum Arthropoda; class Insecta; order Plecoptera; family Nemouridae; genus Nemoura; species Nemoura dubitans. The sequence goes on from OV121073.1 coordinate 7,540,741, forward strand.
TGCAAAATATCAATGAGAAAAAAATCCAAGTTGTTGTGGGTTACGGATTCAAATAATAAATAAGGGTCTTTTTTCGAGTTCGAAGTTCCCAATAACACCAATCGATTCCTCTCTGAAAACTGATCAGTACCTACTCCGCTTGAATCGCATCTCTATATTGAATAGGACTTAGGAGACGCGCAAAAGGCTAACAATCTCGGCTGGTAATCCGTCTCCAAGTTTACCAGCATTTGAGAGTAAGCAGATTACATCATATGCGATAAGATTCGAGCGCGAAGTGCGAGGCCTTGAGTCGAATTCTAGATCGAGGAATCATGTCAGCTAGGGATGGCGTTTCACAGGTTAAACACTAGATCAAATGGATAGCCCAAACTACTTTTAGCAGATAATTGAAAATTGGTATATTCACAAAACGGAGCATGTGACTATTCAAACTGGACTATTCAAAATTCTCCTGTGATGCTTGTTTCTAAGATGAGTTGTTTGCGTGGGGGAAATTCAGAGGGTGACAAAAATAATTCCATGAAACAGCCCTTAGCTCAAAATGAAAATTCCTTATAGAGCAAGGTGCCAGCTAGGTGGCGTAGAATTTTGGATCCAATATCCGTAGCCAATTGATCTTAAAAGAATAACTTTAATTGCGTTTATCTCAGTGGGATTTTGGTTTTTTTGGTTTTTTTATCCATTGTTCTCTAAAATGACGTCATCTATCAGATTCGATTGCCAAAAGAGCAATTTTTCCCATAGAATGCTAGTTATAGCACGTTATAGGTCCAATGGGCCATCTCCGACCTGACTGGGCGAGTAACCATGTAGGTCTGTTTTCGGTACGATTGACCACATATCGGAGTTTCAGGTATTAAATTGCCTTTGGATATCCATCTTTTTCCCAAATAATGGAAAAGAAGATTATACACTGTGTCATAGTAAGCCGCGGGAAGACTAAGAACTGTTTTTGTGAATTGCATCTTCAAAATTACGTAATAGGCAAGTAGATATAATGTGCCAACATGGTGCTAAAACTCCGGAGAGAGCGAATTCATTTGCCAGAGCGAAGCAGCTACTGATAAGGAAACTGGTTTGTCAAACCAGATCCTGATTCCAGGCCCACAAAAGCACATGGCTAGTCACGTGCTCAGTACCTTGCATACACCTAATATATTATTTACCTATACTATTTTCAAACGAATCACAATGTCGGACACTTCATGGAGGCCTAAAAACCAGGATTCCTCAGCGAAAATTGTCGAGACTATTTATAGTGTTTTTCGACATAGTCACATGGAAAACGATTCCCAATTATAAATAACTTGGGGCGGTTTTTCAACCCATGGAACCTAGTTATAAGGGAGAAGGGATGATACAAAACATTATAAATTTCCGTGCCGTAGCATCCGTTGATCTTTCCTCTACAAAATGAAACAAAGAACACGTCGATCCTTCCAGGTGGTTAAGTGACAACAGCAAGTCGACTGAAGCAATTTTTTGTTCGTTTTAGCAAATGCCTGATTATCGCGTCGATTCAGTCGCCTCGCCCTCATGCTGAAATCTTAATTATTTAGTTTAAAATGTAAAAGCTCTACCAGCACTTTCGTTGCAGGCTTAGTCAATTACCTTGTGGTTCCGAGTTAGGACACTAGAAATGGTAAATACCTGCATTTAAAACTCGTAGAAGCATGTGATGTCGTTCAGGCCTCAGCGCTTTGAGGCCTGAGCTTCAAATTGGCGCTCGACCACAGATCGGGATTGCAGTGCCTCAGGTTCGGGTGCCTGCCCAATGCCCCGAGACGCTGATAAAAGAACCTGACACAAAGTATACGTTCAGGCCCCAGCGCTGTGAGGCCAGTGAGGAGCTTGGGACCGGCTTGGGACCGGCTTGGGTGGGGGGGGGGGGGGCAAAGCGGCATTGTCCCTCGCTTTCGCACTTTTGATTTTTAATTTCCTTGCACCAAACTAAACAATTTCGCAAATTTGAAGTGGCTGAAGACTTGAGCGGCACCTTGTTCTGGTTAAATGTGTTAGCGACTCTCCGAGTACACACCGACCTCGCCTCTGTGACACAGATGCGCAAATATATAGCACTTAGCAGAACTTAGCACTTAGCAGAACTTAGCACTTAGCAGGGGCAATATGTGGGCACTGGACGGGCTATTGTGTGGCGGCTGTGCGGGTGCCAGTTTCCAAGTAGTGAGAAACTAGTGCCCATGCCAGGGACGGTACAGAGAACTTATAATGTATATTCCAATGTGAAATTGGTGCAGCGACTCGGACTTGTCTCGAGAGCAGGGGCGCAACTACAGTTGAGCAGAAGGGCCGGGCGCGGGGCCTCAGGCTCAGGGGGCCCCCTGAGAATGCTATTGCTATTTACCGAGTCGTTACCAATCCACGAATTTTGTTTGTCTCTGGAATTTCGTAAAAGTTGAAATTATATTTTTTTGAGTTGGCAGAGTAGGGTAAATAGTAAAGACAACGGTGGAGAGGGTTGTCATTCATGAACTCGTCACTAGGAACGGTACACTCAACACTGACTACTGAGCGAACCCTCTGGTGTTCGAAATGTCGAAATTCCGACTTTCATGGAAGGAACAGACTCCCAAAGGACAAATTCCCAGAAATATTACATCTTTTGTCCCTTGAACCCGAAAGATAGCCAAATAACTGATTACGTGTGGGGGAGAGTATGTGAATTTGTTTGATGCGATGCGGAAAGGGAAGCCTCTGACTTGAAGTAACGCCACTGCTACAGAGTGTGCCAGCACTAGCAGACAGCCTGGAGCGCCGACAGCACCAGCGCACCTGGTTCCGACTCCGATCACGAAGTGAGCCCTAAGATCTGTGAGCCCTGTCAGTGCCTTCCCCCTTCCCATTTCCCACTTCCTTCAGCAGCACGGGACATGATTACCATCTCCTCTGATTCGAACGCTCTCTCTCTCTCTCTCCCTCTCCCTCTCCCTCTCCCTCTCCCTCCCTCTCGCATGCTCGCGCTTGGCGAGAGCTGCTATCAGCTGACACTGACACTGACAGCCGCTCAAGCGCCAGCCAACATCTTATCGCGACTGATCGCGGACAGATCTGCGCGCGCACCATGCACCAACAGATTAGCGACTCTTAATATTATTTATATTAAAAAATTTATACAAACATCTTGTCAGAAGCTGCTACCGATTCCGCAGATCCGCAGGCTGTTGGTCTGTCTTCGTCGTCCAGGAAAGGTATGTAATATTCTGTTGTCATTATTCCGACCCAGTTTCCAAAATACATTGCAGGGTATTGTCATACTATGCAATTTCTTATAAAAGTTTCCATTGTCGGCTCGTAGTATTGCGTGGCGCACTTTTGTCTGGTCCAGTCAAAAGTCCAGTTTTTTTCTTTTTTTTTCGTAACGTTGCTGCAATGTTTGTACTCATTTCTACAGCTTCGCGTTGATGTGAGGCAAAAATGCTTCGTAATTTAAATCATAAGAATTAGGATAATGTAAAGTGCTGTCTGGTGTAGACCAACCAGAACCCTCAGCTTCGACTGGCTGCCCATTCCCATGCACCCTTGCACCCCTGCACCCCTGCACCCCTGCACCCGTGCACCCTTGCACCCGTGCACTCTTGCACCCCTGCACCCCTGCACCCCTGCACCCCTGCACCCCTGCACCCCTGCACCCGTGCACCCTTGCACCCCTGCACCCCTGCACCCTTGTGCCCCTGCACCACCGCGGCGGATTAGCGCCGGGCGCAACTTTCCAGTGAAAGGTGACGGGTCAAAGGGTGACTGGTGACGGGTGACGGATGACGGATGACGGGTGTAGGATGATGGGTGACGGGTGACGGGCGGCCTCACCTAGCCGGCTCGCTCGCGCACGCGACATTGGGAGATTGTCCATGAATAAGCCAAGCGTGACGCCGACTAACCATGGACAAACTACCAACTGCCAGTCTCAGCGTGGACAGCGCTCGTAATTCTCTTCCTGCTAGAATTGTATGACCAAACCATTTTAGCTCTAATAGCTGTGCGAATCTCGCTAGTCGTTAGCCTCGAGTCCGAGCGAGTGCGAGCCGGCCTGCGTCTCTCGTCGAAGAGAGCAGAGCAAAGTGCGTGCAACGTGCACCGCGCACTAGCATCAGGTCCGCGTGTGACCGCGTTGTGCCTCTTGTTTGTTCCAGAAGAACGCGTGGCGTGCAGATGGTTGTCAAAGGCGCCGCGGAAGGGTAAGTCAATCGGAACATCTCGACTCTCGCTTGCGAATTTCTCGGCACCGGTTGTTTGCCAGGACGCACTTTCCGCGACATACCAAAAATGACGGCGCTGTTATATTTTGTCATACTTATACTGCTTGTAATGACAAAGCGATTTCGCGATGTCTGGAATATCTTTAAATGGCTCGAGTTCGTATCATACTTTTATCAAATTTCTTATCAAAATATGTTTGCTCGCTGATGTAAATAGTTGCTCTTTGGTTTACGAGATAAGCATGGAGATCTGGGAGTGGAGTGGAATATAGTTTCATCTGATGATAACCCCACAATTGTAGCTAATTATTGGAACTAACTCCTGGGTTATCGCCACTTCGCTTGTTATCAAAGTCCGCTATCTAATGATGTGCATAAAAAAATATCTCATCGCTGAAACTCTCTGCTATTTGATTTGTTTGCTGCGATTGTCTAATGCCTTACAACGATGCGCCCTCCGAATGTGTAGTGCTGTAGTCGTTGGCTCAGGCTGCTTGCGGTCTTTGAATACTTATCTCGTCGTGAGTCGTTGATAATTAGTTACTAGCCGTGAGGGATTTGCTACTTTGGGCTGCCTCTGCTAATGCTTCAAATTTTATGATGTTACTAGCATTAAACACGTATTTTAAAAGTTAAGATAATAGCACTCGAAAATGTTCAAGGATTGTCAACATAGCATTCAAACCCAAAAATAATGTGAATCTCCAGCATGCAAAAAACATTGCAGGTCGATCGCACAGCACAGGGAATTGCTGGAGCTACGTATCCCCTTTGGGTATTGCAGTGATCGAAGATCGGAGAGTGCTGCTGCCGCTGTTATTATTATGATTATTTTATCATGATTTTATTATTAAATCCGAGGTATGTTGGCCTTGACTAGCCGGCCACTCTGGCCGGGCTCGACGATTGACATTGGCCAGTGCACGCGAAGAGCCTACAGTTTGTAGCACATGCATCGGCTTTGATTCGCATTACGGCATTACCACCCAGCGGTGGCGGACCGCGAAGCCATGCCGTCGCCGCCGCCGTCGCCGCCGCCGCCGCCACTGGTGCAGACTGCGGACTCATCTGTGCAAGTAGATTCATTGAATGCGCAGTAGGAGGAAATAACCTTTTGGTTTAACGTTTTCTCTCTTCATTCAATTGATTCATTGACGAAAAGCCATTGTGTTGCGATGGGTACAGGATTATTTCGTCAGGTAGCCGTCGCCGATTGGTTCCATCTTTTCATCCTTTGTCTGCTTTCTTGTTCCGTGGTGTATAGAGTCGGTACGCTCTAAATGGTCGCTTGGCTTGTGCCACGGCTCTATGCTGATGCTGCCCGTGCTGTCCATTTGGCGGCTAGGTGATCGCACCCGTGTTCGAGTCGCAGCCCCTACAAAGTACAAACTAGCGCTAGTCGCTACCCTCCGCCCTTCGCGGCAGCCCTGTCCCCCCCCCCCCCCCCACCCGCCAACAACGGTCGCAGTCCCGGCCCCAGCCCCGTGGAAAGTCGATATTCAGGGCGGCCCCGGCAACAAAATCGACATCGACACACCGGTCACCGGTCACCGCTCACCCTGCTTTCGTTGTCACGCTCCGAGCCACGCGAAAATATGCTGGACAGCGCTCTAGCTCAGTATCAGTATCTACTGGCGGTCAGCTTCGACTAGCAGTAGTGGTAAGGCATTACCAAACAAAATCATACAGTAACTCAATAAAGGCTACTTTTTATAGCCATGCCTGTGTGTGCTTGTCAGAAGTCACTGTAGTTCTTGCACCTAAGCAGCGGCACAGAAGTGACGAAACGACGATGAAAATCGAGCTTCTCGCAGTACCACTTGCCTCGGCTCAAGTTCGGCATGGTTCCCTGCGCCGCCCTGCGCCGCCCTGCGCCGTGCTGCGCCGGCCCGGGCGCCTTTGGCCCGTACCTACACTTGAAATGGATCTACTTCCTAGTTCCTGATCCTGACTAAATGCCAGCCCCTCAGGCTATGCGATCAAGTGACGTCACCCTGCTCAGTGCGCTATGAAAGACAGCCTGCAATAGTGGGATCCCATTAAACACTTTTTGCTGCCATTTTCAGCCCTCGGTTTTTTCTCTCGACGATAGAGAAAAAAACAAACAAGGTGACTGGATAAAAATTGGGACGAAGGTAATAATGTTGCAACATGTCAGGCCGACCTAATCGATAGGTCTTCTGGGATTGACACACAGAGCGTTGCTATTGGACATTTGTAATCATGTTACAACCATAAGTGATCTTAATTTCAATAGCAAACTAGGGTTAAGTCATTCGAGCTAAAAACCTCGTCTAATTTTGCGAGCGTGGTTTTATTTGTTTGATTGAGAATTACGCGACCACTTGCGAGCGCAACCTTGTCACTTCCTTGTCTAATAGGTGTAGTGACTTGTGTGTAAGCGGCTACGAGGCCGATTCTTTCGCGAGTAACAGCGCAGGAATGATCCACCAATTTCCGCCGTCGTCGCCATAGACGCCATCGCTGTAGACGCCGTCGCCGTAGACGCCGTCGCCGTAGTCGTCGTCGCCGCCGGCGGCAATATCGAGTGCGATCTTACCTTACAAACCGTTCGATCTGTCAGTCCGCCGGCACAACGTATACTTCTCGTTAGAAAGTGTTTAATTTCATCAAATTAAGGCCTACTTTCAGTTTCTGTTGGCACCGTTGCAAAGCAGCTCAGTCCAATACTGGCCGCCGCACATGTGAAAGTGACGGAGCTCTGCGTCTTCTGCATGCTTTTTAACGGTAATTCTCTGTCATCTCCGAAACGTCATTTGACGTGTACTGCCGAATCTCCGTGACGGCTGTGTGTGCGACCACTGCGACCACTCGGTAACGGAACAGTGTCTTCCTCTTACGTAATTGTCGATCGGTAAAATCAGTGATTGTTTTCGAATACGGAACTTTGTGTGGCGACACTGGCGCAATTGAATAGAAACTATCCGCGATTTCTTGTTTTTTTTCATCAATATTTCTCTTCCATTCGCTCGTGTGACTCGATCTGCGTGTGTGAAAGTCTCAGACGCTGCTGTCACTGAGCTCCGCTGGAACGAACGCTTTCTTAGTCAGATCGCTCAAGTAAAATCACTGACATTTGATTGCGATTCATGCCAGTAGCGACAGTCATTGTTCGTTTGGTTCCGCGTATGAAAAAATGCACAAGTGAGTAAATAAAAGTGTTTATTATAAAAGAGTACAGACGTGAAGCGACTTGCATTGAAGCCTGTGCTCTTAGCGTCACGGCGCTTTGAAATTGACGCTAAATGATACATCAGAAGCCACAGCTGTTGTATTTCGTGAAATAGATCTAGTTCCCAAGTGTCATACTTGATACCATATCGTGTACCGTAATTCCGAGTAAAGAGCACACCGTCTTATGTTCTTGTTGCTATTTTTCATCAGAATTCAGAGGACCATCCATGGCCACTACTCAAATGCCGTGTCCCCCTTGCAAGTGGCCCGCATGCTGATTACGCAAGCAGTGCCGATAGCAGTGACTACCGAGTGCTAACAAAGCTGAGCGTTCGGGTGGGGAGGGTGTGTGGTGGGTCGCTTGTCGCTGGGTGGGGTGTGCACCTTATCAGCACTCGACATTGTTACGGCAAGCAGAGGGCCTTCCCTCCACCCTCGCCAAACTTATAGCGTGGCCCCTCGGCATGACCTTGCAGGTCATTTGCTCATTTAGGTACCTACTCTTGTCAGTTTACTTCGGGCGGACTTAAATATCAGTCACTTTTCGTCCAAAAAGACGCGAGATCGTTACGCGAGCTGTACGATTCCAATTTCCACTTGTTCAGTAATCCTTAAAAACTCAACGACCATTTGGTAAGTTGTTTGCTAGGCAACGGCTGATCAGGCGCTGATACCTTTCGATTCGTCATGAATTGAGTGTTGATGCATCCGTGTCCCGGGAAAAAGGAAACGCAGACAAAAAGGTGAAATACGAAATACATATTTATGTTTTCAACTCAGCAGCGTAAGAGTGTAAAAAACAAATACACGAGATTGCAAACAGAGAAATCAGTGTGATGTAACTTGACCAGCCGCATGCATCCACCTCAACTGTTACATCGAACTTCCAGGAGAACCTAAAGCGTCTGCCTATAGGAAGTCGGTATAGTCGGTGGTCGGTAGTCGGTAGTCGGTGGTCGGTAGTCGGTGGTCGGTAGTCGGAAGTCGGAAGTCGGTAGTTGGTAGGCGGTAGTCGGTAGTCGGTAGGCGGTAGTCGGTAGGCGGTAGTCGTTAGGCGGTAGTCGGTAGTCGGAAGTCGGTAGTTGATAGTCGGTAGTCGATTGTCGGTAGTCGGTAGTAAATGGTCGGTAGGCGGTAGGCGGTAGTCGGTAGGCGGTAGTCGGTAGTCGGAAGTCGGTAGTTGGTAGGCGGTAGTCGATAGTCGGTAGTAGATGGTCGGTAGTCAGTAGTCGGTAGTCGGTGGTCGGTACCAATAACATGGCTTTGGTAACACGTCATGTCATTAGTGTTTGGAGAGTTACCTATAGTCATTCATAGGTATGTCTCTGGGAAATTGTATTGCGAAACAATGGATCAGAAGTCGATCGCTTAGTGGGCAGACGTAAGAAAATGCATTGCTTTTATTTTCCAACATGTGTGGTTGACTCTGGAGCTGTTGTTCGAAGCACACGGTTGATGTGTTGTTATTTATTTTTCAGAGAATCATCCAACATGCTGTTGAAGATTTACTCCATTTCCATTCTGATTCTGGATATCATCACCGTTCTAGTCAAAGTTGCTTTCGCGATCATCGAAGCAATTTACCTGAAATTCGTGCCGGCCTATGAAAAACCAATAGTTGGTGAAATTGCATTGGTGAGTGAATTGCCCATCCTGGTTGATTATCATAAGTATTTGAAAAGAATATGATGCAACTGGGAGCAAGCAGAGCCTAAAACGTGTAGTATTGCATGGAAATGTGAGCGCGCAATGTATTTATAGGAAGTGCAGCATTATAGCATTATAATTCGAAACTCAACCTAGCCGAACAAACAATAATTACCTCTAAGCAATAATCATATGTGATTTGTTCTTGCTCGTGCCATTCTGCATGCACACTTGTTTTAAAAGCTGCTCAGTTCTTAGATCAAGGTTTTGTTGGGAGTATTTCCCGTGTTACTGCTATGGAAACGCGGATACCTACAATAATGCATTACAATACATAGCTATAAAGAAGATACCAATACAATGCAACTCTTATGGCCGGTACTACAATATTTTTTAACTATGGGTCAAGCATCTATACAATCTTAAGAAACAGATGATTTACACTGCATCCTATTGGCGGTTGCCATGACAAATAACTTAACCCCTATTTAACTCTGGGTTGAGACATATAATGTATGACCATAGAAATACAAAACACAAAAACAGTATGATACCTAGGAAAGTGAGTAATTTAGGTTAGTCTGCTAGTGGCCCATAGTGGTTGAAGGTACCACGCGGTTGTATCACGCAGTTCACCCTCAATGTAGGTATGTCATATTTTCATGCCGTATTCCCCAACGTATTAATATTAGGGGAACGTCAGGAAATTCATGGGACCTATGGGTGTGTATGTACAACGCCGTTCTCATCTTCAGGTTCTATTATTCACGTTAGCTCGTTCAAACTGCAGACATTGGTCACATGCAGCGTTGGGACTTGGGATCCTTTTAGGCAGTCAAGTGACAAATTTCGCCTTTGGCATAAATCGGAATGTTTCTTTACAATCTCTCTGTCAGCAGCTTGGACCTTTGAAAATCGCACTTAAAAACCAGGGTACAACATTTTTCTACCAAAACCGATGCCACGCCTGATTTCAAATTACAATTGCGCATATATATTATTGTCATGCATAGCAAAGTATACAATCCTTCTTCCGCCCCCCCCCCCCCGTCAACCCCCTTTCTGATTGTAGCCTTCACCCAACCACTATTTACTTCGAACGTCGATTGATTTTTACCAAAAAAGAGACACGACACCGTCTGAGATTAAACTGCTACTGCTCTTGGGCTAACTGTTCTTGGGCTCACTGTTCTTGGGCTCTGCGGCCCGAACCCGAACCCCGTCGATTTTTACATATCCATTTGGGATTTCGCGATTTCTGTCTATAGATACCTCTGGATAAAAATACTTGCCTTTTCATTAACATTTAATTCACTGACATTTTACCAACTGAATCACCAAAGCCTGCGTTTTTTAAATAGAAATTTCTTGCCTGCCCTCCTGAAATGGTAAGGATAACAACATTGCCTCACACAAGTCAAGACTCGACTCTCAAGACCGCCCTGACAAGACACTGACATCGGATGTCCAGTCACCAGTGTCCAGAGTCCAAGATGATGCAACTTGTGACACTATAAATTGGGACGTGTTGTGGAGTGGATGCCCCGGACCTCGTGCTCATGCCATCAGGATATCCGATTCCGTGGGGGGGGGGGGGGGGGGGGGAGGGGGCTTGATGGTAATCACTATCAGGTTAATTACTAGGAGTGCACCCATGGGAATATTTAGAATTCTTGAAGAAATAGCACTAAACATTTTCTCAATAATCAGTAGCTGTCCCTATATGTTGGTTTTTAAATTGTATACATAATTCCAAATTACTCTACAAACAGTGGGTCATGAGGAAATGCTGTGGAAATAGCAAAAGGACACCAAACTGCTTGGAATAACGAACATCTGTTAAAACACAATTTGCCTCAAAAAAGCGTATCTCGGAACCTTACTTTACGGTCGATGAATTATATCCAAATAATTACCTCAAACTCGAATGCCCCCCCCCCCCCCCCCCCACACACGCCAAAGCACATACAGCAAAGTTTTTTCGGCACCCCTTGGGATTTTGAAAAGTCGCAGCGTCCCCCCAGACTTTTCCTCCAATTCAGAGCCCAGTCGCTCATCGTCCCATCACTGCACTGCTCCGCTCGCCCTCGAACCGAAGTACCATGACCCTTGCACCTAATTTCCTCCCTACTAACGAAGTATTCCTTGATCACGCTTTACAGCCCAATCAAGTAAAAAGCGGCATTTCTTTATTATCAGCTCCATTATCCAGCTTCGTGCCGCAACCTACACCTTGCATGATTATACTGCTCAACCATTAACACCTTGCATTATTGAAGGGGAAAAATAATATAAGCCATATGATTAAGGATTAAGATGATTAAGGACAATAATTGAGGATTGCTGGAGAAACTAAATAAGTAAATGCGATTTTTTACATTGCTTCTTTCAAGTCCTGTGTTTAAATATTTTCCCCTTGCGTGCATCCTTCTCGTCCTTGTTTGAGCAAGCACGTTTTATTTGCCTGTCAGACAAAGTTACTATGAGGTATCTATAGCTGCCCGTAGCCACTTGAAAAAACCAGCTCTAAATGGCCGGAAAAGAACAATGTGCATACGGCATAGATATTTCTAGCAAGTTATTGTGCAACGTATTATGCTTAGAGCTGTGTGTTTGCGTTGCTGCAATGGTGGATGTTTGTTGTTGAGTGTTGAATGCTGAATTTTGATGAGTATGGTTCGATCTGCAGGTGACTGGCGCTGGGCATGGCATCGGCAAGGAACTGGTTCACCAGCTCGCAGCTCTCGGAGCAACCATCGTATGCTGGGACATCAACGAGGAGCTCAACAACAAAACTGTCCAGGAGCTCACCAAGCTGGGCTTCAAAGCTCATGGATACAAGTGAGGAAACGGGCGCTTCTGGACGAAATCCTCGAACGCATTGACTATTGAATAAATCATACAGGCGCCGATTTAAGGACCAAAACTCGAAACTTGTCAGCACTCAGCACTTTTGGTAGGGGCCTCGGTCGGAGCGAGTGGTTTTCCAAAAGGGGGCAATTGAATCCGGTCCTGAAAGCATTACAACCTTGGAGCCATGTCCAATAGCTCATGCACAATCATTTCGTCCATTGGAAATGAATGGAAGTGTGGCAGTGCTGGCTCGATTGGGCCTCCTGGAAATGGAATGGTCGCACAGCAGCCGTGCGAAGGGCTCGTGTAACCCATTTATAGTGTGGTATTGAGGCAGGGAAGCAAAGTACCTAAACAATATCACTCAACGCTCAAGACGATTTACATTTTACACTGTAGCATTGGAAAAAATGTTGTCCATTAAAAACCTGTTTCCGTTTCATTATTTCTTACTTAGATTTGTTCAACAGAATATAACACATAAAGTTATTAATGGGCTATTTCCATACGTACTACTCCCGACTTCCCATATCATTTAATCGACACTTGCCCTCTTGTAACACAAGATACCTTGTAACACATAAGGTCCTTGTTCGTTGAAGGGAAAAAGGTACCTATAATAAAAACCATTGTGCAGATAACACCACTTATCAAGTGGCTATAAAGTGACTGTATTTTACCATACATATATGGTCTATGATTTTACTAACTGAAATTCATAGGACAAAAACAAAAACGCAACGAATAATTATTTTATCTCGTAATTAATAAAGTAAATAATCCTCGATTTTAACTATAATTGCTCTGGCTGAATGAAAATTGAAGAATCAGCACTGGGAGATGACTGTTTATCTCTACATCGTAACTTGGGCACTAGGCTGCATTTCGGCGGGATATCCTCAGTCTGCAACTTGCAAGTGCAAGTGCACTTTGGGTGAAATACACAACGAATTGTAATTCACAACTTAACTTCGCCCTACAATAATTGTCCCAAAGCCAATGAGTAATTTACAGTCTTGACGAAATCAAAATACAGATGTTGCTTAACTACCTATACCTACTTAAATGACAAGGACCTATGAAGTGTGCAATAAACTGGTGTCTTAGCATTGTGCAGTTCATTAGCAGCAGAAAGTATCGTTTCAAAATGGAGCTCTTCCCTTTCTCATGGAGGTAGCACCATGAAATGCCAATCTCATTATTTGCTGCTGTTATCTAATTCCATTGTATTGTTTATTTAGGTGTGATGTATCTAAGAAAGATGAAGTAACAGCTGTAGCTAAGAGAGTCCAAGAAGATGTCGGTGATGTGACCATCCTTATCAACAATGCTGGCATCATGCCATGTCAACCATTCCTGGACCACAGCGAGGTCGAAATCAGGCGGATCTTCGACATCAATGTGCTAGCGCACTTCTGGGTACCTACCTAACAATAATCACCTTTGAATGCACCTACCGCTACCTATCTGGCTTAGTTGGTGTATCTACTCGGTCGGATAGTGTCACAGTCAGAAACTAGTCGAAAATGATGATAGCTTCCCAGGAGAATTTTGTTGTGAGCCTCAAAGAAACTTCAAATAAATTGTGCACTTAGTTTTCCAACTGTCGTACAGACTACCAAAGAAATAACATTGAATTATTGCACCTAAGTAGGTACTACTCTTGCCATGTGACCACTGTCTTTGATCGACATAAGTACCCAAAAAGAATCGATGCATACAGATGAAAAGGGGCTCAGTTTATAATCTAAAGCAAATTCCATACAGAACTAGAAATGAATGCAATTGGCACTATTTGCAGATGCTGGAAGCATTCCTTCCCAGCATGATCAAATCAAACCATGGCCACGTGGTGGCCCTGTCGTCGATGGCTGGCATCATGGGTCTGGCCAACCTGGTGCCATACTGCGGCTCGAAGTACGCAGTCCGAGGCGTCATGGAATCGCTCGCGGAGGAACTGCGAGAGGACGCACGCAAGATCGACGTCAAGTTCACAACTATCTGCCCATTCATTGTAGACACGGGTCTGTGTCACAAGCCCAGAGCAAGGTATGGACAAAATTGTATCTGACTTTAAAATCTCTATAGATATATGACAAGATGCATTACATTTTGAAAGACTGCTGATCACTTTTCTGCAATTCAATGCATTGCCTAGTTTACCTCATTCCTATCAACTGGTCAAAATATATGTTTCCTTCAAAGGAATTCTCTCATTTTTACAGTACAGATGAATAGGCGCTTACGACAGATTTTAAATTTTTGCTTTATTGCCAATGCAGAAGCAGATGAAAAATGAGAAAAACTGTTGATTCCACCCCTGGCCTTTATGTGTGACCTGCAGGGTGGCAAGGCATACGTATAATTGTGGGCTTAGTGGGCATTAGCAAGCCCTCGGTGACATCATCGAGGGCGGTGGGTTTCATTATCCACCAGTAATAAGCTTCCCTTAGCAGCGATTCAGGCCAAACTTTCAGGAGTGACTTATATCAAAATTGTGAATTAATATTTTTTATTTTTAACTAGCAAGATTGCACATTTAACAGCCATTTAGGCAGATTCATTAATTTTTTTTTGCATCTGCTTGGATTATAGAAAGTAAAAAACTTTCATCTGAGCACAAGTTGTATCAAGATGAGAGGGGGGGGGGGGGGCTTTCAAGGATACCTATTACATACAGTTGTGTTGGCCTAAGATTACCACAGCGTAGTGAACTTTAAAGTAAAGTATCATTTGACTCTTTTACAATTTGTATAGAGTAAAATGGTTAATAATTGTAATGATAAATCAAGTTTTTAATGGCGCAATGACAAAAACTTAATCAAATGAATCTATGGTATGGTACCCTATGATATGAGATCCCAAAAAGTGGCAAACTCAAATTAATTCTAGTGTACCATTTGAATATGCACACGATCCCCCCCCCCCCCCCCCCCCAACCCTGCCACTAATTTTCATACCGGTATTTACTAATTTCCATAACAGATTTGATTAAAGGCCTTTAATCAAATCTGTTCTAAACACTAGTGGCTTCTGTAAATTTTATGTTCTTAGGCTTTATAGATCCTCTGTTGATGGAAATAAAATCAACTATATTCCGCAAGCAGCATAGCGTCCTGAATTTATAGAACAATTTCGTTTTAGAACCTGAATATTAAATAAAACATCCTTAACAATTCGGATTTTGAGATTATAAATTCATAAGTTGCCAAGATTTCGGCTGGTATTCAGTGATAAATAAGTGTTTCACATTCGTATGTCTGTAGAAACCGGTATTCTACAATGTTTTAGTACCAATGCCCGAGGCTTAGACTTCCGAGCCTGAGATACAGTATGGTCTACGCACGCCCACCCACTATTGATTTACGCCCTTGCCATAATCGTAAGGGAAACCCAAGGAACTAAGGTGTACCGCGCCGTTTTTCAATAAAACCGCGTCAGTTCACTGACGCGGGACCACATGTGGTCCCTGTTTGTTGGGATATTTGTTACCATGTTCACTGCCATCATGTTTTATGTCGAAATCTGGTTGTCGTAAGCACAGTGCTAAAGGGCTGGGTAAGGGCTGGGCTGGGTAACTATAATTTTGATGTTTTGGCTTTACTTTCTTTGTGTAGAGTAGATGTGTGATGCAATAAGATGGGTGACTGTTCTCCCTTTCTCTCATGAGTCTATTTTGTTGCATTGGAAAATTGTAGACAATGTAAAAACCAAACCTGTAAAACGC
Organism: Nemoura dubitans; assembly: GCA_921293005.1. Classification (NCBI taxonomy): domain Eukaryota; kingdom Metazoa; phylum Arthropoda; class Insecta; order Plecoptera; family Nemouridae; genus Nemoura; species Nemoura dubitans. The sequence goes on from OV121073.1 coordinate 7,556,383, forward strand.
TTTCCGAAATTCACTTCATGCAACCAATGATAACCACGCTGACTGATTCAGTGCAGGTTTCACATCTAAGACTTGCAAAATAGCATATTATTTTAACTCCCTCTAAAATTATTTTGGGGTCAAAAAATGTTTTAATCTGCTCAGACAATTGAATTGATAAACGAATTGAATGGAATTTTCATCAGGACATGTATTCCCCGCTGTGGTGCATTACCAAAAAAATGTAACAAAACAGCACCTGCTATAGTGCTAAATATATCAAATTACATACATACATCACACTTCCATTAATATGAAATACTTGATGCCGAATCTTCCAGGTTCCCATCTCTATTGGCAATCCTGACGCCTCAAAAAGCAGCCAGCGACATAATAACCGCATTGAGGAGAAACTACGTCGAGGTTTCCATACCGCGAGGATACACAGATGTAAACAACCTTATCAGGTACAGTTCAACCAAGATATATTTACCTAAAGTTCCTAAAAAATGTACTGAATGGTACTGCATACTGCTGTGGGTCGCTATTCAATATTTTACGTATTCAGCAAATGTTGAGAACAAGTGGTTTTATTTTCCTTCCAGATTGCTACCTATCAAAGCCTGCCAAATCATCATAGATTTCTTCGACACAGGAGTCGATGCACACGATAAGGTCGCATAAGAAAGATTGTGCCTTCTAGTTTTGCCGACCGCACGTAGACCAGCCTGTATTATGTGATCTAGTAGCAACCACTGTCGCACAGACCAACGGTACATAGCTGCCAGAACACTTGGGTAAATTAAATTACAAAGTAAATAAGCAGTTGGACGTATTTTAAGGAATATCCTGCCACCAGAGTCGAGGTTTTATTGTATTGATCAATGTTTCGTGGCATGCCTTCAATTGTACGATCACTCATGTACCTTCAATTTGACAATAGTTTCACAAAGCACTCAGTTATTAATTTTATTTTATTGAGATAAATGCCCAAAATGCTTGAACCTTGCCATTTGAGAATAATTATGAGATAGAAGTTGAAACCTACAGCCTAACAATGACATCACAGGTAAATAATGAATTCAGTAAAAATTTTGTTTGGCATTGTAAAATTATAGTTCCAGTGGGTTTGTTTTAGGTAAAAAAGGCATTTAAATACAAGTTACAAGATTGTGAATTGTTATTATTAATTTTGGTGAATACATGGACTAGATAATAGCTATTTTATAATACCTGTGTTTTTTATTAATTATAATAAAAATGATAACATATGAAAATACCTAATTATGACTAACTTGAAAGCAATTCGCTCAAGTTTTAAAATGAAAAGCGCAATGATAGCTGAGAACTATTGAAGCATGCAATACAAAAGGAAGACAAGGACAAGTAGGGAAAAGCTCACAAGCCAAGCAGTTCCAACACACATTTGAATTTCAATAAAAAATTTGCTGTACAAAAAATCGATCGATATGGTGAAAATTACTATTACTACTACCTACTACTCTACTTCAAATAAAATGAGTTGGCATTTTGAATGGATTGAGCAATATTGTCTTACCAAGCTCAGGAATGGCCTGGCAACTAATCAAGTATTAAATATCTAGCCAAGGTAGCGATGTGGTTGGTCTAGGTAACTTTAGCCTCCGATGAACTGGTGGAAGAGATTTTGTATAATATTTCCACTACAACACTTAACATAGTTTACAAGCAGTCATGTGATGGATACATACATTTAAAAATACTGACATCAGTATTATACCTACTCTGTTACTTCTTCACGCGTATTCATCGGCAAATTGTCCCAGAAGCCTTGTCTACAATACAACTCACTAGACCAATTTTCTTATCTGTGGTACACACACAATTGGAAGAGTTTGTACTTTTTGGTTTTCAGCATGGACTGGTATGATCTGGCTCGAAACTGCTTTATTAACTTGCTACCTCTGCCATCGCCATCTTTTCAGAGATTAAAGCCATAAGATAAATACATTTAAAAAAAAATTGATACAGCACAAAACAGTAAGCAAGCAGGTTTGGACTATCTATCAATGGTCAGCAGATTCTGAGTAAACATAGAACACATTAGGTAGGTACCCACATCTATACATAACAATACAATACAACATTTATTCTTTGTCATTAGTTAAACTGAGGCTAGGTACCAGTCACGACTTTATCTTTTAAGATAGGAATCAATTTTGGATGGTATTGACATTTACCATCCATGGCATCTTACCTTTTTTTATTTCAAATCGTAGCAAAAGTCGTAATTTGGAGGTTCGGCAGGTATCGGTGGAGGATCCTGTGGGATATCGACCCCTTCAGCATCCAGAAGCCTCAGTTTAATATCCATCGAGAGAAGAGTTTCCAGATCATTGTTTGTCTCTTTGCTAAGCATTTTATTTCCCAACAGTGCGTTTACGCCATCAGTCCAATAGTCAAATACTTGTTCATCTTGGGCTACAAAATCCAACGACTGCACCTCCGCTGAATCGAGTGTAAGAGAAAATGCTAATGGGTATGTCGTCTTCCTACCCCTCCCTTCTTTCATATGGGGGCATTCTCTCCCGACTGTTAAATTCTTTATATCTACTACTGCAAGTTTGTTGCCCAATTCTTCTAAAGTTGGAACACTTTTTTCATCACAATCTCCATAATGGAAAACTTTATGGTTGGGGGAAAGACGCACGTACCAAAATTTATCTTTAGATCTCTGTCCTCGATTTGAGTACTTGGCAAACCGAGTACCCTCGACGAGAAAACTCAGCCGTTGTTGCTGAATCAACTCCATTATCTCGGGTGTCAACTGTTCTTTGAGTTCAACTATAGGTCTGGCATGCGATTCCCATTCCTCTCTTGACGTGCGTTCTTGTTGCCAGAGATTAGTAATTTCTGAATACGTCAGAAGCTGAAGTTTTGCCCTGAACTTGTCCAAACCCGTTGGCTGGGACGAAAGAGCTCTCGTAATCTGCTCGCGAACAACGCTGAAAACTTTCACAAAGTCTTCTATTGTTGCACGCATCTCTTTCCAAGTTTTGTTTAGCAGAATTATGCAGATACAAAAGAATTCTTCGACAGGATGATCGTGAGTGAAGAACATAGGATGATAGTTTTGCCCCTGCTCACTGGGGGGATCTCCGATGCGCAAAACTTCGCACAGAAGTTTGGCCAACTCAACACTCGTGCGGCCAAACGGACACTCGTGTTCATCAGCCCGGCATGAGTTCTCAAGAACTACCTGAAATTAAGTATTTCACAAGTATGTATAAATTCACTATACAATTTTCATTTTTTCACAATACATTTACAAAGCAGGAAATTCATCCAAATTTATTCTGGATACGATCATAGCGTTATACTATTGACAGCAAGATATTATTATCCAAAAAATAAATTGTGATTTTCCCAAGTGTAGAAAAGAGCATAGCATAAGAAAACCTATTTACAAATTTCATGGGCACAAGAAGTAAATTTTAGTGCTTTTAAGTGCAAATCAGTTGATTTAATTAAATTAGATCTTCAGGTATTTATAAGGTACTTCAAAGCTTTAAAGTAAAATTGTCCCTCAATTTGATTGAAATTGTACGGTTCCAGAAATCCAGTTACGCGCACGATCAAAATCAGGACATCGTCAGATCGAAGCAGAGCACCTAGCTAGGTACCTACTTGCGAACCTCTTTTCCAAGCAAAAAGCTACTGGATATTTAACGCTGGCAACAATTAACGCCTGTGCATAAATGGATCCCAAGTACAGGCAACAGATGTCGACAAGAAGTAATAGCATATTACTCTATGGTAAAGCTAACTCGAAACAAGCTTAATTAGGTATCTTCTCAGTGCGATTTAGTGTCTCACCTTTGTGTAGCTCTCGGTGTGGTTTCGAGCAAAGTACACCATCCAGTCTAGTGCTAGCATTCCAGGTGGGGTCTCAGTAAAGTCAAGTGCTGGGTTGATGTCATTTTTGAACCCAAGCTTCTTATACTCTTTGGCAAATATACCGAGTTGGCGGCGTACACTCTGGTCTCCACTGTTCCCTGCAGAATTTTCTGTATCGAACGCAATACGTCGTAGCTCTTTTATTTTGTCATGCGCGTCTTGATCCTGGTAACAAAAATGTTATGAACACACTAAGTAAAGTAATTGAATTCGTAGGTTGTTGGGTCCTACTTCTTTCAGTTGTCATGTACCTGCCACAATGAAAGTAGGTAACCTGATGTCATACCTGAGGGTCCATTTTACAGTTCATACGATGCTCCAGCAAACCAAGAGTCAGTGTTTGCAATACATAGAGTTGATGTGCCATTTCTGCACCGACTTGCCCTGACGACGATTGAATCACATTGCTTAAGATGACATTTCGGACTTGCTTCGATGAAAGTGTTGCTGCCACAGGCTTCCTCTTAGCAATATCAGCTTTCAAAAACAGAGCATTTATGAGGGCAATTGCGTTCTGTTGAATCACCGGACTTTGATTTTGTAAATGCATTACAAGGTTAGGATATGTTACTTCTTTTTCCACTTGCCCATATTTCCCAGAGCTATTCAGAACTATATTTTCTAGTATAGAAAGAGATGCTTGAATAGCCTTCGAGTCTTGCGGCACAGATTGGTTATTAACGTAACTCGCCACCCTATTAATGAATGGTACCTCCAATATGTCCCATGAGACTATCCCATGGTCCATGAGCTCAACAAAGGACATTAATGAGAACGAAAGCATATTCCCTTTGCATTTTCCAGCATCTACAAGGTTAATGATAAGTGCCAACCCTTGTTTGTTAATAAATTCAAGTGCAAATGTCATGTCGATGCTCAGTTTTGAGAGTTGCTGGAGAGCAGCGGTTTTCTCTTCACTAACTGTGGAGTTTAATTTCTGCAAGATGTCATGAGCCGTTGTAGATGGAGAAAGCGTTAAACGTAAAACGGACCCGTTCTTGATCTCATTTCTGTTCTTCTCGGTAATGTAATTTTGATTATTGTTTTCAGAAAACTGTAGGGCATACTGGTCAGGATCACTTAAACTCCATCCGTTGCAGAGCTCTTGAATGATAGCTGCTAGAGGCTGTTTTTGATTAAATTCAATTAATTGTGGCACTTGATTGGCCATTTCCACAGCAATCTTCACAATGTTCGATTCCTTCATTGCAGGCATATTGATGGCTTTACGTTGATTTATTTTAGGGAGTTGAAGAAAGGTGTGAAAAAAGATTTCAGCAAATGTAGAATGATGAACACATCTCCCTGCTTTAATAGAGGTTTTTCAAAGATATCACGCAACCGTCACTCACTATCAATAAACTGCTGCCCGTCTGACATCCGGAGTCCGCACTCCGCAGCAGGGTTGCCAGATGCATTTCGTACACAATAGTCCAACAGATGGCGCACAGGAGCCCAAATGAGCTGAAATTTGAAAGCGCAGCCGAAATGGTCACTAGTCATGGAAATTTTAGTATGAATCAAGAAATCGTGTTAATTAGATTGTTAAAAATGCAAACCATGTCAATTATTATTGCATATTTTATTGATCATTATTATCATTGTTGTTATTGGTAACATATGGTTATTTGGTAATGGTGGGATATTCAAAATCTTGCCAATAATCAGTACAGATAGACCATGTTGACCAAGGTGCCTGCAAAGGAAGACAGTTCTATGAAAATTGTTGCTAAAATGCATCCGTCTCTTCCCGTTGACCAATTGCTTGGTTGGTAATAAATCTGTTCAAATACACCTACGTGTAGGTAATCGTATAGCTAGCTTCAAAATGTGGTGTAGGATTTTGAGTTTTTGGAAAGTTGGATCGACAGGAAAACACAACTGATAGGGAGGTACTACCAGGTGCCGGGCTCTAGCAAATTTCATTCAATGGTTTTATGAGCACATTTTCTTGTCAACAATTTGGTAAACTATCTATAAGACTATAAATATAATGGGTATACCTTTATAATTGATCACATTCTGGACAATGTTTTCTATAGATATAAGATATGGTTGAAAATTTATTGACAAAGTAAAGAAAACACCCTCTGACAAACATGGCAAATTGTAATATTGTACACAACATTGCCAAAATAACTTTACAGGGAATAAAAGCATATGGAAATTTTTGCCAAAATAATTGCTACCATAACTTGGTGCAAGTAAAAAATTACATCCAGCTACTAAAAGTACAGTCCTTGAGTGGCCTAAATAGCACGCAGTGCAGCGCTTCCTAGAGAAAGAAAATCCTGGAGCCTGATGCCCATTCAAGAATACACGTAATATACTGCATCTTATTTTGGGTAATCTAATTCCAAACAATACCTATATACATTGTGACTAGTTTCCACAACTATAAAATGCGCCCTTTGTGTTGCATATTTGCTGCATTTGCTTAGGTAGGTACTTCACTTATTCAATGACTCCAGGAAGTATAATGATTTGCTGATTGCTGAAATGCCATGGAGAGTTAACTATAGGTAGTAGGTATTGAACTGTCAATAACACGCATATTATAATATTTTAAATATTGATATCACACTGCACAATATACAAAAACAAAACATTATTGTTAATCAAATTGTTTATACGATTTGAACTAGACCATCAAGTGCAACAATTGTAGCACTTGATGGTCTAGTCTAGCCCAACAATACCATTAGTTTGGGAATTCCCAGACGTGACAAGTATTATACGCGTCACTGATTTGTGTTGCAAAAAGCACCGTGTTGGTACCTAATTACCGATGCCTGTACCTGTAGGTATCGTATCGTCAGTCATCTATTTAAACACAATCACATCCTGGAGAGCGTGGTTGCCTGTGTTCTAGCTGGCTGCAGCTGCATGGGCACTTGCTTCCCGATCCCGTTCCCGTTCCCGCCACCGACCAGGGTCTGCAGAGAGAGATACCGCGTCCGGTCCCCGCGACCGACGCTCGTGATGTGCTGGAAGCAGCACGGCTGCGAAATGTGCTCTTTGGCAGGAAGGGGCTGCAGTTTCATCGGAGTAGACATTCTTCTTGTTTTGCGAGTCTTCTTTCCAGCTGTAGAAAGACTTATATTCTCTGGGTCTGCCGTTAGCATTTCAACGTGATGGAACATGTCTTCAGCTGCCTCAACAGAATCAAAACTGAGTCCAATCAACGAAGTGTGATCAGACGATAGATGCATAGTGTGAAATGCCTGGCCCGCAATTCGGTACGCGGTAAGATTGTCTATGGTATCGCGCCACAAGGTGAAACAGGTACCACGTTCAGCCAGCAGGATTTGAATGCGTCGCTTGACCCGCGCCCTTGTCTCCCCGCTGTCCAGGATGAGGAGAGGAACGCCTGTGTGCTCCAGTTCCCAGCCCTCGACCGATGTGCAGCCGGTGTAAAGGTTGGCCAGCGAACCGCATACAAACACTTGCGTTTTCAGCCCGCGGAAGAATGTCTCTATTTGAAGGCGCTCTTGCTCGGAAACTGTGTTCCCCAGAAGATGGTTTCCTGTGCCGCTTACACTGCTGTCGTCCGTGGCGGTTTCACTGCCGTCTATCGAGGACACGCGCCGCGAATACTGTTCGTATGCCAGCGCGTCGTACTCGCTGGCGAAGTGCGGACTGTCTTGCATGTCCTGCATGTCCTGCATGTCCTGCATGTCCTGCATGTCCTGCATCTCGGACGACTCGTCCCCGAGACCGTCCCTGTGGCGCTGAGGGTGTGATCCAAATCTGGCGTCCATCTTGGTGGCAGCACGGTGTGGTAGCTATTCGCTCGGTTTCTACGGTCTGAAAATCAAACGTCGTCTTGTTAGAGAGGAATAACATGATTGGCACAAAATGACCCAAAGGTTGACGCGTCTTTAAGCCCCACTATTCATTCAATAACATGATCTGTCGTAATAATGGCAGGGTCGGATCTGCGACAGGGAATATGTCGGCGGGGATCAAGTGGACTGCGATAGGGTTTGCCATGCCGTGTGTTCGGCGCCGTCCACACTTTGGTCCGCAATGGGGGTACGGCCGGAAGGCACACTGGCGGGTTACATTTCAGTTCAATGTCATTTTTGAAGTAAAAATAGTTTCAGCTAAAGGGCCTGAAGATAACGACCTCAGAAATACATACGTGAGGATGTGATGCTATGCATACATTTAAATGTGACGACTTTAGGAAATATCAAACAAATTGCCTCAGTGTAAAATTGAGAAATGACAAATGAGACTATCTTGATTGTGGTTTTCCGGATTTCCCGCAACTAGCAAGTGCACGCACCCACTTGCGTGCACATATCCTCTATCAAAAGGACGCGAATCCGAACCGTCTCAGGTTCCTTCACCGAGCCTCGTATCCCCAGCTTCCTAGTACCGAGAAACAATAGGGGTTGGGGACTGCGGCACGGGCAGGATGCTGGCCCCAGAGTCTGAGGGTGGTCGCCCCTATGCGCATCGTCACAGAATCTGTCACACACGGAGCAGTCCATCTATACACCTTTATACCCACTGCATCGCACATTCACAACACCCTTCGTTTGTCTTGCTCCGATTAAGGTTAGCTTACCAAAGTGCATGCAAAATACGAGCCTTGCAGTTTCATTTGCAGTTGCAGTTTTTAGGAGGAAGTACAACCGGCGGTTGACGCGACATTAAATCAATTAATCGAACAATAGATTGCACAGTTGCAGTTTGGACGGGAAATCAGTGCATAACAACTTTAAAACGTTGAATTAGTTCAATCAGTAACATAAAGCTGAGTGCAGTACCCTCCAACTTTTTTACCTTCGGTATTTTTCCGCCGAATCCGAATCCTATTAAAAATTCCTCTTTCCCATCATACTAGGTTCAAACTCGCGATTACGATTGATTCTTAGTTCGTATACCTTTGCCTATGCGTAGAATGATGGACAAAAAGTCGAGAAGAAAGTCGAAAGTAGGCCGATGCTATGTGCCGATCCCCCCCCCCCCCCCCCCCCCCCGTCAGCCCGAGGGCACCGGCCCGGTCAGCTATTATCTCACACGAAAGTTTGTCTGGCTCTGGCCTGGCACTGCTTGTCCATTTGACCTCTGGCGAATGGGAGAGTCTTCTCATCGGCACGCTCAAAGGTGTATCTCAACCCATCCCAAGATCTCTAGCATGATCTGCCAAATATTCATTCGATAAGTTTCGCCGGAAAAATGTGTCCGTCGAATAGGCTCGTAGCTATGATTGTGCCTGTAATACCTGCAAGTGCCTGAGCCTACATACATTCCATTGCTACATTAAAAACTCGGGCATTGGCTAGATAACGCTAATCGCAGTTTTGTCGAAATCTTGCAGATACAAGTTTATGGTGTCATGAACAACTGGGTAAAACTTTTTCTAGCTTCAAACAATTATCTTGTTTTTTTAATATGACGGTATTTGCCCATATTTGAACGGCGCATCCTGTAGTTAGATGGATATTAAATGCAGAATGTCTTAATATACTGGAAATATTTCCTTGCTCAAATAATCAAGCTCATCCAAGTTGTAAACAAGTCCCGAGGGAGGTTAAAGTCAATGTTAAAGAAGTACTTAAAGGTATTACCGGTTACCAAGACATAGTGATGAGCTCATGGCTAATCGCTTTTATTGATTTCAATCGCGCTAAGCATATTAATTTGAAACCATTGTTTGTCAATGACTAATATTATTTTGACCGTGTAGCTAGACTGTGAAGAACGCACGGCGTATCGAAGATGACGACACGTTAAATATATTGGCCGTGACCACCTGTTAACGTTGACGCCCACAGCAAAATTAAAGGAAATAAATTCTTCGCGCGAGCCTGAATCATACTTACACCGCTAGTCCAGATTATCTCACAGTGTCCCCCCCCCCCCCCCGACCAGGACTTCCCTGGACGGGGGGACCCTCTAATGATGCCTGGACTTGTGACTGTGGTCAGTTATCACTGCTCAGTGATAACAAACACACCTTCATTTGTCCGATAAATGCTGTTAACTAAATAGGACCAAAGAAAAGATGACACGAATTACATGCACATCAGTCTACATGTGCAGGTCACATGTGGACGTATGTCTTCTCTTGCTCTTGCACATGGGCAAGCCCTTGAGTTAGAATACCGCGGGTTCCATGAAAAAAGAGACACACTGAACTCAGTATAATAAGGTTTAAAATGAATTAATGACGTACTTCGTTCTTGCGCGTATGCATATACCCATGGTTGCGTCCGTGACGAATATTATGCTCTGTACATGTGCAAGTGTGTGTGAATATCCTTCCAAATGGTTCCCGTTCCCAGGCTTTGCTATACGGGCTGGTGAATGGTGGAAGCAGTGGAAGCAGTACGGAGATGTCTGATATTTTTGTACCGCTAGCATTGTTGCTGAATTCAAATTACCATTGCATCTTTGCTAGCAAGATTCCACATCGCTTCAGTTCATGTGACACGACCGCAAACCAACTCGCGTGTTTTAATTGCTCACATGTTCAAAACCACAATTGCTGCATTGCATTTACCTATCGGGAATCGATATGTCACATGTATTGAACTGAATTAATTCCTTCCCAAAGTGCAGAGGTCTGTGCCAGAGTGGTCATCGCGGCAATTTGGTCGGCAGACAGCGGGTCAATCACATACAGGCATTCGGAATTAGGAATAAGGAGCACAGAACAAGTTTGATATGCCCTTCCGCGGGTTTCTCTTATGTAGATTATCAAAATTTGAAGAATGAGCAAAGTTTCACCCCCCACGGGACTCGCATGGTTGTTACCTACATCGAGCGGTTGCATTATACATTCCTATCATACCTGTAAAACGTATACCGATAGCGTAACATTCTTTCTTAACAAATTCATAATTTATATAACATTTAAATGCGTATTGAAGATGAAGAACAATTTTTTTACAACAAATAATAGCCAGAAACTGGCAACTGATTGCTTCTATTAACATCAAACGAACTACTTCATTAATCCTACATTCAAAGAAAACGTAGGTATATATGTTTTGAAAGAATTCTAGAAGTAAAATAATTAAGGAGATTCCTTACCTGAAAATTGTATATCCCATAATTCGATTGGATGATATTTAACGAAGATCCACCACTAGCTGCAGAGTGATGTTTTCACAAATATGTCACTCACTTGTTATTTTCTTGTACTGAGAGGACAAAAAGCGACACGTCAGGTGAAGACGCTATCCTACGTGATACTCATTAGCGGAGTTAGTACAATCTTATCATGGACAACCAGCTGACGTCATCACACTGAAGACACCGTTGAGTCAGCAGACGAGCCGGGAGTGCGACATGCTTGCGTTGTCTGATGTCTTGAGAGTGCGGAGAGTAGCGAGAGAGTAGTGGTGGTGCCGCTGCTGATCGGTGACCATGCTCGACGCCCGTCCACTGAGCCTGTGCCCTCCCCTGCCCACTTGCCTAGCGCCTAGCTTTCAGTTCGGCATGGCAAGCAATTCGAAGGCGAAGGCGATGCTCTCCTCGTCGGGCAGCCACTTGCAGCCACTGGACTGGAGACGGGTGCCGAAGGGAGAAGAGCTTGCCGGTGCGGGTGCGTCTGCATATCTGGCTGCATCTGCATATTGCATACCTCAACCTCCTGCCTAACTCCTGCCTCCTGAGAGCCACTAGTCATGCAGTCTGATCTCTGTCTGCCCGCTAGCCGCTACCTGCGAGGGGCTATTACAGCAGCTGGCTGGGACGGGGACTGCTAGAATTCCAACTTCCATTTTGCTTGCAATTTGTTTGTTTCAATTTTTCGTAAATAGCTTTTTTAATACATATATTATCTTGTACACTATCAAAAACCTCTACTTGGCAGCATTAGGAAATTCTTAGGCAATCAGTAAACATGACAAATTGCTACAAGTGGCTCGCGCCTTTCTGCTTATCAAGATCAATTTAGGAATGATAAGAAGTTTGACACTTTAAAAAAGTGCTGTTATCACGCTCAATTAACAACAAAGCAAATAAGTGTAATTATAACTCCTGTTATCAAAGCAGAAAATAATTCTATGCGTATAGATACACTAACATCTTTGTGTTATGTTCCAATTTCGGTTCAGTGCTCTAGCCAGACAAATAGTGACCTGTTACAACGCGGTGACCCTCTGGGAATGACCAATTGTCTGTCCGGCTCTGGCTATAGTCATTATGATAAATCTCAGAAACTCATTTGGTTCTCACCTGTTGTTTCCAAGACTAACTAATATTCTGTTTAGTTCAGTTCCTAATGTGGGTACTGAGTAAAGTAGGCCTTGCAATCTGTTTGATATTGTGTGCTAGCGTCCGTTTCTGACATGTCCCTTGGTTTGGTTCTCACTTCTCACTTTTCGTTTCCTGTGTGCCGCAATTAATGCACGGAATAGGGACTGTAGTTTGTAATCAACGAGTGACGTCAGCGCACTCGAGAAAGCACGATTACTTAATAATGCGTCATTCGTAGCCAAACAACAACATTCTTTCCTTCAAAGCCAAGACCCAACCCTTTGTCTATCTCGTCTATCTCGTTAGGTAAACACTCGCTGTCATTCATTCCTTCCTCCATTCATTGGCTTAACGAAGCTCTCAATTGAGCGAGACAGACGACACAGCGACCAGCTATATTCAAGCATTCACTCGCAATTTGTTGCCCACTAAATACTAAATAGCGAGTTTGTTTTGCTCTTGTTGGATGGACGTATTGAAATGTGCCCCTGTCCTTAATAAAGCTGAAAACAAGACGAGTTACAAATTTTGCATACTGAGATGACCCTCGAGATAATATTATATAAGAAAAATCTTTTCCCACAGGGCAAGTCGCTCCCCCCCCCCCCCCCCCCTCCCCACCAGCCACCTCCACACCTTCATCCGGCTCCTTCAATGTCTGTTTTTGCATCATACTCATATTTAATAATTTACTACGTTTAACTTTGATTTCTTGGGCAAGTTTTAGGTTCCAGAGAAAAGCGAGTCATCTTTTGGGTGTGCTTCGATAGGGCGTGAATTCACACACAGAATCAGCGTGTTCCCACAAACAGTTGATTTTATTTTGTGGTAACGCACTGTTTCCACAACAAATGCACACAACAAACCAGTTGCTAAAGGTTGCATTTTTTTACTCCAATTTATGGACGTTATGTTGCTACACAGTACACACTATGCACAAATAAACATAGAACACAGTCAATGATAAAGGTCCGATCAAAGTCTAGAAGGGTGGAAGGGCGGAAGGGAAACCTGGTTTCTACTGTCTAGGCAGGGAAGGACTGGTCATGTGCGCGTCCCCCATGTGGTCTCCCATCCAATATCCGATTCAACCTCATCATTATCCCTGTTTCAGCTCGCCAAAATGCAAGATAGCAGTTGAATTTTTTTGTTAAACTACTAACCAAAGTATTATTTAAATTGTAATGGGCATCCAAAAACATTTTTAATTCAGCATGCCTTTTCTTCAGTACAGGAATTTTTAAAATTTAAAAATTTACGTATGTATTATAGACATATAATTATTATTGTCATCTAATCTACTGACTTGTCTAATGCCTATTGTTTTTAAAATTGCCATATTGAAATTGAATTTGAAATTGAAATTGAAATTCCGGTGTAAGTTTGTTTTAATGTTCCCAGAATTTTGCAGGTGTCAGGTAAAATTCAGTCAAAATAGTTTTGAATCAAGATTTCCTTTACCCTTTATTAAAGAAGTGGTTATTTTATACATTGGCCTACTTTTCGAAGTTCTGCATTCACTTTTGTATCTGCTACAAACGCTACGCTCATTTTCAACGCAACACAAATTGCGTCCGCGAAGCCCTATAGTTTAAGGATTTAAAAATGTTGTTGTTAACTGAATTACGAATCGTGTCATTATTTAATTACTTTTTTGATGAGCGTAGCGAGCGAAGCGAAATCATCAATTTCACTACTGCTAAAAAAAAACATTTATGTGTGTTAGTTTTTTTTGTTTTATTTTGTATGTGTGTTCGTGCGCGCTCTACAGGCCATACACCTGTGTCAATAGCAATGAAATTTTCAGGGTGTCTACTTTTGTTCTCAACTTAGACCCCCTGCACTTTTCAAGAAAATCCTCGATACCTCTCCCCTTCAAAGCAGAAAAAATTGCAATATTTGACAATTGGGAAAGTTTGGAAAAGTACGGAAATATATTTAAAAGCGCGTATTTTTTTCCAAATTTTTCCAATTTCGAATATTGCTCTTCGAAACCATCGAAACCACATCGAAACATCACACCAGCTTTGTTGACTTCAAGTTTGTCATAAATTTTGTCAATTTCGTGCATGCAAGTTATTGATAGTAAATCCGCGACTGAAATAATTCTCCAAGGGTTTTTGATGAGCGTAGCGAGCAAAGCGAGCGAAGCGAAATCTTCAATTTCACTACTGGTAAAAAAAACACTTGTGTGTTTTTGACCAAACGCCTGCGTCGATTGTGATGAAATTTTCAGGGTGTCCACCTGTGTTCTCAACTTAGTACCGCTGCGCCCATACGCTCATCTTCAACGCGAACACTTTGGCAGCATTTCCCAGTGTATACGCACACAACTACACATTTTACGCGTCTAACATTTGCATCTGCTCAACAAAAAGTGGTATACAGAAATTTGGTGGGAGCAGTTATTTCCTTGAAAGAAGCCAACATTTGTCTGGAGCTGCCCTTAAAAAAATTTCCCCAAGTACACGAACCGAAAACGTACGATAAAGAGTTCGGGGCTGTCCTTAAAACAATTCCACCAAAACCTCGAACCGAAAACGTATGATAAAGAGTTCGGGGCTGTCCTTAAAACAATTCCACCAAAACCACGAACCGAAAACGTACGATAAAGAGTTCGGGGCTGTCCTTAAAAAAATCCCCCGAGACCACGAACCGAAAACGTACGATAAAGAGTTCGGGGCTGTCCTTAAAACAATTCCACCAAAACCACGAACCGAAAACGTACGATAAAGAGTTCGGGGCTGTCCTTAAAACAATTCCACCAAAACCACGAACCGAAAACGTACGATAAAGAGTTCGGGGCTGTCCTTAAAACAATTCCACCAAAACCACGAACCGAAAACGTACGATAAAGAGTTCGGGGCTGTCCTTAAAACAATTCCACCAAAACCACGAACCGAAAACGTACGATAAAGAGTTCGGGGCTGTCCTTAAAACAATTCCACCAAAACCACGAACCGAAAACGTACGATAAAGAGTTCGGGGCTGTCCTTAAAAAAATCCCCCGAGACCACGAACCGAAAACGTACGATAAAGAGTTCGTAAACACGGAATTTAATGTGTATACAAGATGCCTACAAGTTTTTTTGTATAAGAATTGACGCATAATGACAGTGCAGTGTAGTGAGAGCTCTACATCTGGGAGGTAACAGATTATAGCGCTGACATCGGCTTTCCTGGCCAGGGACCCGTACCGAAATAAAAACGGTTCTGGTTTCGGTTCCTAAACTCTTCGAGAAAGGATTTCATTTTAGAAATTTCGAGAAAGGATTCCGATTTCTGAGAATCGTAAGTTCTGGTTAGGTTCTAGTTGATTTGAGGTAAATATCGAAATAACATTGAAATATATATATTTTTTCAGTTTCCAATAAGAACTTCGGAACCTTCTTGTACACGCTGAAAACCAAAATTTTTGAAATTGAAAAGGTTCCAATTCTGATTCCAAAAAATTACGGGTTCTAAGGGGTTCCGACTCCGGTTTCGGTCCCTGATCCTGGCTGTACCTTTTCTCAACAAATGGGTATAGCCCACTTGGCCAGCTTCCTATAGGTTCCACATCCATTATACTGATTTCCAAGCCTTCAGAAGTTATTATTGTTAGAGCTAAAAATGATGAAAAACGTGAAAATGGTTTACAGTTTTAAACATTTATTACTTTTCTATTGACGTTTCTACCACGTATAAGTTAGTAGGTACCCAGAACGAAAAGCGCAGTAGCGGAGCGATCCATCCACGACAAGAAGTTTCTTAATCCTAGGAAAAAACGGATATACATGCAATGAACACAACAGCTAATGATAGTTTACCAATTTTTTTGGGTCATAATTTGCAGCTGCTTTGTTTTATTTTATTTACATTGTACATGCAATGTGACATCTAATGTTTTTCAGCTGCAGTGGAGATATAAACCAAAAAATTGAAACCAACACATTTTGGGAAGGTTCACAACCATTTCCTAATTATATTACATATTTAGTATCAGTTAATTCACATTAATTACAAACAGCCATGAATGGTTGGCATCTAAATACTTTAAATTGCTTCTAAGGAATGACCAAAAATACTTGAGTACCTAACTAACAGCCATTTTAACAAACACTAATGAAATATAATGCAACAATTATTAAAGTAGTGAAAAATACCAATATAATAATATATAGATTTATATACATGTATTATACATATTTTTATAGGTATCTAATGTTAGACATAAGTATCATAAATGTATTCATATATAACTATTAACTACCACATTACTTTTTGCTGTGTGATTTATTCTATTCTAATTCTAATTTCATTATTACATGTTATATCAGTAGGTATCACAAGAAATACTATCTAGGTACGGGCACAGCGCTGGTTTATGCTCCGGGCTATTTAAGTAATCGCTACATAGGCACTATAATTACAATCCTTTCTTTGTTTAAACTTTCAATCATTTTTGAACATAAATTATTAATGCCTGAATAGGAAGAATTGTCTACAAAGATGATAGAATTAGGTAAATCAAGTTAACTTTCAGCTAAAATGAAAGCAAATATAACTTGCGAGGATAAATTCAGTGACAAATATTGGTAAGCTGCCGTCATTGAGAACTGGGTTTTCAGTGTTAAGAACAATAATGAATATCATTTCAGTCACAAAATTTGCTGATCACATCTGTAAAGTAGATGGTATAAACTAGCCAGCAGATAATTGCTATTGTTGCCAATGATCACAAAATAATATCGAACTAAATTAAAAATCATATATTAGCTAATGATTGTGATGAAGTCCATCTAATAATAGAAACTTAAACTAGTAACAGAATTAGGTGAATACTTAGTAGGTACCTAGTAACTGAAAGCGTATAAAGTCTTAGACATATCTGCCAAGACATATTAGCGAGTCTATTCCAACTTAAAACGCTCACTGGGGTAAGTTGCCCAGTGCATGAGCTTAGGACTTTATGATTGCTTAACTTGGAAACTATAATTAAAATAGCCGTGAAAATAATTTGTTTGGTTAGAGTTTAGTATGCTTCACGCTGTCGGTCCAGTAATTCTGAATGGTCATTGCCTCTAGGCTGTTCAAAAATGAGTCATTGTCCAGGCTGTACATTTCTTCAGAATTTTCCTGGAAAAAAAGTTTGAGATGTTAATACTATATTAAAATTTAAAACACATGCACCTGTCCCGGCAAACGATAAAATAAGGCAGCCGATGTCAAAGCACATATTGTTGAGTGGTACCTAGATGCTGTGGCTGAAATTTGTTAGCCAACAAATTAACTTGAAACAAAATGTTAAATGTAAATATTCCTCCATATTTCCTTTTCAATTGAATTGAATTCAATTGTAGTAAATCAATTTGCCAAGTTCTAGAGTCTAGACACGACAGTACCACCAGTTTCTATATTTTCATTCACAGGTTTAGGATGTCAAAGTAGGTAGGTTCACAGAATGGTTCGACAACTCACTCGTAAAGTGTTTTCATCGAGATAACCGCTGGAGTCGGGGTTGCTGTCATTTAAAGTCTGCGGCTTGTTCAGGTACCGGCGACGGTAGAGAACGACACTGAATGCACCTGAAAATTAAAAGCAATTGGGAACACGTCACAAGTTTGATTGTTATTTACACAACCAGGAAATAAATATTTAATATGAATCTTATGCTAGGCAATTAATCGACATTTAAAATTTTAATATACCTACAGTAATATGTTGTTTGTATATCAATACAATAAAAATTTTTATTTTATAGGTACTACCTATATTTTCTTTAAAATTTTGCAATATTTCTATTAATTTTTTTAAAATAACTATTTTGTTCTTATGACTCCCAACTGATTTGACTGATTTTCACTGGCTCTATATTTTTACTCAGAAATGGACATGCAGCCCTAACGATGGTACACTGATTCTGACAATACTACGTCTGAATCTCCTAAAGAACTTTGCACTCTGAATACATGCATTTTGTCATCCTAGGTAAGTAGGTTTGTCAACATTGTATTTTGCGGCACATTAGGCCATAAAAATGCAATCAATACAGATTACGGACTACCTTTTCGCTGCACAGCTTAAAGACTTCGAATAAAAAAAAGTGCCAATAGAACTGCATAAGCATAGAAAGCATTGTAACTTACCCACTAATACTGCAGAGGCTAATATTCCCAAAGCAATGCCAGTTATCGACGCTGCATCCAATCCTTGGCCGTCATTGCTCTGACCAATTCTTTCTCTACTGACGGCACTCAGAACTGAGTCGTTATTTGTATTGTTTGCTGTAGTAGCAAGATTTCGAATATTTGGATCAGGGGTTATTGGAGAAAGAGACTCATTTGCAGGCAAAGTGATTGATATGTTGTCTTTAGAGAGTATCACACCCCCGATATGATTATTAGATTCTGTCACATTTTCATCGGCACTATCTTTCATCACTTCTGTGACAATTTTCAAAGAAGTAGGAGTCACGTAAACAATAGGAGTACTGCCAGTTTTCAATTTTGATGACGTCATATTACGTGGCTTATCTTGCATCTTTTTTTCCATATTTACATACTTTCCTCGGTGATTGTATCCGACTGGCTTATTATTCGCTGGCGAACTATCCACTGTGGCATTTGCAGCAACTGATGTTTTAATATTTGGAGAAATGCCATCACTGATATTGAAAACATCCATTCCGTCGCTGTGAGGCTGGTCATTCACTGGCTGATCGTCACCAGTATCCATTTCTTGATTACTCATTCGTGATTTGGAATTATTACTCTGTATTGACTCATCTTCTCTTCTGGATTCTTCAGTTCCCAAAAAGGAAGTAATATTCTCTTGCTCTTCTTCATAAGGTACAGAAGAAGTATCCCACTGTGAGGCAGGAAAATGATCCCAATTCTGTTCAAAACTTTCATGACCATTTACTTGTGGAAATTGCGAATAATCTTGCATTTTTACTTTGGCCTCGAGATGAAGCAGATCAACTGACCGACTTAGCACAGTCGGTGAAGTGTGTTCTCCTTCCCTTTCGACAATAGTGGACGCTGGCCCAGAACTGTGAGGCGACTCCGATGTCAGACCTGTACTCATTTGTTGCTCCTTATTTTGTGATGTACTGCGTTCCGTCGAGCTCGGTGTAAAGTTCCGGATGGTCATTTCATGTTGATTTCCTATTTTGTGAGTGTTACGATCTTCTAATAGAGCCGTGGCAGAATATGGACCATTTTGGTGCCCATTCTGAACTGTTGGCACAGTTTGGGGAAGTGACGCATGAGCTTGAAACGGAAAGAAAAAGATGTAGTTTTGGTAGCTACAGACTAGAGCTTAGATACTTATCTACTCTAAATAGGTAGGTATGGCCGGGTATTATAAAATTTGGCCTTATGCAATATTGTGATTTCCTGCACATTGGTTACAGATGGTACTAGCCTATTTAAGTACGTAGTATGTGTCAAACATTTATGTTCTTGCATCCTATAAGTATTTTTGGACTCATAAAATTTAGAAGTCAATTTGACAGCCAAGAGAAGTTTCTCCCAGCCTACCAGGCATTAAAGTTCATTAGAAAAAACTCACTTTCTTCCACAAGGTTCTCTAAGACAGTTACGAAGGGAACTACCTACAGCTGTTCTTTTAGTGCCAAGATCATCACAATGCATGGCAAAATAGCATATTCTGCATTATACCAGACTGGGATATAGAAACTGGAGAATATTACAACACAGTCATAAATAAAGGATATTAACTTACCACATAATAGTATATGAAGTGCTGTTATCCAGAACCAATGCATCCACCAATATAGTGTCATACTGATGTCATAGCCTTCCCTGAAAGAAAAGTAAAAGGTAATGAGTGCCTGTACCCACCTAGCTTGATATTCATTCATAACCATTCAAGCTAGAGCTACACACAGTGCTGATAGAGCACAATGAATCAGGGAGACAATTGGAAAACTTTCTTGCCATAGGATCTACAGCATGCAGTATCTAATGTAATGCATGCATAAAGTCACTATAGTTGAATGTAAACAACACCTGACAGCAAAATATCAGCCATACCATTTATTCTCAACACACTGATTCTGACAGCTCTTGGTTTGTTGTCAATACACTTTAGGTTGCAGCAGCTTGCTATAACCCAAACAAATTTAACAAGTTATTAGCGTTGCTATGAAGTATGTCATGTGCACACAGCCGTGACGGAAATCGCAACGGTCGTAATTGCTGAGGAAATTATAATTATATTATCGCTTATGCTTCAAACTAGCAGCCTCAAATTTCAAGATGTCTGCCAGAACCTTCCAAGTTTGTATTTTCAAGGCAAATCCTCAAACACCAAACTTGTATAGATGTTCTTTTTGTTCTAGCCAAAAACAAATTACTCAATTTCATATTTTTACTTTTAGTATTAATCTAGTCATGTATTCCTACTTTGCCAACCAATCATCAATATACATGCTTGAATAAAGAACGAGTCTAAGAAAGCCACCAAACAGTTAAATTACCCGCGTATTTCGCAACGCATTTGCCGCCAAATTCCTCACTCTGTTAAAAATAATATAATGAATTAATAAATCATTTTACATGTGTAAATACTTATATAAGACGTACAGTTGTTATCCATAACATTAAAAACCAATTATATGAAAAAATGGAATGTGTATAATAAGCATGCATTTAAATGGTTATACTTTTTTATGAATCAAGCTAAAAGACATGAGTCATAGTAAAGTCGATCCTAATTTTAGCACTATGACCATGGAGACCATGCTATGACCACCTACAACTGTACATACAACTATTTTTTTAAAGCACCATAAGACTGACAGCATTTTTTTAAATGAGAGGGTTTGACCTAAGAAGGAGCGTAAGATGATTACGAAATATACCCCCGCAAGTTGCACCGCTCCCTACAACCACTATTTTGAAACTCTTTTTTGTTTTGAAGCCCCTCAAAGTCATTTAATTGTTTCACAAATTATTTTTGATTGAATCTAGCACTTGCCAATGGGTTTCTTTCGCAGCCATTACCTGTTCTCCCAGTTTGCCCAGGACCTAGTCCCACTTCTCCTGGTTCTATCCAGTCGTGAGACACGTACGCCTTACAACACCGATATCCTTCTAACGGTCATGTAACGCGTACAGTCTACCAGCAAGGCATCAAAGCGCGACCCTGTGGGCCTGCGAACAGGACCTAGGAGTGGGAGGCGACTGCGAGCCTGCTAGTGCGAGGAGCAGATGGAAACACTTTGAAAGTTATGGCGTCGGTAGTTGTGATGCTTCATTTGCTTTATTTACTTTCTTTGGCCATATTTTTATTTTCACAGTTTTCGTGATAATTTTTCGCTATGGCTTAAGTTCGTGTATTCCGTGATAGGAATTAAGTAATAATTCAGTTTATATAGCTAAAATCTATACAAGCACAGGCTAAATTTAACAGAGAATCCATATCTCAAGCCTGTGACCTACCTAATTTCAAAGGTCTAAGCAAAGGGTGTAAGTAGGCTGCGACTTAAAGTTTTTAAAACCCATAACCTATTAAAAATAATTTCACCCTTGAACTCTGTGCTCTCGAAGATCTCTGCACTCGTATTGTTAACTTGGTGAGTGCTCGGGTAATGCCTATTTGAACTTAACCTGTCAAGGAGCATAAGAGCTAGGGAGTAACGGCCAGTACGCTCCACTGTTTTTCAACTCGCAGATTGGATCTGTCATCATTCAATCTGGCTTGTTTTGTGCATTGCCAATCCAAATGACAACCGTGGATACTTCCTGAAATGTGACGGATCTGAGTAGTGAATTGGCGATATGTTTTTCTTTTCGAATGGCTGTTTCGACATTTGTTTCATCTATGACAATTTTTTGGAGCCTAGTTACTGCGTGTTTACAAAAATGGAATGACTGTATGTACAGCCGTGTTAGCCTTACTTTACCTCCTGGTGAACTTCGAAGTAAAGTATCATTTCATTCTTACCATTATTTGTAAAGAGTAAAATGGTAAATAATGAAAATTATAAATACCATTTTTAATGGTAATGAAAAAAACTTAATCAAACTCAAATTAATTCTAATCAAAAGTTATGATAGTAGTTATCATCATAGAACCTAACAATTGTTTACTCAGCAGGGGGGTGGAAAATTATTTTTTTTAAATTGAATTTTTTACAAGATAATCTGAATGTTGAGGTCGTGTAAGTTTAGGGCAAAATACAAAAACTTTTTGATATACCTACCTAAAATATTTTAAGTTACCTAGTTAATATATTTGAATTGTTACATAACAGTTTTATGCTCTTCTCTGTTTTCACAGGGAAGTCATGCGCAATTTGTGGAAGGCTGAATGGAGTAAATATTTGTAATGTTGAATACCTAGCTCATAAGTCGGAACGAAGGGTAACAAGTGAAGTCAGCCTCGGGGAAAACCCGAGAAGTGACGAGCCTTGCACGTTACAATGAATCGAAAAAGGATTCTTCAGCTTCAAGACTTCAACCCTCATCTTATCTGCACATTATGCAATGGATACTTCATTGACGCGACGACCATCATTGAGTGTCTTCATTCCTGTAATCATCCACTGCCTCTCGATTATCTACTCATTTGTACTTGCGGAGAAAAAATGTATATTTAAAGAATTTGCATCTTGAGAATATTTCATTTGTATTGACAGCTGTTTTTTTGTTGTTGTTTAGTTTGCAGAGCTTGCATTGTGCGGTACCTAGAAACCAACAGATTCTGCCCTGTCTGTGATGTACAAATACACAAGTCAAAGCCTTTGCTGAACATTAGAAAAGATGCCACTCTTCAGGCCCTTGTGTACAAGCTTGTTCCAGGACTATATCAAAGTACGTAAATTGTAACTGATTAAAATCTTAAAGACATCAGTTGAATCTTGATCAATGGTTTGCAATATCGATGTGTGACAACCAAATTATGCTTTTCCCTTTTTCATAAATTGCATCTCAAGCTACCAACTTGACAAACTATGATAAAGCACCTGCACACTTGATAACTCTTAATTGAGGGAATATAAGTATCTAATTAAATATTTTTACTTGATATCATTGGATATCATTGGGATTGTACGACCTCTGTCCTCAGTGTTGACATTGGAGGGCCAGGGGGAATTGGGTAGCTACCTTGTTCTTTTGCTTGACCTTTATTTAAACAAAAGTATTCATTCCTTAAAGAGGCATTGAAGGCTTAAAATGAATTTTTACCATAAATCGTAACTATAATATGAATGGAAGTCGACGTATTTGAAAGAATTTTCTGAAAGGATGGATTTTTAATTAATTATCGTAATATTTCTGGCGTTCCGCGCGGCGCGATCTGCGAGACGAGTATGATTCTCTTGCACAGTTTCACTATCCCCTCCCACCCTTGCAAGCGATGTCGCTGCCGCTACGGCTCGGTCCGGCACGCTCAGAGCGGCACTGCACAAGAAATATGCCGCACGCTAATTACATACTTGAGGTAATCCGCTTACCGCGGCTAAACGGTTCGCCCTATCAAAGAGCCAAATTATTCAACACAGGAAGGATGGAGGACTATGCTCAAATTATTTGAATGATATTGGACTAGAGGTTTGTCTAGGTGCTAGGGGTCGAAAAAGCGCTTCGGGTTAAACCTTATGGAAGTTGTTTTTCTAAGCACCTAGGCCGAAAAATGCGGACTTTGGTAACTTCTGTGTGGATGGCCGTAGACACAAGAAGTTTTTTTTGCTGCCCAAATGCCATTATTAAATCATCCTAATCAATGATAAAAATTAATTTCAAGCCTTCTATGCCCCTTTAATACTTATTTTAAAACTCCCTTCGCTTGGTGGCAATTCAGCATCTTCGGGGGCCCCTTATTGCTGGGAATGCTAGAAGCTAGGTACGTGACTAATTAATTTGTCGGTTACAGATGAACTGCGTTTGCGGCAAGAGTTCTCTGAGAAGCACCCTGAAGCAACTCCGAGTAAAATTGAGGATGCAAGCAATATGTGCATTTATACGCCTGATGAATACTTCAGCCTTACCTTGGAGCATTGGAATCCAATCAAGGTATGTGCTTGTCTTTTAACTAAACAGATATTGTCCAACTTTTGTTTTTTCTACATTCTCAGCAAAAACTGAGAGTGGGGAGACTTGGAATATTAGAAATAAACCACAGATGAAGATACCCAGTTAGTCCACTCCAATGTCACAAAGCTCCTAAACACGTAGAAAGCCCTCACACCCTAGACAGAAAACAAACTAAAAGAATTTGAGGAAGACCTAGCGGATCGAGAATGGCAAAGATGAAGTTCAACAACGTCCTCAAGGCATTTATTACTGCCGAAAAAGAAAAGATAAAGCAAGGACAAGGACAAGAGAACAGATAGGAAAACCCTGGATAAAGGAAGAAGTAAAAGAAGTCTGTAAAAACAAGAGGAAATCATACAGCCTCACACATACAAGAGCATACAAGAGGAAATAAAAAAATGAATCGAGTACCTACCTATGCCAAAAACGATTTTTCCAGCTGATGCTGGATGGAGTCACAATTTGTTATACCAGCTTTTTTCCTCGCTCTGCCGATTACTAAATAGTTATCTCTGTCGCATTTGCCGGGGAACCCTTTAAATAGCAATCAACCAAGCGTCAATTTTTATTTATCCCGTAGCCTCAACTGCTTGTGCTTGTGCTTGGTGCTTTATCTGTGAATAAACTAAATATCATTACTCATTAGGGTTCATTGTATACATATATCAAGGTATCTAAACAACAGAAAGTATTTTTAAATTTACGTGCTTGTGACGACAATTCATTCATAAAATTTTTAGGATACCGAGTCCAATGCTAGAGAAAGTATGGATGAATCGCCAGACCGGAAAGTTTCTACAAGAAAAGAAAGCTCAAGTGCATCGCCGAGTGGGAATGAGAAACGCTATTTGCGATGCCCGGCAGCGGTTACGGTCGGCCACATCCACAAGCTTATCCGGGCCAAATACGGACTGGATCCCTCACATGCGATTGAACTTTTGTTCAAAGATGACCTGCTACCAGATTATCTTACTCTTGTGGATGTTGCATACATTTACAAATGGAAACGGGTGAGCGTGCGCATTCCTAACATAACCTTTAATGTTGGAATTGGCTCCACCAAACCTTGTGTGAATGGCTACATTCCCTTCACCTCCGAGCTAAATAAAGAAGAATACTCGTGAGAGATAGCACAGTTATTACTGTTTCACTCCAAGTGGCGTTAGTCTCTGTGCAGTTCCCCATCACGCTTGGCGGGAAAATTAATTGCTGTTATTGTTACCTTCAAAACTACAAATTTACCCAAATAGGCTTTTTCCTTATGAATACAATGAACTAGGTATTCATATCCCATCGGTTAACCAAAACAATGCGTAGTTTATTTTAACTTTTTCCTGTGTTATTTTTGCTTGCTGATTGCTGTGCTCAACAGTTGAAATCTTGAATTTTTCAATCAGAAATTGCAGATTACTAGAATTATTTGTGTGCAGTTGTAGTATCTTTCCTCTGTCCAAAAAAGTATGGCTTGCTGCGATCCTGCTCGACTTGCAATTGCTGTTAAAATGATCCATTTCGGTAATCGGTGTCTAAAACTTTCACATTTCGGTTTTGGTTCAGGTTCTGGAAGGAAAATTTAAAATGATGGTTCTGGTTCTAGTTCAGTTTCCTTAAGAAACAGACAAGAAATTGACCTCTCCCTTATATATCTTGCGGATCACTCAGAGTGTGATGACATCAAGGGCATTGAGATTAGTTTAGTCCTTTAAGAAGTCCTTTAAAGTTACTCTAAAGCAATAACACTGTTGTTGATCTATAGTTGATATAGACTTAGGCCAAAACTTAGTGGCATTTTTTTTCTATCTCTAAATAGTATTTCTTGATCTCACATGGTTTTTTTCCCGTTTGTGTTTTCTAGAAGGGGCCACTAAGTTTAAGCTATCGAATGTATGCTAAAAGCTTCAAGCGAATTAAGCTCGATGCATCGAGCACAGGCGCTGCGTCACACTCATCAACGCTGGAGTCTTGTGCCGCTGAAGGTAAAGATGCTGCAGTCAAGCCGCCGCACGACAAAACAGAGCCAACAGACAAGAACACCAATTGGCAAGAAGTTCAACTCCAAATATCGGAAACAGGAATCATGTCGGTTTCTGGAATATCTCTAGAACACAATAACAATTTATCAACTCCAAATAATAATATTTTTGATAATCAGACTGAATGTAAGAGTAAAAATCCCGGTAAAAAGCTAGAGTCTGTCATTGGTTTGCCCAAGTACCTGACATTAGTAGACAGTTACTGTGATGACCTGGGTGCTCAACACGACGAACGGGCTTTGCCCGAGCCAAAACTCTCACCGTGCACTGGCGCCGGCACTCAGGAAGCGGCCCTCCCAGGAATCAGTTGCGAACCAGCCTCTGATATCGCCGGAAACAAACTAGGTCCCATCTTGTCCAAGGAGCCGGAATCTGGAAATGCAGAGAGCAAAGAGGAGAAAAGTTGTCTTGTAAGAAAAAATTGTAAAGTAAACATTCAGAGTTTTAGTGAGCCAGTTGATGAAAAAAGGAGTGTAAATGTATGTACACCTTTGCAACAAGCAGATCTGCAAATTGCCACAAGGCAAAAATTGTCTGATGTACCAAAATTACCCAAGGAAATTATTAAACCCGTGAGTGATATTCACATTCCTAGAGACAGTTCTAAATCAAATCAAATGCATTTGACTAATCTAGGTACAAAGAAGGAACCTTTGTACCATCAGCCTATCGGTAGTTCAAGTACAGCACAAATTTACCATCAAAATTTGATTGCGAAAAAGAGTGATACAAAGAATTTGTATTCACCTAGTTCTTCTGCTATGCCTGCAATATCAATGTCAGCCTCTAAAAAGGATGCATGCCAAGCTAACATGAGCTATAACACTCGAAAGGATTCACCTAAGAATTGGAATCCAAGCTTTAACAAAGCAAGTTATCCCATTTTGAAAACTAAACCTCCCATATCAGGGTCAAATGTAAACAACAATACTGAAATGAAAGTCGAGAAGGCACCAAAGTTTTTCAAAATGAGAAACATGCCCCGCTACCTAGGGAATCCTGCTTCCGGGGTGAAACCTATGTATCAGCTGTCAGACAACACCAAGACGCCACAAGCAGAACTTGCAACGAGAACTAAAAATGTTGTGATGAAAATTGACCCGAAAACACTGAGTCCAATTGTATGCGTAACGAGCAGCGAAAGCTTGCAAGGTGCAAGTGATATTCACACTCTATCTGAATACAAATCGTCTCAACCTTCCTGCTCGCAGAAGAGTGCCACGGAGGGATCAAATTGTTTGGCAACTGATACTTCTTCTGAGCTGGATTCTTTAAAAACACTTTCCTCGGAAAAGAGCAAATCGACTGGTGGGAATCCAGTTTCATCAACTAGTACATTGGCAACAACCGCATCTACCGCATTGACGAATTCTAAAAGTTCGCCAATTTGTGCATCATCACTTTCTTTAAAAATGAATCGTGCACGGTCTATATCTGCCACCGCACCATCAAGTCTCCATCACGAGTTCTGTAATGATATACCTTCACAAAGATCCATTGGTGGTTCAGGCCTAGAGCCTAGTTCTGCTACAGCAGCTTCTTCTGCCATTAAGTTTGGCAATGTTCCAAAATTTGCTCTGAACCCTGCCACTCTTAATTTGCTCTCTTCAAACTTGACATTTCTTCCAAATGCATCCAATTTCCTGTATGGCAATTTTGCTGATTTTGGGCCACCACTCGTGAGGGCTGGTTTGAGCCGAAGCGGCTGTCTGGGAATGATGCCTTCAAGTAGCAGTGGGAGCGCAAATGGTGCTGGGGGCGGCAATGGGAGCGTGACTGCTGGCATGGGAGCCTACCATTCGATGCCCCCGTCGATAAACATGCTGTTTCCGCACCACCGGAGCGCAGAGCGGGAGCGCGAGCGCACGGGGGGAGCTCACACGCAAGTGCAAACGCCCGCCGTTCAAAGGATCCCCGCCTCAAAAGGGACCGCCCCGGCACCGACGGCGGCACACAAGCAGAACGTGGCCAAGAAATCGACGTCCGGCGGGAACAAGACGGATCAAGTGCACGTCGCCAACAGTACGAGACACACAAGAATTGACAAAGGCAATGATTCCATAAGTGCCAGTAGCACCAAAAGTGATGTTTTGGGAACATTGGCTCAAACCCAAAGAACGGACAAACAGGCTACTAACTTGAACAATAACTCAATTCTTAGTCCAGAAAATGCCGAAAAAATTGAAGACAAAAAATTGTCGGCAAATGATCAATCTTTGGTGCAGAAGGATGTGATGATACCAAATGGAGAATTGGATTCAAGTATTAGTGTTGCTTCCAGTGATACTCACCAAGGATCTGAAATAATTGCACGAAAGGAATTGAAAGCCAATGAGGATGTAGAGAAAGATGGAAAGGGAAAACAAATGCCTTTAACAGATTTGTCTATTAAGATAAAAACTGGTGATACACATAGGAACTTAAAGGAAGAGGTAAACGACAATAATAATAAGAAAGTGAAGTTCCCTAGCATATGCTTAGACAGTACGGGTCTGCTTACGGCACCTGATGTGATTACCAAGCCTTGTACAGACCCTAGGTGAAATGTAATTGCAGGCAATGAGACATAGTTTAACAAATATTGTGTGAGTGATGGCAACGATAAGAGGCAAAACGGGTACTTGATCAAGCAGCATTTCACAAGTTTTATCCATGTTATCAAATATTTTGCTGTTATCACTTTTGTAGTGGACTTGTATGATGCAATGTCACATTCTCCTGCTAATATTAATCATACTGCATTGACATGCTAAATGTTTGGGGAGTTACAATGGCATTACATTAAAAGTAACAATAGTATTGGTATAATATAGTACTTTACGGCAGACCATTACTATTATCGAGAAGAACATGGGTTTAAAAAACTGTGTTGCTATAGGCACTGAATTTCTAAATTTTGTTTTACCGCGTCAGAATCTGCTACTGGTACTGCATCTACTTAGTTTAATGTTATCTTGCATATCTTTCTGACTTCTTATTTACTTCCAATATTTTGCTCAATTGGCCCTAAGATGGTAGGTACGTGGTGTGGTATCTTGATTAGGATATTTTAATAGGGCAGTTGGATTTGTTTAGAGTTCTTTGGGTGCCATCATTATACTGTCATGGTTCTTAGTGTTTGTGCTCTTCAACATTATGCTAAATGGCAATTGGCTAAATGGATCTTTTCCTTGCTGTTATCACTGTTACAATTTTTTTAAAGTAGACTTTAAAATTTTGCACTCTGTTTATTGCTGACCAAAATAACAAAAATGGCAAGTTTGATAAAAAGAAGTAGGTACTTGGATAAATTGAAGTAAATTCTTTACGTCGTTGACACGCTGCAATTACAAAAAGTAAATTGGGAAGCATCACAACCTCTTTCCGTATAAATGGGGATTCAGCCAATACCGAGAGTGCTGCGTACGCCAACTGGTATTTCTCCCGAGCTGCAATTGAAGTCTGTGTGCAGCACACGTCGCGTGTGCTAGGCGCAGTCAAGTTCAGAATAAGCTAGCTCGAAGAATTTATTTGAAATCCACGCCAAAAAAAATTGCAACAAAATTGCTTTAGTTTTGGGGATGATTATTATTTGGTTCCAGATATTCTAAAGCTCTGCTTTGGGGGTTTTGGTATGTTATTCCAAAGTTTTTTATGCTTTGGAAATCCAATTAGGTACCATTGAGTGTATACCTTTCAATGCAATTACTCTTTGTGCCAGCTTAATCCTAATTTAGATTGCATGTAGCCAAGACAGGAAATTGCATCCATTAAAGAAACAACTGCAAACTTGGGGTTCACAACTTTCAGAGGCACCATTTTACGATTTTATGTATTCCGCTTTCAAATTATGTATATATTATAAAATAAAAATTCTCTATCTAGTCCTTTTGGAAATATAGCTTATATTTTGATACAAGTTTAAATTAAAATGTTATAAAATAAAATTGAATAGCAGTAGACCAATTTTACTGTAAATGTTAAGGATAAGAAATAATTGAGGCAGATTGTGTCTGTCTGACATAGTACTCATTGGTCGAATGAACGAAATGTTTTGTTTTCAATAAAACGAGAATAGAAAGTTTACAAGGCTTACAGCATCATTTCTTACCGACCCCCAAGAGTGAACTAGCATGACCCATGGAGTGAACCGGTTTCTGACCGAAGAGTTCTGAAACTAGAAAAATGTTCTGACAGTTTAAGTTGGATTTTTTTAAACATTGGAAATATTGTTAAAATCAAGATTCCATTATCCACAATTATAATTTATGGAAGTAGGTTCTTGATGTTTATCATAGCAAAAATCCACTCCTGCATGTCATTTGCAGCCTCAGCCTTCCTCATGTACTGTCACAAGAGTTCTTTGTCTTTGGGGTAAGACACCCCACCTTAAAGAAAAGGCTCAAGGGGGGGGGGGGGGTGGAAAGGAGGACAAGCACTTATACCAGGAGTGGACAAATACATTTTTTAATTTCTTGTGAAGCGCCTTCTTCAGATTTGAGATATTTCAATAGCTGCAAGCTGATTGGTTACTTTTGATCACATCTATCAAGGAAATAGAACTGGGTCTACCTAATTGAAAAAATAAAAAAATGTAATCTCTTTTATCACGTCTATATATGCTCCGGTCAACACATTTCAGCACATACACGATTGTACTGCTACTGGGGTACCTACATATAAGACATCAGTGTAGGACTGGCCAGGGCAGGGCGACTAGGCGGCGATTGCAGCCGGGGCTCGGAGCTATTTGACCACGGAGGCGCCAGTTTTCAGAACACGGGGGCCCCCACAGGCTATGACCATTGATTAACGATAGCCTACCTATCGTTAATCAATGGTATGACCTTTCTTTAGAGGATGGATTTTTTTGAAGTGAGTGGGACCTCAGGTTTTCTTTTGCTAGGGGGCCTCCGATTTGAAGTTATGCCACTGAGAATGGTAACGGGGGCTCCTACGGCCTCCTCGCCGCCGGGGCCCTTGTGTCGCAAGTCCGACACTGAAAGATATCATGATGGATATCATGATGGATCTTATGAAAATCGATCACCATGTAAAACGTGCTTCAATAACGATGAGATGTTTTCTTTTATCTGCCAAATAAATCCCCAAAACGTAATTCTAAATGTGAACTCTTAAGATCTCTGCTTTTAAGTTCACATCTAGAAATAGAATGATGTTTATCTTTTCCACGTTCGATTTGAAATTCAAACCAGCTAACTTTGCGCATGCCTGCAGCTTAGCACTGTTACTTGTTAGCCAGCCATGCCACCATGTGCTTGTGTGCCCATTTTGTGTTTGTGATTTGAGTAGATTTACTGGGATCAGAAATTTTCTAAAAATGTGGAAGAACGCATTGTGCTTGAAGCAACGCTTTGGAGTATTTAGACAGCTTCCCTCGAAGTGTTTAGGAAGCGAGTTATTACAAACTGAACCTACTTCAGCTAACTACAATCAATCCCGAGTAAGCTATCTGATCAATATAACCTATATTTATATGTTTCATATTAATGAAATCATTATGAAATCATTCGAGTTTTTCACACTTTCTTCTGCTTAATTTCCTCTCCTTTCTGGCAGCCTGTCTAAGATTCATTTTCTTTAATAAATCAACTTCTTTTGCAGACTACATTTATCTTGAAGCGGAAATGGCCTCCAGGTTTAACGAAGAAAAACCAGCGTAAAAAAAAACTTAACGCTAGGCATTTTGTTTATGATCTGGTAGATGACACAAATATAAAGAAACAAGAAGATTTAACCGTAGTGCTTACAAGTTATGTTGAAGGTAATGATACTGGCAGTGGCATTTATTCATTTACTATAGGTACACAATATGACATATTAACGTAATTAGTAATGCAGCTACAGGCAACTTTGGCAATGGCATATTCCTGCTCTCACAGTGGTTTAGATTACTTTTCCATTTAAGTGTGTAAAACTGCCCTCGATTCATCAATGTGGTAAAAATGTGAGGCTTTTTGCGCTTTCTTGGTTCAGGTATCGGAAAAACTGGGGACGTAGTTTCACTACGACCAAACTTTGCATATGAGAAACTACTGCTGCCAGGACTTGCAGTGTATGCATCGCCTGAGAACCTGGCTGCCATTCCGGATGAACCTGCTTCTCCCACAGCCGCAGACGAGGAACACAGCTCTGCCTATGCCCAAAGGGTAACTTGAAAGTCATATTCTTTTACCCACCAACCAAACGGATATTAATTTGTTGTCATGAAAAGCATACCTCTTTTATCAAACTTGGGATCCATCCAGCATAACTCACCATACAATATACCTATAGTCAGCAGTCAGCTACAGTCAGTTACATTTTTTAAAGTCTTCAAAAGAGCTCTAATTCGATATGTAGAGCCTTGGAACTTGATGTGCTGCGTGTTTCAACACAGACCGTGAACGTGCTGTCTACGAAAGTGATGGCGATCGTGATGAATCTAGAGACTCCGTGGGTGGTGGAGCGGTGGCACGTGCGAGCGTCTCTGCGCAAGGCGGGTGTCCACGTGCCCGAAGACGCTATCGAACTTCCAGAAACACCAATCACAGGACCGAATCTCGCGCTTGAGAACAAGCAGTTCCACGTCACAGTCACGGTCAGTAGGATGGAAATTGCTATGTCGGTGTGGAGATTGGTGTTGAGACCCCCACCGTGAATCTGTGTTTAAAGGGTAGGTGTCAAAAATAAGAATAGAAGAAAAGCAATGAAAGTAAAGTGAGTGTGGCGAGAATGACGGAACCGGCATCCAGGAACACAATGGCATTTGCCAAAGATAGGGCAGTGCCAGCTTAAGTTATAGTGTCAGGGTAGCTGGAAAATATGAAATTCCTGTCAATATATAATTCCTGGCTACATATATTTCTTGGCATCATTGTTAGAAATTTTCTTCGTTAGGTGTGAATGGTACGACAAGCTTGTTGCAAATGCGTAGTATTTTTCACAATGATTCTATTCCTAGATTATTTTCTTGAACTAGTTTAACTTTCAAAATTTTATAAAATTTTAGCTCTGCTTTGAAAGTCCAGTTTAAGTATAGCTAGGTATTTTTGAAAGTTTAAGCTAAGGTTAGTTTTAGATGCATCCATGATGCATGTTTTAGCCATTTTGTTCCTACCTTCAGTTTCTAGTAATGCATTCATGAAGTTCAAATGTCGAGATGTAATTCACCGCCACCACCAAGTCAACGAGCAGTTCCTTTCCGCCCGCAGGTGAACAATTTGGAGAAGGTGCAAGTGCCGTGTCGGATCCACCACTGGAGCACTCAGCCGAGCGACAGGCTGCCGTTTGTCGAGCAACATTGGCTGCAGCCTGCCGAGCCGATTCAATCGTCACAGGCTACGTGAACATCTCCTTCGCCATTAGGTCATGCTCTGTCTTGTGCATGCATTGAGTTGATAGGTTAGGGAGGAGGCCCCGGCCCAGTTAGTGTGCCGCGTGGAGAAATCACAGTCGAAACAGTGGCCTGGCTATCGTTTGGTGCGTCAGACCTTGTTCATTGAACACGTATTCTATCGCTGGGCCTCTGAATGAACGCATTGGTATAATATGCTAGCAATAGCTTCATATCAGCATTGAGTTGAAAACCTATAAACCATATGATATCACATGTCACAAGATAATAATGTAGGGATATTCAATATTCATCAAAAGTTAAAATTGTTCAAAAGCAGTACAGTTTAAGCTCTACATGTTTTATTTTATACTAGAACGACTGCATCCTATTGTTTTGTTGTTGTCTCTCAAACAGGAGCATTTAAAGTTTAAACTAATAGTAATAGCACAGATATAGGGCTACCCAGATTTTCCACTTCCATACTAAAGCAGCTACGCGAAGGCCTTACGCCCGCAATAATATTTTTGCCGGCAGACAAGGGATGGAGCCACTGTTATTTGTTATATCACCTGTAACTAAGGTAACTGTAGCCACCTGTGGAATATTGGGTCCCTTGATTGTTATTGACCTTGTGCCATGGCCTGCTAGATGAAGCCATAACTGTAACCACGTGAGGAACATTAGGTTCCTTAATTATAATTGACCGTATGCTATGGCTTGGTAGATGAAACAGGTTGCCAACGAAAACCAGCAATTGCCGGCGAAATTACTTGCATCAAATGTTTGCCATTGTTAGGTATGGCATGGGTAAACTTATATATTGTTCTGTGCTAATAGTAGAATTGCAGCAGGTTGAATTTTATGGCAGAGTAGCAACCGGTAGACACCTTTTTAAAATGTATTGTGATAAACTTAAAATAAATTATATTATTATTATATATATTATTATTAAATATATTATTATATATTTATTCTCATACTTAGGCAAGGTACATGTTGTTATACTAATACTTAGAATAATAGGAAAGTACATTTCAGTTACATCATGATTGCCGGTTCTTTAAATGTTCTTTAATTCTTTATTCTTCCTTTCATTCTTTAAATGTTATGTGTAAAATATTTAATGAATCACCAAATATGTGTAGATAGAATGAAGGCATTGCATAGAAAGGATTGAAACTAACAATCATCAATTCAATGCTGCATCTTATTAATTAATGATCATTAATAATAAACTATCTGCAGCTGAGACTTACTTGCCGATAGTGGCAATGCATAGGGTGCAGCTAATGAGCGTATTTTGATCTTTCCCTTCCAGTTGCGCTAGAGCGCCTGGTTTCGATGACGTTTCAACAGCCGGCTTGGGATCAAATCCAAGTGAGCTGGCACCCTACTTAAGATGCCTTTTCCAAATTTCCATAAACAACTGTCAAATCCCAGTATCATGGAAACATGCAATTGTGGTACCCATTGGAAAAAAGGGAAGTAAATCCCTTCTTGAGAATTACAGGCCAATCAGCCACACAAGCAGAGCATAAAAAGTCTTCGAACCCCTAGTTTTAAAGTATATCAGAATTCAGATATACGATAGAGGTATCGGGAGATCTGAGCATGGCGCAACATGGATTCAGGCAAGGCTATCCAAGTGAATCGCAGCTAACCGGGCTAACTCAAGACCTCTCAGAGGCACTAGAGAGACAAGGGCAAATAGATGCAATTACTATTGGACTTTGCCAAGGCCTTTGGTTTAGTACCTCACCATATTTTAATCCAAAAAATTAAAAAGTTGTCCACATACCGACTACCTTTTCTGGAAATTTTGGCAAAATTGAGGAAAAATTCCAATTTTGCATAAATTGATCAAATGTCAATTTACTTTGATTAGGTCAGTAAATTTCACGATTTTTTTTTAAATTTAAAGAGACTAAGCAAGTACAGTTATTATTTTGGAGAAATATCTTATTTTGATTAATTGATTTCTATCGGTTTCTCCGAAGATTGCAGGAATGCTTCCTGTGGCCACCTTTTTTGAATTTCTCATGTTCCAAAATTTCATGATAGTTTGACGATTTGACCCACATATTGGACCAACAAGGTACAATCACGAAGATGGAGCGGAGGTCATTTTGGGTTGTTCGCGGGAAAATATTAGAATATTCTACAAATTGGCAGCACTGCGATTTTGCTCACGGACGCGAACATTTGATTTCGGTGCCCCGCGTCGCGTCAAACTTACTGTGGGGTTTAGTGCTTGAAAATGAGTTATTCTGTTCGTGTGTTTAATTTGTTATCCGGGTCAAATTTCAGAAACTAACATTAAATAGTTCGATTCACCCTATCTTAGTGTGCTAAATAAATCACCAAGGCTGGGAGGGTACTATCTATTTTATTCATACCGACAATTCCTAGGTGAAAAATGTATCCACATAACCATAAAACTGTATTCGTACTGGATCACACACCATACTTTGGCATCTCAAGTGAAGATCCACTAGAGATTGACACAACCAAGTCTCGTGGTCCAGGCTATATACCTTGTGCTCCCATTACTAAGTCCTTGTGGACTTGCAGTGTTGAAGCCGCTGTGGAATATTGCCGCATCACCTGGGACTTGTTCCCTGCCGGAAAGCTAGTATGTAAACATTGTCTTGAAATGTTACTATCCTACAAGTAGGTCAGCTCTGCTGTGACGTAGCTAGGTGTTGCAGGGCCCTGGTGCAAGATTTTTCCCCCACCCCACCCTTAGGGCAATTAAGTTCAAGAAATGGGACGAAATGCTAGGGTCCAAAATAATATACCTACCCACGCATGTTAGCAAAGGCGGCTGCGAAAGAAGAGTTGGGGGGGGGGCCTATTCTGCAAAACATCTTCGAGAAGCATTGCAATTCACAGATTTTATCATGCTACATGAATTTCCGTCATTACTTTGTCGCCGCAGGCGAAAATGTTGCCATTTCTGGGCCTCTGCAGCAAAATATTTTGGATAACTTCGGTGATTGATATGCATGCTACGTATTTGATCGCATGGACTGGAGATTCACTCTCTGATTTACTCTTTCATGGCCGTCGAGCCAATGCATTTGGGCCACCCTGATTAAAAGAAGCTCCTAGGCCCTGTTGCGACCGCACCAGCTGCACCAGCGGTAGCTATGCCACTGAGCTCTAGCTAATGCTGGGAGGTGGATTATAACTTTCTGATAGAGGTGAAGGCCTAGTCAGCTAGCTCGGCTTGAAATTCTTCAAGAACACTATTTTATAGTTCCGTGCTAACTGCTAATATTCCTATGACGACAGCACTTATCAATATTTTTTTCCTGTCATGACAGGTGCGTTTTGTAGTAAGTGATTTGAAAGCTCACACACTCAACTCATGGAGTCCTCATGAACAGAATACTTCACATGTAAGCCACTAAACTGCACCTATGTCATATTTCAGATTTAATTAAGGTACTTCATAAGAATTTCACATCACATTTTTGCCAGTCAGGTTGGCACCAAATTGTGATATTGTTTTGTTTAAGTTGTAGATTTAAACACCAACTAGTTTCATTCATTGATGATCTGATATTTCAGCTGCTGTTTAATTTGGCAATCCTTGGCTCGCCAAGATCACTTCAGTCATCAGGGGACTTCTCGGTGCTCCATGGCTTGCATGAGGCTGTGGAAGCTCTTAGTGAATGCTCGGCTATGCAGCACGAACGCAGAACTTCACTCACAGAAAATGCCAGTAAAGTATGTTGCACATTTGAAAGGTGTTTGAATTATGTCAGACTGATTGGCTACACTAGAATTAGTTTGAGTTTGCCATTTTCTGGGGATCTCATATCATACAGTACTATACCAAAGAGTCAAATGATTAAGTTTCTATCATTACCATTAAAAATGGTTTTTATTTCTACCATTATTTACCATTTTACTCTTCACAAAATGGTGAAGAGTCAAATGATACTTTACTTCGAAGTTCTACCAGGCGTAAAGTTTAAATCCGTTAAAATCTTGATTAAACGAGGTTTATCTAAACGTTGTTGAAAATCTGGCCGATGGCATAGCTTCGGTGCATTTTTCCATCAGTTTCGATTCGCGGTATATTAAAATAATTCCCCGTTCAAATTGTGATGCAATTGGGAAGCATTTGGGACTTTATTGATATGCAAAAAATAAAATGCCGTTTAAGCAAATAAAACGTAGCTTATCACTAAACAGAGTTGGTGAAATATCGTGAATATGGCCCTTTTAGACTGTACATTGAACTTGCTAATTTACTTACAGATACTTAACAAATGCAGGGTGATCTGCATTACATCTACAAGAGATAATGCCAGTATTCATAGTATTGAAGACATATTCCTCAATCAGCTACGTCAGCAGAATATAAAGGCTGCCAGTTCAGATAAGTAAGCCAAGATATTTAATGCCTACCAAAGATTTATTACGTACCTATTAAAGTATTTAACACCAAATTATAGAAATATTGAGATAGGTATTATTGAAAATGTATTTATTGAATCCTGTCCTGTTGCAGCTTGATGCCAATCAACCATTGTGATCTTGTGATTATCAATGCCTATCCAAATACCAGTGAATCTCAGGTCACAGGCCATGCACCCAGAGAAGTGTGTGATTTACCTACTTATAATCAAAATTGAAAAAAACTTTAATTGGCTATATATTTACCTCGCTTGCTTAGATCAGTGATTCTCAAACTTTTCGTGTCCATGACTCCCTTCAACAAGGGAACGAATTTCCGTGGCTCCCCCGTTTTATATCACGAGTTTTACAATGCTACATAAATTTCACGTTTGCACAAGATGCCTGTTTAATTTACACATTTTAAGTGGTCGACCCCAAAGTGTATTAAAGCATGTCTAGGTACCTAAATGTTTTTTAATTTGAGAGGAAAAGGATTCTTGTCCATTGAAATCATGCCAATTAAAAAAATCAGTAATACTCACAAAAAATTCAGATTCAGAATGAGATTTTGTCAAACTTCCACTACGTCCCAAGCTGAAATGTGTGAAGCCCTAGGGAGCTACGTCGCTTTGTTTGAGAACCATGGACTTAGATAATTTAACTTGATTGATTATCTGCTATCAGAGACTGCCAAGAAGTGAAATAGCATTCGGTTTTTGTAGGTCCACTAGAAGCGTTCTAGACGCAGTTAACTTAGTGGTGTCCTGCTTGCAGATCAGTGCGATTCTTACGAGTGAGGTGCATTCGGTGGCAGCAGGAGGCGGAATTGCCTGCAAACTCTCCAATCTCATCTTGAAGCACTATGACCTTGCATCTACTACTGTTACTGGCATCCCGATGAAAGAAGAGCAAAACGCAAGCTCCTCAGCCAATTACGACGTAGAGATTTACCACGCCTCAGCATCTCACGTATCGATCTTAACTGGTGAGATTAGTAGGTTTGTGAAGCGTCACTCCAATGAAGACATCTAGTTAATTGTTAGGACTCTAATTGCTTTGAAATCCACAATCAACTGGCAGTTTATACTTTCACTTTAAAAATGAATGGGAATAATAAAATATTTAGAAGAAAATATGTAGGTATTATTTTTTAGTTAGGTAGGTAGACTTACTAGAGAGTAGAGGGTGAAGTGGTTGTCACAATAAAAAAGGTTTTTTGACGTTTCTGCTTTGCCTTTTTCCCATAGAAGGTGCCTTCCTTATTTTTTTTACTTTGATTAAAAACGTGATCATACCAGTTAAGTTTTTGAAGTTTTAAAGTGTTAATCAATATCATGTTGCGCACAAAAGCCGTTGTGAAGCGTGACCGAGCCTTTTTTTCGAAGGCAATGCGGCCGACTCTGCTCTGATTCGGAGCCAGCGTTCGGGGGCGGAGTACGAGACGCTGACACTCAAGTGGGTCACCCCACGGGGATGCCACGCTTCTGACATGATGACGTGCATCGCCACTCATCGCATCACGCCCGTTGACGTCAATAGGTACGCTCATATTTTAGCTAGGGCGGTGTCTAATATCGGCGTTACTCATAGGTCCCACTCCCGACCACAGTGTAACATGTTGGCATGGTGTTAGGTGTCGATGAAATCAAGTCTTTGGGTATGATAACTTCCTGCTAAGCATCTTGCTAACCACTTTTCCCAAACTCGGCTTTTGGTTGTGCCACAGTTTAAGGTTTCAGCCCTTTGTTTTGGTGGAATCATAGTAAACTAGACACAAACAATAAAGGTATATGATAGAAGTGAATCTTTATATGCAACTGCAGGACTCTGAAGCCCAAACAGTTCCAGCTTCTGGCGACAACTGCCGATTCCTAGGTATCAGCCCTTTGCGAGGCTCTTTTGACTTACCTGCCCCAGTGGAGGGACAGGTAACTACCCGACAGAAGGCCTGGACATGTTACAGCAAATACATCTTTTACAAATGAAAATCTATCATTTGAAGATAAAGCAAAGCCAAAGGCTGCATGAGAGTCATAAATGTGAGAGCCGTTTAGGGATGACCGCCGAGCAAGTGACTCCATCCAGTGTGGGGAATGCCGGATATCACGGGGAGGGGGGGGGGGGGGGCACCATTCACGGACGATTTTGCGTAGCCACTTTCAACATAGGTTTGGGCTATCTACTTAAGCTCTATCAGGGATTGCTCTTGCGTTGCCCAGCCGGCCGTCTTCGTGTCTGATCAACTTCCTGCTGAACGGGCGTCCCGTGATGCTGGAGATGCCACGCAAGGCGGGCGGCAAGATGGCGTCGCACCTGCTCACGGCGCACAACAACGAGGTGTTCATCCACACGCTAGCCACGGCCCGGACTGTGCTCGAAGACCCCCCTTCCATCAGCGAGGGGTGCGGGGGAAGGGTCACCGACTATCGCATCACGGTAAGCTAGCCCGAAGCAACACACTTGTCGTACACATCTTGTTGTGGCTCACTGAACCCTAGTGGTCACTGATAAAAACGATCACTGGAACCCAGATGTTCTACCTCCCAAAGTGCAACCGGTGGGCCGAAACATTTGGATGTGAAACTAGCTGCCACGAACACAACACATATTTCTCCAGACATGTCACAGTAAGGGCTGCCATCTTGAAGATGCACGGGAAGAGACATGCAAATTGAAATGTGTATGCAAGCGGTGCGGCGGTGATTATGATAATAAATAAAACAAACTTTTGTTAAAGAATATATACACCTAGGAATACCTCTTTGTACTATGTTACCGCAAGAAGTCAGCTAGAGACTTAAGTCCCAAGAGTGCTTCCAGCTCTTGATCGGTGATGTCGCTATTGTTCAAGTTGGTAGCAAAGGGAATGGGAGCAGTCCTATAGCACTCTTCTGAAAGCAAACGCTTGCACGCTCTAAAGTCGCAATCTAGAATTGAAAAACAAGAGAAGGAAGCAAAAATGAACCATAATGCCATTCCAGGCCCCACATGCGATTCTTAGTTAAAGGGGCACACAACCCGTTTTACGACTTTTCGGCTCCAGAAAGACAGTTCCGAGGCGAAAACAATCGTACACGCGGTTATTAGCGCCGCTCAGCGTATACCCGCCCGCAGCGCGTTGAGCGAAAAGAGTGACGTCAGCTTATCTCAGGCAGTGCCATGCTACGCGTGCTACAGCAGGCAGCAGCCTCAGTTTGTCACTTGCACTGGTGAAGTTCGGCTGCTAATTGGACTAAATATGGTATTTTGCTCGGTCTTCGGGTGCTACAGATTCAACGCATCACTGTCATTAATTAAATTTTGAGAATATCGATGTTCGGTTATGCAATGTGTGTCCCTCCCTAACTTTATGCACTGACTCGGCTTCAGAGCAACACAAGCTCTCGTGATCAGTGAGCATGGACACACTACGATTACAAGTACACCAACTATTGTTGCCTTTTCTCCCTGATAAAACATTTACAGATAATCCGGCGCGAACGTCTTGTATTAATGTTATATTCTCGATTTCACTGTCAGAATACTCCGGTTCGAATTGATACGGCTGGATCACTTCGTCTGCCATGACTGTACTATACGTACATGTGAACTCATCAGAATCTTTGTTTCGACTAGCAAGCATGGACATTTTATCATGAAGTTGACACAGCAAACCTAATTTTAGCTCGCTCTCCATAATAGCAGTCAAAGCTCAAAACACCCATTGCTAAAACTCTACGTCTCCGAGCAGCAAACGGAGCTAGCTGGCGCGCCGGCAGCCGCACGCCGGCTAGCCAGCATAGTAGTGATATAGTGACGCGGCTGCGCGCAAAACGAAAATATCAAAATTCGGTGCTTGCGATTTTTTTTTCCAAGTTGCAACATTCACGAATCCATCACACGAATCCATCCCAACACGTGCTAAATGGTTTAAAAACACATTCAAACTTATTTTTTCCATCTTTAAGCTATAGGCCCAAATATACAACCTACCTAGCATTTACAAAAGCCTTCATGCTGTTAGGACTTCAGGGAGTTATCCAAATGTGCATTTGAAATATAAATGTACAAAAAATCGTTACTTAACTGGCAAAAGTATTGCACTAACCTCTTGTCAAGTAGCTGAATAATAATTGTTTGAGTGAAATGTGATCCGTATCAGATAAGAGGCAACGGCCGATTTTCACGCAGGACTTTGGCGAGTTTATGCGGCGCAACCGCATAATCCCGCTGCGAATGCCATCGGTGGGCGTCGGCTCTGCTGGAAGTGTGTCCCCTCTCGAGGGGATGAGAGCCCGCATCGAGAGGCACACCAAGAGCTGGCCCATGACCATCTCCTCCACCTTCATCTTTAACCTCAAGAACGTGAGTTGACCTGGACTGTGCCGAGTGCAAAACCAGGTGGAAATTTAACAGTCAGTAATCCACCAAACGCTGGCGAGGCCTCCCTATAAGAGTATCCTCAAAGGACCTCACCGAGGCCTCCCATCTTGACTTTGAAAAAAATCCCATGCAGTTTGGGTGGATGACAGGGCAAAAAGTATAACGACGGATATATGGTGCTTAACATAGATAGTTTAAGCCAATTTGACTAATCCCTTTAACTGCTGAGTTTCTCATGGTGCATCAGAGCAGCTTTGCTGTTTTTTTCCCCTAGCCATGCATTTCCTAGCCATGCGGTCACATTACAAGTACCAAAACAACTGACAGAAGGTGATATATTTTGTCAATAATATTTGCCAAAAGAGTGCATGCAACTCAAAGTTTATATAGTTCATTTCTAGGATGCAGGAATAATTGAAATGTATGGCAAGTGTCTGAGTGTGTATAGACGGGCGTAGCGCACTGATCACGGCGCTGTACACCCGGTACACCTGGGCATGGCAGTTAAAGGAATGGGTTGACTCGTTCGTTAGTGAACGCTGTCACCGTTTAGTTACCTTATTAAATTCCTTTCCCTTTTCAGTACATAGAGCCCCTGCCAACGCTGATGGTGAAAGAACATTTGACAAGGGAAGAAGTTATCCTATGCAAGCAGGTGATCTTCGCGCTGATGACGCTAGAGGCCAAGAACGAATCGCTGCAGACACCCAACACGGGGCAGCGCGGGAAGGGTCCCAAGAGGTGTGTATCCCTTGGAATTTTTGTCCCCTGAACGACCAAAATGCCAAATGTCTGATCACAGAGGATGTTAGAGACTAGAGATGACATCTGTCAACCACTAATTGCAATTGGTTGTGATAGCAGTTGCCATTTTTTATGAATCACTATTTGGCCACAGTACCTACTGATATTTATCAATTTTCATATTATTTATTTCCCTGAAAGGACCATTTACCACTTAAAATTAAATTTTACCATAGATTCGTAACTATAATATGAATAGGAGTCGTCGTATTTGAAAGAATTTTCTGAAAGGATGGATTTTTAATTAATAATCTAAGATTTCTGGCGTTCCGCGCGACGCGATCTGCGAGACTGCGATGATTCTCTTGTACAGTTTCACTATCCCCTCCCACCATTCCTAGCGCTGTCCCTGCCGCTACCGCTCGGTCCGGCACGCTCAGAGCGGCACTGCACAATAAATATGCAACGTGCTAATTACATACTTGAGGTAATCCGCTTACCGCGGCTAAACGGTTGGTCCTATCAACGTGCCAAATTATTTCAACTCAGAGGAAGGATGGAGGACTAAGCGCTCAAATTATTTGAATGATATTGGACCAGAGGTTTGTCTAGGTGCTAAGGGTCGAAAAAGCGCTACGTGTTAAACCTTATGGGAGTTGTTTTTCTAAGCACCTACGCCGAAAAACGCGGACTTTGGTAACTTCTGCACGGATGGCCGTAGACACAAGAAGTTTTTTTTGCTGCCCAAAGGCCTTTATTAAATCATCCGAATCGATGATGAAAATTAATTTCAAGAGGTAAAAGGTCCTTTAATATATTTTTGGTCACACTTTTGGGCATTGGTGAACTGTTGTCTATGCTGTTATAAATGGATCTTAAATATGTCATTTCAAAAACACAAGTGTCTACTTAAAACAAAATATGGGTTTGGAAGGGGTAGGAAAAGAGAAATATCGGCTAAATCCTGCCACTATAAATAGCTGCTTCTCATTCTAAGTAAATCATATGGTTTTGTTTCTACCTAGCAGGGCTTTGAACCGTAATATTTTTTCGTTTCGGTAATGGTTACGGTTCGGGAAACTATTTCTGTTCGGTTTTCGGTTCTGTTCGACCAAAAAAGTTCCCATTCGGTTCCCCTATTTTTTGCGGTTTTTTTCGGTTCAGAAGGAAAATTGGCTCTTATCGTGTAGGCACCCAAAATAGCATCCCTGTGGTGGAGTTGCACTGAACTAGGTATACATTTCTGAATGCTGACGACATGTCGTCACTTGCCATGCCCTAAATGAAGCAGAGATACAACTGCAAGTGCTTGAAATTGTGTTTTACAAGGGAAATATTGCTGATGTGACAATTAGGACTAGGGACATGATAGTTTACTTTCAGTGTGCACCATGACCCAT
Organism: Nemoura dubitans; assembly: GCA_921293005.1. Lineage (NCBI taxonomy): Eukaryota > Metazoa > Arthropoda > Insecta > Plecoptera > Nemouridae > Nemoura > Nemoura dubitans. The sequence continues at coordinate 7,600,832 of OV121073.1, forward strand.
TCGTCATTACAACAATAGCCACCCGTCCGATCCCCACTCTACCAAATGTATAAGGTCTCTTGATAATCACAGCGAATTTATTTAGCAAAAATCACTGTTTCCTTTGATGGTTTTCTTGGCATTGAATGGGTTTAAGCTTTGGGTTTATGCTTCTTTGCATTGTTTGATATATATATATTTTGAAGGAGTTCTCAGTCAGAAAGCAGAAATGAGTAGGTATACAAAAAATACGTTTTTAATACAAAAAAAGGTTAATAAGTCAAACAATTTTACAGGCAAAATTCCCCAAATCGTGAACCGAAATGAACCGAAAAAAAACCATTATGAAATTTCGGTTTCGGTTTAGGCCACTTTTTATTATTTCGTTTCCGGTTCGGTTCCGGTTTGGCTGAAAATTGCGGTTTTTGGTTTCGGTTTGGCTCAAAGCCCTGCTATGTAGTATGTTTTTGTGCATTCGACTATTTCCTGGGCAGGAAAAGAGCTGGGTAAAGAGCATACCAGATGTACCATTTTGGACTTAATGAACTATTTGATGAGGAATTGTTCCAGAGAGGAACAATATCGGACAATGTGGCAAGAGCTAGAGGCGTTTGTGAAGGCCCATGGCCGCTCGGATGGTCACAATCAGGTGATCCACTGCTTGCTGGAATGCCGTAACAAGACCGACCATGAACTGGTTCTGAAGCTTGAGAAGAACAACAAAGACGACAAAGTTGAGCTTGATCAGGCTCTCATGGAACTTGAGTGAGTATTTATCTTTATTACCGACCCTCAAGAGGCCATTTATTAACAATTTGTTTTGTCTGTATACCATCTTTGACTTCGGTCAAATCACGGTCAAAGTCTCATGCTTGGTTGCACGCTGTAGGCCAGCAGTACTCAACCTTTTTCTGTTCTGGGCCTGTTTTCTGTTCAACTCGGTGAGTGTGTGAACTTGATATATGAAATTTAAAATGCACAATCTATACAATAAATGGTTAAGACCATACCATGCGTGTATTTAATGCAATTGCCTACATGGTATTTAACACTTTCTACAGCTTTTTATAACATTTAGGGTTAGGGGGCTCAGCCACCAAGACAATTTTGATTTAAAGTCATTTTTTGTGCAAGTCAATGTATTTGCAGAAATTTCATGAGCCTAAAAGTACCGAGTTGGCCTTCACTTTAGGGAGGTCGTAGGGCAAAGTGGAAAATTCAGAGCCATTTATTTGCACAGAAATGCATGCTGATGTTGGTATTTGATATTTACCAATACATGTGAATGAGGGCCGCAAAAAGAAGAGTGCTGAGCCACAGGTTGATTACTATTGCTGTAGGCTGTTAAGAAAGATTTTTGGGAATTTCTAATTTTATCTACCTCAAAATTTTAAATGTATATTTGACAATGCCAGATTGGCCAAAATGATCACCATTGTTAAATGATTGTTTGTTGATTGTTTGTGGTGTACACCGATTCTGTAAAAATAAGTAGTATTAATATTATATCATTAATGCAATTTGCAACAACGGTTCTCTCCGGAACAAAACCGGGATTAGGGATTAGTGGTAGAAGTTTCTGTCTGCAAGGCTCAACTAGACCGTGCGCCAAAAATAAGTTGAAATTATTTCTTCTTTTATGAGCCGCTCAGCCTCGCTCCTTTGGAGGTCCCCTATCTAACCCGACAAAACGGGAAGAATGTGTGCCTGAATATCTCAGTGGTAGATCACCCAATCGACAATCGACGGGTCCCGGTTTCGTATCCCGGTTCAGTAGCACTTTTTCCCAGCTTCGTCTTCCTTCTATTGTCAAGAATGGTTGCACCTTGCAGGCTGGTGGGCAAAGGCGACAGCACAGAGAGTTCGCGGGCATCAGTGATCCGTGCCACCACGGACAGCCCGATGTCTCCTCCAGCTAGCGGGTCCACGGCACTCCTGTCCCGACCCAGGCTGGCACCCAGCATCTACTCGGGGCCCAAATCTCTCTACGACCTTATCGTCGCGAAAAGTGCTGCTGCTAGTTTGGCTGCCAGGTTAGAGTGTTCTGCCAGCTGAAATTAATCTGTGGTTCTGCTTTAAAAATTCGGCTCTTCATTGAAAAAATGTCGAAAGTCTAGACAATAGGGAGGAGGGAAAGCTGAATTAAAGTTTGTTTAATTTAAAATCATACTCTGCGCTGCAACCAGGCGCGTAGGAACGCTTTTCAAGTTGGGGGGGGCAAGCTGCAAGACAGACAGTGGTGAAACCCGGACTGTGTGTGGGGGGGGGGGGGGCTATATTTTTAAAGCAAATCTGAGGGTTTAAGATAAAATTGCAGCCTGGGAACATGGGGGTAAGAAATATACATTTAGAATACTTAATTTAAAGATATCAAATTAACGCATTACGAAAATTACTATCACGTTTTCTGTGATGCCTGTAAATATCGCACATCGAATACAGCAGAGCGTCTTGCCGTGGCGAATTCCAGCTCTACACTAGCAATACAAAATTCTTCCTCTCCCTCTCCCAGTCTGGGTGCATGTATGACTCATACTATAACATAAACAGTGTTAGTAATGCATTGCTGCTACTGCTATAGTCATATTCCTGGAAGTGATTTGTTTTTTACGAGTCAAAAGATTTCGTTCAGCATCAGCTAAGCAGAAACACTAGGTATACTCAACTCTGAGCAGCAGACAAAATGAATGATTTCAACTATAAAATTTGCCCCCCAGTTGCCCCCCTATGCCTAAAAGTGGGGGGGGGGGCATTGCCCCCCTTGCCCCCCCCCCTGTTTCTACGCCAGTGGCTGCAACTCTAGCAGTCAATGCAAGGTGGTGGCCCTTACTGTGGCATATTGCTTCTTTTTTTCTTTATTCTCTTTATTCTCTTTCTCTTACATATTAAAGTTACCTATAGTTGTACATGTATTCGTAACTAAGGAGACTAACTAAGAAGTATTCCTTACTGAGTATTCAAAGGTATATATTCATAACATGCATTCTATACTCACATACATATTAGGTATTCCTTACTTATACTCCAGGCAACGTAGCTCAAAAAGACCCCTAACCCGGAACAAAGTGCAAGAGTTTTGATTTTTAGTGTATCTTGTTCAGAAAAATTAGCTGATTATGCTCTTAAAAGCCGAGAAAAAAATTACGATGGGAAATTGCCTAAAATTAGGCTCTAATCCAAATTATTCAAATTTTTATTGATTTTTTAGGCAATAGTATGGGAAAGTACAATAGCATAAGTACAACAGCTGGGGGAATTTTCAAAAGGTGCCTAAAAGTGCCTAAAATGACACTTTTTGAAAATTTCCCTTGCTGTTAGTTTTCAAAGTACAACAAAAAAAAGCATCCGCCACTCAGCAACTCTTTAACAGCACGTGTATTTTTTTTCTCAAAAATGTTTGTTAATATTTGTGGCCAGGACCCGTTCTATTTGAATATGAAATTTATGCTAAAATCGACCAAAACGACAACCGTTTATCTCTCTTTTAATCTGCCATTATTGTGTATTGGAGTGCAAGTGATCTGGAAATGGAACTGGGGAATCATGAAATCATTAGGAATGCAAAAAAAAAAGAAAAATGTGATATCATGCTGTCTCATTTTTGGTCCTTGTGTTCCCTGAATCGAAAAGATTTTGCGTTAGATAATGATCTTAAAACGCAAAAAATTTCGTGGTATGCGCACCCCGCCCCCCGCCATAAATTCGATCAATTTTAAACTGCCCTATTTTGCACAAGGCATTGTTTCTGCACGCCACAGCCCGGAGTGTAGTTGTATATTGGATTTTTAAAAATTATCTGCCCCCCCTCTCTCCTCACATCCCCACATCAGTAAGAAAATGTCCTGGTTTTTTAGTTAGAAAATGTGGTCAGCCTATACTGAGAGAAGATCAGAGTTCAAATTCCTGATCATCTACTCTTAATGCAGTGAAGACTCTAAAATGATATGCAAAACACTTGAATTTTCTTTCAGCCACAGTACCTGTCCAGTGTGTTGTGCATTTCTATTTGCTTTTCCTCCACACTTAAAGATTGTATTATTTCATTCAAAGCACAATCACATACCTTTATCAGTGACCAGCAAGTATTTTAGTCCCTGGTTGTATTTTCAGCCGCCCACCGTTTGCTGGCATGTTGCGTTCGGAGCCAAGTGCTACTGGCGGTTCGATCACAAAGCTCTACGCTACGTTCGACCACGAGCCCAAGCTGAAAGGGCAGCCCGCCGACGGGTAACTACAGCGTCCGTTTCTGGATATTGCATGCATGAGTTACACGACACCCCAAAAGTGGAGCAACTTCAAATCGGAGGCCCCCGCAAAAAAAAAGTGCAAATTCTCGAAAACAAAATACGTGCCCCCACCTGCACACGCCGACCACAGTCAGCTAACTGGCTACCTTAGTTTAATTTCGGATTCAAGGGACAAACAAAATGTATACTACCTATTTATGGGAGTTTGTTCTGTGGATGTCCACTTCATCCACTGAAGTTGGTATTTTCACATTTCGAACACCATTGGGTTATCTCAGTGTTGAGTGTAGCTTTCCTAGAAACGGGTACAGCAGGAACAAACCCCTGCCTTAGTCCTGACGCTTCTCTGGTAACTCAACAAATATATTTTTAAATTTTATGAAATTTCAAGGAAATAAAAAAAGCGTGTATTGGTAACTTCTTGGTAATAACTTGGTAAATTCATGAGTTACTCTTCGAGACCCCCTGAGCCTGAGTCCCCCAGGCATTGGCCATGCTGGCTCCCTGTAGTTATGTCCCTGTTCTTTTCTTAAAATTTGTTTATTATAATACCCATAGATAGGGTTTTATCTGTATAGCAATGTCGACATGCCAAACTGTGGATTATGATGAATTTTTGCACACATAGGTAGCTTTATGTAATAGTAAAAATCTCATCACAACAAGCATCACTCTTCAGCTTTTGCTTGGATTTTATGTATGAAATTTATGGTTATCAATTGTCATGATGGAAGATTTTCATGATAATTTTCAAAATAGTAAAATAGGTACAACATTTCTATCAGCTAATTGCAATCTAATAATTTGTATGGTCTAGTGTTTCTTTCATGGCCAAGAATGTATGCATGGATAATATAAAGGATGGAATAGGAGTTCTTTTTTGCTTACACTGATACAGAATAGAATATGACCACAGATATATGACTAATGAATGAAGATGAATAATGATGATAAAGACAAAGCGACTTCGCGTTTTTTGCATGCGTTTTGTTTTCAAAACCAAAAGTAAATTCTACTGCTTTCTACACTACTAAAAACTGCATTTGTTCACTGCAGCCTACCTTTAATAAGGATATTGTTTCACTGCAGCCTACCTTTAATAAGGATATTGTTCTGCATATTGCTGACAGCAGACTTCTGATAATTGGTAATTTCCAATTTCTAGTAATTGCTACTATGTACTTGAAAATGATCTAAAGACTAAGATCCAATTGGGCAGAGGGTTAAGCAAGTGTCGTGAGAAAGAAATATAACAATTTCAGATTTTCCTTGTTCATGGAGAGAATTGATTCTGTGCATTTAGGATTAATTACAAGCAATGCTTTCCTGCACTGTACTGGGGGGTGAATTACATAATATTTTCAGCCTTAATATAAGAGAGCTGATTGTCGTAACTTTACGACCAGAGTTATAGATAATTTTAAAATTCATCTAGATAAAGATAACAATAACTTTTTTTATCTAGATAACAAAAAAAGATAACAGTAGCAAAACTATCTAGATAAAAGATGAAGATAACCAAAATTTATCCAGATAATCCAAAAAAGATAAAAGATAATATCAAAAAATAAACATCCATCCTGAAAACAGCAAAACTGTCGATTTCGAAGAGAGATTTTCTTACTTTCTGCACGCTTCCAAAGAGGACTACAACATTCTGACCAGGCTGTGCTGAATGGCGTCAGAGACATACACAGACAGCAGTGGAGAGGACAATGTTGTCGGAGAGATTGATTTGACAACCCATTTTTTTTAGATAATTATTTTGTTATCTTAGATAAATCGTAAAGATGACAAATTATTTTATCTAGATGAAGATAAAAGATAACATGTGCTCAAGTTATCTAGATAAGATAAAAGATAACAAAAGTATCTAGATAATTTATCTAGATAAGTCACAACTCTGTTTACGACAGTGCTAAGATGAACTTAGATGGTGGTTAATTTGGTATTACAGAAAGATTTTGTCACTTAAGTTGTCGTAAGGCATCCATTGATTCAGTCTGACAGATGCGTTATGCATGGTCGCCAGAGTTGTTGTTTATTTCTACGCTTTCTTTCAGTGGTTTTGATGGCTCAAAAAATTTGAGTAGTTTGAATAGCTGTGAAAAATTCATCATTTATTTTCAAATTTGACGGAGTATCTTGTTTATTAAAGTTTAGGCATGTGCAACATTGTTTTACAAATGATTGTTAATGAATAATGATCATAAAGCAAACATAATAAAATACGTCAAGAAAAAGCGATATTCATGCTAAGATTGTTTGTGACATGACTGCAAACATCCACCCCTAACTTAAGGCTGAATTTAAGAATACGCAACAATGAAAAAAGCTTCTGTAATACATATATGGTTTGCCGTTACTTTAAGATAAGAAAGCTATTTACGCTAAGACTTTGTTCTGTAATTCGCCCCCTGGAGTACATTACTAAGAAACTACTTGTAAATATTCTAATAGTGGTTCGGTTGGGATATTCCTCTGCACCAGTGCACACCAAATCATGTTCGATTGGGAGGTCCTGCAATGACAAGTTTTTGATGATGTAGGCCAGTGTAGTCTCCTCACCTATCACTTCACCTCCATCCAAGATGGACTACAGAAAAGATGTGTGGCATAAATGCGTTTATAGAGGAAACAAAAGTGTAAAAAAAACCAAATATCAAATTTGCCATTTTCCAGCTACACTGGCCAAGAGAGTGATGTCAACGCCATAACAGACTTATTAAATCTTGTTTATTCTTTTTTTCAGAGATACTGGTGAAGCTGTGTGAAGGAGCCTTCTTTTCCCTGCTATGATGATGAGTTTCTAAGTCTGACTAATGATTATACCTATACCTATATATATATATAAGGTGCATGTGCAAATAAACCGTACTCTTTAACAAAACTCAAAGTGAAATCCATGCATTATGATGTTTTTTTCCTTATTTAGATTATAACCAGCCGGGCGATGAACCGGTTCATGAACCGACGATCGCTAGAAGTTGCGGGTCACTCTGATTGCAACTGAGAAGGAAACAATGTTTTTTTTTGTTATCACAATAGTGACAATAGAAGTGTCCCTAGCAAAGGGGAGGTGCAAGAAGTTTTCTTTATTTTCTCTTCTAGCAATAAAATTATGTGTTTTCGGTCAGTGGGGATCCATAGAATTGCATCCAAACTTGCTAGAGAACAAATGCATGACCTTTGCAAAGCAGGTACTGATAATAAAACTGGTTTATCAAAACGAGCTTTTTCCCCATCAAAGCAAATGACCATGTCTTGTGCTCATACCATGTAATCTAATAAGTACCTATCAGTGTACCTAAACTGAATTGTACATAGAATCTATTTTAATAAACTGTTGATGTTGAGACCAATGTCTGTCAATTTTATTAAAATTTTTGTGATTTTCGCATTGTGTCTACTACTGCAGCCATCTACTACGCTCCACCACGAGCAACAAAAGTTTTGAATGTATTTTCTGGAAAAAAATTGGGTGCGTCACAGAATGGGTCTGAAAATAGTAACATACCGTAACTTTACGATTCTCCAACAAAGCAAATTGAATTTAGAACATCACTTGGTGACAAGAGATAGCAGGATTTTTGATCAGAAAGAATATTGAGGAATAGTGGTATCCACAGTCATAATTAACCAGCAGCCTAAGACCAAAACAGAATCAAAACAGGTGAAGAAACAAAACTGGTATTGAGAGAGAAGTAAACTTGGCTGGCAATTTCAACAAATTCCTCCACCAACATGATTCCTAGCCTTACGATCTGCAACAGCCGAGCAACTTCTTAGTGCCCATTTTAAAATGTCCTGCTAAATAGTTACACAACTGATCAGATACCTCTATTTTCATTTAACCTAGCAGACATTTTTAACCGGTCAGTGCTACACTCGCATCGGAAACCTCATCGGATATTGATTTGAGCCGTCAACTTGTTTGTACACAAGGGTTTTGCACAAAGTAGATATTATGCACACACAGCAGAATGAAAATATACTTTGGAACAGGGATCCGAACCAAAACCCGGAAGAACAGTTATTTCTCAAGAACCATTATTGGCATTGAAAATTATCTGCTCTTATTGGTTCTAAAAACATTGATATATTGTTCCTTTTTTGGATGATTTTTCCAGAGATCCAAAAAAAAGTGGAACCCACGAGAACCATTATTTTTGCAGAATTGGAACCGTATTCATGTTTTTTTTAGAACTGGAATTGCAACCTGTACCTATTTTTGAACTTAATGGATTCCTGATTTTTCAACCCATGCCCATCCGGCACAAGTTTTTTCCAAAACTGTAGTGCAGGTCATAGAAGGCAGCAAGAAAAAGAAAATATTGTCGATGGAAAGGGGTCAAAGGACAATGCTCACACTGGTTGCGACTGGGCTTCTTTTTGCAACTGTTGTAGCTAGGGATGTGAATTGACAGGTCAAATACTTTTTTGGTCAATTGACCGGGCAATTGACCGGTCGAATTCAAATTTCAACAAAATATGCGGTTTTATAAAAAAAAGGGGCTTGAAGGATGTAGGCTACAATGGGTGATTTTTGACAATACTGTATTAATAGGGTGTGATGGCCTCAACCCCGTGCGACATTAGGTTCTTTATTGTGTGCACGGGGTCGTAGGAGGTGTCGTAGGTGGAGCCCTCCTACATAGGTTCTTTTTTGTGTGTGGGTTGGAGCGGCTGGTCACAAATCTGTGGCTATTTGGACACGGGTTTCGAAACGAAATGACCTCAGAATATCACCGTGAAGTCAAGTTTCTCGCAAAGCCCTCGCAGTAGCTAAGGGGGCACATTCCCCAAATTTCATGGCAAAACCGTCGGGTAGCTACGTTTCTTGCGAAGTCAAAGGACCGTGTTTGGGGTTGGCGGCCGTATGCCTCAGGGGCGGAGCCCTTAGTCTATTGTAAACTTACAGGAAGACAGCAAGATGCAGTTATGCTATTGCTGCCACGAATCACATATTTCATCAATTAAAACACCATAAATAATGAAAAAATGTCAAGTGTATATTTTGGTCAATTAACCAGTCAATTAATTGTCCAATAATATTTGACCGGACAATTGACATGGTGCATCCCTAGTTGTAGCCCATACCTTTAGGATCCAGTAATTATTGTCATGCACTACCCAATTGCACAACGCTAAGAGTTATATCATTCTGAGAGGATTGGTGATATTGGTTTGAGCTAAGTAAGCAACGGGTGGTAAGAGGAAATATCAAAACAAGAGGCCCCTGTTTAGTATCCTGGCTCGGTTGGATGTTCTTCAACGGCATAGGATACTGGATGGCATTCCATGGTCATGCCTGCTTGTGGTGGGATTTATGGCAGAAAAAACATTCGATTCAAGTTATGATCAATTGTAGGAATTTATTGTTGTAGTTGCAATTATTGATGGTCCGTTCATATAAATGTTATGTGTGGGCTATCCGTTCAATTTGTTTAATAGCTTCTTTCAGCTTAACTACTAGATCTTGAAGTTGTTCCATGCTGCAAGTAAATTTTATACAATTTTTTACCTTCTCGAAATTGTTTAAAGCAATTCCAGCGCTTTCTGTTTGAAGTTGAATCAGAAACATCAAGTTGCCAATGCTGCTTATGCTATTTGATTGCACACAGTAATCTAACTTCCAATCTGCATCAACGATGTGAGCTGGATGCATTCCTATGTTTGATAGCAATGCTTGGATCTTTGATTTATTTTTCTGGTAAGCTGCAACAACCTTATTTTTACGTTGGCTTGGAAAATTTAGGCTGTCCATGTACACTGATAATGGACCAGAGTCAACATCGCACCTTGCAGCTTCCAAAAAAAATGACATTAGCGCAGCATAAGATTCCTTTCCTCCGTCACTCTGTATCTGAGATTGAACTGAAACAATATAACATTCAAAACTTCAGGAACGTTTTGAGTACAATGAATTCTTGTTATTAAAATTATGGGCGAGACAACTTACATGGAACTTTGTGTACATCAGTAATCAGTGTGATCGTGTCTGCCAGAATGTTTGAGAAACATTCGTCATTTATTGAGCAAGTGTTACCAAGCAGATTTAACCCTTTTACAACACTCGGTGACAATTCCATCTTACAAGAATCAGTTTCACCGAGACGGCAAAATTGACTTCGACTTGACAGCTAACACTACTACACGTGCCTCCCTCTGCCTCCCCATTGTTAACAGCACAACCGCTTTTCGTGAGCAACCGCAACGCCACAAGCGGCCACGCCACAACTCAACCAGCAACTGGCTGATTTGAGACGGCCATTTTTGTCGTCGATCGTTCTGTGTACGCTGTTGCGAGCGAGATGCGATTTCTGTGGTGATAATTTAACAAGTAAAGCAGTGTTTACAGAGCATATCAAGATGAGTATAACGAAAGTGGAAAACGCAGCACCCGTGCCAACTAAACCACCTAGCAAGCCGTATGGTAAAATTGTATTAACTCTGAAAAACTGCCTCTTACCAGAGGACAAGCTTTTACCCACTCCGTCGCAAGTCGACGGTTTGGATTATGATATTGAAATAGATCAGAGGATCTTAGGATGTGAAATGATCCAGACAGCTGGAATTCTTCTCAAACTGCCTCAGGTAAGTGTTTTCCCAGATAGTTTATCGGGGGGTTGTCAGGGAAGGTGTGAAGTTTCTCATGGTCAAAAATTTAAGGTTAAGAATGGACAGTTTTATGATGTTGTGCATTGTTGAAACGGTCATTATCATGTTGTCAAAGCATCCGTTTCAAGGCATGTTTGAACCATTGAGTTAAAGGCTATCAGCCATTTATAGCTTGCTTTTATTATGAATGCAAGGTAGGTAGGAATTGAGTCACTTTCGTTGTGTGCTTTCAGGTTGCAATGGCCACAGGTCAAGTTCTGTTCCAACGGTTTTACTTCTCAAAGTCATTTGTTCGGCATTCAATGGAAACTACCGCGATGGGGTGCGTTTGTTTAGCGTCAAAAATTGAGGAAGCACCTAGGCGAATTCGTGACGTTATTAATGTATTTCATCACATCAAGCAAATCAAAGGCCAAAAGTAAGTTGACTTAACCATACAATTTAGCTATAAATCTTTTCCTATTCCTTATAGCTGTGGAGTGTATTTATTGTAGCTTTTCCACGTCAGAACTAAATAGGTAGCTGTAGTTTTATTCCCAACACTGTCTACCTGTCTACTCCATACTACTGTTTAGTTAATTTGGAAACAGGCTGCAAGTATCCCATCAAGTCAATCTCGAAGCTTTTTGGATTATATTGCTTCTGGCAATCATTATTACATTTTTGTCCGATCTTTCTCTGTTCAAAAGCAAGTTAATATATGGATACCTACTGCTGCTGTTATTTTGCTTCCCTGATACATGGAAAAGTGGAGAATTTCCCAGGACGTCATGATAAGCTACAATTTACACACCAGACTTCCTTCTAGTTCTCACCATCACAATAGCCATGTTTATTTGTTTTGGTTCATACCATGACTCAATAGACTATTTTTTCATGTCACATTGATCCATTTTGCACCATACTTCTTCTATCCCAGATTTGCTTCATATTGTTACTTTAAAGGCTCGAGTGTTTTGGCATTACTAGAAACAGATAATATGTATACATTGACTAATCTAGGATAGCTGTACATGCTTGGGTAGATGTGCTAGGTACGCCTACCAAGTTAAATTGTTGGTTGCATACTCTGCTTGCTTTTAAAGTTGAGAGATGGCAGTGGAGGCCCAGTAGTTCGTCATTCTATTCTCTGAAAAGTAGAACACTAATAATACATGCAATGATTTATCAAAGAAGTCAATGCTGCACATTTTACCCTTTGTTAAGTGTAAACATGTGCAAATATTGTTAAAACAGAAAACTTACCTTCTTAACCAAGGTTCTGTCTGTCCTCTCTCAACTGGCAAATGGCCATGCATATTATGGGGACTACTTTTAACATAACAACTTCAAACAGCAGATTATATACATATTTAAATAGTAGCTTTTCTGCTGGCTCTTAAACCCTTAATTTTTGTTCCAAATTCGTCAGTTTTTTCTTTACCAAAAATCCTACCATATTGTGTTTGTGTTTAACAAAGAATCTGTACCCCGTATAAAGGCTCTGAATTACTAGACTTGAGTTCTTGTTAGTGGCCTGAGACGTTACGTTAGGTACCATACGAGTCAATAAAATGCGACCTACAAGCTAAGATTTGGTAAAGCATATTTTTTATGTATAGTTAACTTTTAAATGTAATATTTTTCTCTTTGCGTCATTTTCATTGTTGCCTTTGTATAAAATCTTTGAATTTGTCAGCGAACGTGCATAAGTTAATCCTTGCTGCGTTGGGCTGTGTGAGCTCAGTGGTGGCTGGACTCGGATTTCTTTTGCATTAGTGGAGGAGAATTGTTGGTAAATGTGATATTTTATTATTTGGTTTTTGAAACTAATTTTGAAATATTTCCATGCTTTTTTGTTGGTACCATACTGGAACTAAAAACTTAATTGATGGTTTAAAAATAGTTTCACAAAAATATTGTCAAATGGTCAGGTCTTAGTTACAAAGAATTATCAAAATGTAGGGTTTTTTAAAAATTTGGATCAAAATTCTGTAAAAGATAACTTTGTTGCAATGCAAAATTATAATCAAAGTCCAGCCCTGTAGTGCTCCACAGCCTTTCATTCAAGGTGTTCACATACTAGTTTATTTTAATTTTTAGATTTTTTTAGTGTTACTTTTTCACATTTTAAAATGCCGGCATCATTTCATTGGTAGCCATTGGTAGGCTAATTAAAATGTATTTGCTGATAAGGGACACACATTCTCACATTATGCCGGCCCTGATTGTGTACCTACATATTACTCCATTTTCAGCTTGTTAATCATATTTTTACCTTAGCCGTGTGTATTGAGCTAAGGACGGACCTGCCTTTTATGTGACCTTTGCTCAAAGTATTTTTTGTTATTGGTTTCCCACAGGATAAAGGAACCGTGGGTGTTCTGTGGTCACATTCACATGGAACAGTTAAGAGAACACCAGTCTGAGGTCCTTTGCCAGCTAGCACCCCAAGCAACATACAAGCTTGCCTGGACAAATGCTAGCTTGCGACACGAATTACAATGACAATTTTATGTGAGAGAAAAATCTGTGAGAGAAAAATTGTTCGCCGACTGTCTTGATTTTATTTAGCAAACATGTTGTGATGCCATTACTCGTCTGAGGTCTCTGGACATTTGCTCAAGAAGCTTCTGTCCATTATTATTGCTACCTATTTGCTATTTTTAGATCACAAATCTTGAGTAGGTGTGTTTTGAATTTTCTCTCAAAACTCATCGAACGCTGTTGTTAACAATATTCATTTGGTAACAAGCAAAGCTGCGTAACCTTCCAAAGGTACTTTTAACAAATTTTCAGTATGGCTGCATGACCATTGACGATTGTTAGGTTTTTTATTTTTAACGGGTCAGTGTTTCATGCTGCAAATTAGGTTTTAACTGTTAATCTCTGTGCGTCTTTCGGTAAAACCAAGGTGTGGGTTACGCCGTTTTGTCATAATGTCTTCTTATTATTATCTTATTCTTTATCATTAACTATGTTTAATTTCAACCCTCGACTACTATCAAGGTACTTTTTGGGATTTGGATTAGTGCTTAACCCGTAGCAATAATGGCAATGAGGTTGTGCTACCAAAATTGTACCTATCTCACTGCTATCCTTTCAAACGCCTTTCAAAAATTCAATTTTTGAGTGTGGCACGGGTTTGTCGATCGATTTGTTCCACCATCGGTGCTCATGTTTGTTCGACTTTTAACGCAATTCTTACTTAGTGGCCTTTTGACAAATTTTCAACTTTTTGTAGGTGCATGGTTATCTTCCATACAGACCCGGGGTATAGTTTCTAGTTACCCAACATTTTGTAATTCAGAACCATCTAATGTGCTAGATTTCAAGGAATTTAACTTAGGTACAAAAATGAAAGCGTTTTCATTTCGTTTGGTTTACAGTGTACCTACTTGAATGTGCATTCTAATCCAAATTTTTGTACAAATTTAAGTAGCTCATGTGTTTTCCTGTTGGTATCTAGAAGTATATTTCTTCTGAATTTTACTATTGGTATGTCATCTTTTAACTTCTTTTCCAAGTGGAGAGTGAGTGTCAATGTGTCTTGAGCTGAAGGTGTGGTAAGTTTTAACATCTTGTTAAGCACCATTATTAGCTTGATTCAAATTCATAAATCGTCTTCTGGCTAATGAATGAGAATTGTAAGTGACGTTTTAGGTTTTGAAAGACTTTGTTCATGAGTTTCCCTTGGAACATGCAGTGCCCTGAATGGTTTCTGAACTTTGCTTCGCTACTGAAGAACACTCTTTCGATCGGCGGGGTAAGGTGGTAATGTACCGGTTGAAAGCGACATAATTGATGAAATGTTTTCATAACCATAGTTCTTTTATGGTCCATTGGTAAGTTGGATTGTAATGGGACCCATAATTTATAAAATGCCAAAACACTTGACCTCCTTGTGATGTACCGGTAATTCGAGGCACTCACCATTGTCAGAGCCAAGCCAAAAGGGAATATCATGGAAGCAGATGCTCTTACATAGAATCCTGAACATTAATTGTTTGCAATAGTTGGATGCAAGATATTTATATATATATATATATATATATATATATATATATATATATATATATATATATATATATATATATATATATATATATATATATATATATATATATATATATATATATATATATATATATATATATATATATATATATATATATATGTATGTATGTATGTATGTATATGTATGTATGTGTGTGTGTACATGTGTATATATATTTTTTTAAATTTAAACTGGAAGGCGGAATAATTAATATAAGGGGTTCTAGGCTGCATTCAAATACTGCTCCATCTAACCTTTGCTTGGCAATGGCATGTCGTTCCTGCTGACGTTTTCACACGTGTTTCTTGTTTTTGTGTGCTTGCAGAACAATATCTCCCATGGTCCTGGATCATTCCTATATATCATTAAAGTCACAGGTAATCAAGGCAGAAAGAAGAGTTTTGAAGGAGCTAGGATTTTGTGTTCACGTTAAACATCCTCACAAGGTAATGTGCTCATAATTATACACTGGCAATATTCTCTGAACACTTTTCCAGCTTTGGCTCATATTTCATATGCAATTATTTTTTTGCAGATAATTGTGATGTACCTGCAGGTGCTGGGCTATGAGAAAAATTTGGCGCTAATGCAGCTGGCCTGGAATTACATGAACGATGCACTACGCACAGACTTGTTTGTGCGTTACCAGCCTGAAACTGTAGCGTGTGCTTGTATTTACCTTACCAGTAGAAAGCTAGGGGTCTGCCTACCGAAAACTCCGCCTTGGTTCAAAATCTTCAAAGTAACTGAGAAAGACCTTCAAGATGTATGCTACCGTATACTGCGCTTGTATCGGAGAGCGAAGGTAAGCATAAGTCGCCCCTCGCACAACTTGTTATAAATGCAAGCAGGTGATGCAGGATACCTCAAGTTACCGGTGTCAATGTTTTCCCTTCGTGTTGCAGCCCAATGCCGAGGAACTGGAGAAAAAAGTGGACAACTTGCGACGAGACTACCAGGACGCTCGTTCGAAAGCTCGCAACAATTCCAACCCGTCTGGAGCAAACACCCCAGCGAGGTCACCTACCCCTCCGGCCAACCACACTACTGTGAAATCGCCCGAAAAGAAAGAGAAGCGTCCTCTTTCGCCGAGGTATTGAGGAGTTAATGTTCTCACACAAAAATTAAGTAATTACGTCAGTAAAATGTAATATGTAAACAATACTATGTTCTGTCTTATCTCTTCAGAAGGACCAACATAAATCCAAACATGGAGAATGAAAAGCGAAAAAGCCGCACAAAGTCACCAGCCCGCAGTCCTATAAACTCCAAGCACAATAAGAAAAGTAAGTTGGTACTCGGAAGTCTGAATGAAATTCCCAGAATTTAATTCCTCTAACTAACTTCTCTCTTGCAATAGGTAGTAAAAAGGTTCGTCAAAGGTCGGGTTCGAGATCTCGGTCTCGATCGCGCGACGTTGACCGGAAATCGAAAAAAGGAATTAACCATAACAAACGTCGCAGTCAGTCGTCGAGGTCTCCTAGCTTGACGCCCCAGCACAACAGGCATTCCCGGAAAGCCATACGGTGAGAGCCCGTGATCATGTACCTGACATTTGGCCGGCCAGGTTTTTCAGCAGAAGACGGCCGTGCTCATGTTTGAATCTGTTCCAGGGACCGAGTTCGCTACCGATCGAGGTCACGCAGTCCAAAGCGGAGATCCACTAGCTATGACCGGTATGATAGCAAGTACGATAAATCTAGGAGCAAACGCTTGCCCCGTCTCCGGGATGGTTTACGGATAAAGGATAATAGAAGATGATGAAATTCTTTGGCCTACTGACCACGCTCTAATTTATCTGCCTGTGCCTCGAGCATGTTGCTGAGAGCCAATCAATGTGTACATACATTTGTATATTTATCAGAATCCATTAAGACAGTGAATTTAGCAATATGTGTTAATGAAGCCGTTCTGGCATATGAGAAACCAGACGATCGCGGATGGCAAGGTGGTCGCTTCGATAAAGGTATATTTTCCACGTCAATTTCTGTTTTTAATTTCCCTTCATTCGTAAAAGCTGGGCTATCAGCTGGTATCGGCAGTTCTTTGGCTCAAAAAGAATTGTTAACACCAGGTGTTGATGATTAGAATTACTTTAACGATCCGACCACCTCTGTGCATCACTTAATGTTAGTTGGATTTCTTGTACTGTACCTAAGTGTGACTCGGAAATAGCTGTCAATTTATAATGGCTTGATTGATGGCCTCGAGTCTACACACACAAATGTTATTTTTTTAATGTGCTCATCATATTTCAGTCATCAAACCATGGGATAGATACATACTGTATATTATGCTCATCCCTCCAACATGTTAGAAGATTCTTACTAATCTGAGTCTTCAAGTCTATAACCAGCTCAAAATAGTTATAACTTTTGTAAGTTCTAGAAGGACCCATTGTTTTGATAACAATATTGTTTTTGGAAGGGGCAGCCTAATCTCACGCCATAATCATTTTCATACCAATTTATCGTTTGCTGTTGATCATTTTCTGTAAACTTGACATTCTTTTTGTGTAAATTATGTTACTCTACATGTAAATCAATCTAATATCTAATACAAAATTAAAGAGGAACAGAATTTACCCTGTAAATTTTGACTTGAAACGTCCCATATCTTGGTTGTGGGTACCATTGAGAGGCTGTCGTTGGCTGTGCCGTTCTTGTAAATCATGCTACAAAGTGGCTGAAGACAGAATTTGTGAGATGTCATGGAAATACTGCAATGTCCATTCGACTATTTTGCTGACTCGACATTTGTACATGCATACAACACATTCTGTGACAATCACTTGATGAACTCCAGTTAAATTAAATTTGATTTTTCTCTCATATCCATACTTAAATTGTATTTTGACATTGTATGCAGCTTTTATTCAGCCCTTTAATGTGAATTTCTGGCTCAATGCATTCATATGTTTATCATTTTTCTCTGTGTTCCAAAATCAAAATAATTGTAAAAATGTTGGGTGAGGAATGAGAATCAGCAAAAGGCTGGATAATAACTGGAGAAGAGAAGTACGACAGGCTGTGGCTGGTTGATACAAGACAAAAACTTGTGGACCTGTTCAAGGCAGCCCAGCAGGAATCACTCGCTTGGGCTGGCTTCTTAATACTTTCGATTAATATTATGTGGAATCATTGTTTTCAAATCATCACTTGTTTGTGTCTGTCTTGAAAATATTCATGGTTGCCTCGGCTTAAAAATAAAGTGTTCTTAAGGCAATATTTACCTCCTCAACATACAAAAATGGAGTTGGTTTTCCTAGATTAAAAAGACCGGTTACTCAGTTTTGTTCTAATGCCACATGCACATGAGAGCAATCAAGTCACTTACCTTGAGTTTTTTTGTCTAATCAAGAGGATTGCCAAGGAGATGGAAACCCTGTTCTTTAATGTGATTGACGATAAATGGCACGCTCTCTAGGGTTGTCCAAGTTCACAGCGTGCTCCTACTAAGGGATGGATGTGGACACAAATTTCATCTGTGATGTGGAGTGATATTTTGTGCATTCAATTCTCAGTTTGATTATTTATCTGAAGCTGACATTTATTAGAGCAATTTAAGCAGTATAATACCATACAATGTTTTGATACAATGCTACGAACTGTTATGTTCATCTCAAGAGACCTAAAGGCTTACATGTATTTTTCTTTAAAAGTTACTTGCCAACTACATCCTGGCTTAATAAAAATTGTAGTATAAAGATGAAAAAACGAAATTTTTGCAGACATGCCCACAACCTTGAACGATACTGCCATCTCAGCTGCCACCTGTTTGCCGAATTGACTTGCGAGAAGAAGTCCTACAGGGTCAAAGTGTTCTCATTGAAACGAGTTGGTTAGGAGCAGTATCTGTATGGCATTGCATTATAGTATACTTATTTATAATAAAATCAAAGGAACCATGCATACATCAATAAATTAACACTATAATTATGAATAACTTTATATCTGTCTTATGAGCTATATCTATTTTCTATTGGCAGGCAATAAATATAGCGTTAAGTACACCTTAGAAGTACTTGCTTGCAGAAACTGCGTACTTAGTTTTTATAATTACATTCTAGGATTACGACTAAACTAAAATAGGCTTCAATACTGATAAAATTGACACATACAGAATAGTAGTCTTCACAAGCCATGCAATACTGAGTTATCTGTTGGAAATATTGAGATTTTTTGCTTTGTTAGAGAGACGCTAACCAGATCTTTCTGTTTGAAATTGCCATGAACATTAAAATGGAACTTGTTATTCCATTTGTTTCCGGGAACTTTAGCCTATTCCATCGCCGACTTTCTAGTGAAAGAAGTTAAAGATGATATTTCGCTAGGATCTTGGGCTAAGCGACTGAACTCGATTTCTTCATTGATACTTCGGTTGTCACTTTCAGAGGGCCACTTCTTATGAGATGGTGCATATAAAACAATCAGGGCAAAGATATAAATATTCCACATAGAATAGACCCCCGTGAAAAATGCCGAAGTGAATTCAAGATGAATGTTCTCGTCCCATTTCCAACGCCCCTCAGATGCTTGCCCCAAAATAAACCCTACCACTGTCATGGCTGCACACAACAATGTGGCAAGCATTAGAAACTTGAACCTGTATATCACACCTTCATAATGCAGCCTTCTTGCGGAGCTCATGCTAGGTAAAACTGTGCGCTTTGCAGATATGTTATTGAATACTCTCCAAATCATATAACAAAGGAAAAGAAAGTAGATTCCAGCTGAGATGCCTGCTAATATTATAAATGTAAGGGCCAAATTCGTGCCGATATCAGTCACCCAGATGGAGTAAAATGGGTTTCGAAGCTGGACACCTCGCTCACACATATCAAACACAAATAGACTCGCACAACCAATGGCAACAGCAGATAAGTGTTTCCAATATGTTTTTAAAGTACTTGGCTCACTAGTATCCTGTATCATTAAATGTTCCCCAGCAAAAATAAGCCAGAAACTAAGAAGTGCTGCATAAAACAGCCCTTGCCTAACATCCCCTAGCAATAACATAAATGGCATATCAAAAACCAAAGTTAAGTATTCAACAGGAAGGTTTAAGAAAGTCAATGCCATTCCCACAACTACAAGCATGTACTCTAGCAATGCTGGAGATCTCTGGAGGTTATGCACTCGTCTCCAGAACCATGCCATAATGGCAACAATAAATGGGAAAAATATGGTTTTTAGAGAGACCCAAACTTTAGTGAATCCACCGTTTTGATTAATTGCAACGAGCCAAATGTCTTCGATGCGTCCCAGTCCTACATTTAAGCCTTTAACATGATCTACCGGCAGGCGCACATTCAACAAATAATAGTCATGGTGCAATGAGCCTAATTCAAATAAAGGCAGTATGCTGCAGTTGTAATTGTAGCCATTCTTCTTTACTTCGATGTCACAATCTAAAGTCCGTTCCTCTAGGGAAGCTGCGTACGGCTTCCAGGCATCATCTGGGTCCCCTTTGTTGCGATATCCCAGCTTGGCATCCAATGTCAGCTGCACGCGCCTGTCCATCTCGGTGTTGCTATGATAAACAATGTCGACTTGAAGAACTCCGATCAGGTTCTGTTGCCACCGCGAATAATCGAGAATCGTGTTTTCTCTCGGAAAAGGCATTTGAAACGTAAACACTATTTCATTTGCTAGCAAATGAAATTGTTCGTCTGGAGCCGTGGTGTGAAAATCAATTGTTTCACAGCTGCCTTTGCCTCTCTGGTAAAACCATGTCTGGGTGTTGTTTCCTCTATCCCTGCACTTTGTGGCTAGATAGTTTTCAGCGCTGGAAGGTGTGGGAGCCACTAAGCCGCCGATCAAGAAGCAAATCACTTGGCAGGTAAGTAATACAGTAATGAGAACAGCTAACTTTCTACCGCTCAGATTTTCTAGTATTGCACCTGCCATGACTGTTCAGCGTTGATCCAGACGAACGATCGAACGATTAGAGGTGTGATCTCCCGAAACCGACTCTGCAAATCCCAAGAACAAAGCACCGCTACAAAACCAAGAAGCAACGCCTGTTTACATTTCCCAAGTGATGGCCACTGCGCACCGCCATTTTTTGAAATTTTAGGCGCGCGTTATTACATATTATCGTGTTTTGAACAAATATTTTAAAGAAAAAGCCCAACCATATATCAACTTTCAAATGTGAAGTAAAACTAATTGAAAATCGATAAGAGAAGGTATGTATTTTGTAACCACTTGTGATTGGGAACCAGGGAGTAGGATAATACCATACCCCACTGTTATTGTGTTGTTTAAGGCCTTCCAAAAACTGAATGGTAGACAAATTTTAATTAAAAAACAGATGAAAGTATGCTTTCCACCTGTGAGATACGAGATGCCTAACATGCATTGCAGACGTGCACTTCGTTTGGGTGCTATCTAAATAAATACATTTCAGTGCAACCACATTGTTTCATTTTCGAAAACACTCTAAGACTTTTCACACAGATTTCAGTATAATTTGCTCTCTACAGTGTAACTGCTATGAAATCTCTATACTAAGAGTTTGATATTTATTATCTAGAACAAAAGTTTGATATTAAAATCTGTCCTCCATAAAGGTAATCCTAGTTTGAGAGAGAAGGGAGATTTTTGGGTCACAGGTTGAAGGGGTCAGTCTGCATTAATTGGCAGGATACAAATGAATTGGAACCAAATTGGAGTGAGTGACTCGAAACTGTGATTCCCTATTGTGTTTGCGAACCTTATTCCGGATGGATCGATTGGAGTGCTCTCAAAGCACTTGGCTGAAATTCAGAGAGAGACAGCTGTTTACTCGGCGAGCGATCTGTCTCTCCCTGAATTTTGGTCTGCGAATGTCGATCTGCGATACCTGCTATGTTCGGCTAAGCAAACTGTCACGTGTCGGACCAGAATATGGAATGAACTATCAAACAGGGCCACATATTAATCCACGCCACCCTGCACAGTGCAAAACTTCAAGTCAGCGGCCCCCGCCTTCTGCCACCCCTCACTCAAAAAAACACCATACGTACCAGCTACAGTATACCAGTTACCTATTGCAGTTACCTATACCAACTCTTAAAAAATCTATTAATTCTCTCACCTAGCTTCTGTTTCTGCAAATTTCGAAAATTTTAAGAGCTCAAAAAATTACATACCGAAACTCCATTTCACATTAAGTAGGGAAGAGGATTTGCATCTTCCTGCTATAAACGAGCTAAGAGTTCAAAAACTTTCAAGCCATGTTTTGAGTCGGACAAAGGGCTCTACGAGCAGATTGAGGACTCTAAACTCATTTGTAGCAGCAGTGGGATCCTTAAGGAAGATGCAAATATACTCCCCTTCTTAACGTGAAATGAAGTATAGCAGTCTTAGTAAAGTCAGCAATAACAAACCCTAAACCTGAGTCCTTATGCTAATAAGCAAATGCTTGTAAATACTGGAAAGGATATCTTTTTGATCTAAAAAAAACCATTTCAAATTTTATGAAATGTCGGAGGAAATGTTCAGATGTCGCTAGAGCTGCCCGACAGTAGTTACGCCACTTTCCTTGCAAAAGAATTCAGAGTAGAAATATGGAAAAGCATATTAAGGACCTGGGGAAAACACTACCAACCTAGGATAAATCGGAAAAATACCGACGGGAAGTGTTGCATTCATTGATAATATATTCTGTGCACCTAGGTATTTATATCACCCAAAGATCCAGTATTTCTGTGCAATGAAGGTGCAAAAACTTTGAAAGTACTAATTGGTTCCCAGTAATATATACAGCCTGCTGAATGAAAACATCCAGTAACTAGCCCAGCAGATTGTTTTACTGTTTAAGTGCATTAAACACATCTGCTGTTACGTAAAATCTTATAGCTCGTGCGCAAGACAAGAGATAAAAAAAACTGAAGTCTAGCAAATTTAGGAAACTAGCCAGTAAAATTTCAACTCTTGCTATTAGTACTCAGATACACTAGGTACTGCATATTAATTATTATGTATGAGGTTTTAATGTTTTATACATGTGAAATGCAACACAAGAAACTTTGCAAAAATAAACAACACTTCAATTTAACTTCAATTGTACATTTATTATCTAGTAACACATTTTTACAATTTAAAGTCAACACACTTTTTTGCTAACCCTAGAAACAATACAACATTGTCTGAATTTCTTAGTCAGTAACACTAGCATCATCAAAATTGGCATGCTTAATCCCAGTGCCAAACATTGCCAGGAGTCGGGAGGTTCTTCTTTGCTTCAACTACGGCTGATGACTCCTTGCCACTGGCGAGGGCGGGTTTGGTTTTACCTCCTAATGCCAAGAGTGCAGGAGGGTTAACTTCTCTTCTACCGTCCCGCGAATAATAATAATTAGCCGACAAAATATGAGCAGGTCCATCAGGAAGATTTGGTGCTGGCTGTGTTCTGGCTGCTATTCCATTCGCAAATCTTAACGGATTAGTGTGGTCTCTCCCAAGAAGAAACGTTCGAACCACCTTCAATACAGGCGATATATTTCTCGGTTCTACTACTTTTGCCATTATCAAGTTTATTTCCACTAAATTTTGTTCTTATTTCACGGAATATACTGCTAGAAGACGGAAATCCAAAATTGACTTTTCTGTTTGTGACAGAACATAAAACAGCTGATCCAACACAGTACACACAACGCTCACAACTGCGCTGCTTGTACTTGTACTTAGTGCTCACATTAAAAATGGCTTTAAATAGTTGTTTGGAAGTAATCAGATCTTGAATTAATATATTTAAAAATTATTTTGCTTAAGAACCAAACGGGGGATGCAGGCAAATGACCTTTGAGCTATTTATCAGAGTCGTTAAAGTTTCTTGAATGTGCCTATGTTTACGCTGAGAATTATAATGCTGCATTATATTTGTACTCACTGCCGACAAAATCCTTATTTTGTAGTTGGCTTGTGCCTTGGCATAACACTGAGTTTAGTTTTTACTGTCACTATGCCGGAAGATTGTGCCATTACCAAGAACTATTTAGATCTCAATCCTGAACAGAAATCTCCTCTCCTCACGAAGACTAGTGATGAGTTTGAGCCGCGGATCAACCTAGCGGGAAAACCCTTGAAGGCTCAAAAGACACCTCAACTATTAATCCGTCCGAGATATTTTTCTACTGAGCTTGGTATACGAGAAAAACTATTTGTTGGCGTTCTAACTTCTCAAAGCACGGTTGCTAGCCATGGAGTTGCATTTAATAGGACAGTTGCAAACTTGGTGGACAAAGTAATGTTTTTTACGGAAACATCAGGACCTCAAAAACTCAATGTTTCGATGCCAGGAGTTGTTGTATTTACAGACACTCGGCAAATCTTAAAGCCATTTCACATGCTCAAATATATAACGGACAATTTTTTAGACGAATTTGATTTTTTTTATTTGGTGAAAGATACAACCTACGTTAAAGCACGTAACTTGTATGATTTTGTTCGGAGAATTTCTGTGAGCGAAAATGTCCACGTGGGTAGTGGCAAGAAAGATGCGCATACCGTATTTTGTTCTTTAGGTAAAGTGGGCTAGTTGTTTCTTACCTAGAACATCTGCATGTTGCCTGGAAAGCATTCAAATCTAAAATACCTTTTTTAATTTGTATTTTCTAGATGCTGGTATACTGCTAAGTAATTCAGTTATGCAAAAGGTTTTGGCTAACTTGGATTGGTGTGTAAAAAATGCATTTTCTGAATCTGATTCGGATAACATTGGCCGCTGCATTTTACACGCAACAGAATTAAAATGTCAAGATTCGGTGCAAGTGAGTTCAGTCGGTTTAATGCAACGACCCTTCTCTCCAGAGCAAAAGCCGGGATAGGTGGATTAGTACAGACGTTTCTGTCCGTGAGGCTTGAGTGGACCACACGCCAGAGATGCGTTGTAATTACTCGTTCGTTTACGAGTCGCTCAGCTTTTATCCTTCGGAGATCCCATATCCTAGCCGACAAAGCGAGGGAGAATGTGTGCCCAAATAGCTCAGCGGTAGAGCACCCTACAGGCCATCGGGGTTTCCGGGCTTGTATCCCAGTTCGGTAGCACATTTTCCCAGCTTCGTCTTCCTTCCAACATAAAAAGGTTTTTATCAGCTGTAAAATTGATATAATGTTATATTTTATTGATTTTCCAGGACCTGAAGTTCATTAGCTTCCAAAAAAAGAAAAACTTTTATATAGAGCAAGCAAGCGAAGAATCATCAGAAGATCGTAATAATTTTGAGTCTGCTCTAAGTGTGTACCCAGTTTCGGATCCAGCTGACTATCTCCGGCTTCATTCTTACTTCTGCAAGGTACCCATGTACTTAATTGTTCCAGGTCACTAAAAGATTAATTTTGTTACCTTCGCAGTGGTACTTGCGCTCTTAAGTGACATTGGCAAAGCTTAGATCTACCACCCAGGTACTCCAATTCTATTAGTTAAAATTTAAGTTTTGCGACAGACCTCACCCCGAAATATTCCCGGCATTCCCTTCGCCTTCAAACTTAATTGGTTCGTAAAAATGTCGCAGGATGGAGACAGTGTAAATATTATCTGTTTGACAGTTTTCTTTGTCACGTATGGTGGGAGCACACATCGCAATGCCAAGCACACGTGACTGATATCAACTAGTAACATAATTGTTTTCTCCCATTTGGATTTTATTTTATAATTTTTAAAATTTTCTTCTCCCAATTTTTTTCACTTTTTGTACAGAGCAGGAGCAGGAGGCTGGTTGAATTTTCTTCTAGCTTAAAAATTACGGCATCTAAGCCATTAGAATTGTGAGAAATCCATTGCAAAACTCGACAGTGGACCGAACTATCAGCATGGTCGATTCTAATTTCACGGAGCGAGGCAGTTGCTGATAAGAAAACTGATTTGTCATAACGAGATTTGGACCCTCGCATGTCATCCAGTTCCTCCATGTGCTCATCCACGTTGGCGGTACCTGGCCTACCTATGCTGTTTTCAGTCAAAACTTTTTGAGGACATAGCCGAAATTCGACTGGCACGCTTTCAAAGTCCAGAGGTGTACATATTTATATTATAAACATGAAAAGAAAAATCTATTTGAGATTTTATGCTTGAATTAATGTCTATTTTTTTGTAAACTTTGGCTTGAACCATTAAAGCTTTATTGAGTGCCCCTAAAATTATACCTTGCTTTAAAGGGATAACGGCCAGAGAACAATGATTACCAACAGCTCGAAGGCAGTGATAACATCAACTATTCTTTAAAATATTCAAAATATTTTGCCTAAATCCTAACACTTTGTTTGCTTGAAGGTTGCATTGAACAATGTGAAAGCAGAAATTGGAGATTTTCGACAATCAATTGTGAATTCCTCGAGAGGTTCGTTGGCGCCATTCGTGGAACTCTCGTGGCCAATCGGCGACCATCTTGGCAACTCACCTAACAACCGGTTTGATGTGCTGCGATGGGAACATTTTACACAAACACACATTTACTTGGATTGTGATTTCACCAACAAAGTAGAGTTGACAGGATCTAATTTGAAAGACATTCAGGTATGATTTTCATCCACTTATGACAACGTTACATCCATTGAAATAATTGTTTTAATACTAGAACTGTTTTCAGTATGTTTTAAATGCGAGCATTTTGCGCCTCACTGCTGATTACAATTGTCAGCTGGAATACCGTCGTCTTGTTAATGGTTATCGTCGGTTTGACCCGTCGAGAGGGATGGATTACCGATTAGACCTGGCATTCCGGGACAAGGCTACAGGGAGAGAGGTTTACAAGCGGTGAGTCCCGCTTTTATGTTGTTTATGTTTATTGGTTTTAAGTTTGTGATCTTGCGAGATAATTTAACACATCAATGTCTCTCTTGGGCTCATTTATTAGAAAATTACACGCAGGCAGTGCGGATAGTACCTACCTATGTGTTTAAGGAAATTCCCTTCATTTAATTTTCAAATGTCATTACAAATAATTGATTGAAAAGCAAATTATTGACTGAAGTGAAAGAAATTGCATGGAAACGAATGTATTTTATTCTAGTGAGTAGTACAATAATACAGTAAGTTAAGAAATAAGAATATACTTGTTAAATATCTCCACATTGCTGATAAATGTCTAACAGGTTTTATTTTGTTTAGAGTTGAGGTGTGCAAGCCTTTGGGCAAAGTGGAGGTTGTGCCAATGCCATATGTGACCGAAAACTCTAGGGTCAACCTGCTCCTTCCAATATTTGCATCAGAACAATCAGATGCCAAGCTCTTCATAGAAAAATACCAGTCCCTTATAATGGAAAAACATGACAAGACATTTTTAATGCTGGTAAGGAGACCAGAGTATTCTACTAGCAAGTAGCAATTGAAACATGAAAAATTTCATTATAGAGTACCCTCTCTTTTTTAGATACTAATCTACGAGCCAGACTTGCCAGCAAAATCCAACAAAAACGACATTTATCTCGACATTAAATCATTAGCTCTATCTTTGAGTGAGAAACATAAGAAAGATGGAAGCAAGATTGCATGGGTCTCTATCAGATTGCCACAATATTTGCAATCAATGAAAGGTCCGTTTTTGGATTTTGCCATTGCCGATTTAACTGTAAAAAAATTCAACCCAGACTCGTTAATCTTGATGGTTCGGTCAAATATGGACCTCCGGCAAGACTATTTAAACAGGGTACGTATGGAAGTCTTCCTGTGATATGCAAATCGAATGGGCTAACCGGTTCAAATTTTTTGGGTACACAACATTTGGATGCACACTTATCTCCTTTTGCTTGCTAGGTTCGAATGAATACTATTTTAGGCTGGCAAGTCTTTTCACCGATACCATTCTCCGAGTTTTATCCAGAAATTGTATATCACGATAAAATCAAAGGCCTCAAAGAACTGGAAATAAACAAAACACATGGTAACTTTGATTCAAAGTCGACAGAACATATATCATTTTATGCAGCGGATTACTCCAATGGTGAGTTCCCATATTTTATCGTGTGTTTTCACTGCTATGACACATTTCTAAGTGCTTTGAGAATGTTTCCAGTTATCAACCAGAAAGCAACCAAAAATCTAGAATTTTTGCATATTTAACAAAGGGTGATGATATAAGTAACTACTCCTCTGGATCAAGCATCGGAATTAATAATTTTTTCCACATTCCTAGCTCGCAAACTGATCCAAGACATAATGCCGGTTGCTAAATCTGAGCGAGACTTGGAGTCTTTGGTAGCCGCGAAAGACAGTGCCCGGGCAGACAGCTGGCTTAGCAGTCTCTACGCGATGTTCGTGCGCTCCAGCGCGTTGCACGTGCTTCGTGCAGTGGAGCCTGGGCTTCGGTTGCGATACGCCACAATCGACTGTAACGACTACGTCTCCTCATTGTCCATCTATGCAAATTGCATAGAAAAGAGGAATTTGAATCTAGGTGGTAGAAGTCAGCTTGCCAAGTTGATACTAGATTATACAAGTCAAAGGTAAAATGTTATCCAGCCCAGGTTACAAGACTTGCAATGGATTTTTAATCTTACGAGTGCCAAATTTGGTGATAGATTTCACTGTGCCTTATATATTGTGTATTTTATATATTTTATAAAAGATCTTAAACATCCTTATAATTTATGAGTCTCCATGACTTCCAAGATTGATAAACACTGTATACTTTTGGAATGTGTAATCACCTTGGCAGGCACCTCTTTTTCAATGTCAGGTGTAAAAGTGACAATCTTGTAAATGTGATTCTTGACAATTATTGTGCCTTCTACACCCAGAAAACAAACAAAGACTATAGCTGTTACATTTTTCAGTACACCAGCCCAAAGAATATATTACTTCACAATGCTCTGCATGAATATTGTCGTGTCGCAAAATTACCAACAGGTTAACATGGCTATAAACCCAAATTTTAATTAATTTAATTGTTTTGTTTTTCTGTAGGCCTTTTTAGTTTAGTTCTGAGTAACTACAAATTGTGTATAAATAGTCACAAATTTAAAAAAGGATCTCTCGGTGATCTCAAATGATCTTAATATATTACTGCTTTCTGATAGAAAATGCTTCTCTTTAAATGTAATAAAACCACATTACTTGAATATTAAAAAATGGACACAAAATTTACACCATATTTCATACGTAATATGTTTCCTATGTCTGTCATGTTCTATTGACTGATAAACATTTTATCAAATAAATTTAACAAATAATGCATCATACTAGGAAACGCTGCCAGAGTATTCGCGTTGAAGGATGAGCGAGTTGGCCATAAAGTTTTCTGTTTAAACTTGGACTCAAGTAAGGTTAGGAATGGAACTGAAGTAACTGGTAGCTGGGACCGTTACTGCCATTGATCTATTGGATCGTCAACAGTTGCGCCATTTGGTTCATACCAAAAATTAATTTCGTTCCTAAGTTCCTTAAATCTTCTACACCTATTGGTTGCTGAGGTGTCAAATCTTTGCCTTGGACAAACTTGAAATAAACAACACTGATCACCACAGACAACGTAAGCAAACCAAGGAAACCGACTACCTTTTGAATAATCGAAAAAACTATGTTTTTCGTATAAATCCTTTATATACTGCTTTAAATAAGCATTTTTGTTTGAATCATCAATAAATCGATTCGAGCAATCCAGAGTTCTTAGTCCTCTTTTCCGTTCCACTTCCACTCACATCAAAACCCCACCCTAACCCCTGCCCCCTACAGAGTGAAACATGAGGTATTTACACATTTTTTCAAATGTGGGAGGCTGCGCCCCACAAACCCCCGCTCCACAAACCCAACAACATAACACGGGCCACAACTACGAGTTTCTCTCATTGGGGGGCTGTGCCCCCCAAACCCCCGCATTACTTCTCCGACCGAGCATTCTCACACGATATGCACATAGTAACAGGTAATTTTGGGAAAATTACCTCTGCATAATTTTGTTAGTTTTCCAAATTCAAAATTTTGAAAAATCGAAATTTTCATAAAAATCGATATATTGCTTCAGCCGTTTGGTTGGGAGAGCGCGGACAAACAGGCAAAAAAAACATGGGTGACTTTTCTTGCTCATCCAAAATTTATAGTATAAAATTATGATAACCTACCTAATGAAAGCAATCGTACTGACCTGAAAATTCTTTGCTATGGGTCTGTTGCTCAATTGGCTGGGCAAATTATTTTCTACTTTTACTGATTACCAATAGGTTGATGGTGGTATAACAGCATAAACCTAACTGGGCCTGGCTACATTTAAGGTTTTCTTAAGCGCCCGAAATATAGATGCCTTCTTACTGCATTAGCAGCCAATTGACTGTAAGAGCCGACGACAGGCAAGTTAGTGTCACGCCATTGTTGCTAATATACATTTGACAATATTTTATAATTAATTATTTTGATGCATTTTAATTAAATTGATTTAAAGTGGGAGTAATTTACAGCAAATTATCCTATTGTACCTAATGCTTTGTATCATATGCTTCTGTCCAAGGTTCAACCAAGGAGTATAATGTTAGATCAAACAACAGAGTTTTAAATCACTATCTTTTTTAATCTGACAGGAGGAACAGAAAGAAACCATGAGCTTTGCTAGATAACAGTTGGGTTTTGCTTGCCTGTTGTCGCTGCACTTCCTTTGCATCATTAGCTGTGGTTCTTTGTGCAGACTATTTGCTTTTTCCTAGCCCTGTCTTGATTATCCTCGTCTCTATCCTGATTTCCTGATCGAATGCTTGGATTTCTTGGCACTTCTTACCGACTGTGCCATGCCTGAGCCCAGAAATCCCGACAATTCTGTCCCCGAAGGAGGATGGGGATGGATGGTTGCCATTGCTATGGCAGTCATGTTTGTAAGTAAGTAATGCAATGGAAGTAATTTTTCAGCAGATATTTGCCTTTTTTTAGCTTTTCTTCATTTTTTTAGACTGTGACCAGTGGGCCGTTGAGTTCGTTTGGCTTGATTTTTGGAGACTTCCTGGCTAACTTGGGAGAAGGGACTCAAGCTGTTACTGTCATCAGCAGTATCTTCTTTACATGCTTTTCTTTTACAGGTATATAAACAAAATCGTATTGAATAAAACAAAATGTTTTATTATTTGAATCTGCATTACCTACCTGTATAAAATATAAGCAGGTTTTCTTGATTTTTTACTAAAAGATTTTCTTTCTTAGGTTTAGTTACAAATTATGCTCTACATACGTACTCTTGCCGACAAGTTGGCATTTTGGGGAGCATCCTTTTCTCTTTGGGAAGCACGTTAACCATCTTCTCTATGAGTGTGCCTTACATGTACATATTTTATGGAGTTGTACAAGGTGAGAATCTTCAGTAGTATACATCGACATTTTATTTTGCATAAAGGTAAAGGTATGGTAGGTAGTAGATGCCTACAATCCTAAAATGAAAGTTAGCGAAGGTGTTCTCTGCGTCGTACATATGGGAGGAAATTTAGATCTGAACTTTTGATAAAATAAAGTAAGAACTGCTGCAGTGCTGTAACATAAAGTTTACACTTTAAAAAGACATGGGACTGTAAAGAACAAAGATTTAACCATCCTAAACGCCTTCAGTAAGCACAGGGCGGGAGCCTGTCAGCATTATGCTGTAGCCCGTCTAGGTATCTTGCATTTGGAGGTCCTAAGTTCCAACTAGGTGATCTATCCTGGTAGTGGTTTCTTACAACCTTACTATTACAAACCCATCAGGAGGACCTTAAATCCGTTTCCTCCATAGACCATTGTACCTGCACGAATGGAATTTATACCTATAAAACAAAAATTCATTTTCCAGGTGTGGGAATGGGCCTCATGGTTCCTTCAACATTCGCAAGTTTTAATACCTATTTTATTCATAAAAGAACATTTGCAATGAGCATTGGTCAGGTGATAATTGGGGCAGCAATGGCATTATTTCCCATACTAATCCAAGAGATGGTGGCCAGGTATGGGTTCCGTGGCGCCCAGGCTATTTCGACAGCAATAAGCATGAATACCATAGTTGCAATGGCCTTGCTTAGGCCAGTGGGAAATCTTAAGGACCCTGGTAGCAATGGGACAGGAGGAAATGACTTCCATGACAGGACAATTCATGCAAGTCAAGAGGAGACCAACAACAAATCACCCCACTTGGATGTTGAGGGGAAGAGAATGTACCAGAAACTGGAAGATCAGAGAAAAAATGGAGCTGATAATACAAAACATTTAGTGATAACTGCAGATGTTCCCAAAAACTTAGAAGTAGGTTCTTACCGAAAATAAATCTATAGGTATTGTTGATTGAAGCTATATTATAATGAATGTATAAGAAAAATTTGTTTGAATATGTAGGTCTGTGAAACTTCGTTGCTTGGAAATTCCGAATATCAGGATGGCTTAAAGATGGAAGAAGATTCCTTCTTGACTGGAATCAAACTGAATATGAATCCGAGGCCATCAATAGCAAGTGTTAAAAGTTGGACTGTACCTGGTAGCTTGAACCTTGTATCCAATCAAGACTCTCCGACATGTAATGTTCAGACACTGGGAAAAAAGTAAGTGGATATTATTAATTCTGCGATTTTGTACCAGAAGTAAATGGGCATCTGTGTTGTTTTATATTACTATTTCTTTTGTTCTAGGAGTTTATGCAAGGGATTTGTGGATTTTCTGGATCTAACACTGTTGAAGGATCCTGTGTATGTGAGCATTGCACTGGGAATTTCATTTGCTTTTTATGCAGATATCACATTTTTCACTATCTTCCCGCTGATAATGATAGATATGTCTTTCTCTAACAATGATGCGGCTTATTGTATGGCTCTCGGGGCAGCGGGAGACTTGCTCGGCCGTGTCTTTATAGCGGGCCTGGGCCTCACCTTCCCATTGATAAAGAGCCGCTCGATATTTTTTTGGGGAGTACTGCTGTCAGTGATTTGTAGAGCAGGTAAGAAAAACTATGTTGAATTAAGTTGCAAGTCTTGGAGATTTTTGTCCTAGTCCCCCTTTAAGACTGGGAGAAAATGCAGGTATAAATGATTTACTTGCATGTGACCATTATTTAACCATTATTTGAGCAAGTGGGGCTTAGTCTATTTGAGAATTGGTATCATTTTATTGCCATTGCAGATGAACCGTATGTTGCAGTTGTTGTTGATAGTGGTTTGTTTATTTATAATATTTATATTGTCCCTAGCAAACTTGACAATCATTGGCGGGCAAAATATAATAAAGTGGGTATATTTTCACATCTGTTCTTAAATAATTTCATGTTGTTTACTCTTCCAATCTCTGATGTTCCAGTGTTCATATCGTTCACAAACTTCACAGCATTGTGCATATTGACTGGTTTAACGGGATTTTTTCGGAGCTGGATCATGGTTCCGGCTCCACTCGTGTTTGCTGAACATTGCCAAGCAGAACGTTTTCCATCTGCATACGGACTTTACATGGTCATAAATGGAATAATAGCTATTGTATTTGGCCCATTTATTGGTAGGTATTCTTTAAGACAATAGAATAGGACATTGCAGACATATTGTATATGTTTATTTGACCAAGTAATTTTGTGGCAACTTATCGTATGATAAGGGAGGACAAAAATGTAATGCTTATTTCTTTTCCAGGTTTTATCCGTGATTTTACGTCCAGCTACCCCATTTGCGTTCATAGTCTTAATTTAATGGCAATGGTTTGTGTTGTTTTGTGGATTACTGAGGCAGTTGTGGTGAAATTGAAATCAAAGTAGGTTATAGGTGAAAATATAAAATAGTTTATAATGGTCCTGGAAATTCGATATACTTTGAAACCTTAAAAAAATGCAATGTGCTTCTACCATCAATTGTTTGTGTATTAATTCAAGCAAGAAGATGCTTTTGGTTGGGTTTCTGGTCCTGAACTGATTTCGAACGTAACTTTGTTTCTTCTTTACGCTTTCAAATAATTCGCTCCATGCTGCTCCATGCCACCTATCGGCGCTAGAATTCGCTAGCTGTCGCATTGCAACAAATTGTGGCGAGTTGACGTTTAAGATGCAAGTACTGTAATCTTTGTAGCAACTAGCAATTACTGACCAGAGCACTCATGGGCTGGTTCATTACGAGCGAGAGTTACGCTGGGAATGGTCTTACTAATTCTGCATACAAACCCAAGGTAATTTGAACATATTTTAATATATCTGTATTTGTTTTGGGCTCTGACAGAAATCGCACTTGCGCATTATACTGGCGCGTATTTTCAACGCAGCTTTTATTGGTACATATTAATATTTTTATAGTTTGCTGTCATATATGTCATTATTAAACTTGGAAACATCATTATGACGACAACACTATGACAGAGATATTTTGTTGTGCTCAGGAGGTTCTCATTTCTCAATGACACTATATTACTAGACTAGCCGTGTTTTCCGTAAAACACGGCACTATGTAGAGGAAGCAAAAATTGTGAAATAAAACTTGGGATTAATAAACTATCTCATACGCGCATTCGTAAGGAGTGGAAGTTGGGGTTCCAGAAACCAAATTGGCTTTTAGGGCCGCCAAAACGGACTACGAAATTTTTTCGCTTGTAAGTGGCGGCAATTTTCACCCGGCCCCATGATATTAACATCGAGCACGGCCATCTGGGATCATTTGGGTCTTGGGATAGACCTGCGAGGCGAAGTCGAACACATGTCTAAGGAGAAAATAATGTTCGTACTTCGTATACCTTAAAACAAAATATATATTACGTATATTATACACATTTTTAAAAGTAATCACAACAAAATATATTACCTATACTCATTCGAAACAGCCAAAAGTTACGTTATAAATAATTTCCTCTAAATTGGCGAGTCATCTTTGATGTTCTTGTATCGAAGGTAACAATGCTGGTTTGCACCGTGCAGCAGCAGCCTCGGCCACCCACAGGACAGTGCAAACCATTGACATAATACTCAGTGAATGCACGCAAAGAGGGTAGCTCCCCGTATAGTCCCGGATCAATCCTAAAGAAAGCAAGGCAAGCATGAGTTTGATACGGCACAATTGATGCAGCCAGTTGCCCAGGTATTGTTTTCATCTACACTCCACATACCGACGATAGGCCCCAATACAATTGCAACTAGTCCATTGACAACCATGTACAAGCCCAGGGCGGAAGGAAACCTTTCCGGCTTGCAATACTCAGCGAATACGAGTATCACTGGCGCAATGATCCATCCTCGGAAGAATCCCAGGATAACCGACAGTCCTAGCACCATTATATAGCTGGTAATGTTCACTTGAATGAATACTGAAACAAACAAAACATGCTCGAATATCCCATGCGCTGTTATCAATCCAAGTCATCAACAGGTCAGTCCAATCCTACTTGACAACGCAAGCTCAAACAGTGGACAAAATATGACTGGAGTATGCTTGGTGACGTCCTTTCTCGTTGTTTCGCTCGCGCCGTTGGCAGTTAGGTGCCGTTGGCACGGAGGTACCGTGGGCAGTTCCATGAGTGAACCGTGGGCAGTTCCATGGGTGTACCCTGGGCAGTTCCATGGGTGTACCGTGGGTGTACCGTGGGTAGTTCCATGAGTGTACCGTGGGCAGTTCCATGAGTGTACCGTGGGCAGTTCCATGAGTGTACCGTGGGCAGTTCCATGAGTGTACCGTGGGCAGGTCCATGGGAGTGCCATGGGCAGTTCCATGAGTGTACCGTGGGCAGTTCCATGAGTGTACCGTGGGCAGTTCCATGGGTGTGCCATGGGCAGTTCCATGAGTGTACCGTGGGCAGGTCCATGGGAGTGCCATGGGCAGTTCCATGGGAGTGCCGTGGGCAGTTCCATGAGTGTACCGTGGGCAGTTCCATGAGTGTACCGTGGGCAGTTCCATGAGTGTACCGTGGGCAGTTCCATGAGTGTACCGTGGGCAGTTCCATGAGTGTACCGTGGGCAGTTCCATGGGAGTGCCATGGGCAGTTCCATGAGTGTACCGTGGGCAGTTCCATGGGAGTGCCATGGGCAGTTCCATGAGTGTACCGTGGGCAGGTCCATGGGAGTGCCGTGGGAGCGCTTTGGGCAGTTTTATGGGAGTGCCATGGGCAGCAGTCCGAGCCCAGTCGAGGTCATCCGCGCAAACTCTTGTCAAACGGTTGTCAAACGCCCGTATTTCTGGCTCGTCGCCTCGATACTTGATATGAAATGCCAATAGGTATGTAGGCACGTACATCTTGGACACTGATTTTATGGCGTAATTTGTTCTTGCAAATGTATGACATTTGTAAACCTAGCCCCGAGACTCGTGGAGCCAATCTAAGGCCTAGCAAAATGGCCCGGATGCGAGCACTCGGCCAAGCCTTGCCCCAAGAGGATTGCAAAAGTACGCACATGCATTACCTGTTCTGAAAATCACCGAGCTAGCCGCCCCGATGAAAACATACTTCCTGCTGGCAACGTTAGGAAATAGAAAAGCCATCCCCACAAGAAAGACGCGGCCCGCGAGGTCCCCTGCGAAGGCGACTGACAGGCACAGGGCCCCCTCGGCCTGAGTGAATCCCATGCTAATCACGATGATCGGCAGCAGCAGGAAGAACATCAAGTCTGCGAAGAACGCCAACGACACGCCCAGGACGATGTTCACGTAGACAGGGTCCTTCAGGAGCGTCAGGTCGAGCAAGTCAACCACCACCTGCACGATATTGGTCCTGAAACCAGTGAGTGTATCGTTGAGTCGAACTGTCGACCAGCCAGCGACGGGCAGTCGATTCCGCGCGTCCCACTGCCTCACCCTTTCGTTGGTTTGTCTGCTGCTGGAGATGCACCTTTGGCTGGGTACTCGACCGGCAGGCCGGGAGGCAGCCAGCTGGAGATGCTGCTCACCGAGGGTCTCGGGCCTCGCGGGGCCTGGGGCACGCAAGCCGCGATCGGAGCAATGGGCTCCCCGTGGGCCGCACCGACGCGCTGGCCACCCTCGGCCACTGGCACTGCACCCAAACCAGCTCTAGCATCCTTCAGAAAACCCACACTCTAATAACTTTCAGCGTTAAAACACACGAGAAATGGCGTGTCGCTGCTCACCTAACCTGTGTTTGTGATTGCTCGGCTTCTTTCGCGTAGCTTTTCTCGGGCTCCTGTGTTGGCGTCTCCTCCGTGCGACTTTCCACAATCGAAGGTCGTTTTAAAAAAGGCATTTTCTCAGCGTCCCCACCGAGAATTTCATTATTTTCATTTGCGAGTTTCAGCGTGATACCATTAATCTCTTTCACACCTGCCACGCCCCCTCGACTAGTTCTCGTAGTTCTCGTAGTTCTCGTAGCTCTCGTAGTACTCGTGACAACCGGCCTGAGGGCAGCCATCGCCAAGACAGTGTGCAGGCTGATGGCCGCCAAAATGGCCTGCGCCCCTCGAAACCCGTACGTCTGTACGAGCGCCTGCACTAGCAGTGGGTAGGTGGCGGCCCCCGCACCCATCACAACCTGCGCCACCGACATCACCACCTTCCGTCGGCGCACGAAGTATGTGTTGAAGCACGAGAACGACGCGGGGGACATTAATCCCATGCCGATCCCTGGGGGAGAGATAAGACAGGCGCCGTCAACTCTGCACCGAGGAACGCACACACGGTTTCACAGTATTTAACGGATGGAAGCTGGTAAATTTGAGGATTACCTGGGACTATCGCAAACGAGATGATCAAGTATGGTACACTTTTGGCAAAGATCGCAAAGAAGTTTCCCAAAAAGTAAAGAAGTCCGCCGAAAATACCAACTTGTCGGGAGGTGTACACTTTGAGAGAGTAGTTGGTGACCAGCCCTTTAAAAGGGGCAAAAGTTCAAACCAGTCATTAGCTCTGCGTTTGTCTTCATGGCTCTGCCGTACTATCTATACAGTACAATAATTTAAAAAGTTTCTTTACCTGTCAACGAAAACGATGTGAACAAAATGCTTGTAATTACAGTGACACTCTTTGTTCCTTTGCCCAATTCAGTTAAATATTGACCAAAAATGAGGCCAAACGACGCCATCGGCCCCATGGTCACTATCTGTGAAAATACACGAATGCGTTTGCCCTTTGGCCCTTTTCGACGAGGCTTGGGGCAGGGAGGACGATAACGGAGGCATATTTGCTGCATTGCAATTTGCAGTAATCAGTATCAAATGATTAAATTGGTTGTCAATCAGGCGACCAATAAAACCCTGCGAGCCAATGCAGCGGAGTCCGGTGTCAGCCCAATTGAGAGAAGAGGTCATTACCAGCGCGTTTTGACCCCTGCATCCCTGACTCAATTGCCGCGTTGTTGGAACCGCAACACACTAAGTAATAAACACTTTTTCCTAGAGCTTTTGCTTGGACAATATCCGAGTCTGCTCCTGAAGATTTGCACCGTTTGAATAAACAATGACATATAATTTAAAAAACAAAATCTGCCAAGCCCAGTTTAAAATGTGTTCTGTCAGACGTGTTGATGACAGACAGGAGTGGTATAGTTGCAGAAAATCATTCGCCATTATCGCATCATTCCCCGGATATCATCGAATCTCGTCGATGTAGCTCCGGCACCGCTGCAAGCACGCTACTTACAAACATTGACGCCATCCCCAGGGCCACGGCCCATCCCCAGCCTCCTTCAGGAGCCTCACCCATATCCGTCTGCTCTCTGTTCCGCTTCCTGTTTTGCAGAGCGCCACACCTCACATATACCTGTGCTGAGTGATCTGATAGCTGGAGCAGAAAGACAAAAGGTTGCACATTTTAAGCAGGCAGAAGGACTCGTGACCAAATGAATATGAAGGATGTTCACTACGTACATGACAGCTGCTCTTATCTTTATGGACCTTTTGTTAACTTTGAGATTTTCAGAGCGCGCAGATTCACCATACACTTGCGATATTTATTGCAATTCATTTTCTGGTTGACTTCAATAATAAGGGACAAGTTTCGCACTCATAATGACATATAATATAATAAAAAACAATAAACTACTTAACAATTGAACAATATTTGATTAATTGTATTGGTAGTCCACTGCTGCATACAAGGATGGCGCTGTGCCCATGCCCATGATCTGCCCGTGACACATTAATTATATAAGATAACACTATTGACCGAGACAGGGTCGAGTGTCGACCCATAGAAGCACAGGCTACAATAGAACTCCAACGACGATGATACCTATTTGCTCACATAACGTCCTCATTACCTGATCGCACTCGAATAGTATAGTAATATCAGTAATGCCGCACAATTGCTACCGAAGGAATAATAGCTGTACAAAAGGTGACTACTGCCTTCCCCTTCGCGGATTACACAATTGGTTTTGCTCAAGGCCAACTGCGAGTGCGAGCTGCCCCTAAGTGACTCCTCGCAAGCTCCCTTTACGTGGGAACGGAAAGGTGGAACGCACCCATCGTTGTGGAAGGGTTAGTTTTGCTGACTTGACTTTACCGGACAATAGGTTGCTAAATTGCTGATATAAATTAAGGTTTGGGGTGGTTTGGAGGTAAGACAACTCTGTGTGCCGACTTTCTTTGACGAGACGCAAAGATCAGGTCACTTATTGAGCTGTGTACTTCTTGTTATAGGCTAGTGTATTTAAGAGCCCTACTTCTCGAGGAGGGATCCTGAGAGATTGTAATGGCATTGTTCTGCAACCGCTTTGATGGATGTCTAGTTGGTATACTAATCTTGCACCGTCACTATTCAAATGTCGGGAATATATGTCGCAAACAAAGCAAGTAAAATGTTAGTGATTTCCAGAAAAGTTTCGTATCTCCATAGTCTTATTTGATATTGCTGTTGTACTATCAGCAGAGCTTTCTGATAATGCGTTTATGAAATTCGAGTTTGAGTGAGAGTGCTGCTATCTAACATGTATTTTAAGTAGTT
Organism: Nemoura dubitans; assembly: GCA_921293005.1. Lineage (NCBI taxonomy): Eukaryota > Metazoa > Arthropoda > Insecta > Plecoptera > Nemouridae > Nemoura > Nemoura dubitans. The sequence goes on from OV121073.1 coordinate 7,640,482, forward strand.
ATGTGTAGTACTTGAAGTAACGCTGCGTTTGAGTGGCGCGTGTTGCGCTGATTGTCGATTGCAGTTTGTAGGTTGATTGCAGGCTGTAAGTGATCGAACTTGGAGTGACTGCAGCAATGGAGGAGGTACTGGACCCCAAAGATCTGCTCGTGCATAAGGGGCTTCTCGAAGCCGTCGCCAAGACAGCAGGCTTCCAGGAGCCTGCTTTCGTTATCACGTCTGGAGCTAAGAAGGGTGACAATTTCATTGGTAAGTCACATAATATGTATCATCTGCTACATGTTTATCATTTATTACTATTAATGTTTTATTTATATTATTTATATGTATTACCTTGTACCTTTGATTACCTTGATATTTATGACGCTGAACAGCATGAACATATTATATTTTACAAATCTATTTCAAACTGGGATTTAAAAGCTAGATAAAAGTCTGTATGTTTTGCGTAACATGTAAGTTAGTTACTTCATGAAGGGTGATTGATAGCTTAAAGTAAGTAATGGGGTCTTCATCTAAGGTGACAGTCGAGCTATCACCGTTGAGGAAGTATTTATATTTTCGAAAACGTTAGTAAATCAGTAGGAATTTTATTTAGCATTCAAAACCCAGTTTGGAATAGTTGTTTTGAAAACTAGTGTTGAGGATGGATAAATAGACATGAATTTTAGAAATTTAATAGTGAAGTATTACTACGCACACAAAACCCAAGATATGTTTTCTTCTAGGGATCGTGTACCGCGTAAAGGTTACGGAACAGCAGGAAGTTAAAAGCCGCCCGGGACTGTCTTGGATTGTCAAGATTCAGCCGCAAGAGGATCCTGAAAAGCAATTAGTCCGAACTGAACTCTTTTATCAAATAGAAGAGGATTTTTACAACAATGTTTTACCGGCTTTGATCAATTTTCAAAAGGCGTGCGGCATTTTAGAGGTGAGGCTAGATTTCTCATTTTATAGCTATACTTGTTTCAAACTGGCTTCACTGGCTTCACTGGCTTCACTGGCTTCACTGGCTTCACTGGCTTCCAGCACAGGGCCGGCTCTAGCCCATTTTGCCGCCTATAGACGACATGCAAATCTGCTGTCTTTTTCTATGTGTGTATTCGGGGGGGGGGGGGGGGGGGAAGGGGGGAGATAAAGAAAGATCTACAGTTTACGTTATATTATCTATCTTATTTTTGTCTTTTTTGACCAAAAATCAGTGGCGACCGCTGATAAATGTTGGCGCCGTTGCAATAGTAGAAAATTGTATGCGGAAGACTACGTAAGCAGAAGAGGAACTTGAGGGGCGATGCCCCAGAGGATAATTCACAGCCAAGTTAATTTTAAGGGAAAATCCGTGCAAACAAATTGGGCCAGGAGACGTTTCAAAAAACACATAACTTCACTGTTATTTTCGGTGAGGAACCTTTACCTCTGTTGAGATGCACGGTGTTGTCCAGATTCCATTTTCGGGATCATTGGCATTTGACAACATATTATGCGACATGAGAATATACGAATAGCCCTCTTTCACCTCTCTTTCGCCTCTCTTCTGACAGTCCGTTGCACTGCCTGCGATTACAGACCAGCCACCCATGCAAGGCCAGTTATTGCAGTTTGTCAACCACTTTACTTTCTAGCAACGCTCCAAGATCTTTGAGCAAGCACTCCCACCTCATGGTACACATGTCACCTTTCGTTTCGATATCTTTCTTGGTAGCTCAAAATGTGTCACTGCGCCGTGTCAGTGGCATGATTTCGTGGGTACCAATTCCTATTTTCGCTGTTTATACCTACGCACTATATACGCACTAACAATGTTCAAGATGGTCGCGAGGCGGAGTATTTTGCACCACGTTAGAATCTATAGATAGACAACGGCAAAGTTCTTATAATAAAATGTCAATTATTCTGGTTTGATTTGATTTGATTTCCGGCAAACAACGAAGTGACAAATACAGTTTCTGTTTTTTCATAAATTTAAGGAAAACTGTGAGTTGGCAGCAGTTTGAACCCCCTGAAATTTGCAGCCTCAGAAATTTTCCATACGCCGGCCATGTCCCAGCAGTCGGCCATGTCCCAGCAGTCGGCCATGTCCCAGCAGTCGGCCAAAAAAAACCATCCGATCCTTTATACACTAAAACTATACACTTGGGCATAAATTAGCCGCACACATTTAATTCATCAGTTGGGTGGCGTTCATTCTCTATCGTTGTCACCCATGGCCGTGTCACCCAGGGTCGTGCCACTCATGGTCGTGTCACCATGGCCATGTCACCCATGGCGTTTCACCCATGGCCGTGTCACCCAGGGTCGTGCCACTCATGGTCGTGTCACCATAGCCATGTCACCCATGGCCGTGTCACCCGTGGCCGTGTCACCCATGGTCGTGTCACCCATGGTCGTGTCACCCATGGTCGTGTCACCCATGGTCGAGTCACCCATGGCCGTGTCATCCATGGTCGTGTCACCCATGGCCGTGTCACCCATGGCCGTGTCATCCATGGCCATGTCACCCATGGTCGAGTCACCCATGGCCGTGTCATCCATGGTCGTGTCACCCATGGTCGAGTCACCCATGGCCGTGTCACCCATGGCCGTGTCACCCATGGCCGTGTTACCCATGGCCGTGTCACCCATGGCCGTGTCATCCATGGCCATGTCACCCATGGTCGAGTCACCCATGGCCGTGTCACCCATGGTCGAGTCACCCATGGCCGTGTCACCCATGGCCGTGTCATCCATGGCCATGTCACCCATGGTCGAGTCACCCATGGCCGTGTCATCCATGGTCGTGTCACCCATGGTCGAGTCACCCATGGCCGTGTCACCCATGGCCGTGTCACCCATGGCCGTGTTACCCATGGCCGTGTCACCCATGGCCGTGTCATCCATGGCCATGTCACCCATGGTCGAGTCACCCATGGCCGTGTCACCCATGGTCGAGTCACCCATGGCCGTGTCACCCATGGCCGTGTCACCCATGGTCGAGTCACCCATGGTCGAGTCACCCATGGCCGTGTCACCCATGGCCGTGTCACCCATGGTCGAGTCACCCATGGCCGTGTTACCCATGGTCGAGTCACCCATGGCCGTGTCATCCATGGCCGTGTCACCCATGGTCGAGTCACCCATGGCCGTGTCACCCATGGCCGTGTCACCCATGGTCGAGTCACCCATGGCCGTGTTACCCATGGGCGCAGTCACCGGTGTCACCATACTAACCGAATACCTGGTTGTTCTGTGTTGCAGAATTTTGCCCCGACCGTCCCGATTTGTTACCATGCCTGCGCCAACGACGTCGTCATATTGGAAGACATGATGCCCTATGGGTACAAGTCGGTAAAAAGAGACCAGCTTCTGGATTTCGGACATTGTTCAGAAGTCATGAAGGCATTGGGGCGGCTACACGCCGTTTCTTTCGCCATGCGCGATCAAGATCCAAGTTTGTTTCGTAAACTCACAAAAGATTTGAAAGATGGATACATAGTTCCTGACAGAAATCCTGGGCTGGTCGCTTTGTATGATAAAATGGTTGCGCTGGCTCTGAAAGACATGAAAAATTTGGAAATCGAGAACAAAGAGAAATATATGGAGATTTTCGAAAGGTTTTCGAATGTTTACTACAGCAAGATTTTGGAATCGGTTGATGGGAGCAGAGCCGAGCCTTACTCTGTGATCAACCACGGGGACTGCTGGAATGCAAACATCCTCTTTCAATACGGCCCGGTAAGTCAATCGATGCAACATGGACACTGGACACTGGACACTGGACACTGGACACTGGGCACTGGACACTGGGCACTGGGCATTGGGCACTGGGCACTGGACACTGGACACTGGACACTGGACACTGGGCACTGGACACTGGACACTGGACACTGGACACTGGACACTGGGCACTGGGCACTGGGCACTGGACACTGGAAACTGGGCACTGGACACTGGACACTGGACACTGGACACTGGACACTGGGCACTGGACACTGGGCACTGGACACTGGACACTGGACACTGGACACTGGACACTGGACACTGGGCACTGGACACAGGGCACTGGACACTGGACACTGGACACTGGACACTGGGCACTGGGCACTGGACACTGGGCACTGGACACTGGACACTGGGCACTGGACACTGGACACTGGACACTGGACACTGGACACTGGACACTGGGCACTGGACACTGGGCACTGGACACTGGAAACTGGGCACTGGACACTGGACACTGGACACTGGACACTGGACACTGGACACTGGGCACTGGACACAGGGCACTGGACACTGGACACTGGACACTGGGCACTGGGCACTGGGCACTGGACACTGGACACTGGACACTGGACACTGGGCACTGGGCACTGGGCACTGGACACTGGAAACTGGGCACTGGGCACTGGACACTGGACACTGGACACTGGACACTGGACACTGGGCACTGGACACTGGACACTGGGCACTGGACACTGGGCACTGGGCACTGGACACTGGACACTGGACACTGGGCACTGGACACAGGGCACAGGGCACTGGACACTGGACACTGGACACTGGACACTGGACACTGGGCACTGGACACTGGACACTGGGCACTGGACACTGGACACTGGACACTGGACACTGGACACTGGACACTGGGCACTGGACACTGGACACTGGACACTGGACACTGGACACTGGACACTGGACACTGGACACCAGGCACCAGGCACCAGGCACAGGGTGCACACGCGCCCGTCGAATGGTTGGCACGCGCTTTGACCAGATTGAGATTGAGATGGTCCACGGGCTCTAGCCAATCTGTCACGACGCACATACCGACCACACGTTCTCGCGTTTCAAGATAGGTACAAATATCTCAGCTGTGCTGTGTCATCGTCGCTAAACCACACTACATATGATTTGTTACTCGGTTCTAGAATTATACAGACCTCGCAGCAAATTTGCGTTCGCGTTTTCTCTGATACTACGTACTCTTTCTTCTTTTGGACTTTCTTTTGGAATCTGCACATGCGACATCGTAGCTCTGACATGGCCGTCCTCGGTTTCAAGTTAAAGAATTAACACTGAAAACAAATGGGATTTTATCAATCGGAACCGATGAAGGCACAGAGTGAAAGTTACGAAGACTGCCCTTCTCCCACAGTCCGATTCAAGGTCACTCATGTTATATGTGAGGAGCTGCTCTTTCAGACACTTTATTATAGAGCTCAGGGCCCTTGCCTATATAGAGAGGCCATGCGGCTGGGCTGGGTTACCGCAAGGTTACGACGGGGTTACTGATTTGACTATGTTTTAATATGGCGATAGACCATGACTATTGTAACCCCACCGTACCCCTCTGTATTTGCCACTTTAGATAAGGGCTCACGAAAATTGAAATTAATGCCGCATTTCATCAGTATTCGATGTGTCTGTCTTCTGTCCAGCATCAGCACGGAATCCAAGCCATTTATTTCGTCGCTCGCGTTTCTTTCACCGTTCGTATTCCCATCCCATCCCACCCAGCACCTTACAACGGTAACCTCCCTTCAACCTCTTCCGGGCGCTGAAGACTCCTGCGATGAGTTGATACTCATAAACATATGTTGCAATTGAGAAGTGGTCTCTTCGACAGGACGCAAAGACGCCACAGAGCTTGTGTCTACTGGACTATCAGCTGATCCGAAACTCGTCCCCAGCCACAGATGTGTCTTACTTCTTGTACTGTTGTACTGGCCAAGAGATCAGAGACAAGTATTACACAGAGCTCACGGACATCTACTACTCGAACTTAGCTACATACCTCAAGCAACTCGGCTCCGACCCTGATAAGGTTTTCCCCAAGAAAGCCTGGCAAGTAAGTGCCGAACTTTCGACTTTCTCTTGGTTCAATTTCATTGTTCGGCCGCTAAAAGTAGCATTCGGCCTCCCAATTCTGCTGAAAGCAAAGCCTGGTGGCTGACGCCTGATCCTTGCTCCAGGAGCAGCTAGTCCAGTTCGGGGTGTACGGCATCGGCCTGTCGCTGATCGAGGTACGCATCTTCACCTCCGAGCTGGACGACCGTCCGGACGAGGTGCCGGACGGCGGCGAGTCGATTCAAGACGTGCGCTTCGATCTCACCACCACTGACGTGGGCTCGAAAAGAATCTGTGATGTCATTGTTGATGCCGTCAACAGGGGCTTCATCAAATAACGACCAGTCACATTAGACTCATTGCATTTATCGCGCCCCGTTTCGTATTTTATAAGAAAGAAGCGCCCAACATTGTTATTTTATATTGTAAACATACAGATAACACACTTGAAATATGTTTCTCCAATTTGGTGAAGGAAATGGAAGTTATATACCTACCTTTCCCTCTGCACATTGATAACCTACACTCAACTCGAACTAACTCCTAAGTTATGTCAAGTGTCACTGTCAACACTTTCCCGCACAGGCACGGATGATTGCTGGTGGGAACTACGTGGGTTTCGAACCCGGATATGCCATCACTTTTGGCAACGTAAAATATGCCGGTGTTGGGTTAGGCGTCAGTGGTGGGCATTGGGCACGCAGACAGGCCCCAGCCACCGTGTAGCACGTATCGGTACATGTATCATGAATCATTGTCTCCGACTTAAATTGCTCGTGATTGCGGCGGTGACTAAGTGTGGATTGATCGTACTTTTCTCCACTCCATTGATGTCGGTTACGCGGCTTGATATTCGACCGACTGATGAAACTCTCCTGGCATCCGCCGCGTCCCACCCAACCCACCCTTCCAGCCCTTCCCACCCGACCGAGCTCACTGCTCACTGCTCACCTCTTGCAAGTCGCCGGCTGCACATCCATTGTAAAATTGGTGTCTATTATGTTTGCACGGCAGCTCAGACGTTCATCGCCTTAATTGTCGATCGCAGTGAGTAACTACCAGGAATTACGTACATTATGCCGAGACAAATTGTTCAAATACTTGTTATGCAATCCAGTTTAACCTTTAACAAAAAAAATGTATGCTCATAGGCGTACCTTGTGATGAATGCATGCTCATATAACCTTAGAAAATACATTCTAAAACGTTATTAGGGTCTCAAAGATGCAAACTAAAGACGAAGTTTCAGACTTTCCGGCAAGATCTCAACTACCTTCTGCCGGTTTTCTTCCATTTAATGAATACCAACCGTCAATAAATTTCACTAGAAGCCTCCGCTAGGCGAGTAATGAAATTCCGATGGTGCATCATATTTCAAGACTTGAAGCTAACCATCGCGTACAGGTTGAAATATATACCTACGCATTCATACAGAGGTGATTGCACAGACATAGTATAATTCCCTTCTTTACCCTCGCGGGGAATGTGTCGGCCTTTGGCTGACGACCACAGTTTGCTCTCAAGCCTCCACCCATCGGTTAGCTGCGGCAATTAAAAAGAGCCTCTGCTCCTCCTGGCCAAGATAGGCAGCCAAGCCAAAGAGAAGGCAGGCCCAGCCCTTGATGAGTTGAACCTTGTCCATACGATCATTTTCTTTGCTTGCTTTCATTTTTGGAATTCCACGCACCAAGAAACCGGGAGGCGAATCGAGCCGTGGCTCCAGCGTCAGAGCCAGACTTCAGCGAGCGCACACGCCGCACGCGGCGTACTTCGAGGTGAGTTTATTTCCGAACGTCACCGTCGAGCGTCGTAGAAAACAAATGCATCTGTCACGAAAACTAAGGCAACATTCAAACAGTCTAGTGTAGAGCGGCTCGCTTCACTTGATACTTCTTCAGTTGCAGCCAAAGCTGTTGGCGGATTTGACAACAATGTGAATTCTATTGTCTAAGATTTAATTCCCGATGTAAGGGTTTCCACTTTCCTGGCTTTGAGTCACTTGTTCATGGGAGATTAGTTACTTGTTCAGATCTGCATAGAGGGAAATGGCAGTCACAACTACAACCCGCCGCGGAACATCCGATTACACTCTAAGACCCCGGAGTCTCTCCCCCTCTACGTTCATCCCTCCCCCGCCCCCTCCCCCCTCACCCCTCCCCCCACCTCACGCCCACGCCACCCAACGGCACCTTCTAGTCCTACCCTGTCATCCCGCTCCATAATGTCATAGGTATGCATTCGATCGCATGGTCTATAGATAGGCATTTTTATTCGTTATTGATTGCATCGACGACGCGTTATCATTTTCGATTTCTTTGCAATTATCAGCAATTCAAGTTTGAAATTCGTGTTAGGCGAAGCGTAGAGCACTATTTCAGGGTCCGTTAAAACTTAGAGGTTGTAAGTATAATGCGTTTTTTCATTATTAACAACACTATTCGAATAATGATATTCCTGCATTTGAAAACGTTTCTAAAAGCGAAGACGGTACAAATAGCCAGTAGTGGTACCGAACTGCTCTTCTCATTCGAGTTTAATAACGTAATATAAGACTGCGGTGGGTGGGCACTATAAAAATTACTGCCATTGTGGTCGTCAGTAGGTATAGTCGGATATGAGCTCGGGAAAAACAAGTTGTAAGCAGCTTTTCTTTGATGAACTTTTCAGAGACAAAAATATATAAAATGTGAGCTTAAGAAGTAGAACAGCTCTGTGGATCGGGCTCATTTTCACATGATGGGAAACGGACAATCAGATATAGAATCGGGTTGGTTTATTGCTGCTGCTAGTAAGAAGATTCCAATGAAGGTATATACTTCATATTATCTTAGCCAATAAAAATGTGTTTCGGTTTCGATAACTTATATTGTTTCAAATTAATGTTTTTATCTCGGAAGCCCATTATATCAACACTATGCAGTGCTATTATTCTGACAACACATTGCCAAAAACAAATTTCATTGTGTTCAAATTTTATTAGCTGAGTGAAAGGTAGAGCAGGTACTAGCTGAGTGAAAGGTAGAGCAGGTACTAGCTGAGTGAAAGGTAGAGCAGGTACTAGCTGAGTGAAAGGTAGAGCAGGTACTAGCTGAGTAATAGGTAGAGCAGGTACTAGCTGAGTAAAAGGTAGAGCAGGTACTAGCTGAGTAAAAGGTAGAGCAGGTACTAGCTGAGTAAAAGGTAGAGCAGGTACTAGCTGAGTAAAAGGTAGAGCAGGTACTAGCTGAGTAATAGGTAGAGCAGGTACTAGCTGAGTAAAAGGTAGAGCAGGTACTAGCTGAGTAAAAGGTAGAGCAGGTACTAGCTGAGTAAAAGGTAGAGCAGGTACTAGCTGAGTAAAAGGTAGAGCAGGTACTAGCTGAGTAAAAGGTAGAGCAGGTACTAGCTGAGTAAAAGGTAGAGCAGGCACTAGCTGAGTGAAAGGTAGAGCAGGTACTAGCTGAGTAAAAGGTAGAGCAGGTACTAGCTGAGTAAAAGGTAGGGCAGGTACTAGCTGAGTGAAAGGTAGAGCAGGTACTAGCTGAGTAATAGGTAGAGCAGGTACTAGCTGAGTAAAAGGTAGAGCAGGTACTAGCTGAGTAAAAGGTAGAGCAGGTATTAGCTGAGTAAAAGGTAGAGCAGGCACTAGCTGAGTAAAAGGTAGAGCAGGTACTAGCTGAGTAAAAGGTAGAGCAGGCACTAGCTGAGTGAAAGGTAGAGCAGGTACTAGCTGAGTAAAAGGTAGAGCAGGTACTAGCTGAGTAAAAGGTAGAGCAGGTACTAGCTGAGTTAAAGGTAGAGCAGGTACTAGCTGAGTAATAGGTAGAGCAGGTACTAGCTGAGTAAAAGGTAGAGCAGGTATTAGCTGAGTAAAAGGTAGAGCAGGTCCCGCATCCCGTGCAGCCCATCACAGTGTGGCTAATCCCGTAATTTTATTACGCAATTCCACGACTGTAGGAAAGTCAAAAAGACACATTACTTCGCAAGTCATGTTAAGCCAGGAGAGTAGACCAATGAAAAAGAAAACTGTGAAATTGTGAAATTGTTACCTGGCGACGGGGAAGTAGTATAATATGATATTATAAAAGATGTGAGTGTGATTTATCACTGAAGGAAAAGCGAGGAAAATAGCCAGTTGCGGCAGTCGCTAAGGTATGGCGGCAAGTGTGGCCGAGCTCATGCACAGTCCTGTGCTGTTTCCTGTTCCTGTTCCTGTTGCTCCACGGACATTATTATTGGATTATGTTGCGACCTTGTAATTATTGCACTTGTCGCAAATTGCACAAAATAACCGCAGTGCAAATAGAATCTGGCTGTCAGGCGTCTGAAATATAATTCAGCTTATTCAATAACGCTGGATCTTAAACCACGGCTGGGTTTAAATAATTTCCTCTGTGAAAATTCAAGATGAAAATCTACAAAAAAAAACTTCTGCCCTATATAATGTAAAAACTTAACCGTAGCATTTTATTAGAAAAATGTTCTTAAAAACTCGATATTTTAATAACTTTTGTGTTTTACAACAGCCAGTAACTTTAACCTCATATGTTTCGTTAGAAGAAAAAAATGAAAATAAAACAGCAGATGAGAGAAGGTATGTCAAAAAAATGTTTCCCAGCCAAGAAGTTCAGAGCGTAGGAAGCTACGCTTGTCTATCGCCAAAACAAATCTGCGATCAAGTGATTGGCAAGGAAAGACGATCAAGGGGTTTGATGACATAGCTGCGATGCTATGAGATACATCCTGTTTTAGTATCTTTATAATTAAAAAAAGAAAACTTTATCTAAAAAATATAATGAAATTCCACCACGGCAGTGCTTTAGGTACGGGTTGGTTGGTGAGGGGGGGGGGGGTCAAGCGAGGGGTAGACGCACTATTCCAAAAAGATTTTTTTTTCAATTGAATTATTTCAATTAAATTAATCAAATAGATTGTGTGATGACAATTTTTGTGTACGCATCGCAGCAATGAAACGCACAAACAGAAATAAATAGGCAAATAAGAGAAATTTTACCAATTTTGTTTCCAATCCAGCAATCGACAATTTTGTCACGTTTTAACTTCGTCTCTGATCGTACGTAGAAGTATAATCGATTAGGTTGCCCCGTTCCGCTGCCCTATAGTCCCCAACGGGGTGGTGGCTTGGGTGGGAGAGGGTGGGGGAGAGGGGGGCGCATGTTTTACTTCTTGTGGATGAAAACCACGTGTAGGCATTAAAGAGCAGAGTCGGCCAGTTTTCTTTTCTTCTTTGCGATGGAGCTGTTCCGATTGCACTCTGGCCCTAATGGGCAGGCACCCAATATCTGCCGCGTTCAGAAAGACAGGTTCCTCCCGGATGCCGATGGTACCCGGCTTCTGGAGCGATTAACGTGCGACTAAGAGGAGAGGAGAGGAGAGGAGCGAGCACCACCGATGTCTGCATCCGATGAACGTGGAAGACGCGGATTTTGCTTCATTCTTCGGCTTGGCAGCTTCCTGCCTGCACATCCTGTGCATCCTGTCACCAAGGACAAGACAAAGGGCTGTCAGCTTGTTGTTCGCTGCTTGCTGATCGCTGCTTGCTGATCGCTGCTTGCTGATCGCTGCTTGCTGATCGCTGCTTGCTGATCGCTGCTTGCTGATCGCTGCTTGCTGGTCGCTGCTTGCTGGTCGCTGCTTGCTGATCGCTGCTTGCTGATCGCTGCTTGCTGATCGCTGCTTGCTGATCGCTGCTTGCTGATCGCTGCTTGCTGATCGCTGCTTGCTGATCGCTGCTTGCTGATCGCTGCTTGCTGCTTGCTGATCGCTGCTTGCTGATCGCTGCTTGCTGATCGCTGCTTGCTGATCGCTGCTTGCTGATCGCTGCTTGCTGATCGCTGCTTGCTGATAGTTGCTTGCTGCTTGCTGATCGTTGCTTGCTGATCGCTGCTTGCTGATCGCTGCTTGCTGATCGCTGCTTGCTGATCGCTGCTTGCTGATCGCTGCTTGCTGATCGCTGCTTGCTGATCGCTGCTTGCTGATCGCTGCTTGCTGATCGCTGCTTGCTGCTTGCTGATCGCTGCTTGCTGATCGCTGCTTGCTGATCGCTGCTTGCTTATCGCTGCTTGCTGCTTGCTGATCGTTGCTTGCTGATCGCTGCTTGCTGCTTGCTGATCGCTGCTTGCTGATCGCTGCTTGCTGATCGCTGCTTGCTGATCGCTGCTTGCTGATCGTTGCTTGCTGCTTGCTGATCGTTGCTTGCTGATCGCTGCTTGCTGATCGCTGCTTGCTGATCGTTGCTTGCTGATCGCTGCTTGCTGATCGCTGCTTGCTGATCGCTGCTTGCTGCTTGCTGATCGCTGCTTGCTGATCGCTGCTTGCTGATCGCTGCTTGCTGATCGCTGCTTGCTGCTTGCTGATCGCTGCTTGTTGATCTGAAAAAAATACGGGATACATCTTCATAAGAAGGTGCGCGACGTAGCGCAGCGCAGCGCAGCGCCGCGTTTTGCGTTGTTTGCTGGAGTTATTCCCGCTGTGGATCGGTCTCTAATGGAAAGGATTGCTGCGTAATGCTGCAGAGACACGTGGCAAGCTCTAGTTGGAGGTTTAGGTGGCACTAATACCATCCCTAATCTACCGGCTACCCGTCCCCCCACGGCTTTCCTGCCCTGCCCTGCCCTGCCCTGCGGGTGTGTGTGTGTGTGCTCCCTGCGCCCTTTGCGCACACCATGTACCCTGCACCCTGCACTCTGCACCCTGACACGAACCATGCTTAGGCAGCCAGCTACCCATCTACACACCGGCCCGGCCCGGCGCGGCCCGGCTCGTCTACCCACTTACCCCCATTCGAGGAGTTCACAGGATATGCGGCGATGTGCTCTGGAATTCATTAGAAGGATTTGTAACGTTGCACACTCGTGGAACTAAATTCATTTGAAATTGTATGAGATCAGGAGTCGGGTGGGGGAAGGGGGGTCTTCTAACAACGTTCCTACTTCCCTGTGTTTACTGGCAGAAGGGAACTAGCCGTCGCCGATGCCGTCGCCGACGCCGTTGCCGACGCCGACGCCGACGCCGACAGCGACGCCGACAGCGACGCCGTTCACAAAATGTGCGTCACATTGGTGTTCTCGCAAGACAATCGAGAACTGAAAGAAGTTACTCGGTGCAGTCTGGAGCAACGGGAGACTGCAACTTGAGCCGCGTAACTAGGGGGCCGAGAAAAATGCGCTGCTTTTCTTGGACATTCATTCAGTTATATTTAATTAAAAAAGTACTGCTGTTGACACTGCTTAAGCTTTCACAAAGACCCATGGGTAACAAGAGTACCTACGCTGTCATTTGTAAAGACAATTCGCTGCAATCCAAATTCTAATCTATTAGTTCGTTTTTTTTTCTCGTTGCATTTGGAATAGACAGGAGCATTGTGAAAAAATGTGACAATAGTATAGGGTATACGTGTAGGCATATGTGAGTTGTGTTCTATTACGTCGCACTACAGGGTGAACACGGCTCGAGGCGAGATCGGGGCCTGCTCTCCACATTATCGTGATGCGATTCGTCACAAGGATTCGTTCAGAAGATGAGATGGGCAGGCCTTTCGAGAACAAGTCAATCAATAAACTCTGAAACTTAACATTTCGTTTTAAAGCAACGGGTTTGCTTACAATTCAAGGAAATGAGCATCATACATCATCGGCTTCTCAGAATTGAAGGCATCTACTTTTTAACAGTCTACAGCATTGTAGTTGGTTTATATTGTTGGAAGGTCTGAAAGGGCAACCGATGACTCTCAACAATTGAGCCATTGTTGAAAGGTTTCTACGTTTCTACTGTAGATGTCAGGATTGTCAACCGAGTTTGCTTTTGTCAGAAATGTTTTCTATAATATGTTATATAGAAGGCAAGCACTAGGAGGCAGCATCGAGTGCTGGGGCAGGCAGGCCCAAAGACCGGTGTTCGGACTGATGTAGAATTTGTGTACGCTTTACACGAATAGAAAGAAAAACTGAATGCATGCATTGCGAGTTGCGTTGACTTGCGGCTACTCATGTTCAAGGTGTGAACGGTGAAGTGTGTGCGGGCTTAAGCCCAGGATATAAAGTTCATATTTCTCCTCGGCCACTTTTCAATGCTGTGAAGACCACCAAGCCAACCAACGAAAAAGAAAAGTTGCGATCAAAGAAATGTTCATGATCGCGTACACCGTTCGGCGGTCGCCTTGGCTCCAGTTTCATCAGTGAAGGATCATGCAAGAGTTGGTTGCTTTGGGGCCAGGGCGAGGGAAACCAGGAAAGAAAATACACGTCGCCACGCGCGTTGAGGTTGATCAAATAACCAGCTCTTCCCGTGCCCATTGAAATTTAGCAGGCAACATATTATGAAGAAACACAATCCATCGCGTCGATAGAAAAACGTGCTGCTTGCCGCCAGCGTAGGTTTTCTTATCGATGCCTCCTGAAAAATGGAAATCGCTCTTTTGTCTTTATCTAAAAATAAGATACAATCTGTATTCTTTCACATGGACCTCGAAGAAATTCATATAGAGTGTATTATATTTTGTATGATAGTATTAACATTTGAATATCTATTATTAATACCTATGTACTATGTAGGTACTCATATAAAGGACGTTCTAAACTAACCTCGGTCATGGCCAATAGGTAATAGGGTTCATAGGGTCATATGGTTTTATTTGGTTAATAAAACATACGAAAAGTACAAATTGTACAAAATGTACAAATTGTAGTCAAAATTGTCAAAATTAAGTAGTCTGAAAGTCGACCCCATGCTAGATGGTTGAAAGTAGAGTCGAGCCTATTTACGGTTAGAGAGTGGCCTACATAATAACACTTTTCTATCATGGCTGTTCGAATTCCATGCTATACGGACGCCATGTTTTTACCAAATTGATCACGAAGCACGTGGCATTTGTCTATGATGAGTTTCTCATATTCCTTTGCATATCTACGTATTATGTACACAATGGTGAGGTATAAGTTCGTAACTTATCACTACTGCTGCAAGGGCTGTTGAATAGTTCTAGTTGGTAAAAAAATGGCGCCCATGCGCAGAGATGGCCACTCTCTAACCGTACATAGGCTCCCTAGTTGAGAGGTGGTGCGAATTTCTGCGAATTGTGGGCTACAAGCCTACAACTACAAGCTAATGAGTCAGGAAAGTGCGGTAAGTCATAGTGATTTCAAACATCAGACAGCTTAAATTTATTCGTCGAAGTTTCTCACTCAAAAGTCGAAATTCAATGGTCTTTAAAAAACCTCAAAATCTATTATATACATTCGGTTCTGTTATGACGAATCCAACTGTGTAATAATATTGGGGATCACCGGTCTGATAACAGATTTGAGGGGTTTAAATCACGAAATTTAGCATGGGTGGCAGAGGAAATCAGTTCAAAACTCACACATAACTAAGACAGCTCTAAAATGTATACACTTGTCATTCATGGGTGGCAGAGGAAATCAGTTCAAAACTCACACATAACTAAGACAGCTCTAAAATGTATACACTTGTCATTTCAACAAATTTCTATGTTATATATAATTGAAAGATGAATCTCTGCTGGACACTCTTGACCAAAGAATAACTGGGGTCACCGAACTAACATTTGAAAAAGGTAGGTAACTGCATTTGAATATTACATATCGCAGTTCGTGGGTGACATTTTTGTAAAATTTTGCAATTTTTTCCATGAAAGTAAAGTTGTACGATTGAAGAAGAAAAATAGAACGTTAGTTATGATTTAAAAAGTTGTTATCATATTAAATGAAAAACGTTTTCCCATATCATACACTTTTACGCACATAATTTTTCCCGAAATCGGCGTAATCATAGACACGAAGACGTAAACATTGAAACCGTTGAAACTTAAAATATAAATGAATTTCCTGCTATGAGAAAAAGGTGGGGGATTAACACTGTGGTATGGTCGTATAACATGAAAACAGGAAAAAGCTTGAAACATTTCTTCGATATTTACCAAACATCATTTTTATCATACAACAAACATATTTATCATCATAGAATATTTCATCTGCTATCGGATTGTGTTCACAGGCTTCTGAAGACGGAATTGCGCCGTCGTGATCAATTGAGTATATGAATGTTTTCAGCCACTTTGTCAATGGTCTAAAGTTATTTCAAACAAATGCAAATTGATTATTTTTAAAAGCAGGAACTGAAGCAGCTGATAACAAAACTAGTTTTAGATCATATAGGTGCACCTGAACCTAGAGCTACTAGCTAGGCCATGTGACCGCGAAGACCTGTAAATATTCGCAAAGAGAAAGAATTCTACTCATATTGCCTGTAAAAGTTTTGCATCCACAGTATTTTCTTCTGTTCTACCGCAATTTTTTCTTTCTTTGAATTATAGAGACGCGATAAATTTAAGCCTCTAACTTTAAATAACGGGTTGTTTACACTTTTTGGTCGTTGGTCTATAATGTAATAATTTTCAAATTACTTCTCCGCAATTAGTTTTGTTCACCAGGAGTGGGAGATGCATTGACAACCAAACTGGTTTTTCAAGTAAGGTACAATTGCCTTTCAGTCACAATCGGGGCACCGTCGCATTGATGTCGCAGCACGGGTTTGTCAGCGATCTTTACGCATTTCATTCAGTCTCTGTCATGTCGGCCGGGGCACTCCCACACGAACACACGGAAGAGAAGCTAGAAACTAGACCTATAGTTCGTCTCAGGTTCTGATGGCAGCAACAAACCGGTTTTCTACAATGTTATAGTATAAGCCGAATGCCCCGAGGCGCTGCCAAAAATCGTGAGACGTACTATACACCGAATTCGTTGTGGAATCAGCTTCCTTTCGTCAAATATTAGGTACGTGAATGTGCATAAAATTATATTATACCTATACTATATTGAAACAAAACAAATCACTTGTGAGATTTGCATTTACTCGAAATTGTAGAACTGGCTGAATGGAACATTAAATGATTTCTAGGCCAAAAATATGTGAAAAGCGGAAGATAACGTAAAAGTAAAAGAAGGAATTTAATTTCGAACGAATTATTAAAGATTATTTCGAGATATTTAAGATATTGTGCAGGTAAACTCTAGGCTTTGAAATCCGCCCATTTGCATTTAGGTAATGTCCTCGGAAAGGTTTATCTGTAGTCAGCCTGGATAGCGCAAAAATATGGTAAAAGTTAAAACCTTTCAAATAGTGATAGAAGCACCAATTAGCACCATATGTTATGCTCCTTGGTCTCGGCTTCAATTCCAGATATGTAACCGCCCAATTCGACGTCTGGGGCGAAGATAGGGCGTCGTTTTAAGGCGTCGCGCCACTTGCCACGTTTTAGCTTCCCACGTCCACAGTTTTCATACGGGATTTGCGAAACTTATACAGGTTATAGTTGAAACATTGACGAGTGTAACCCTGTTTTCAAAACTTGAATATAATTTATTTTGACCCTTAGGGGTCGATTGTTATGAAAAGTCCATATTGACATACGTTTCAACCGCTTGTGCCTAATTTTTGTGACCTATCAATGAACATGACCTATCAATGACCTGAACAAGTCACCCCATGCTTCCGAGTGCTCACCTTTCTGATGACATAGCCGAAATTCGACAGGGCGGATTTCAAAGTCCAGGGTCGTTATACCTAGAGCGGTCATGTGCCTGGGTTACAGAGGAGTTTTAGTAGCCAGGGTCTACCGCCATGTTCAATCATGTGGCTCGTCAGTAACCTCGCGGTAGCCCAGCCAATGGCCGCTCTAGGTAATTGGCCCGAGAGGTGTACATTATAGTTCCAAAGATGTAACCGTTTGACAATAAAACATAAGCAGACATTTGAAATAGGGCGATATACCTACAGGAGACATTTGTCAGTAGTAATTAGTAGCGATTCATCATTTTTATTTGCGATGACTGGAGAAATTACTTTGTTGTCCATGCAAGCGTTATTATAAAGTTATGGATCACAATGAAGGCTAAACATCTCATCTCAGGAATATTATGTGACATGAAAAATGTCAATAGGTTCGCTGTCTTGATGACTAACCACTCGTCTTAGGTGCTCTCTGAGCTCTCTGAGCTCTCACATAGTGCCGATGCACTGCAGACAAATGACTCGAGCGCCTCGAGCGATGGCTTGCAGTCGAGCACCGCTACAGTACGTCTCACATCGGTAATTCCTAGCAAACCGGTATTTAGCGGACAAATGAACCTGACACACACTAACTACAGTGCGTCTCACGTTCTGATAGCAGCGCCTCGGTGCATTTACTATCTATATCATTGTAGAATACCGGTTTGCCGTTGACTTACGAACCTGACATATACCATAGGAAATGTTTAAGGAGGCTCACCAATATTATCCTAACCAAAAAGCTCTAATCGCCAGGTTTCCTATGGGAATCTATACACACGCATTGCTGCTACGGTGATAGATTCACTACAAACCCCGTGCATTACAGACTGCACGTTTCGACCGACCCTTGTGCCAGGAGCCAGTCTGACGAATCTTTTATTCAGTTTACAGTCGAAACACCTTCGGTTCCATGGCCCAAAATGTTCCGATACCTTTAATTAGTTGAAAGTTAATTGTGACAGAGCTTGAGGTGGTTAAATTAGAGATAAGTCATCCGCGTTTAAAGCAATTAGCGGGAAAGATATCATCATTAGTGCATTTTTCTCTCGGCTAGCATAATGGTTTTCTTGCTTGGGGCGCGTTTATTGTGCAAGCCATGAGCACGTACTGGTAGCTCTTCGAACGTATAGAGCGTCGCCGCCGCTGCCGCCGACGCCGACGCCGACGCCGACGTCGACGTCGACGTTCGTGGGGCTGTAGCGGCGCCCGCCGACCGGGGGGGGGGGGGGGGGGCTCCCAACTCCCCCAAACGCTTCAACTGAACCTAGCGCCAGCACACGGCTTCCGTTTCTGTGCGCCGAACAGAAATATTATGCTATAAAATCGAATTAACTCAATCGGCATCCTAATGTTCTCCTCAAAGTGTTGTTATTAAACGCGATTTTATTCAAAAGGTAATAGATTTTATTCAAATCATTCCTCATTTGGAATTACATTTTATATCATCGATGTAATTTTAATCTAACAGTGACACACTTTAATTTGTCTCTATAGGTCCCAAATATTATCTGTCACTACTCGCTACCGCTTAATAGTTCTATATTTATATAATATTAACCGTTTAGTGGTATTATTATTATAACTATTATAACTATTATTATTAAAACGCATCACTTAATCACTATCACTAACGCGGCTAGATAGCAATCTTTAGCAGCTAGGCGGCTGTAGATCTTAATATAAAGCACATTCTCCGCAATTGACGTGAATTTGAAAGCAAAATGACGCGTTCCCTTTGTTTCTCGTTCGTATCATTAATGCTACCCCATCCCCTCCCCACCGCCCCCCCCCTGTGCCCCCACCCCAACCATGCCCCAGCTGACGGGCTAAACCTATCAAATAACAACCAACCTCTTCATGAATAAGTCTTCGATTGAACGTCTGATGAGCTCCATAAATTATTCGATCTCGGAAAGCGCGCAGCGCGAGTGCTGAGTAGTGCGTATGCGCTGGTGCTGCCGCGGTCCTCGGCAGGTCCTCGGCAGGTCCTCGGCAGGTCCTCGGCAGGTCCTCGGCAGGTCCTCGGCAGGTCCTCGGCAGGTCCTCGCGAGGTCCTTGCTATTCACGCACGCGGCACGCGAGCATTCGATGTGACACCCATATCGGGAATCGAGACACCCAACTCGGCGAACACAATCCACAAACTATGACGAATATCATCGCTGCTTCTGCTTGTTAGCTGTTGTGTGATAACATTGGGAATTAGTCTCGACTAATTGTCTCGGAGCGAAGCATGGATAGACGTTTTCGGAATTTCTAAGAATTTCTAGGAACATTTATGACTTTGGCGAATTTGCGAATTTGACCCCTTCCCTCCCTCTCCCCTTCCCAAAAGAAGCAATATTTGGTTGCGATTTTTTAACAGGCAGTGTTGAAGGAGGGGGGGGGGGGGGGGTGAAGGGGAGGAAACTGATTCTTGTCTGCCCCCTGCAATTAGTGAGGATCGCAAACTTTCTCTCTTGGCAATGCATTTCAACGTTTCCTCAAAAAAATCGCTCGATTCTGTGGTGCTTAAAGTTTGCCTGCCACCGGCGTTTTCTGACCGAAATATGACCCTGTTGGGTTGGGCGGGAGGGGGGGGGGGGGGAGGGGCGATTTTAGCATCTCGTCGAGGCTCGAAGTCTCCCACTGAGTGTCTACCTGTTGAAATCTGGAAACGGGTAACTGAATGTGTTCGTCGGTGCGTCTTTGATGGAGTTGGTGGGGAGAGGGTGCGTGGGGGGGGAGGGGGGGGGGGCAAAATTTCTAAATTTGATTCCATGAGGATGAATTGAAGAAAGTCCATGTGGTGAGAGTGAACTCCGAACTGAGGTAACACCAAACTATAGTTTAAATGTTTAGAAAATTACCATCCTTGACCACCAATGTTGTGTGAATATTTAGAAAAATATCATCCCTGACCATCGATTGTGGTGTGAATAATATGTGGAAAGAACCCGCTCCTGAGTACGAATAATAATTGCAGTGTGAATCATTTTTAAAATCCCACTCCTAGGCACCAATTGTAATGCAAATATTTTTTAACATCACACACACTGCCACCAAATGTGCTGTCCATTTGTGTAGATCTTACCGGAGGGCACAGGCCAACACCCAGCCCCAGCCCCAGCCCCAGCCCCAGCCCCATTCCCAGCCCCATGCCCCATGCCCCATGCCCCGTGCCCCATGCCCCAGCCCCAGCTCCGGTCGGCACGTTGCCCTGCGAAGACATAGCCTCCCTCTTCTTTGATCGTCGCCCTGACAAAAATATCAATAAAATGTGTAAGCTGCTTATCATCACACCAGCGGTGGCGATTAAGAGGCACTCGCCCATCACTCGGCTAGGAGCCTCAGGACCCTAAGGACCCTGAGGACCCTGAGGACCCTCAGGACTCAGGAGCAACTGGGAAGGAGGAAGACCGTCCCGACCAGTGATCCCTCACAGAAGGAAGTTTTCTTAAATGCTCGGTAGGTGCAGTAATAGGTAGTATCAAAGCGAGCAAAGGTCTCTACAATTTCCAGGGTCGCTTTAAGCTGTTCATTTGAGCTCTACACTCTTCTTCTATTTCTTTGGGTCCTCTATTGTGTTATCAGCAGCACGCAGGAATCTCCAGGGAGATACCATCCGACGGCATTTCCAAATTCCCTCCGCATCTTGTAGGGCTGCAACTCGCCATTCTCGACTTATCTAAAGGTACAGACACCCTTGGCTTATGACTTCTAGCTGAGACTGTTTTATATGTCAGTGGAGAAATGGTGGCGGGTGGCGGCACAGTAAGTTGTCCGTCTCCTTCGTCCGCCGTAGCCGCACAGCTGAGCTGTTTGTTAACACACAGTTATCTTTGCAGTTACACAGTTACTTTACTGATACTTTACAGTTACTATACAGATACTATACAGATACTTTACAGTTACTATACAGATACTTTGCAGTTATTATACGGATACTTTAAAGTTACTATACAGTTACTATACAGGTACTTTGCAGTTACTATACGGATACTTTAAAGTTACTATACAGTTACAATGCATATACTTTGCAGTTACTATACGGATACTTTAAAGTTACTATACAGTTACTATACAGATACTTTGCAGTTACTATACGGATACTTTAAAGTTACTATACAGTTACTATACAGATACTTTGCAGTTACTATACAGATACTTTACAGTTACTTAACAGTTACTATAAAGTTACTATACAGATACTTTGCAGTTACTATACGGATACGTTAAAGTTACTTTACAGTTACTATACAGATACTTTACAGTTACTATACAGTTACTTAACAGTTACTATACAGTTACTTTACAGTTACTATACATATACTTTATAGTTACTATATACAGTTACTATACATATACTTAATAGTTACAATATACAGTTACTATACAGCTACTTTATAGTACTACTATACCCCATATTTTCAATCCTTTTCAAGCAGAGAATTTGGGTGAGATAATTGCTGTTATTCGAAGGTGATGTTTTTCGATTCGGAAAATTAACATTCATTATTCAAGTTTCGGGGAGGATTTTGAGAATAAAGACAGTAAATAGTTAGCACCAAAGTTTTAAACACAAATACTACCTTTTTAAGTAAATAATAACAGTTTGTGATGAATAGCTTTATAACGCATACAATATGCCTACGACGAGAGTAAAAATGGGTTCGCAGTTAGCACTGTGGAAATTTTGCACCCGACACAACGCGATTATACGCGGGAAAAGTTGCAACTATTGTTACCAATGCAATATAAGTAGCCATGTTGATTTTTTTCGCTAGACACACGATAAATTCGCACGATTTTGCGCGAAACAATTCCGCGAAATTTCAACTTTTCCCGCGTGAAATCTCTCAAAGTGTTGCGAAATCCTGCCACAAAATCCCTCGATGCGGTCAACAACATCCTGAACTATAGTACACCTACAATTTGTACAGAATTCCGTCAACATCACCGACATCATTTCACTGATCATTTTTCACCGACAAAAGTTTTGATTTTAATCTTCTAGGAATATTGTGAACGTGAGGTCGTAGATATAGCAGCGTGCGTGCACACTGGCTTTATTAGACGACAGGCGACTCAGAACTAGGGAGCTGAGAAATTCTCTTTCGGAAAATTCATACGACCTGCCGATCTGGCACGGTGCGAGGGGCACGAGGCACGGGGCAGGGCAGGGCAGGGCAGGGGGGCAGGCAGGGCAGGGTGGAGGGAGGCTGGCATAGCCAGCGTAGGACAGCATCAAGCAACGAGACTTCTTTATTCTTCGTCATCGACTACGTGCGATACCAATATTGAACCAAACATTTCTCAGCCAACCATTCTGGGTGTTGGTTGATATTCCCTAATCCATTTCCATAATAATTCAAGCATTTCAATAATCCCGTGTTCAGAGATGCTGCTGCCAAGAGATCAGGTATCACCGTATCACCGCCGAATACATTCCCCTCTTCACGATGAATAAAAAGAGCGAAAAAAATGCACCGTTGAAACAATCGAACATTCGGTGATAAAAATTTATTTAGTATGTGGGAAAATGTTGCATTGACAATGGTTGATAGCGATACAAATTCCCAGTTCTAGAATGGATAGTTAGCAAATAGGGTAATAAAAGCGATTAAATAAATATCTGCTCTCTGTCGTAATGACTTGCATTATTATACCAATCTGGTAGAACACTGAGTCAGATCTAAATTTCAAAAGGCGCGTTTAAAAATACATCAGCGAACACAGGCGCGGACCGCAGACAGTGAGAAGTGAACTTCTGGAAAGAAAGACAGGCGGGGCCGTCGCACGCAATAGCAATCCCAGTCTTAACATTACCTTAACGCTTAGTCGCCGCTCGGCGGACGGACGTTGAGCTCAGCAAGCGCAGCCAGCAAAGCAAGTGCAGTCAGCGCAGTCAGCGCAGTCAGCGCAGTCAGCGCAGGAGTCGCTGGAGTTCTTGAGGTCGCGGAACTGAAAGATAGGAAATTGCCATCGACGCTAATGACCATAAGGTGATTCAGAACGAGCAGCGTTTTATTAATAACATGAGCTAGTTCGATTGGCCAGTCGCTCGGTCACGGGAAAAACATCTGCCAAGCTGCGTGATCATCGGCTGACTAAAGATCTTACTTCTAAAAGCATGATTACGATTGGAAAATATATCAAGATATTTGTACGACGTAGTTGGAGAAAAGGCAGGAAGTTTGCTGTATTCCTGATCCTAAAACTGGAACTCCTGAACATGTGATGCAACTCTTTACATCGACGTTGAGTCGGCTCCCAGCAAGTTTCCTTGCGCCCTTGAGCCAACCAATGAAAGTACAATTCGTTGAAATGACTCGGGCTTTCTCCTCGCTTTTCTTACGGCTTTCTCCTTGGCTTTCTCCTCGGCATCGCTTTGCGCCAGCATGCTAATTATTTCCACGCTAAATTATTTTCTCCTCGACTCAATCTCATCACAGGACGGGCCCATACTCGCAGCAAGCAGGGATGTCAACCGTCGACGTTAAATTATTCAAAAGGAGGGCTTTTAAAAAGAGGTCCATGATTCAGTTGTGACGAGTGTCTTGCGAGCGAGTTAAGCCCGTCCATGAGATGTAATCTTGGTAGTAACGTAGTACATGCCTTTTAAGTGATGTTAATATTTAATAGGAAACAGCATGGAGAGAGGAGGTCTTGCAGTGCTAAACTCTTGTGGCTCCTTGCATCAGAGAGGTATTAATTCCTTGCTTCCTTTCCTTTCCCGCGCTCCAGTGGTAGACGGTAGAGCCCTTTCTCCTCGCTGTTCCTGCTCCTGGCCCCAGCCTGGAACCTAATGTGGCACCGGCCCCCTGGCCTTTCAAATAGCGGGAACGCTACCTGCCCAGCCGCCCAGCCGCTAGTCGCCCAGCCAGCAGTCGCCCAGCCAGCAGTCGCCCAGCATAAGGGTACTCACGACACTTTGCCAAATCGACTACTATTAAACACACAGCCTCTTAGCGCGTGACATACCGCTGAGTGGCAGTGCCATCAACGCAGGCAATGTTTTCGATAAAGGGTTTGGATATGACATGTTATAGGTAGAGACTCGGAGTGGAGAGTAGAGAGTAGAGAGTAGAGAGTAGCGAGGTGTCATAGCGCCAGGCATGGGCGGCAGACGAATCCCCAAGTCGTGGCCCGTGTTTCTTGGTGCCGAGCCCAGCTGACCAGCTATAGTGCGTGGCCTAAACGAGTACGTAGCTGATGATGTGGTGAAGATGCTGGTGTTGGGGCGAGGCCGCAAGGCAGTGACGTCGACCGAGCTCGGCCTCCTGAATGTAGATTATCGATACAGGGTAACTCAAGTCATTTATTTCGCAGGCCGGAAATCGCTTCAGCCCGCCTTTTCCTTACTTGCCAAATGGAGACGTTTTCGAATAAGTTACAATCGGGAACCGTATCCAAAATGTAAATCTTCACTCATAGATCTTGCAGAAGTTTCTTATCAAGCCGATTTTTGTCTGAATGCGGAGAGTTACTCTTTTCAAATTAGGCGCAAATAAAGAGCGGATCTCGCAAACTTTTTGTGTAGCAGTGATGACACAATCCAGTGCAGAATAAGCATGAGGAAGCTAACCTCGTGAGCTAATTGGTTCGTGTAGATACAGGAGCAGACAGCGAGCGGAGGGTGTCTGACCATCGCTGCACCGATCTAAAGTTCGCCCTCGCGGCGTCAGCGTCGGGGCGAGCATATGGAGCTGCAAGATCGGTAAGTCAGTCCCGGAGGGAGGCTGATTCTGAAAAACTGAGATAGCTTTTCTAAAGATTTAGGCAAGAAGGAGTCTTCTCGGTTCCAAAAAAACAACTATCCCAGCCATGGGATCAAAATTCAATCGTCCGCGAGTTAGTTGATTCGCGAGGAGATAAAGTGGGTGCATTCTGTCGACGGCTGCCGGGGGCCATGAGTGCCGGGGCGCTCGTTTCCAGCTCACCAAACTATCATTAAAAAGTTGCCAGTTTTGAGAACGTCAACAATTGAGATATTTCTGCGGATCTGCGAAGAGAGCAACTACTTTCAAATGCGAGGGGTACACATCCGATTTCTAATTAATCGTTTGTCCTTAACGCAGAAGCCAGCATTTTTGTCATTATTCCTGAAGAAAAGTTTTAAACTGGTCAGAGAGAATAAAGCTTTTATCGAGGAAATTAAATTTATGTTGATGTGCGGCTGTTTTTTCCCCATTCATATTTGTCAGAGCCATCGTGTATGCTCACCAAGAAATAATTGTGTAACAAGCAGAACAGTTTGTTTTATGCAGATTCGCTGGATCTGTTTAATCGAATATGTACCGTTCAAACGAAAGTTGCAATTAAAGAATTCTCACGGGCCTACCTCGGAAAAATAATCCCACTTATTTTCTTCGCCCCTACCTATGGGGATGCATACCTAGTTTTTAATTGCTATGAATAATAGCATAATAATTTTCGTATCTCTGTTCCTCTTTGGCGATCTGCTGGGATAGATGCGCAGGACGAGTGGGGTCGGCGTCGGCGTCGGCGTCGGCGTCGGCGTCGGCGGCTGCGGCGGCAACACCTCCCCTAAGCGTCGGCAGGCAAGTGCCCGCCGCCGACGCCGACGCCGACGTCGACGTTCAGTGCCTCGCCAGCAGGCAAGCCGAACTGACGTCGCGACGCCGACGGACGCTGCTCGCACGCGCCCCGCGATCTTTTTCACGTGCTCAACTCAAAAAGTAGAAATAAATAAAAGATTATCCAACCGACCCTTCCTGTAATAGTGAGACAAATTGAGGTTGCTCACTGGAAACATGTCCTAGGCAAATGACCAGTTTCTGGCTGCATGAGAAAAATAAATACTAGATTCTGAAAACCACCGCCTGTCAAATGGAAAAATTAATTTCGTAGAAATCTCTCAAGGACAATTTGAGCCCGCATCAAAAATGTGTTAGGTAATGTCAAGGGAAATCAGGACTCGTTTGAAAATGGACTTGTTACAATTTCGGATCTGTTGTATTTTTCTCTTGTAACTGGTACCGATAAGACCCTGGTCACATTGTCCAGATGGAGCCGTTGACGGAATCCAACTACGAGGAGTTCAGTGACTACACTGATTACAC
The DNA here is from genome assembly GCA_921293005.1 of Nemoura dubitans. NCBI lineage: Eukaryota > Metazoa > Arthropoda > Insecta > Plecoptera > Nemouridae > Nemoura > Nemoura dubitans. The sequence goes on from OV121073.1 coordinate 7,666,944, forward strand.
TGACTACCCGACGTACCCGGTATCGTGTTCGTCTGGGGGCAGGCTCCGCGGGCAGGGCGATACCCACGTGGTGCCTTCGGGGGCCGAGGCCGGGACAGGGACCGGGCCAGGGACCGGGACCGGCACCCACGAGGCGGCCAGCGTCGTTCAGGCATCGTCCTCGGGGACGAAGCACGTGCTCTTCTCCAACACCAGTCCAGCTACCAACACTTATCATTCGGTGAGTGAGACTCATTCATCTGTCTTCTGTCTTCTGTCTTCTGTCTTCTGTCGCCCGTTCAGTGCAGCTTGCGATTCGACTTCGCGATTACGCGTGGACCGAAATGTAGCTAAGTCTAAGTAGATTTTTTGTATTTCTCTTACAAAAAACGCTGTAGGTAGGTACCTTGTTGTGCAGTTGCCGAAGTGTTGCGAGTGCACAGAGCGATCATGAATCTTTCTTGAAATTGGCCGCTGGAAAATGATTAGTGCAAGCGGTGTTCGTTATGCGCAACCTGGCGAGGAAAATCACATGTTCAAAATGAGAGAATGAGTGCGGTTTTTTGAGCACATGCTCTAAGCGTGCGGACTCGTCACCACCGTGCCAAAAGAGACAAAACAGAGAGATTGGAATGTATTTTCCCGTAAAGGATACAATTGGCAAAGTATTAACCGAAAAACAACACTTTTCAGGCAGTCGTCTGTTAGTAACATAATGAAAATCGAACGACATATTTTCCTAAGATATTGAAAGAAAATGATCGGAAGCAACTTTCTAAGAAGCACAAAGAGGAAAATAAATCTTTGGGAGCGCGACAACATCTTCCAGCTATTATTCTTGTAAATGATTTCGGAAACTCGGCGTTTCGGTTTATATAACAGTAAAAATGTAGAAATAATAAAGCAATCAATTTCCGAAACAGTATAATTTAAAAAAAAATGTAGTTTTCACGGCAAAGTATTTTTGATATCGAATTCTGTAACAGATTGGCAAAAGACAACGAATACGGCATTTGTTTGGATTACTCTATTTGGACCAAACGCACGGCGGGCTACGTTACAAGTGCAAAGAAACACTGTAAATAATCACTGCCCGCGATTGAATTAGCGACAACTAATAGGTGAGTAATTTACAGTCCAAGCTGCAAGCGTGACAGTTTACAGATATTCAACAAAATGTAATAGCCAGCAAAAAAAAATATACATATACTTTCTCGATGATATTGACTTGAACAAACTATTTTAAAAGAAAAGGTGTCAATAAGCATTATGTGCTTGTGTCGATTTCGCTCCGTCGGCTCTTATGTGACCGGGTCCCTCGGTGCAGCCCTGGCTTGGGATCCGGTCTGGATTGCCGCGGCCAGCGACGCACTCGAGCCTCGAAACTTGCCAGCACTGCTGTGTACGGCACCGTTGACCGATGTAACAGTGACACACTCTAGCCTCGAAGCTTGCCAGCACTGCTGTGTACGGCACCGTTGACCGATGTAACAGTGACATACTCTAGCCTCGAAGCTTGCCAGCACTGCTGTGTACGGCACCGTTGACCGATGTTACAGTGACATACTCTAGCCTCGAAGCTTGCCAGCACTGCTGTGTACGGCACCGTTGACCGATGTAACAGTGACACACTCTAGCCTCGAAGCTTGCCAGCACTGCTGTGTACGGCACCGTTGACCGATGTAACAGTGACACACTCTAGCCTCGAAGCTTGCCAGCACTGCTGTGTACGGCACCGTTGACCGATGTAACAGTGACATACTCTAGCCTCGAAGCTTGCCAGCACTGCTGTGTTCGGCACCGTTGACCGATGTAACAGTGACACACTCTAGCCTCGAAGCTTGCCAGCACTGCTGTGTACGGCACCGTTGACCGATGTAACAGTGACACACTCTAGCCTCGAAGCTTGCCAGCACTGCTGTGTACGGCACCGTTGACCGATGTAACAGTGACATACTCTAGCCTCGAAGCTTGCCAGCACTGCTGTGTTCGGCACCGTTGACCGATGTAACAGTGACATACTCTAGCCTCGAAGCTTGCCAGCACTGCTGTGTACGGCACCGTTGACCGATGTTACAGTGACATACTCTAGCCTCGAAGCTTGCCAGCACTGCTGTGTACGGCACCGTTGACCGATGTAACAGTGACACACTCTAGCCTCGAAGCTTGCCAGCACTGCTGTGTACGGCACCGTTGACCGATGTAACAGTGACACACTCTAGCCTCGAAGCTTGCCAGCACTGCTGTGTACGGCACCGTTGACCGATGTAACAGTGACACACTTTACTCTGGTCGTTTGCCAGTATTGCCTGTGACAAATTGCCGACTGCCGAGTGGTGGTCCTTCAATTGAGAGCGCCAAGGATCAAAGCTCTACTCATGATAGCACACATTACACGCTGATCGGGCGGCGATACTGATTGATTTATTACCAACTTTCACACCTTCCTTAATCATTAAAAGCTATCTGCACACATGCACGGGCGCCGGTCCCTCGTGCCAGCGCGGGCTCGCTGCCCCTTATACGTCCCCCCTCGCCCCCACCCCCCCACATGGCCCGGCAGTGGCACGCGACCGTCACTCGGACCACCTCATCAACCGCCGACGCGGATTATTAATCACTTTAAAACAATAACTACACAAATGATTATTATTGTAATAATAGCTAGCCGGGAAGTGCTAGTTTTGCTGTAGTACCAAGAAGTCTAGTGCATACACGTTTTCTCCGAACTTATTCACTTCCTTCCGGTCAAATAGAGGCAATTGTTCAGCCGCAACTCCATGAGGTTCCTCGGATAGCTGGTTCCACTCCGGTTTCATTCTCTAAGTCAACGAGAATGGGTTTTGAGTTTGAACTCATTTTGGCCACCTGTGATCTAGTAAGTGTCGAGACCAAACTTTGGTTGGTATGGAATTTGTTTAAAATATGAAGGATCGTGAGGCCTACTTATTTGCCCAATAAAAGCTAAAAAAAGGAAGTGGTGTAAAATATAAATCTTATTCATTCTGCCATTTGCCTTCCTAATCTTCACTTTAATGGTGAACCCCCGCAGCACTTGCTTTTCATCAGACAAGGTGGTTTAAGTGAGATTTTAAGGCTTTCCTGAACCTTGCTTGTGCTCTGATGCCCAAAGTAAAAGCTTTGCGCTGCAACACCGTGTTCCGCTAAAGCGAACAATTTCCCTTGCTTTACACCTTTTGATACAAAGAATGTCCTAATTTATAATACCAAACAGTAGACAGTCGACTTGAACGCTAAGGCAAGGCCACGTAAGCACATGCCAACTTAATAGGCTAGGCAGCACACGGCTTCGGAAACGAATGAACCCCCAACTTAACCTATTAGAAGCGAGTGCTATAGGAACGTACAACAATATAATTATGTAACTAAGCGCAGTTCCTGTAAAGCCAAAATTGTTCGCAATTGAATAATGTTGGTACAGTGTTATACAAATCTAAATTAGAGTGATTGTGCCCCCATAGAAATACACAATTATTACATTTCAACTTTCCTCTGTCAAAGAAATAGTTTTTCTCTGAGCACCAAATTCAATGGGCTGGCATATTATTGCAGAGCGAGTAACTTCTGCGCTGCGTATTGCGTGCCGGTGCCGGTGCCGGTGCCGGCACAGCACGGGCGGAGGGTGCAAAGATAGCTGGCACCAGTAGCGACCGCAGAGCGGGATGAAGCCCACCTGACTTCACCGCGACACAATATTGTGTTGATATCAGCAGCTCGATAGCGTGATGTATTGAAACGGGAAGACCGCAAAGTGCAGTCGCACTCGACGTGTTTTGCGTCCAAACGCGCCGCCAAAAGGCGCTGCCCTGGCGCCACAAAAAGTGGCCCGCCACGCCGCACGAGGGGCACGAGGGGCACAGGGGCACAGGGGCACAGGGGATCAGGGCACAGGGGATCAGGGCACAGGGGACCAGGGCACAGGGGATCAGGGCACAGGGGCACAGGGGCACAGGGGCACAGGGACACAGGGGCACAGGGGTGCAGGGGCACAGGGGATCAGGGCACAGGGGACCAGGGCACAGGGGATCAGGGCACAGGGGCACAGGGGCACAGGGGCACAGGGGCACAGGGGCACAGGGGCACAGGTGCACAGGGGCACAGGGGCACAGGGGCACAGGGGCACAGGTGCACAGGTGCACAGGGGCACAGGTCACAGGGGCTACGGCAGGGGCACAGGGGCACAGGGGCACAGGGGCACAGGGGCACAGGGGCACAGGGGCTAAGGACAGCGGCACAGGGGCACAGGGGTACAGGGCATTGCGGCGTGGATGTTTTGAAAGCCGAGCTGACCGCGGTCCGTGCGAGCCCGTTTGCCATTCGAGAGCGCACGGCGCACTGAATTGCGGGCAACCAACAAGCCTGCCAACAGTCTCGGTCATTACACAGGTCACACTCGTGATGTTCAAGTGAATACAAAAGCCAAACAATCCCTTTATAAACTGCGTATCGGTCCAAAAAGCACTTGTCGGGCCCACACAATTTTGCTCTCTCGGACGCGCAGTAATATGTAGCAACTCAAAATTTCGCATTGGCTTCTTCACCCATTTCTCCTTCGCCCACATTACGTCAAATGTTTCTGTTTTTTACTGCCGTACCCATCCCGTGATTAGTAACGTTGTTTTTCTGAGGACGAAGTGTGTTTCTGAAGCAGGAGTAATTTGCTGTTATAGGCTGTAGTCGTGTAGTCATGGAGTCATGGAGTCATGGAGTCATGGAGTCATGTAGTCATGCGTGGAGTCATGTATTCAGTGATGGAACAGGGTGTGCGCTTCGGGTGATGGATTGAATCTCCAGCTTATTCTCGAAACTGACAGTGCCTCACAACGTCGGCTGGCTACTGGCAGTAGCTGGCTGCACGAGCGCAGTCGGAAAATGAACCCCCCCCCCCCCCACCACCACCACCCGGCCAGGCAATCCTCTGTCCTCCGTTCTCCTCACACTTGCTCCCTTGTTACTTGTTAGCTGCTACACGCTTGAACTCGTTCCCTTCCCCGTCAGAGTCACACCTACTCCACCCGCAGTGTACCTGACACTCGACATAATTATTTTAATGCAAAACGCACATTCGGGAATACGGCTTAGCGGTTAAGTGTTTGAAGAAAGCGCAGCAAACACAGCGTGTGCCAAGCCGCGATTTTCTTTTAATTCCCCAGTTAAGAGGAAAAAGTGCTTTCAGCGATCGTCGGATTTCCGGAGCTGCGAACTGCAACGAACGCAGTCGGCTGGGCTGAGCATGTGTGAGAGTGTCATTTTAAGCAAAGCCTCGACGCCACAGTGAAAACTTGAACTGTCTGTTTCATTCAAACTGCGAATTAATAATTAAGCTGGGGCCCAGCAATTTCAACTTACAACTAACATGAAAAGTTGCCGGCAACTAGTTTAATAAGCACAAGTCAAATTTAGCTCTCAACGTTGATTACGAAGAGTTCGGAACTTGGAAATCACATTGATATGAGCACATTTTCCACTGCAAAAACAAGCAGGAAATGTGGCCTGACAGGCTGGCAGATTGACAAGTTGACAGGCTGACAGACCTACAGGCTGTAAAAACAAAACGAGCCGCAAAACAGCAGCAAAAATGCAAAAACAGCAAAAACAGCTGCAGAAACAAGCAGGAACTGTGGCCTGGCAGGCTGACAGGCTGACAGACTGAAATGCTGACGGGCCGACAGGTTGAAATGCTGACGGGATGACCAACAAACCTTATTCCAATGTCTTTGTGAACGACTTCAAATGACTGAATGGCTGACAGACTGAAATGCTTATTGGCTGACACGCCGATACGCTGACAAGCTGACACGGTGACAAGCTGACAGGCTGACAGGCTGACAGGTTTACATGCTGACAGGTTGACAGGTTGACAGGCTGACAGGCTGACAGGCTGACAGGCTGACAGGCTGACAGACTGAAATGCTTATTGGCTGACACGCCGATACGCTGACAAGCTGACAAGGTGACAAGCTGACAAGCTGACAAGCTGACAAGCTGACAAGCTGACAAGCTGACAAGCTGACAGGCTGATGGACTGACAGGCTGACCGAATGGATGAATGACCAACATACCTTATTCCAATGTCTTTGTGAACGACTTCAAATGACTGAATGGCTGACTGCATCAAATATATCATTTCTTCATCTATACCCCTCTCACATTAGAGTGAAGCGATGAAATATTTCATCTAGTGTCTAATATTGATTGATGGCTAAAGGAGAGTAGTAATTAACTCCGATTATTTATCAGAAAGATGAGTAATTACCTTTGCACGATGCACCCTACGCTGAGCGATGTGGACACGCATGAATCCCACGGCGAAGTAGTGAAGAACGAATTTCCTTGTAATTACAAAAGTACGAGTTGCACACGAGTTGCACACGAGTTCTTATACAATACTATACAATACTAGTAGTGCAAGAAGTAAAATGCTACAAGTAATGCAATACAATCACTAGTAAATACAAGTAGTACATGTATTGTTCCAGAGTTAATTCCAGGCCCTCGCGCCAGTACCGTCTCATTGCCTGGCCGAAACCAAACGCGTCAACATCAAGGGCTAGACCACCGCCGAGACAAGGACTATCCACAGTTCATTTTTATTTATAGCTTTTCCGACAATAATGGCAATCACATAATAATATCATCAAATCAAAGGGGGACAAAATAAATCTGATAGAGCCCATCAAAACTATATTATTATATTCAATAACGTTTCCAATTTTCAAGCGTCATTTCAAGTGAGATTTTTTCTTATCTTGTATCGGGGACATATTTCCCGATTGTGAAGTGTTTTGGAAGCGGATCGGCCGCTGCGGCCGTCGCGGTCTTAGCAAGTTGCAGTATCAGCGGTGTCTACTTGCCCGAGCGGAAACGATGGACGGCCACGGGGGAAAAATACATGATGACTTCCAATAGGCTCTAGCTGGCTCCGGATATGGAGACAGGGGTGGGAAATTTGAAGCCGACAAAACTTGCGATTTGGCAAGTGATTCGCCCCTCATAAAAGTTCGTATATGACAGATTCATGATCCAGATTTCTTCCGTTTCTTCCAACGGTGGCTGAATGATAAGCGAGTGTGAACGACAATACTCGAATCTTTAGTCTCGGAACGAAACACATGCGAGCATAGACGAACATTGCGTCGCTGTGGTGCGGCTACTTGATAAGAAAGTTCAGTGACAGCTTCGTCATTACTTGACGACTGTCCAGACATTAATTGCACACGGCATCCGCTAGCTCTGTCACGGATCGAGTGACATGTCACGAAAATGACAGACATTGCTGTTGCCGAAGATCGGGCTCGGTGGCACCCCGGCACCCTGGCACCCTGGCACCCTGGCACCCTGGCACCCTGGCACCCTGGCACCCTGGCACCCCGCACCCTGGCACCCCGCACCCCCCACCCTGGCACCCTGGCACCCCGCACCCTGGCACCCTGGCACCCCGGCACCCTGGCACCCCACACCCTGGCACCCTGGCACCCCACACCCCGCACCCTGGCACCCTGGCACCCTGGCACCCTGGCACCCCGCACCCTGGCACCCCACACCCTGGCACCCTGGCACCCTGGCACCCCACACCCCGCACCGAGCACCATGGCAGTTGTCAGACGCACGCCTGCCTGCGTGCTCAACTACACGCGGATCTTTTAGTATCATGCAAGCCGCATGCTGCGCTGAGCAAAGGTGAGCAAAGGCGAGCTTTATATACCTAACATGTTACATGTCCTAGGGACATTTGTCAAAAAACTCCACTCGAATGAAAAGACCAACGGGTCGGTTAACGAAGCAGCGGGATTGTGATTTCAAATGAGAATCCATTATTGTTGTGAAAGGGAAGGGGTGGGGGGCGGGGAGGGAAGGTAGGTTTCACACACTCCTTGACACAATGTGACTGATCTCCTTGACTTTTATACTTGGTTTTAAGGTAAGGAACCCTGCTGTGTTCGCGGCTCCGAGACCGCGGGAGCGATGCAAACAATAGCGTGACTTATACGTGGCTATATTCGTCATGGGATAAACATTGGGTTTATTCGTCGGATTTTTCTGCCTTCGCTGCTCAGTAAATGTGAATTAATAGCGGGGTACTAACACTCGTGAAAGTAAATGAGAATGACTGGCCTAAAACCATTTAAAAGACATTGGGAAAACCACACAATTTTGTAAGAGCTCGGAAAGAAACATTCGGAAATTCTCGATATCCCGGTCTTTCGTACATCGGTTTTAATAATGAGTAACTGCTCGATATAGCCGAGGCAGCGAGAGGGCCCCGGACACCAGTTTAAACACGGGCAGCAATAAATCCCCGGGCGCGAGTTTAAACACAGAGAACCGGGGTTTAACCTTGTGCCCGGATGGCACAGTGAGGGGGCCCCGGGCACAGGTTTAAACACGGGCAGCGAGGGGCCCCGGACACAATTTTTAACAGAGACAGTGATTGGGGCCACGGGTACAAGTTTAAACAGAGACAGTGAGGGGGCCCCTGGCACAAGTTAAAACACGGACAGGCTGTGGGCTCCGTTGCGATTGACACTATGGTTACAAGTTTAATTTAAAGCGAACAAAAACAGAAATGATTTGACCAATTTCTGGAGAAATACGATTCAAATTTAGACTATCTCTCTTTTGACCGTGTTTTTGGCTGAATTCACTTTTTCATTAACACGACGGAAAGCAATGAACGCATATTGGCAAATCTTCAAAGAGGAAAGGAATTATTCATTTGAAATCCCTTCAAAATTAATTACTCTGTGAAGGCCATCTATGGAAATGTTAAGGTGAAATGCAAGTTCGTCCAAGTGGTCATTACTCACAGTTTAATCGTATGTTTTCTGCAAAAAGTCACGATGGATGGAAACCCAGTAACTCACACGCGGCATTGCTAAATTGACATGTGTTGGCGATTTCACCTGCCTTAGCCCTCGCATGGCTTATCCATCTACACAGCCCCGGTGTAAGAAACGGCGCTGAAAGGAGAAATACATAAGGGAGAGATACCATTTCCAAGTTTGGCCGAAGTGTTGCACATAAATAAAACATATTCAAACAAAACGGTATAGATATAAACGTTAGTTTTATCAGCATGAAAAAGTTACGAAAAACAGCGATCAAGAAGTCCGACTGTTTTGTAAAAAGTGTGTCCCGGAAGTAATACTGGTCACCGGGGTGCAGACGAAGCGGCCTGCCGCTCGCCGACCAACACGTCCCAAAAGCTAAAGCCAAAAGCAGACGCCAAACCCTGGACCTCGAAGCACGGAGCACGGAGCACGGAGCACGGAGCACGGAGCACGGAGCACGGAGCACGGAGCACGGGGCACGGAGCACGGAGCACGGAGCACGGAGCACGGAGCACGGAGCACGGAGCACGGAGCACGGAGCACGGAGCACGGAGCACGGAGCACGGAGCACGGAGCACGGAGCACGGAGCACGGAGCACGGAGCACGGGGCACGGAGCACGGAGCACGGAGCACGGAGCACGGAGCACGGAGCACGGAGCACGGAGCACGGAGCACGGAGCACGGAGCACGGAGCACGGAGCACGGAGCACGGAACACGAAGCACGGAGCACGGAGCACGGAGCACGGAGCACGGAGCACGGAGCACGGAACACGAAGCACGGAGCACGGAGCACGGAGCACGGAGCACGTAGCACGGAGCACGGAGCACGGAGCACGGGGCACGGAGCACGGAGCACGGATCACGGAGCACGGAGCACGGAGCACGGAGCACGGAGCACGGAGCACGGAGCACGAAGCACGGAGCACGGAGCACGGAGCACGGAGCACGGGGCACGGAGCACGGAGCACGGAGCACGGGGCACGGAGCACGGAGCACGGAGCACGGATCACGGAGCACGGAGCACGGAGCACGGAGCACGAAGCACGAAGTACGAGCACTCAACCAAAGGCTTAGCAACAGTTTCAACAAATGATTTCATAATGACTGGCTTTAACGGTTATTTCCTATCAGTCGAATAAGTGAATAATGGATTGTTTCAAATTCCATCGATTGTAAATAACAATAAAGTCAAAATTATAAAACTTAAATGAAGCGCGATGAAATAGAAATCATTCCATTTTCGTTGCCCTTAATCATTCGAAATTTGTCCGCCACAGATAAGACATTTTTGAGGTATCCTGAAATATTCAAATCTCATCGACAAAAATACAGAATGGATAATTTAACTATGTTTCCCTGAGTGCGATAGCATGGCGCGGTGATTTTACCCTGATTGAACTAAGTTTATGTCTCACACTCTGCATAGAACCAATGTTTTCTCTTTTTAACTGAGTTTCTTATAAAGTGAAATAGCTATAATCCCAGACGCAAGGCGCAAAATGACCAAAAGGTTGACGCGCCTCAAAGCCCCACTATTCATTCATTCAGCAATGCTAGACGGACCTTCAATCCGTCGAGTAAATACTTGGGTGGGTAGTGTTAGTATTTATAGTAGACTTGTCATTGAATTTCAAATATATGTGCGTTTTTTAGCAGATGCACATAAACACCTAAAACATTGTGTTAGAGCTGAAGACGCTTCACTCTCCCGCTAGCTAAAATTAAAAACTAAACTCATATAAAAGTTATCGAATACGCGGGAAGGGTTCAGACGACAGTCATCGTTCAAATTTGCGGAAAAATTTAAAAAATCTTCTTAGTGAAGGTGCCGGGTTCTGGAGGTGCCGAGTTTTGTATTGCGGGCTGCATAACTCATACTTTACTCGGGACGCGATAAGATTTCTAGTTGCACCGACAGATGTGAATGCAGGTGCAACCCCCCCCCCCCCCCCCCACAAGCCACGTCACATAATAACTTATTTTGTGATTTTGTTTCAAAAACTAAGAATCAATGGAAAACAAAATAATTTACACCTTTTGATTTCATCTAGTTTTTGACAAAGTGTTTTGTTAGCTAAATCGGTTATTTTTCAAAGATTTTTTTGCATTTTATGAGTAAGGTAAAAGAGGCAAATAACTACGTTTTTACTCAGTGAGTTGCTTAAAAGCGCCGGCTTTTAATGGGTGGCTTTTTGCGGGGCTGGTTTTCAATCCATTGTCAGAGGGAGTTATTCATGTGAATGCTGGGAATCAGGAAGTGATTCTAACCTCTTTTTAGCGTATTTGTGTTTAGTATGTTTGTTTGCGTTACATTTTAAAATAGCTGTTTGCTCTAAAAATTCAGGTTTGTGTGTATGTGAGCTTAAGTATGCAAAAATGTGAAGGTATATCGCTGATTTTTCAATCACAAAAAGAATAGAAATGGGATATCAGTTAATGTAGCGCTGTAACTTGAGTCTGGGCCAACCAAATGATTACTTCTAGGATGCTGTAGTCGGAACTCCGGTATGATTCTTATAGCCTATTATTTTTCTAAGCCCCTAAGGCGAAAAGTTTAACCAAGGTCTGGAACGAAGCAGGAAGTTTTAAGCGTGGCTCTAAACTCATAACTATGGGCCATTTTAAACGATTATTTTTTAGTTTTTTAATTCTTTGGGCATTCATTTGAGTTTAGTCACCAAGCCATGAATTGCAATTCTTCGGCAAATGAACAATTCCCTAATAAACATAAACCTCTATACCGCTAGCAAGAAAAAGGAGTCACAACTTTCTACCGCCCAATCAGAGAGTATGAATTCCCACAATAACTGAATTGTTAAAATGCGTAAGTTTAATAATGCCAACAATAAATTCCACCTCTAAAAGCCTGAATGGAGATTCGCCTCTCTGAACTCTTTGACTCAGCATCCTGAATCCTGAATCCTGAATGCTGGATCCTGGATTGTGCGGCAAACTTGAGTGTCGTCTAGGAGCTATCTGTTGCTGAGACAATAGAAGGCAGAGAGGTGTAAGAAATAAGCTCCCCACAGCGCAACAACTTCCTGCATCTCGAATCTCGATTGTTGTCCAGGTTTTCGGCGCCACCAGGAATTTCGGCGGGGGTGCGTTTAGGGGGGGGGGGGGCAAAATTTGGACAGTCAGTGTTTGAGTTTGTGGTTTTATTTTATTTTAAGTTACTGGGATGTGTTATAAGATTTTAACGTCAACTGCTGCAGCCAAACATCAATGACGGTAAACATTGTATTATTTATTATTGACCACGTGTGCTTGATCTGCTTGCAAAAATGACGCACTATAGGCGATAAACTTTGAGTTCACTTATTTAATGTTGAAAAAAATACGACACTTCTCTGCAGGGGAATTTATATTTAAGAGAAGAATTAACTCAGAGGTCACACATGTTTGGTAAGTGCGGAATAGCAGAGTAATAGCCGCTATACAATTACAAGCAGTGTGTAATTCAGATGATAACAGTTTTCCTTGGGTGTTGTTCTGATTTAGTGCGTGCTAACTACACAGACACTTCCGCCTTGTCTGCCGTCTTGCGCTGCTCTTCCGAGAACCGTTTCCGTCGTGAGTTTGTGCATTAGTCAAGAAAATGGCTGCCTCTATCTCTAGATGGTGTTTGAGGCCTGAGCTGCACAGAGTAAGAGTTGCGGCAGAACGATTAAATGTCCGGCTATTCCTCGACCAGGAGATTGGTCGGGGAGAATGTTTCTTCATGACCGAAGCGGATAGGAGGTATTATATTATTTGAAAAAGCACTGGTACACTTTTATATATGACATACATTTCTCTGACAGAATAAAGAATAATATATGTAGATATTATGTGATGTCCACCGCGTAAAGGAAAATGGAGCAGACTCTATTTGTTCCGGTTGTTGAGTCTCGTGATATATAACCTCATGCCATATAGCCTAGATTGATTATACGATCAGACGATTCGGATATTTTTCTTAACTTTAGCTATGTACTTTAGCTGAAAGCGCGAAACTCCCAATCGCCGAACTTGTAGTTCTCGATCAACTGCTGGGGTCTTCAAAGAAAGTTTACTGCTCGCCATAATTATAAATAAATTGCGTCGAATGATAGGTAATCTGTTCACGGGTATACCTAACTATCCTATGAATACTTTTATCGGTAAGCAATCAGACGGGACAATAATATCGACATATTTTATGGAAGTTGCGCTTCAAAGTTATTTTTATAATAAACATGTCTTTTGAAATAATTATTTGAAAAGGTCTCCAGTTTCCAGCTCTGCTTTGCTGTGTCCAGAGAAGTTCCAATATGTTTGGTGATGCTATAGAATATTCTCAAAGCTATTGCGACTTTAGAAAAGTTAATATTTCACTAACGAGGGGGAAGAAAGGCTGGCAAGGCTGGCAAGGCTTCCAGTGCGGACTGCCGCCAGGCATCGATATATAAACTCAGCAGCCCGCTGATTCTGCTGATGGGAAGTTTATCCCTAAACAATAACTACGCTCTTGCTTCAACCAAGTATAGAAATAATTGTTATATACGAATAAGATATCTAGTGTGGCTTGGATTCGCGGTGCAGCGCCAACAATTCCACAAAAGGCGACCGGTTCTTACTCTCAACCCAGAGATTTTCATCCATGAGTTTTCATCTCTTAGTTTCCATCCCTTATTTTCAGCACCTTAGTTACTATCCCTTAGTCTTAATCCCTGAGTATCAGCTCCGATTTACTATCCCTTATATAGTTTCAACGCATTAGGTACCATCCCTTAGTTTCCATCTCTTAGGTACCATCCCTTAGTTTCCATCTCTTAGGTACCATCCATTAGTTTCCATCTCTTAGGTACCATCCCTTAGTTACCATCTCTTAGGTACCATCCCTTAGTTTCCATCTCTTAGGTACCATCCCTTAGTTTCCATCTCTTAGGTACCATCCCTTAGTTACCATCTCTTAGGTACCATCCCTTAGTTACCATCTCTTAGGTACCATCCCTTAGTTTCAATATCTTAGGTACCATAGATCATAATACCATAGATAACTGATCATTGTTCTTCTCTGTTTGGCATGGCTGTAAGTTGCAAACTCTAAGCTGTACAGATTATACAGATGACCATGCAATAGCGACATATTACGTGTGGCATAAATGACGGTGCTCTCACTCCCATTAATAAGTTGTCGCTTAATGTACCAACGATAGGGAATATTTTCTTGAATGATTAAAGAAAGCCGAACTTGTGCTGGAAAGATAATAATGCAAAATACGACTTTTCTAGGATGTTGTCTAAAGAAGTGCCATTCAAGTTAGAATTCTGAGATATTAGAAAATTATTCATTTGGTTCTATTTTATTTGACAAGAATTTTCTCTTTGGTGGTTTATAGAGTACGGGTTTGCTCTGTTATGAATGACTTTTGGTCCTAAAAGGTTCAAAAGTCATTCGAAGGACCAAAAGTCATTCGAAGGACCAAAAGTCATTCGGAGGTCCAAAAGTCATTCAGAACAGAGCAAAAGCGTACTCTACAGTCTACACCACCATCCAACCGCTGCTCTGAAACCACTTCGCCATAAATGTTCCCTTTAGTAAACTGTTAGATCAGACATCCCTCGAAAATCATTCAGTCTGAGCCAATCAATCGTATTTAAACCGTTTAACGCTCATGAAGGTTTGGCGGTAGGTTAAATTTCGCCAGTATATGCGATGCGAATACCAACAACTCCCTTCTACCCAGAGAATAATCGGAAAAACAGAAAAATACAGAATACAGAATACAGAAACCGAACCGAAACCCGTACCTGAACCCGAACCCGAACCCGAACCCGAACCCGAACCCGAACCCGAACCCGAACCCGAACCCGAACCCGAACCCGAACCCGATCCCGAAATCGAAAGGAAAACCGAAACCGAAACCGAACCAGAATCCGAAACCGATAACCGGAAAAAAGTTGAACGAAGAGAAACACCGCAGTGTTTGCAGTGATCGTGGTGCATTTGTCGTAGAAGCCTTGCATGGAAATGAACCTGGAGTTAGCTGAGTATGACGCCTGCTCAATGTTTTAATGTCCATCTGGAGACGAGGGTTCAAATTTAGGTAGATGTAATTTATTAAAATGAATTTGTATTCGGGCTATGTGGTTTTACTGCTCGTCTGATTTCCCACTGCACGGATTTGCTGGTTCATTCGCTCAGCCTTTTGGCCTCCAGCCTTTAAACCACCGCCGACACACGGGCACCCCGACCCCGGGTTGCCCGACACCCCGGGTTGCCCGACACCCCGGGTTGCCCGGCGCTTTGGCGCCCCGGGGCCCCGGGGCCCCTGCACTGGCGTAGGCAGTGCTCGCCACGCCGCACTCAATAACTGGGTACACTGCTATTTGGGGGACTCGGCTCAAACCACAAAACATCACACGATTTCATAAACTTGCATAATACAGCACCGAATAAGTAATTGTGTTTGTGAAACTGCAAAGAAAGTGGAATAATGAAATCTTATATGTGTCAATTTTCTCATTTCAACTTTAAAGCTCTCTCTCTCTCTCTATCTCTCTCTCTCTCTCTCTCTCTCTCTCTCTCTCTCTCTCTTTCTCTTTCAGCCTCTCTTGTTGGCGGTAAAATATCAAACGTTACGGTTTCTCGAAGTTACTAAATTTTTACACGGTTTAAGAAAAAGGAAATGAGAGTTATTCGCAGCCTTTTCAAACCAGCTGGTGAAAAATGTCATCTGCACAGACTAGGTCTGAAATGATCCTAGCAGGAGCATGTTTATATCATTGACACGTCACGGATTTGCTCGTTATTACTTTGTACCGCGCGGCAAACACGGTCGGGGCGGCGGGGGCGGGGGCGGCGGCGGCGGGGGCGGCGGCGGCGGGGGCGGGGGGACGAGACCAGGAAGTTGCCGGCTGGGCGCAGTGTGCCCCCATAAGACTGTGCCCTTCGCCAGCAGCCGGCCAGCCGAGCGCCAGCCGAAGCCAACCGAGCGCCAACCGAGCGGCCGGCTAGCACCAGCCAGGTACCTGCTGATAACTGATAAATAATGGAAAACTTTCATTCGTCGTACCTGCTCGTAAATATACTCGTAAAGAAAAAAGAGAACAACGAACAACGAAAAGTCATCTGGAATGTTTTTAAAAAATAATTAGGAACAAGTTTGAACTTTCCACTTTGATGTTTTAAATTTAAAATATTCTGATTTGAATTGCGAACTGAGCTCAAGGAGTGTATCCACATTAAAATTAAATTTTGAAATTGAGACGAAAGTTGCCATGTACTATATGGAAATGAATCACGAACCTCTTGGTGGTGGGGATGCACCTTTTGGTAACGGAATTACGCTCACGGAATTTGGCGGAAATATGCTTGACATGGTGTTGTAAGATTCTTTATTGCCTGAATTTCCGGAAGTGTCATACCACTGCGTAATCGAGAACACTAAGTCTCGCAAATTTCTAGTTTTCCATCCTGTCAATTTCACGTGCATGTCCTCGAATACACAAACGTCGGAAATTGCTGAATTACGCTTCACAAACATCAAATGAGCGGCTTTGACGATTGAAAAGTCCAGCGAGAACGATGGTCATTTTCTGCCCCCATATTCCCAAGACTTTAAATGCCAACGTGGCAACCAACATTTGTTTCCAGCTAAACCCATGGTAAAAGATGTTCCCTGCACACCGCTCTCGGAGCCGCCGATGCAAAGACCTTCTCTGCCACATGGAATGGAAACGTCTTAACGGAAAAAATAGTCTTTGTTACTCGTGAAGTTCCTGTATGGAGCTGGCATAGTGGCTAGCAGGGCAAAGGAGCTATTCCTGGCAGTAGTACTACTTATATAGCTCTAAAAAAGGCAACAATTTAGTGCGGCTACACCTGATACGAACCAGTGCGGAAGTATTTCACGAAATTACGGTTATATCATTTTTTAACACTTTTGCTTTGCTCTACTTGCACCGTTGGAGATGCCCCTGAGCACAATCCTCAGAGCAATCAATACAACAGTTCACTCCGCATGGGAAGCAAATTGACTGGAAAAGTTGTAGTAATAAAAATATATAAGAGAGACGCCGAACTAATTATAAAAGGGAACACATGCATTTACTTTTCAGACCAAATGTGCGCATCGAAATGAAGGTTCGGGATGTATTATTTAGCAACATGTTCATTGTTTTAGATTTTGCCCCTGAATGCAACCCCCAGAGCAATTACGCAACATGTCCCATTCGCGAAACTATATTGCTCTTTCAACGGAATTTAAAACATTCTATAAACATTAAAGTCGATTAGGTTAGCTTACTATCGCATTTTGACCTTTTGTGGCTTCTTGTTTCAAATGTTAGTGCAAAAACTGTATAACATGGATACATATACCTGCGGGCACAAACTAACTAAACAGGTTGACGCGCCTTAAACCCCCACTCCTAATTCACGTATACCTGCATGCTTGTTAAAAATAAATCCTACTTTTTCCACAATAATTGGTAGGAGATAAATTAAAAAGCCAAGTGGATGGAGGAAACTGGGAACTACGATTGCTACCACGGGGGGTTCAATTTGTTTCAGAAAAATTGAAAAGTTGTGCCCTTTCCAATTGCGCTAGCGATTGTTAGAAGCGTAGGTACAACACAGGTGATGTTACATTTGACGAGAGTACATCTACAATCGTATTCTGTCATGCTTACGATAAAGTTAAGTCTTGTTAATAAAGTATATGGAACATAGAAAATACAGAATCAACTACAGCACGGATTTTCAACTGGATTGTTGTTTTGGCTGTAACTGACTACATTAATCATTAATCATTTACATTACATTTTATATTTATAAGTCATTAATTATATCGCCTTGAACGTTTTTCACAATTTTTCTCGGTTTTTAACTTCGCCCCTGAATGCAACACGCAGTGCAATTTTTGTACCATGTTGCGCCTTCATCTGAACACGCTGCAACGTAAGTAATTATACTCGCGAAAACCATTCCTTGTAACGGCCAAACTAACCAGCACTTTGGTCATTTCAGTCACTAGCCAAACCCCTTTGATGGCAATTAAATTTGCTAACAATTTTCATATCTGTAGTTGAAACTGTTGTTGGGCTGCATGTGTGATAATTTTGTAAGGTATGGACAGAATGGTTTCTAATAAAAATTTGAAGTAACTATTAGGTCAACAAACCTATAAGAAACAAAAGTCTGACATGAACCAATGGGCTTTCCAATGCTTTTTGTGGCTGCGTTAAGATTGTTGTTTGCATTTTATGCATAGGGGTCGCTGGTAAACGGTTTCTTTTTGTAGAAAACATGGGTTTTCTAGGTAAAAGTGCGGAAGAGTATTTTTTGTTAACGTTTCTACAAAATGCTGTTGAATTTAATATATTATAAAATAATACCATTGCATAAAGTTTAGTGAATAATCTGTTTAGACCACATTTATCCAGAAGCGCAATTCGTTTTGCTCTTTTCTGGACCTCTTCAGCCCTAATTAAAGAATGGAAATGCAAAATGTATATAGGGATAACTTGGCCACTACAGCAAAGGTTGAATGGTGGAAATTACCTAGAGATTAGGAAATAAAGACTCAATGCTTTACACGTCCGTCAGAATTTTTGAATGCCTTATCAACAGGATTAGGTATGTTCTGTGACGGGAACGTTCCTTCTAATTGGTTTTGCCCACGGTTTTAATGCTTTGCCCCTGGACGCAACCCGCAGAGCAATTGCTCATTTATTCAGTATACTCGAAATCCGGAATCAAGATCAATACCGAAATAATTGAGTTATAGATTGCCTTCGTTTCCGTGCAAATGGTTGATCAGCTGATAATGGCTATAACAATGTACACTGCAGACATTCACAACCAATTAAGCATTAATAAACATTAACAAACAAATAAAAGTACCTACCCCAATAAAATGATTTAGTTTTAGATATCAAGGCCCTATTAATGATCGTCGATAATCTAAAGCATTATATGTTTTACTGATGCCGATAGTTGTGACATACTGAAGTCACGGGAAATCAAACGAACCAAGAAACAGCCGTAGAGCAACACCATCGCACTTCCTTTGAAAGTTGGACGAAAATTAAGTGTAGATCTGGACCACAAGACAGGGTATATGATGCAGATTACGCATGAGCCTGAAATGAGATGCTAGAATATTCATGAGACTGTTGGTACCAGTCTCGGGAGGGAGAGAGAGAGGGAGAGAGGGAGAGTGGGAGAGAGGGAGAGAGGCGAGAGAAAGGGACGAAGCGTTGTGAGTGGGTGGCGGAGAGGGTGGAGGAGGGGGAGGGGGATGAGATACTGAACCAGAAGATGCCGTCATATCACACCTTCGTGGTGTTTGATGCCAGCCAGCTCTAGTCGGGGTGTCACAGCTTACACTGGCACCGGCTCGACACCGGGGCAGCACCGGCACCGGCTCAGTACCGGCACCGGAACCGGCGCCCAGAAGCACGTGCTATTAAATAACAAGCGAATGTGATATTAAGATCAAAGCATAACCACAGGAAGGTGTACGGCAAGCGCATCAACCGATCGAAAAGCAGTTGTTTATTTTCAGCGGAAGGTGGGCGTCGCTTGCAGTTAACCGCCTGTCAGCTTTGTCTCATAAACATGTGGTGAGACGATTTGATCTGCTCATTTAGGCGGCTAGATTTTATTATAGGCCTGCTGTAATACAGTGGTCACCGTGCGACTCTGCGGGAAAGAATTACTAATTAGGCAAAGGTACGGTAACCTCGACGTTCATAGTGATCCTAGGCTGAATACGATAAGAGCCCTGTGATGGGGTGCTACGGCATGTCAACCGAGTTTGGACCGTCAGCTGGAAGGAGGGCCCTCAGTAGCTCCTAGACCTAGACCCTACGTAGACCCTAGGTAGTGGCCGGCACCTCTCCTGCCTTACTTAGGGTCATGAGCGAATTATGGACAGCGTCGAGCATTAAGATTAACTTGATGCTCTACATAGTTACACTTCCAACCCTTTGCCCTTGTTTGCTGTTTGTCTAATCTGTAACTGTATTTCGCTGCTAAGGGAGTGTGATGGCACAGAAGCATTTTCATACGAAACTCGGAATTTATGTCCGCATCCTGTTTCGCGGAGATCGCTTAGTTCTGGTTAAATTGTTCACAACCAGAGGAGAACAATTTTGTAATGAAAATCACGTGAGATTGTCAGTGTTTCGAGGGCGAAGGTATCCTCATACACAAGTTCAATTCTGATACCTTGAAAGCGATAAGGCAATATTCATGCCCAAGCCTGGAGTGGAATATTTTTAAAATAAAATTCGTGAACATGAATAAACGAAATTATAAACAGAGTAGCACAGCATCGAATCTAAAGCAATCACAAAACTTAATTAATCGATAAACGTCGATTTATAGAATCACAAAGCAGCCCATGGAATTCCCATAAAGCAGTCATTCGCTGGGAAACGGAGGGGCACCACAGTTTTGGCTGGCAAGTAAATAATTAGTGCGTCAAGACATTATGAAATCCGTCGTCTGATTTCCCTTAATTTCAGTAATTTATACAGTAGAGTGGTCGCTTCGTGGTGTTGTTCGCACAGCGTCATGTTCCAGGCCTGGACAGCATCGAAGGTCTACGCTTTAGTGTGTCACCAGGGTCGAGTCAAGCTACCCTCATAAAATCGAACCGCGGCTCCAGGTGAGCTGGTTGTAAACTCTGGCGCTCCTATTTTCTCCTTTCACGTAGCGCTAGTAAGTTCCAGTTCCAGTTCTAGTACTAGTACTAGTACCTGTACTTTACTCGTGCCAGCTCCCCTGCGTTGCCGCTCTCCGAAATCTGAGACGAGGAATATCTCCATGCGCTCTCTTCGTAACTGTTTGGATCAGAACTGTCAGATTATTTCTATGCTAATTTTACGTCAGAAGTATCGCGGACAAATTCATTATAAGTGCAGACAGAAAATTTAAGCTCGGGAATACAATTTATTTGCCCTGAAATGACTCAACTTTGTAAATTTGATGTGTTTCACGGTAAAAGAAGCGACAATTTTCAGAGGCTCACTTGAGTTCGCCTACTTAATCATGCGACACCACCTTAAGTCATAAACTACCAGCCTTTGAAAAGTGATGCGCTGTCTTTATCAACGTTTTTTAATGTTCACTGGCGTTTTAAGTCACCTTGCGTACACTATGTGTTTAGTACCTTTAAAGATAGGAACACTCCAGCCTCCCTTCTGAGCCCTGTGCTGCCTGATGCCCCCCCCCCCTTCCTGCTGCTCTACCGCCATCTCGTCTACCAAGTGCTGCTGGCTCGACTTTCCTCAATTTTACTGCCAGTTAAAATATCTTACACGTTCCTGCGCGGCGGCGGCGGCGGCGGCGGCGGCGGCGGCGGCGGCGGCGGCGGCGGCGGCGGCGGCGGCGGCGGCGTACGGAGGACAGGAGATAGAGATCTTTTTCCTTATGTCGAACAGTAAGACGGGATTAGCGCGAGATCCAGGATCAACCAATTTCGATTAGTTGATAATCCTATTGTTTAGGACACAAAGCTATTCTTCGTCATAAAAGAGGGTAAACTGTTAATGCTCAGATCATCGTCTTGTTTCAACTGTGATTGGAGCGAATTAACGAGGGGTTTTGAAGTGAAGTATTGTCATTGGCTTCCAATGGCGCAAACTTGTCACCTGGTGCTGATCCTGAAAGTTTCCAGCGCTGATCGCCGAAAAGTGTCGGGAAAGCGGAAAGTTGGGATGACTGTGAGATTGCTCTCTCGCCGCTCACCCCGATTATTGTAAGCCAGTGGCAAATAAATAGTAATACTCTTCGTCGTTAACTTGTTCTCACTAATCGTGTTCTTGCAGATAGTCTTGATCGATGGTCGTGATCACAGCGCTATGCCCCTGCGCCATGTCATTCTTGCTAGCTCCAGCCTCATGTAATGCACGCTATTATTACACGCATAATGTTACAATTAGCTGATTGGAGATCACCGATTAGTTAATTACCAATATTACAAGAAGCTCTAGAGTCGGCGATGCCATCCAAAGTGACGCGCTGCGCCGCGCCTCGTCATGCTGGGGTTCGCCGCGGAAGCTGGCTCCAGTCCCCGCCAAGATCCCAGTGTGTTTCGCTGGTTTTTGAGCCTATCGAGTTCGAGTATCGTGCAGGCGAGTGTCAAGTAATGTAATCCAATTAGTTGCTCGTATCTTCAGCGTGAGATACTATGCCACTTTGCTGGCAACGAGCTACAAGATATTTGAACTGTCTAACTTTGGAAGTGATCTTGACTACTTAAAGGTACTAAGCATCACACACACATATATCTATATACATACATAAGCAAATGTAGTACAAATGATCGTACAGTCTTGTCAAGCCAGGAAAACCATCCACGGAAGACAAATGTAATTTTAGCTCATGGATTTGCGAAAGATCCAATATCTTGTAGAATAGGTTTTTGACAGAAAGGTCAATTGATTCACGTGTGGAGGCGTGTGTGCGTGTGTGCGTGTGTGCGTGTGTGCGTGCGTTCAGATGTTTCAGATGTTTCAGAAATAGATATACCTATACAGCTTTCTTATTTGACTTTCACGAGGCTTTGCCTGCATTTTTCAAATGCTGCGATCAGCAGTAAAATGACCACGTGTTTCAATTCAA
Organism: Nemoura dubitans; assembly: GCA_921293005.1. Classification (NCBI taxonomy): domain Eukaryota; kingdom Metazoa; phylum Arthropoda; class Insecta; order Plecoptera; family Nemouridae; genus Nemoura; species Nemoura dubitans. The sequence goes on from OV121073.1 coordinate 7,689,377, forward strand.
AAGATGGCTGGAACGAAATTCTTTTGAAATCGGATTTGAAGTAAAAGCGGTTTATGGCTTGGATCTCCACAAACCCTGCCGATAAATGCGATCAAATCTACGTAAGGTATATCCGCTTGGCCAGCCTATAACGGACAGCATAGCGCGAAACCCCCCTCCCCCCCCCCCCCCCACTCTACCTCACTTCCCGCCGGTCACGGGGCAAGAATGACCCCTCGTATCTCCGGATGAATATTCCACGTTGCACCTTCCACCCTGAATAAATATACCTCAACTGTATATAAACGTCAGCTGGAAAACACCTGCAGATCTATTGCTCAAGGGCGTTTGTCTGCCGTGTCTTAACTTGTAACTGACAGTTTGACTTGGGTCGAGAACTGAGTTCTTAATCTGAGCACAATTAAATTTCAATCAAACAAAAGGTTGGCGTTAAAAAGTCAGTATTAAACCCGGCACAGTCCACACTCCACCAAGACGGGGCCGTCGATGTTTAAATACCCATCGATCTTTCGACTCACTACTGGAACCGAAGCCCGTTTGGGCCATTTGCACCAGGGAGCCGTATAATGTTGCCGTTTGAGCATTCAAGGGATGCTACCCGCAAAGAGATTCAAGTGTCCCTTTTATCTGTTGAGTTGCTCGACACCGTTCGCCGCGTCGCGACCGCATACACTCGACAGGCTGTCGGCGGCTGGCGGGGCAGCCCGTGGCAGCCCGTGGCAGCCCGTGGCAGCCCGTGGTAGCCCGTGGCAGCCCGTGGCAGCCCGTGGCAGCCCGTGGCAGCCCGTGACAGCCCGTGGCAGCCCGTGGCAGCCCGTGGCAGCCCGTTGCAGCCCAGGGCAGCCCTTGGCAGCCCGTGGCAGCCCGTGGCAGCCCGTTGCAGCCCAGGGCAGCCCAGGGCAGCCCGTGGCAGCCCGTGGCAGCCCGTGGCAGCCCGCGGCAGCCCGCGGAAACTCGTGGAAACCTGAGGAATCCTGTGGAAACATGAGGGAACCTTTGACAACCCATGGAAACCTGTGGTAACCTGTGGAAACCTTTGGAAACCTGAGGGAACCCGTGGAAATTCGTGGAAACTCGTGGAAACTCTAGGAAACTCTCGTTAACTCTCGTAAACTCGTGGAAACTCTTGGAAACTCGTGGAAACTCGTGGAAACCTGCAGAAACCCGTGGAGACCCGTGGAAGCCTGTGAAAACTCGCGTCAATCTGTATACACCTGTGGACACCAATTAAAATACCGGAAACGCGTGAAAATCCGGTGAATTTGAAAATCCGCGGAAACTCGTGGAAACTCGTGGAAACCTGGTGTATGTGGTAATCCGCGGAAACCTTTGAAAAAAATGTAAAAGCCCGTAAGAACCTGTAGAAACTTGTAGACATTCTCGAAAATACATAGAAAACCATGTGGAAACCAGAATAATTCCCTGGAAAAGTATGGAAACCCGTAGCCAGCCCAGGACAAGCAATCAAGACGCACCTCATCGCAGTTCGGAGTATGATCTACCACCCCCACGCTTCGTGGTGTCAGCGCCACTGGTATTTCTAGCAAGACCTCAGATAGCTGGGACCTTTACTCATCGCAGAAATAAACAAGGGTATCGCGAATTACAAATTTATATCTTTGAATTTTCAATCAGTTTCGCAGGTGATTTGGTTCAATATGTCAGGAAATAATGAAAACACGGAATAGTTTATGCGCGGCCACATAGCAGACTTTCCTGGTAATTGCGATATTCCATAGAGCGGAGTTTTCACATCCCATTAATGTAACGCATTGGGCCAAATCCCACCCCCCACTGAGCCCCCCCCCCCTTCGCCCCCCTCGCCAACCCATCCCGCTGAGCTCCTGCACTACAGTTTTAATCCAACCATTTGCAATTACACTTTACATGGTTATATTTGAGGGGTGACTAAATTCTATCAGCGTCTAGCGTGATTGAGAGAAAATTGCTGGATAAATGGAACATCTTTTCGACGCGTAATGAGTTTGAAATGAAAACACAGATTGATGCTTTCAATTGATCGAAATGTCAAAGCAAACAGGGCGACTGAAGCCGTTCCTGTTCTTGAAAGAATCCTGCACTGGTGCAAGTAGGATCGAACAATGGCACGCCAGTTTCGGGCGCGGTGTTGGGTGCAGTGTTGGGTGCATGGGTGCATGACAGTGTTGGGTGCAGGGGCAGGGGCAGGGGCAGGGCTTGCTATCGACACGGGATCCAAGATCGACGCGTCGATATCCTGAATTCGATTGAAGTCTTCGAGAATCAGTATATTATGAGACTGTCTTTCTTCCGTCTACGGAGGCTCGGTTTAAACGCAGACCAATGTGATCATCCTTCGGGCTCGAACGGACTGCATTTGGGTCCAGCGAGGTTCAGAGATTCAACTTGGTCTGGGAGGCGCAATGATTGTTCGCTAAGATTATTATGTAATAGTGATATACCGAGAATGCATTGCAAGTTGCAAAGTGCAAACACGCAACAGCTGTTCTGCATACCGACTTCCTAGAGTAGTGTCGAACGCTTGAAAGCGATGATTTGGAGATTAGTATCTGGTATCCATCGGACCCATGCGTGCTCGTAGAACTCACAACTCAGAAAAAAAAGGAATGTAATATTTTCTAATGGAGTAAAACATAAAATGTTATTGCCAGTTAATCTCAATCTTGTAAGCATCGAGCAGAGATTATTAATTACAATATTTCTCCGGGTAGAAGAGACGAAGCAATTCCTAGTGCTGAACAATCACAGGTGTAACTTGTGATTGCCCAGGTCTTGAAAGCACATTCAGATTCCAGGTCAGGTATAGAACCACACGCGCATTTCCCAAGAGTGGGAAATCGACAGGGGAATACCAAGGGAAGTTTTTCATTGCCGGCCGTGTTTATTCCCTCACCTCATGCAATTTTTGTCTGGCCACTGGGTGACTGGGCAGTAGGGAGGGGGGGGGGGGGTGGGGGGGGGGATTATCATTTCCCAACAAGGCCGCGTGGCGACCCCGGCAGGCGCGCGCAACCCACAGCCTTCTCAGGATTCCGGCTTTTATAAACTACGCGCCGGCTGTGGGACAGATACCTCTTAAGAAGCGGAAAATGTGACGCCGGAAAATGGAAATGAGGCGTGCTTTTCGCGCCAACTCATGTTCAGATGTCGACGGTGCTTCATTTTGATTGCATGTTATTCTCCATGATTTAAGGGTGGACAGAGCCAATGAGTCATTGAGACTCCTCTATCAAACCGCTCTTGACCGTAGCGATCCACCAGCGTCGTGCATCAGGCTAGATTTTAATTCCCCATCTTTTCTACGTGTTCGGTCTGTATAAGCTCTTCACTCGATCACAAAACTATCAATATTTTTTATTATTATTAATGGTAGGCGCCAAAACATACAAACATGAAATATAATATCACGCCTGTTTCCGAAAAAGGATTTACTCCTGTTTCTTATAGGTAATTTAATTGTCCGCAAAGTTTATTATTTAGAACGCACTTTCGTGACCAAATATTTGTGAATCAATTAGTGGTACATCCGCTCTGTTCGGTCAACTAGGACACTCCATCCCTAAGTTTTCGGGTCGGATATCAAGCATTGGCTGGCGGCTGGGCGGCATGGCGGCTGGGCGGCGTGGCGGCGTGGCGGCTGGGCGGCTGGGTGGCTGGGCGTCTGGGCATTCACTCGCTCTACGGCCGCTTAATCCTCGGCCGTCCACGCACTCACGCACCCTCACGCACCCTCACGCACCCCGCAATGCCCTGCTTTCTTCGTCGCCACACTCTATAACTCTGCTAACATTTGACAACTTTCGAGGTATTTATTATTCGCGCGTAACACGATGACGTGGACATACATCCAATTAAAGTGCCGGACGAAACGGAGAAAAGTGCGAATCATTTTTTGGGCTGTATTTTCAGTAGCCCTGGTCAAACTCTAATCGACTTAATAAAAGCCTTGCCTTCAAATCAGTATCCAGATTCACTTGCTTAAAATTAGTTAATACTCCATCGAACAAAATAATCATCTGCCAGTCGCTGTGTTTCATTTCGTTCTCAACATATGTTATCCTTTTAAGAGACTGTAGCAAGCAAATCCTCGTCGTGTTTCTGATACCCCCACACGCACTACCAATACTGCTGGTGCTACTGCTGGTGCTACTGCTGGTGCTATTGCTGGTGCTACTGCTGGTGCTACTGTTAGTTTTAGTGACCAGAGAAACAAATCTGCAATATCATATCTTTACCATAGACAAAATGACGTGAGTTTGCATTCTTGGCGCCAGGTGGCTGCTATTGGCTTGAACTTGAGTGACATATATTGATAGTCTTATTGAGACTTGTTTGGTATCGCATAATTGCTTCTGGTCAAAAGTCGCCCACTAATGCTTTCACCACTCGACTGTGTTCCATTTGCAATGTGACCATTCGAGATGATATAAAACACACTGGCTACTTACAGTCAGTACACATTACGCTTCTTGCACTCTTTCGAGTCCGTGTGCTGCGCGAACGAGACGGATTCGCAATACACACCGCACTTTGAAATCCGACGGGCCCAGCCCACGGGCTCAAGAGCGTTATTTGTATTGGCTACAAAGGTATGGAAAAATACACATAGACAATGTCCATTTTAAATTCTGTTTATCCTGGCTTGGAAATGGTAATTTTCGAACCAGTCTCAGCCAAGAATGCAACCCCGAGTCTTATTCCGATCCTAGTTAGTGCTTGTTTGTTTGTCGCATCGGCCAGTTCGGCCAAGAATGCAACACCGAGTCTTATTCCGATCCTAGTTAGTGCTTGTTTGTTTGTCGCATCGGCCAGTTCGGCCAAGCGCTTTGCAATTGTTCCACACTTTTGAGTAGTAACTCATGCAGCACGCATATAAGACGCGCTAGGTGCTTGTTTAGGTGCTCCATATAAACAGAAATAAAACAGAAAAGGTATTGAACTTCTGAACACAAGGCGAATATTGCGAGCATAAATAATGATTTTTGTGACAAACCAACAAAAACATTAATTTTCATAAAAGATCAAAATGCAGAGGAGAAAGAAACATTTAGAACGAGTGAAACGTAAAACACGTGATGGCAGGTATACATGGAATGGAACTCGTAGAAGGCTCTTGTTCTTGGTTTCATTTATTTTTATAGCCAGGTAGGTAAACATTTCACTAAAATCACAATGCACAATGCTACAGAAGCCTTGCAACGGTTCGAGGTACGGTGCCTACGTGTGCCATGTTTATCAGCGCCTCGGTAACAAAACACTATTCGAAAAATGGTTCAATTGCTGTTTATATCGGTGCACCCAAAACAAATGTTCGCTCTTTAAAAGTTTCACGGTGGAAATTAAAGCAGTAAATCAGTTGAAAATTTGAAATACTGCTGTGAGAAAGTCGACAGATGAAAATCCCCGATAATCTTTTAATTACAACCAAATGTTCGGGTCATGTGCTGTTCACATTTTATTTCATCTACGAACACGGATCGCGGGTCTTTCGAGCAGACGGAGTTCCATGGGAATTCGAAGGCTCGTCCCGTCCTGTCACACGGGCACGAGGGTGCACGAGGCGTGTGCACGCTCACACGGGCATGAGGGTGCACGAGGCGTGTGCACGCTCACACGGGCACGAGGCGTGTGCACGCTCACGCGGGCATGGGGGTGCACGAGGCGTTTGCACGCTCACACGGGCACGAGGCGTGTGCACGCTCACACGGGCACGAGGGTGCACGAGGCGTGTGCACGCTCACACGGGCACGAGGGTGCACGAGGCGTGTGCACGCTCACTCGGGCATGAGGGTGCACGAGTCGTGTGCACGCTCACACGGGCACGAGGGTGAACGAGGCGTGTGCACGCTCACACGGGCACGAGGGTGCACGAGTCGTGTGCACCCTCACACGGGCACGAGGCGTGTGCACGCTCACACGGGTATGAACTGAGAACGTATGCGAGAGTTTGAAAAAACTTCAAAGTATCCGGCTCCGAGAGGTTTGGTCGGTTTGGGGCTGGTTCGGAATGATAATGCCGGGTCGGGGGTTTCGTTCGGGGCTGGTTCCGAGTCAAATGTTATCTACGGACAATTCGTGCCCGAAGTGCCGTTCTCACCCCACTGGTTCCACCCCACTGGTACCACCCCACTGGTTCCACCCCACTGGTACCACCCTACTAGTACCACTCCACTGGTACCATCGAAATGAGAGGTCCCCACAAACTTGAGCCTGCCGGTCATGCCTTGTCGTGCCATCTGCTGTGACGAACATTTCTTCTGCTTGTTCATCTTCTTACGACAAATAAATCGTCGGTGGCATATATTTAACTCGTTCATTTTTATAAATTTCTTCAGTTCGAGCAAAATGATTTGATGAGTGCACTGCAATTTCCAATGCCTTTTCGTAAGTAACTTATACCAGGGTCCAGGACCTTGATGTTACGAAGTAGCGCGAAATTAGGGTTGAATGTGAAATGTATTTCCCCTAATCGCCGCTATTTCCAGCTCATTTTCTCTGGTGTCCTAGTTCCGGCATCGCTGGATGCATGTTGAATTTGAAGCCTCCGGGAGAGTTAATTGTCAGTTTCGGCTAGGTGCGCGTTCCGTGGGCTCGCGGCGCCTTGTTGGCTTCGAAAGGGCAGGGTGCCCCAAGCGAGGATTTTGCTAGAGTACGCTGGGGCGCCGGGCACCGCGGGGGGTGTGGACTGGCTTGGTGATATCTTTCTACGAGCGGACGATCAGACGTTTGTAAACGCTTTCCCGCATTTCCCCGCATTTCCCCGCATTTCCCCGCTACGCACCAGCTTGCCGGGTCTAGCTGCCTCACGCTCCTGAGTCCTGAGTCCTGATCGCGTCCGAAAAGATGTCCAGATCCTCGGAACAAGCTAAACTCCATTAAAACTTTTTGTTCTATTTATTATGTCCATTACATTAGTTTTCCATGTAATAAATTCATTTTCGTTCTATCTTTCCATGGGATGCCCACAGAAAGGGTAGATCCTTCTTGCTAGTGTCTTGCAAGACAAAACCAGCTTTCTGTTCCGTTTCGTTTCTGCTGGGGTTTTTCTGCAGCTGTTGAAAACAATTACGACGTTATAAATTATTATGGGTATTTGTTTACGCTGTGCCAATCATTTTCATTTTCAATTCTTGTTCATATAGAAAATAATAGCAAAAATTGCTGTTAAATCGCGAAAGTGTGCAGATAGTTTAGGGCAAGTAGGTATATAGAAACTTCCTAGGTACCTAGGTACTACATGCAATAAGTATGGTACAGAAATACTACTTGTAGTACCTTCTAGGTGGATTATATATAAAAAAAATACTAAAATGTACAGCATGATTTCTTTCAACATCATTTCACATAATGTTGTGTAACATTCTCTACCAGCAAGAAAAAACGAAAACATTTCTAGCCCCTTTCAAAAATTATTTTTACATAATATTCGAGGACTTTCCTCTATTTTCGCCAGCCAATCACCTACGGGTGTACACAAAATCACATGGATGATGTTATTTTAAACCCCTTTTCTAAATCCTGTGTATTATCCCATTATTATCCCATTGTCAAAGCCTGACACGACAAAACTTGCTTTTATGGACAGCACAGGGACGGAAGCAGAAATGCGAACCTCGCAAGTTGTAACTTGCACTGCACGCTATAGTCGAGGCGACTTAGGCCCCAGACCAGGCCCGAACCAGGCCCGAACCAGGCCCGAACCAGGCCCGAACCAGGCCCGAACCAGGCCCGAACCAGGCCCGAACCAGGCCCGAACCAGGCCCGAACCAGGCACGAACCAGGCACGAACCAGGCCCGAACCAGGCCCGAACCAGGCCCGAACCAGGCCCGAACCAGGCCCGAACCAGGCCCGAACCTGGGGCGATCTTGGACCGAACCTGGGCCTTCCGCTCGTGTGTGTGTGTGTGTGTGTGTGTGTGTGTTTTAAACTAGGGCGAACGCAATTTGTGTTGCGTTGAAGATGAGCGTAGCGGTTTGTATATAGCGCAAAAAAAGATTAAGGCAAGAAGCTTATGCAAATCATGGAGCAGCAAGCCGGACCAATGCTTTCTCAAAACTTCTGATCACTTGAAAATGTAAACGATTCTGACCTTTCTTTGTTTCTGTCTGAGCTGTCGGGTAGCGGAAATATGCTCATTTTGAGATCATTGAGCATTGTGCATGTTAATACATAGATGTATTATATGCCCAATGGTTTTTATTGGGTTTTATTGGGTTGGTTTTTATTGGGAAAAATCTGGTGTGATGTTTCGATTTGGTTTCGATGGTTTCTATAGGCAAATCGAAATTGGGAACATTTGAAAAAAAATACGTACTTTTAAATAAATTTCCGTACTTTTCCAAACATGCCCAATTGTCGAATTTTGCTCTTTTTTCTGCTTTGAAAGTGAAGGGTGTGGAGGATTTTCTTGAAAAAGGCAGGGGGTCTAAGTTGAGAACAAAAGTAGACACCCTGAAAATTTCATCCCACTCGAAGCAGGCGTTTGGCCTGTAGAGCGCGCGCAAACACACATACAAAAAAAAAAAAACAAAAAACAAACAAACAAACAAACAAACAAACAAACACACACCAAGTGTTTTTTTTTAGCAGTAGTGAAATTGATGATTTCGCTTCGCTCGCTTCGCTCGCTACGCTCATCAACAAACGATACGGAAAGAGATCTTGTTTCTTTTGGGACTTTGCTTCTCAAAAAAAAAGATCGGAAGGAAATAAGTAGTACCAGGGGTTTTGAAACAGTATTTGAAAATGACTGAAAAATATAAAAAAACAAAAAAGAATGGAGGGTTTCAAGAGAGAAACTAAGAGGGACAGCGCCGTTTGAATGTGTGTGTGTGGGTGTGTGAGTGTGTGTGTGGTGTTTGGGGGGGGGGGGGGGAGTTCTCTACACACATGCTTGAGTTTCATTCTTATCATCGCTGAATGTGTCTCATTCGATCACTGATTTGTTCAACCGAACCAGCTAATTGTTTCAGAATTGATGGATGCTGTTCCATACTTTCACTTGACAAGCACCATGTAATCTTATGTAAAATCTGACAGTTCCCGGGAAAACGTTTTTAGTGAATCTTCTCCCACTTTATCAAGGTATTTAAAAACTGCGGAATCAAAGTGCTCTGCTGTTAAATCGATTCATGATGTGTAGTAAATAAGAATTTAGGATCGTGTCGTTACTAATCACTTATTACTTGTTTCAACTTAGACCGAATATAAAATCAGCTGATTCTGAACACGTATTTTCATCGTCAAGAATACTGGGTCACGCTATTAATTCATAACATAAACGTCACCATTGCAATATTGTTTACCCAGCTAGAAATAATAAGTAATTAGTCGGTGAGGAGTTTTGTTGTACGTACACCTAAGACCGGCGGCGTTGGATATGGGATGGCATCAAGGCATCAAGGCACCCATAACCTGTCATTCGCACAGGAGTTATGGGTGCCGTTCGGGCGTCGTCTGCTCCTCTTATTAGTCGTATTTACCAATCGTTTATTACCTTGACTATAATATGTCAAGTACGGCCTCGACTCAACCCGCATTTGGCTCAAAATTGTTCAGGAAAAGAGTTCACTTCATGAATACTGCTTCCATATTTTCTCCACTTCGACCAATATATTACACATGTATTTTAATTTGATGAAGTTAAGTATAAAAATATAAAGATAACAGTTATTTTGACATCACAAAATATCAAGGAATATTAAATGCCGAAATAAATGTTGGTGACACAACTCATGTTTTGGGCAGCCATTGTTTTTACGACTCTATATTGCCAGGGTGTATCAATTTGAAGCTGAGCCGTTGCCCAAGTCGGTTCTGTCTCACTCCTTGCCTCCAGTCACCACTTGTAGCGCAAGAATGCCCGACGCATGCTGTCTACAGCTGACTCCGACACCATTCCCTAAATTCAAACCCGACTATAAGTGGATGAATAAGCGAGAGTGCAGGAACCCTAAATCATAATTTTTAGCAACAACATAATATTATACATATTTATACAAGTCCTTCGATACTGAGTTCTAGAAATAGTTTCATCTACATGTAATCCGTTACTAGTTTATTTCAGCATTATAATAAAAATAAAAATAAGAATAAAAATAGTGATAGATAATTTTATTGTCTTCGTAAGCAAAAGATTGATATGGCTTCTATAAAAAAAAATTAATCTCTTCTTTATGACGCCGAGAAATTGCCATCTTTGATAACCTCGCCGGGAAAATTTAACTGTCTAGCAAATACATGTTTTCTCAGATTGCTTCGGCCCGTCGTTATTTCCGGCGCTCACGTGGCGCGGAGTGCGGTGCGCGGTGGAAATGACATTAGCGCGTGGGAATACTGGCCGAGCAGCTAACACTTCCACCTCGGGTCTACCTCGAGGCACGACTACGTGTGCAGTCAAGTGTTGCTACAACTTTTCTCCTTTGCTTGCCGAGCGTGGAAAATTTTAGCCAATAATCCGAAGATCAAGGATTCTTCTGTTTTCAGGAAACAAGGTTGTTGGTGTTACGTAATTCAAACAAACGGTCATTTCTAGATATTGGTTTTCCATTAGCTGCCGCTTTAGGGCCTACAGGCAATTCGCAGCCGCATTTCTCCAAGCGGCCGCGGGTATAACACTCAAGCACGTGACTCGGAAAAAATTACTACTGGTTACTTTGTCTGAAACCGATAATAGCTAGCCAAGTTAAGAAATATTCGGCTTGCAACGCGGCTAGTGTCTTAGACGAGTAAGTTCCCCTGAACGCAGCCCGCAGAGCAAACCAACTCGGCACCTCCACCCCAAGAATGCAGCAATTATCGGTTTGTCTTGAGACGAGGCTAATTGAATTAGATGTGAACTAGGACGCCGGTGCTACAGCAAGTATCGTGCCAACTAAGTAGATGCATCTTCGCAATGGTACATTCATCACAGCAACGACTGGCTTAGCAACGACTGGCTTAGCAACGACTGGCTTAGCAACGACTGGTTTAGCAACGACAGGCTTAGCAACGACTGGCTTAGCAACAACTGGTTTAGCAACGACAGGCGTAGCAACGACTGGCTTAGCAACGAAGGGCTCAGCAATACTTGGACAATTGTCATATTTTTTACGTTCGTACTTAAGCATATATTCAAGTCTCTATTGGGACTTTTGGATGCATTAGGTCAGACCCAGGTCCCCTACCACCCTCCCCCCCCCCTCCCCCCTCCCCCCAACCAAGCGCACTCCTTTTCTTGCCCTTCGTCGCTCACAGATTGCCGCATGAGTCGAGCACCAAGAGCCGTTGGTATTGTAATGATTTTCACGTCAAAATGACACGCCGAATAAAAATCTTACAATGAGCTAGACGTCTTTCACAATCCGCGTGGAAATACAATAATTCCAGAGAGAAATAAGCTGGAAAGATGTAACACTTGTAGGTGCTGATAGAGGCGTCGGAGCTGCGTGAAGAGAAACCGGTTGTATCGTTTATTCATTTGCGGAGGGACTTATACAAAGGGCATAACATATCGGAAAAGGAAAGCCTATAATGTTTAGCGATAGCTTAACAGATTCATTTCCTTATTTACAATCGTAAAGTTGTCTTTCAAGCTGATGTCATTATTGGCGTATGTAGATAAATCAAACTTCAGTGAATTACAATTCTACATCATCATCATCATAACAAACAAAAATATGATACCATCTATGATGATACCTACTCAACATCGGATATCAAATTTTTGAATGGAACAAAGTTTACAAGATGTAAAAATAATCGCTTTGGCTAGAAAAGTTCCTGGATTGAGGTGTACAGCATTTCCATTTTTATGGCTCGGCGCTTGGCGCTCGGCGCTCGGCGCTCGGTGCCTAAACAGCTCCATTTATTGCTTTGGTTATTCCACCCACGAACAGCCGTTTAATTTATGCAATAAAATCACACAACACGCCGGTGCACGTCATAGTTTCTTTCTGACAGTTTATTTAGCGGATAATTTAGAGTAGGTACTATGCACCTATTGTCGCCTGACTCTGAGATTTATCTGAGACGCACTGAAATAAAAACTCACGGACAAGTTCACTAGAATGAATCTAATATTAAATTCAAGCATAAAATGTGGATGTACAGACAGATTTGACCCTTCATACTCGATCTTAAACTCCCAAGAGCATACACCTTCCTTATTTAAAAATTGATTTTGAGTTTAGTAAATAATGTATGTGCAAGAAGAGACAGAATGAAGGCTAGCAAAACCACTCGTGGGGTAGGTATCACAACCAGGTAGGTTCAAAGTGAAAAAAGTCACACACTTTGAGCTGCATCTGCGGAAGGCGAACGATGAAGAGGGGATCCAGCAACGTCATGCACCATTTGCAGTTGAATGGAGTTGAAGCGCATTGCTGGATACGATGTCTTGGGCTACTTACAGTGTCAGTGGTAAAACCTGTAAAACCTGTAAAACCAGTGAAACCAGTAAACCCAGTATAGTCCCGGTAGAGGCACGCGCGGCTTCAGCACGCCTCCTTCGATCCAGCTCCAACTCCAGGACCTTTGAAATGCAGACCATTTAAGTTTCTTGCGAGTTTCCTGGATTAGATCATGTGTTGGCGCAACAAGCTACGGAAACTTTTTGCTACTCGGTAAGATAGTTTCTTGAAGAAGAGGACGTGTTTCCTATTTTGTCTGTTGGTTTGCGTATTACGCTCACGTATTGGCGGATAGCCTACGATCCGGTACTCAGTTAGGCAAATGGTGTTAGAGAATCTCAAATACGAAGTAAGACACAACGACACTACCCAAGTATCAAGCTAACAAAGTGTCTTCCTGCAGCATAATCTAGAACCGCCAAAGTCATGGACAGGACACGTTTCGAGCGGATTCACACTCTCCCATTGTCACTGTTTATGATGCAATCTTCATTCTACATTCCCCATTTTGTTTGTCAATCCCGGGAAGCAATAGCAGGAAACAAGTGATACATTGGTAGATTAAGGTCGATTTGCGCCGTGTAACATAAGCGCATGTTCCTTGAAGCCACCCGGTAATTAACATATAAATTAGACTGTTAATGACGACTGTTAAATAACTTACTGCGATGTGAATTATAGAATCCAGTCAAAGGTTTGGATGTAGATGGAATTAACAAGAATCTTCGTTCGCTTCTTGCTGGTACCTACCTTACCTACCAAACAAACCTGTCTTCTTCCGCACCAATCTATAATTCTATTAACCGCATAACAGAGATACAAAGATAAATGTTTCGGATCATGAAGCTTCCGAAATATTATGCACATTTTAGCCGGAATGCAATTTGGCATTCATTATTAATACAAGTATAATGATATGGCAGGCCCGATAGGATGCCCTGAGGCCTTATCTATGGCGAGGAGTCGCTACTCGCTAGCAGCAGTGCGTGTGAGTGCAAGGTGGCGTCGTTTTACAGTGGTGGCTGCGGTGGGTGCTCTGGTTGCGGAGGTGCTGCGGTGATGTTGGGGGGGGGGGGGGACTCGTCAATGGAGGCATAAAGATGAGTGGCGTCTAACACGGAAGCGGTCAGGGGCCAAGGGATGTATACGCCGAGTGTGCCATGGCATATTTGCCCTGGCTATTGGGGATAGACCAGGATTTAAGCAAGTTCCTCACGTATTGCTGAGTTGTTCCAAAGCATGACGGAGACAGCCGACGGGAAGTGGGAACTAGAAATGTGCTGCTCTCCTCCCGACTGCTCCGGCTGCTCCCGGGTGTGCGATGTGTGTCGGGAGAATTATACCTTTGAAGTCCTCGGAATACAAGACATGAGCAATCGAATCATCGGGACAGGTTCGCGAATACGTAACAGAAAGGTTTCATGTATAAAAGATAAAACCCCTGTCAAATATATCATGGATGTGGTAGGAACGAGTTGAATTATCCTCTGAAAAGCGCGCTATGGAGCCATTTTGTTTGGAATATTGTAGATCGATTAGAAATTGAAGTTTTACCACCTTCAAATCCAACATCTCGCAAGGGACGTACGATAAATAAAACATCTGGTCACTTTTATCGCCCAGTGTGGACATGAAAGTGTCAGGGAGGGAGTACATCAATCATACTGCGTCTTCTATGATTTTTCAATGTTCACGTTTTCATTGGGAACTCACTTCCGTCTTCAAATGAGTTTCCATGTTTACATACGCTGACAAATTATTCGTTAATATAGTAATTATTTCCTAATTATCTTCGCTAACTGGATCGTCGCAATTTCAACAAATCATGCGAGTCATTTGCGAGGTGGATTGGGTATAGACGCACCCAAAAGCGGGCGCCGCGCGCCGCGCCCCGCAAAGAGCGCCCCGCAAAGAGCGCCCCTCAAAGAGCGCCCCGCACCGATCGGACTGCGGCCGGGAGCGCCGTGCCCCTGTCGCCAAAAAGGGGAAGGAGAGACTCGCGGCGATGTGCTAATCCCATTAAATACTTTTACCAGAGTGCAATGACATAAATTTCAGTTTCACGCTCACGATTCACTTCCACATATGAAGGGTGGAAAAAGCCAAATTGATTTCAATCATAAAACTTCAGCCAGTTAATATTCTAATCTTAGTAAATGAATTGCGCTAAATGAAATGCCAGGAGTTGTGTTTTGTGCATATTGATGTGACGTTTGTCCCCCTTCCCTCTCCCCATCCCCCTCCCCCCTCCATCGCACGACTCGCACAAGCACGGATTTAACTTAATTTAGTCACGTGTTCAATTTTAAATCTTTGACTGGGTGCCGGGGGAAGGGGGGGGGGGTGCAATTGCATAAATACCTCGTGGTAGCCGCTATGTACGCGTCTCGTTGGGTTGCGCGTCGGTCAAATGCCCCCCCCCCACCCCACCCCACCCCACCCCACCCCACCCCACCCACTGGAGGCTGGAGGATGAAGGAAGCAGAAAGGAACAGGTCAGTATCTGGCACAACTTTTCAGAACGACCTAGTTAGTTTGTTTAAAATTAATATCTTTATTCGGGTTTAAAAGAGCTATATAGTAAATATCAGAAGCAGAACATATATAGGATATGTAGTAGTAATTAATTATACATAGTAAAAAATAGATAGAACAACACAGTATATATCAGGATCCTCTATGGTTTTGTGTCGGATACCAATCTGCCTGTAGATCAAACAGTTATTTTACGTTGATTGCAAATTATTAGTTGACCCATATAATATTCTTCATTGTGTGGTGTAGGTTTCCATTAGATATTTATTTTATCAGCAATGAAATCTGTCTGGCTTTTTGGCAGGAATAGCTTGTTGTAAACATTGATTTCCGATCGGTTTTCTACGATCGGTTGTGTGACCCTAACAGATAAATGCTATGGATCTGAAATCTTCTCTGCTACGCACTGGATTGGAGCTTAGATTGCCCTTGTATTTGCTGTTGGTTGATTCAGGCACTGATAACTAACCAATTAGTAGCGCTTGATTGCGGGATCTATTGTCTTTTCACTAGTTTTGCACGAGGATTAGGAGCACCTAAGCACCTAACCACCTAATATCCGAGCAACCAAACCACTGATACCTGAATGTATGGCAACTGAGCTCCTATCTCCACCCATGCCCCTACTGGAAGGCGCGCTCAAGCCGACGCCGACGCCGACGCCAACGCCGACGCCGACGCCTGAACCAATCCAATTGGTTTGTAATCTAGACGTGAAGCAGCCTGCCTACCCTCAAACAAAGCAGACATTACGTGCAAATCAGACGCAAGAAACTTGCATTGCTGATAGAGTCTTGCGGCGTGACGCAAAGATTAACCCAAGGGAATATTTATTGGTGGATTAACCGAATGAATTGGTGGCATTCAAGGAGCAGAAGATCAGCTGATCCTGCTACCACTTGGGCCCGACTATTGTTTATATTAATGCCCTTACAAATGTTAGTGATAAAGTGGTGGTAAGGCACACATATATCCACTGATAATAGTTGTTCATTCAATCAATACAGTAGTTGCTAATGTGGCACGTCCTTTGGCGCGATGACTTGGCCGTTCTCCGCTCAAGGTTTGAAGGGTCGTTCAGAGCACACGCATGGGCATCACCTTCTTCTAAATGACAAATTTTCCACAAACATCCGCCAAGCAGTCTGGAGTCAGATATTCTATCTGTCACCGGCACGCCTTGACATTGGTCAGACATGGACCACGAGCACGAACCCGCACCCGCACAACCTCATCTCAAATACCTTGCTGTGCTTGCTGTGCTTGCTGTGCTCGCTGTGCTCGCTGTGCTCGCTGTGCTCACTGTGCTCGCTGTGCTTGCTAGACACCTGCTTGCAAGACATATACCTATCAAGTTCCATATCTGCTGTTGCCACCCTGAGGCACACCCCACGAGCGCGCACGAACTTCTATTCACTTTTTATCGCATAATCTATCACGACAAGCATTGATTACAATGAATTAGCATAATCCCCGAGTAGATCAGAACAATACAGTGAGTCGCCGAGGTGACCAATTTGACGAAAACCATGCTCGATAATATAGGCATATGGGAACTGGCATTTTACAATGAAAGTTGTACGAAATACTATTTTGGGAAGAGATACATTCACTTGTAACAGACCTGGAAAATGCAATTCCTTCTAAAAGTAAACAAATAGGCTGATGGGTTCGGATTGCGAGTGATTATTGCACGAGATTGTCGAGTAGCTGTTACATGAATAAACCTGTGCGTCGAATGGACAGCCCAACCACCGCTTGGTAGCCAGTTTATGAACTAAAGAACACTCTCGTCAGCGAACACACGGGATTGAATGGCCAGGCCAATGGGCAGCTCATGGGCAGCTCATGGGCTGCCGTGGGCACCGGGCTGGGCGCAGCGCGATCTCACCAGCTTATTGATGGATGCGGATAGAGAGTTGGCTCGAGCCCGATTCTGACCTCTGCCACGTTGGCATTTTCCGGTTCCGGTTCCTAGATTCCACTGGAGCCAGGCCACAAATAAATGATGAAATATTAGGAAGCGTGACGTAATTTCAAATGAGTAACATAAATTAAAATACTGCTCAATTATCTGTGAACATTGCCACCAGTTTAATGAAATAGCGCGAAGTTGGGTGGAAATTGAAGGCAGTGGCGTGCATAAGTCTCCTCGCCGCCGCCGCCGCCGCCGCCGCCCTAACCCTAACCCTAACCCTAACCCTAACCCTAACCCTAACCTGGACCCGAAACCAAACCCGAACCCGAACCCGAACCCGAACCCGAACCCGAACCCGAACCGGAAATCGCCAGTTTTACCTTCACCAGCAACTCGCGCGATTTCCTGGTCGGTGCGAACCGTGCGCGATTGGTTTTCCGCAGAGCTTCTGCGGCGAGCCGACAGCCGAGCACACTCAACGCGAATGCCAAGCGGAAATCAAAATCCGAGAACAAAACTTCGAGGTTCTTCCGAGGGATGATTTCTTAAACAGTTTCAAGTGCCACGTACATCACTGCGTTGTGATAAACTAATCACGAAGAATGAGTCAATTGGGATTCAATGCTTTTTATTTACATGACCCTCCTTTTCTATTCTGCACCTGCTCGGCTTACAACTATTTCAATCTCGAGCAATGAGCAAGAAATATTAATACGCCGCGCACCTTCCCACTTTTTTGACGGTGTTTATCAAATTTGCAGGCAAGACGAGTCGCTCGGCAGATTTAGAGGCGGAAGGAAGCGACCGCAGTTTTATTCGGGGCACTGTTCTTCCCGGATAGATCTGCATACATATGGTTTTCTTACCCAAATCTGAGCGAAGCTTGACTCTGCGATTGCGACGCTATCCAGGCTCGTTGAGGCGGCTCTTAATGACTTTTCTAAGTGGTATCCACTCCCGCAGCGCTTCACTACCCCAAGCTTTGTGAATATTCAAGCAAGTGTAACTTACTCGACTCGTGCATGAGTTTGATTTCATTTGACTAGCCGTTTTGCTTCATCCCAGAGCTCTCTCTCTCTAATCTAAGAACTAAGATAGCATTCGCAGCTCGCAAAAGTCCCACGCCGCCGTATAACAACTCACACCATATTATATGCTTAAATATGTAAGCCAAACTTGAGCACTCACTGGATCAAGTAGGTCCTATTGGCTGTTGATTCACATTTCCCGATGAAATCTTGTAATTTTTCCTGAAGGCATCTTGATATCGGAGCGCATTAGCGTCTGATTATCGGGTCAGACAGGTCCAGTTACCGCTGGCACCATTGCAGAAATCACGGCAACCCGCGATTTGTTATTCTTCAAGTTAGTTGGAATGAAGTTAAATTGAGATGGCGGGGCTCGCTCTATGTAGGTTCCTCTCTAGTGCGAGGGGTTTAACCGCACTTGGACTAAGTAAGGGCGACGGCCATGCTTTTATTCTTATCAAATTACAGAAAAGTTACCAATCTATCTAAACTAAGCTCGGCGCAGTTGAGCGCCGGCTCATCTGTTAAGTGTTTTAACAAGACTCCTATCCTGGAGAATACAAAGTCTGACGTGCCGGTCGCGGTTGGTCCCTACTTCCAACATCCCAGCCTGCAGTCGAGCCGGAGTGTTATGGCCGAAACCTACCGCGCCGCCAACCTTCATTTTGCACAGCTTCATTTTGTTCAACTAACCAAATTGGGAGCAGTGCTACGGCGGAGAAAGAACTCAGCCTGAGAGAACAATGATTCTAAAATTCAATTTAATTTTGATCTTTCCTCGAGCAATTTTGAAGACGCAAAGCCAAAGCGAAACCGGAACCGGATATACTCTCTGTGTGACATTTCGGAACGTTCGTTTTTCCCGTTCTCATTAAAACGAATCGGCGAAGGTAACACGCGTGGGGCGTACACAAAACTGTCTTCTTATAGACGAAAAAATGCGCGTTTGTGGCTCTCTTGAAAACGCTGTGACGCTTCAGACAGGAAGACAAATTGTTTTGACTTGTGCAAAAGTAGGGAAGAAATGTGTCGGTAGGGGCAACCCAGTACACCGAGGGAAAAGATCGGGCAACGATTTTAGTACCTTCGCAATTTGGGCGAGCGTACTTTTGTGAATTTCTCGAGCCCGTTATCGTCGCGCTGGCTCCCCCGAGTTGTGCGCTTTCATGCTGGAATTCTTCCCTGTACATAAATAATTCCCCTCCTATGTACAAGTTGTTTAATATTTGTACGAGCTAAATGTGTGTGAGCTAGTGATAGGGGATGCATTCAGGCCGGCTATGGGGCCGGGGCCGGCCACCTCCTCGGCTCGTGTTGGCGCCGAAACCGCGGCCACGGCGTCGGCGTCGGCGTCGGCGTCGGCGTCGGCGTCGGCGTCTCTCGTTTAGGAGCCACAAACCACTTAAAACACACCATACTGCTGGAACTGTTAATGAATATTATCGCTCACGACTTAAGTATGCAAATTGCATTACGTCTAGGTCCTCAGTCGACGCTCCGCTTTGGGGAGTTGATTCGAGACCAAACTTGGCCTCAAAGATTTCAACACTTATGAATATTACAGCAAAAAAGCAGCAGGCGCGTCGTCGGGCGCCTGGCGACGCGGCCGCTGCAGAAGGCACGATGCATGAAAGATTCCTGCCAACTTGGAGACGGCGTCATCGATCGACACACGTGCGCACTGTGTTTATAATTTCCCTTTGACATCCAGAACCGAAATTATCAAACCTAACTCGATTTTAAGAAAAATCCATCCCACCACGGCGCTCTTATGAGGTACCTCTATTCCTGCTGCGTGCAAACTTTTCGTCTTTTTACTTCACACAAAGTCAAAACACGGCGTAATAAAAACTTGTGCTTCTTCTTCCATTTTTATTATAAATTGCATGGAGAGTATAACAAATCAGAGAAGTACCCCAACACCTGTTGCCGCCCTCCCCCTCACGGCCCTTCCGCCAAGTAGCGTCTCGTAATTTTCCAACAACCCCTTCTCAAATTGTGTTCACTGCCCCGAGCCCCGAGCCCCGTCCCGAAGAGCAAATAGTTAGTCAATTAGGGTGGCTCTGTTAGCAGCTCGCCAGCACGTACAAGCCAGCATTAGGCGCCTTTAAACGGTTTCTAACTGCACTTAGATAAACTTCTTTTGATGGAAATTGATAAATAGTGGCAGAGACGACAAACTGTTCATATTCAGTTCCAAATGCACTAAAAAAAAAACCAATCGTCTAAATAACAAACGTGTCTGTGTTGTGCAACTCGCTGTTGTGTTGTGACTTGTGTCCCACATAGGATTCCTGTACTTTCCTTTGGGATAGTGCCCACAACTATTTATAGCCATACGGAACTATTTCATGGCTGGCAGGCAGTTTTTGGGGAATATGCAGTCTAGAAGCATGAGTTGAGAAGATCACTTGGCTCCACGCTTCGACTGTTGGAACTATTTGTTTCCCTCGATGACGACACTCTGAGCGTCACTAGCAGCGCGTCTGCAGCATGTAGTGAAAGTGCGTTGGTGGTGTCCTAGGTACATTGTTTTTCCTAATAATTACCGGGATCTGCTTTAGAAGGTAACTGTTAGTCGTTCAAACTTGTCACGGTTGTATTTTTAAATGTTATGCAAAGTAATAAGACGGAAACAAACCAAAGCTATCGAATCGAATTGCAACCACGAACAGTGATACTTGCGCGTAAAATCTAAGACAGCTCGGAGATTCGATAACGAACCGATCGAGACTCCGTCATATCAAGTTGTACCCAGTT
This sequence comes from Nemoura dubitans, assembly GCA_921293005.1. Lineage (NCBI taxonomy): Eukaryota > Metazoa > Arthropoda > Insecta > Plecoptera > Nemouridae > Nemoura > Nemoura dubitans. The sequence goes on from OV121073.1 coordinate 7,710,008, forward strand.
GTGCCACTGAATTACATTTTATGTGTTAAATGCTAGGAATTAGGTTTTTGGATCTTAGTTTGTTTGTATTTTTCTGACGATGGTTCTGCAATGGGATAAACCGATGCCCTCCAATTACGCGGCACATTTTCTACCTGCTACAAAATACGCAGATTTACCTGCGTGCGAGCGAAGAAGCCAAACATGGATCGCAATCAACCATGCCATGGATCGCAATAAACCATACCGGATCGCAATCATATTTTATTTCCATTTTCCGTACGACCTATTTTAATTTTTTCAATTGACGTCTATTCATTTATTTGTTCACAGGTTTCTACGAACGGGCACAGAAAATCAGGCAACAGCAACAGCTGCTCGAAGTAAGTATTGACTCACCGCTAATCAAATTTGCTATCCATAAAAATGTAATCCCGTGCCAGTTCATTCACTTAGAAATCCTTGGGGCATGTAGGTAACTCGCAATAGTCAAGTTTATAACGCATAGATTTAGTAACTTAACGCGTTGTTACGTCGCCCCCTGCATGCCCGAGATCAAGGTTTTCGACCTCCAGTACTTAATAATATAATTATAAGTAATTTTTATTGGAACAATATGAATTACCTGTGTGACATGGGTTGACATCTTTAGTGCCTTACTAGATTGGCTCGCCGATCAAACTGTCGTTTATATTAGAAACAGTGGCTAGTTGACCAAAGCAGTGCACCGTACTTTGAGTCAATTTCTCTGCTTATGTCTGCTACAGCATAATTTAAAAAACAATGTCATTCCTTTCTAAGCTCACCTTTGTATGCGGATTTGGACTTAAAACTTTCAGTGCACTATAAAACACCCACACAAACTGTTAGTCCATTTACAGTGGTAGTTGCCTCTGAGTACCAGCGGCGACAACTATATACCTCGTTTCTTGGCAGAGTGACTCTCAATGCCCTGTAACTCTTCCAATCTTCCAACCACAATATGGAAATCTCTTCAGGCACGGCGAATTATATTCATCCTAAACATCTTTCTGTCATAATATGTAAAGAAAATGCGATCTTTTTTGCCATGGCTGTACTTAAGTAATAAGTCAAGTTGTCACTTCCTTGCAGCGCGTGTCGTGTAAATTGAAAACAGAAAACACACAGGAATTGAAGAAAGAAATAATCTAACGTGCTCTCCTTCTATTTCATTCTATTCGACAGGTCTGTTTTATTGGCAGCAGATAAGGGATTAATCTAAGAACTCACGATACGAAATAAGTATGAAGAAGTTATAAAAAATTTCGTTATAAAGTAATAACGAACTTTTTTATACGATTTAAAAGCTAATACATAAAAAATTTAAATTAAGAAATAAAACTAGACTTTAAGCGCATAATAACATACCTACCTATAGGAATATAACGCGGCTCGTTCGCGCAAGCTATATGTTTTAAAGTAGGTGTTATCCTTTCCGTCCACGAAAATGTCCATATTACTTTGCCATACTGTGCTATATAGCAATATTATGCGGTATAAAACGAATTTTTTGAAATATGATTATTAAACGTGTTTTCCGCCCGTTTTACTGCTAGCTAAGTCGAGTTAATAAAGACGAACAGTTCCTCTTACTAGACCTCACCAGCTTTTCAAAGCAGTCAATGTAATATAATATACCTGGTCTACTCGAGAACGTCTTTTATTCGCTTTATATCCTAAGTGATACCTTTATCGCGATTCATAAGACAAGGGCTTATCGCAGCTATTTAAAGCAAAGTGGCACATCTTCGCTGGTTTATAGATGACACTACCTTGGGTGGGAAATGGAAACACTATCAGCAAATCCAGAGCGTGCATGTGAGTGAGCAGCCAGCGAGCCACCACGTGGTTAGGTTAGTACCAGGAAGTACCAAGTGCCGGCCTCTAGCGGTTACCTATCCTTCCATTTCCAATCCTGCCCTTTCTTTTCGCGGCCCCCCACACTGCCGCGTCCCCTCCCCTTTCGTTTCGGGGTACACACGACCGAGATGTGGACGACCTAGCCCTCGAACCTTTGCTCACCTATTTTCACACCCGACGTGGCGTGGCGTGACGTGGCGTGGCGTGGCGTGACGTGGCGTGGCGTGGCGTGGCGTGACGTGGCGTGGCGTGGCGTGGCGTGGCGTGGCGTGGCGCCTCCGAAAGCACGCAAGTCGAGCCAAAGCCAGACAACGGAGACTGCACGATCGGGACAGACCTGCCCGTTCACAAATTTCGCCGTTTACACGCCTTTCTGTATACACGCCTTTCCGTTTACATGTCCGCCCGTTTAAAAGTCTACTTGTTTACAAGTCTACCTTTTTACCAGTCTACCTGATTACAAGTCTCCCTATTTACAAGTCTACCTGTTTACAAGTTTATCTGTTTACAAGTCTATCTGTTTACAAGTTTATCTGTTTTCAAGTCTACCTGTTTACAAGACTACCTGTTTACAAGCCTACCTGTTTACAAGCCTACCTGTTTACAAGTCTACCTGTTTACAAGTCTACCTGTTTACAAGCCTACCTGTTTACAAGCCTACCTGTTTACAAGTCTACCTGTTTACAAGTTTATCTGTTTTCAAATCTACCTGTTTACAAGTTTATCTGTTTAAAAGTCTACTTGTTTACAAGTCTACTTGTTTACAAGTCTACTTGTTTACAAGTCTACCTGTTTACAAGTCTATCTGTTTTCAAGTTTATCTGTTTTCAAATCTACCTGTTTACAAGTCTACCTGTTCACCACGATAACGAAATTACGACCATCTGCTGAATACCATAATATATTGTTATGCCTTGATCAGCCGTGCGTTTTGTCTGTTGTTACTCGTAACCACTTATGGCAAGGATGTCGGGAACGACCTCTGCTCCGTTGCGACAAAAGCTCTGTGTCAGAGAAGCCCCGCTGTCCACAGCATCCACGTGGAGTCGGATTGAAATGACAGATTTGACCAACACTTTCCTAGGAAGAGATTTGAGTTTTTTTTCCAAAAATTCCCGTAATTTTGTAAAGAATCATTCTAAATATGTAAAGGGTAGAGTTGGTTTTATATCCCCTGCCATAAACGTGTGCATGTGTGCCATATGATATTTATGATATTTGTGATATATGATATTTGCTATCGTGGTTTGGCGGCATTAGAGCAATTCTGAGATTCGTTTCAGAATGAACTCAAATGGATCTAATTGGTTTTGATAAGACATGTTGATTAAAAATAGATTAACTTGGTTGTGCTAGACATGTACCTTTCTGCCTTTGATGAGTGATGGGTGATGGCGCTCCATCGATCACACAGACTTAACCGAGTTCGAGTTTCCTGGAACGAAAGTAAAAATACACCACCACCGTGGTGACGGTGTGCACCTTGCCATGAGGGCGATGTATTTTTACTCGCGCTTTGAACGGCCAGTGGTTAGTGGACCGGTCTCCACTTGTAGTTCGACTAGTGCGACTAGTTAGAGCAGTTAGACCATTTAGACCTGTTAAATCAGTTAGACCAGTTAGACCAGTTATACCAGTCAGACAAGTTAGACCAGTTAGTCATTTATACCAGTGGTAATAGTGGTAGCTCTCCTAGCAGCTTGTAGACCAAAAGTTGCGTGTGGTACTGTACTGATCAAACTCGCAAGATGCAGGGCTGGGGCCCTTCGTTGACAGGTCCAAAGGTGCTAGGACTATAGTAAATGCGCCAGACTTCGTCAGGGAATGCCTTTTCTCACAGAATGTACCAAACTCACTAATGCATCTTGGCATCAGATCAACTTAAAAAATTATCTCTCTCTTATACAGAATCAACTGCATACGGAATGCTTTTCTTCTTTTGGTGAAAGTATTTTCAAAGTTAGAACAGTATTTTTTTGTTTTTGGGGGAGTTTACTACTGGGAAATCTTTTTAGGATCACAAAACATTTCCCACAAGGTTTTTTCACTCACTCTAACTTGACTTCTGACCGCAAATTACCTGGGGTAAATTTCGTCCCAAGTCGATCGTTTATTGTGCTTCTAAATTACATTGTGGTCAACCCTCTCCGTCCAATCACTAAAGGGGAACCGTCACGTGGGTGACACCGGACTACGTGATAAACAATTGCTTAGTCTCGAACCCAAAGAGCACCAACGGAAAAATTCCAAACAATACGAAACGAAGTCTGCAAGCGCTCATGTATTTCAAACATTCTTTGCCGGGCCGCTGCCCGTCAATAAAGCACCCATTACCTGCGCACCCCTCGATGTGTGATCAAATATTCTAATGCCAGACAATCGTAAGACCATCGTTGCGTCGGCGGTGGCGTCGGTGGCGTCGGTGGCGTCGGTGGCGGCTGCCACGACCCAGATCCGTAAATATTTCATTTTCCAAAGCGTCTTAGCAAGCGTTGTTCCGCAAAGCGTTAAAGCGACGCTAAACCGGCGCTAATACCGGCGGGATCGTGCGGCTGGCTTTCAGAAAGTATAATATTCCCTTATTGTCACGCAACCGACACCCCCCCCCCTCCCCCTCCCCCTAGCACCCGCCCGCGCACCGCCCCCCACCAATCGACATCGGGCGGCACTGAAACTTACACATTACACTGTGCTCTTCGATTTTTACATTGTTTGGAACTTCAAAGATAACATGCACACAGCACAATAAAAATCGTCGAACCTTTTATTACTGGCTGACCGAACAATCGTGCTCTCTGAGAAACTCAAACGCGTCAAAGAAAGCGAGCGAGCGCAAATATCTCGGCTGAAAGACGATTAGTTATTCGAATTGATGCCTTGTATCTAGCCCCCAGTACAACTTGGATTAATTGCGCTAGGACACCATCTTAATTCTCATTTCATGTTGGCCGATAAATTTTTGACAAATATTTTGTTGAGGATAAGTAAGGAAGGGTCTCTTTCGATGATTGCAGTACATTGTAGTTCGAAAACATTCGATGTCATTGGCATTGTAGCCGACATTGTCTCGTATCAGCACTGACGGCTGCTAGTCCCGGCTATTTGTCTGCCCCTGTCTGCCCCTGTCTGCCTACAGCGAGCATAATACACCAACGTATAGCTCGGTAAAAATGCAAAACAATAAAGATGAAATAATGGTTTTGACATTTGATGCGTATGTCTAAATGCCTGAATCTGACATTTACTTACTACATAATAGTTTGCAACGCGAAGGGTCATCCGTAGCGTTGGTAACAATGGGCCAGTAGATATTGACGGAAATAAACACAGCGTGCAGAACGGAAATAAAGTTGGTCCGTTTAATATGAAAATAAGTGGGGTCTCGGAGGATTGACCTCTCAGGATTTGGTGCCATGATTGTTTACGCTGCTTTTTGTCTGTTCAACAGAAAACGGAGTGAAATGGATGACATTCGAAGTTCTACCAAAGTAGGCATTTACGGTTGGAGGAAGCGATGCCTTTACCTCCTAATTCTCGGCCTTATGGTGATGGTGATTGTCAACTTGGCCCTCACTCTGTGGGTACTTAAAGTGATGGAGTTCTCCGCCGTGAGTATACATCTCTATCGAGTGTGTAGTAGACAAATGTGCCTTTATAGTTTATTAGTGCATGTGCCTGCAACTAGTGTGTAGTAGGTAAGTTACGTAATAATATTTATCAGGGCAGGGCTGGTTCCATGCTATATATGGCTAGGGCTCAACTCCCGTTCTGCAAACGCAATGTACAAAAAAGCCCTCTCATTGTTGGCGTCAAGGATAAGTAATCGCATATCGCAATGCACTACATACGTTTGATTTTCTAGATCATTTGGAACAATTGAGCTATAAAATGCGTAGCATAGATTTTCAAAATGGGCTTAATAATGTATAAGTCGTCCAAGACCTGTAAAAAGAGGTTGAAAAGTAGGCCTTGGACAACATTGCTGTTCGGTCCTTCCCTGGCTCTTGGTGGTACCAAGGTCCTAGCGCCAGGCACTGGTACCCACGTCAATGGCGAACCTAGGGCAATGATGGCCACATTAGGGTGCACTTAGCATGACTGACTTTTTTGGAATAATTCCATGTTTCAAGATATTACTGTGGGATCTGAATAATATTCGCACTTTACAGTTGCTGCTCAAGTGTGGGATCTTAAAAAACTAGCACGTCCATTGGTGCCGAAGAGTAGAATCTTGAAGATAAAACACTCGACAGTTGGTTCCCAAGAGTGGGATCATAAAGTTAAAACATACTACAATTGGTGTCCAAGAGTGGGATCTTAAAGACAAACACACTACAATTGGTGCCCAAGGGTGGGATCTTAAAGATAAAACACGCTACAATTGGTGCCCAAGAGTATAATCTTGTAGATAAAACACACTACAATTGGTGTCCAAGAGTGGGATCTTAAAGTTAAAACATACTATAATTGGTGTCCAAGGGTGGGATCTTAAAGACAAACACACTACAATTGGTACCCAGCAGTGGGATCTTAAAATAACAATAGTTTAGTTGGTGAAAGTGGTATCTTATAAAAAACGCATTACAAAATATCGTGGCCAAAAGTGGAATAGGAAAAAAACCGAACAGTTGGTGTCCATATAGGGTGGGATTTAAGAAAAATTGTTCGTCGCTCAAAAGTATGCGCCTCGACAATTATAGTAAAAGGTCCAGTGCCTAGGTCCTAGTGCCTGGTTTCTCGTCATTGTTAGTGGCATGTTTGCATGTAATCCGCGCAAGGCACACGTCAACACCTTGGCGTGATGAGAGGGCGAAGCACGGACACCCGTCGGCCCTTCATCCTTTGGTTTTGTCGCCCACAGGAAGGAATGGGTCAATTACGGATCGTCGCCGGCGGGGTCCAATTGAGCGGGCAGGCCATGGTGCTGGACTCGCTCATTGCATCGACTATCAGCTCCCGGAAGGGACAGCCCATCAGCATCGAATCTTCCAGGAATTTTACCATCCACGCTCGGGACAATGAAGGGAAAATTACGAATCGAATATTTTTAGGCGAGTCTCTTTTTTAATAAATACGATTAGAGTCACCTTGTAGATAATTACCAATTAGATCCCAATATGAAGGCGGTCATCCTCCTTATTGTGGCCTACTTAAATCTTATTACCCTTATCTTTTCTGAAATGATTCCACGGGCTTCATTAGTGATTTTGCCAAGCTGGAAAACAACGTGGATATTAGTTATGCGTGTGATCGTGTGATCAACTAAAAGATAACCCCATTGTAAACACCCGAAGCAAGCGTCAAGTATCAATCATTTCCTTCGAATAAAAGACTAACACCTGCACGCAAATAAATATACCTCTCAACGAGTTAGATGAATGGCCGATGTAAATCATCGATTGTTTCAGGTAACGGCAAGCTGGAGTGCCTGACCCGTGGGTTCCGCGTGACAGACGCGCAAGGGGGCATCCTGTTTTCCGCGGACCGCCAGGAGGTGGTGGTGGGGGCGCAGGTGCTGCGAGTGACAGGTAAGCGCCACCCCTGGCGCCACCCCCAGCACCACACCGAGAGAATCATGTACTTTCGACGGGTACACATCTTTTTGCAAGGCGCGCTAGACCTTTGAAAATCGCCCACCTAAAAGAATTGGCGTCTTCGTGAAGCCACCCCTAAAACCACGTGGATGACCTCGCGTCTCAGAGAGCGTTAGGTCCCTAAAACCACGTGGATGACCTCGCGCCTCAGAGAGCGTTCTGGTCCCTAACACCACGTGGATGACCTCGCGCCTCAGAGCGTTCTGGTCCCTAACACCACGTGGATGACCTCGCGCCTCAGAGAGCTTTAGGTCCCTAACACCACGTGGATGAGCTCGCGTCTCGGAGAGCGTTAGGTCCCTAAAACCACGTGGATGACCTCGCGCCTCAGAGAGCGTTAGGTCCCTAACACCACGTGGATGACCTCGCTCCTCAGAGAGCGTTAGGTCCCTAACACCACGTGGATGACCTCGCTCCTCAGAGAGCGTTAGGTCCCTAACACCACGTGGATGACCTCGCGCCTCAGAGAGCGTTCTGGTCCCTAACACCACGTGGATGACCTCGCGCCTCAGAGAGCGTTAGGTCCCTAACACCACGTGGATGACCTCGCGCCTCAGAGCGTTCTGGTCCCTAACACCACGTGGATGACCTCGCGCCTCAGAGAGCGTTAGGTCCCTAACACCACGTGGATGACCTCGCGCCTCAGAGAGCGTTAGGTCCCTAAAACCACGTGGGTAAGATATTCTCACAGAGATCCCCCTATCTCAGAGCCACGGTGTTTCAACTCTTGCAACTGGGTTTTTTTAGGTGATGGAGGCGCCGTATTTGAAGGCACCGTTCAAACGCCTTTGGTCAGAGCCGACTCTGGAAACAAACTAAGGTAAGAACCATGTAGTTTCCTGCAGTCACCAGTATTTTTTGAATCATTGAATATTTTCAATCTACAGACGTGATTTTTATCTGCAATGTAGGCTCGAATCACCAACCCGGTCGCTCGAGGTTCGTGCTCCTCAGGGTATCGAGATTCTATCGAGAGCAGGCGACATCAGCGCGTCTTGTCTGACAGACCTGAAACTCATCTCTGTTGCGGGGGCGGTAAGCATCCCCCAAAAGGGCACATTTACCTCTTAATATCTAACTATCTTCCTTATATTGTATTAATGTTTATCTCAAGTATGTATTTATGATAAAACACAAATAGGGCCACACGTGCTCCCCTCAATAATGTTCCCTATCCAGCATCCAGTATGAATCATGGAGAGAATAGTGAAGATTTGATTTTTTTGACCAACAGATCCGCTTAGATTCGGCTAGCATATATCTTCCCAATCTGAAAACAGCCACACTGAATACCAAGCGCGAGTTGTCCAGCATTTTGAGCGCGCTGCCCTCCCGGGGCTCGGGGGCGCACGGGGGAGGGGGAGGGGGCGGGGGCGGGGGCGGGGGCGGAGGCGCCTCGCAGCCGCGGCATGACGTGTTCCAGCTCTGCGTCTGCAACAATGGCAAACTATTCCTGGCGCAGTCCGAAGGTGCTTGCCTCACGAGTGACGACTCCCGTGTCTGCCGGTGAAACGTTACTTCCCCCCGTCCTCAGCTGCCCCAACTGCCCCAACTGCCCCAACTGGTCCAGCTGCCTCAACTGCTCCAGCTGCCAAGCCCGGTGGCAACCACGACAGCCTAGACGTGTGGCCTGCCATTACAAGAATACACAAGAGATCACAAGGATACATTGCATCTGATCTATAGTTCTGCAAGCATACAATTGAACGCTGAAGTGATTAAACGATATAATATCGATTGTTTTCAAAAAATGTTTACCTCCGTTGGTTGTTTATGGATTTAAAGTGTTTTCGATCTCGTCGGCTACTCGTCGGCTACTCGTCAGTTACTCGTCGCTTACTCGTCGGCTACTCGTCGGTTACTCGTCGGCTACTCGTCAGTTACTCGTCGGCTACTCGTCGGCTACTCGTCGGCTACTCGTCGGCTACTCGTCGCTTACTCGTTGGCTACTCGTCGGCTACTCGTCGGCTACTCGTCGGCTACTCGTCGGCTACTCGTCGGCTACTCGTCAGTTACTCGTCGCTTACTCGTCGGCTACTCGTCGGCTACTCGTCAGTTACTCGTCGCTTACTCGTCGGCTAACCGTCGACTACTCGTCGACTTCTCAAGTATAAAGCTGTTACGTATACGTTAGAAAGTGTATGCGAAATGCTTATAAAGAAAGCCTGTCAATTTGATGTCGAGACATTCGCGGGGAGAGTACCTACCCAAGCAAACAAACGTTTGGACCTGATAGGGAAACACAGTTTGAGAGCGAAGGCAGATTTTTGGGGCGCGGGCTCAAGGGGTCTTTCCATGTTAATCTTATGGCAGGAAACAAATGAACTGACACCAAATTGCTGTTAGAAACTCGAAACTGTGATTCCCTATATGAAGAAAACGATGTCTCGAAATTTCTGCCTTTCGTTCATCTTTGACTGTTTGTTTGTTTATTGTTTGTTGTACTGGTGTGTAAATGTGCGTGCGTGTGTGTAGTATAAGCTGCCTTCGAGACAAATCCCTCGGTCGTCCCCTCGTAGTTGATGCCTGCTCTTAGCGCGCCCTACGCAATATACGTACTACGCAAACGCAAACGCAGTGTTCGTAACGGCCTGCCGTCTTCGCTGGATGCTGCGTAGACGCATGGACCCCTTTGCGGAGACCAGGTGCTTCATGCTAAGTACTGAAACAGAATTGATGTACTTCACATGCTTAATTTTTACTGAAACAAGTATTATATAAAATAGGTGTAGGTAAATTATGTAAAAATAAATACAACTATATTTAGTATGCAGCCGTGGGCTATGAAAATACTAATTTGTCAAATGTTAGTTTGTCAAAATGGATGTTTATATCCGATAAACTTGTCTGATGTCAAACCTGGACGTAATTCACTAGGTGATGTTAACGAAATGGATACTTCCCACAGAATTGAAGTTAAATTAAGTTTGTCTAATTAAAAAGTTTTGTTCAAAAATGACTGCCAAGTGTCGGATAGTTATCAAACTTGGTGCTCTCACTAACGAGAGTGTTCTGTTCTCTTAACAATTACCTAATTGAATTCCTCGCAACGCATCTATTTCTAGACGCGGGTAGGAACGACTTCGACGCACGAAAGCCAAGTGTTGGCTTTTATAAGTTGTCTCTTCGGAGGACCTATACCTGTGTGTCTCCACGAAAATAATATAAAAATATGCCGTCGCAAATTTATTGGAGATTGACTGTCTGGAGGAATGCTTGTCAAGGCTTGGTTTCACAAAGAAAATATTTTAGCCCGCCTGTTATACATAGAAAATTGAAGAAACTGAATAGGAGTGAGAATAATGCTCGAGCGCAGAGCTTGTTTACCCACCCTGCCCTGCCGTTGAGCGGACAATGAAGCTATGACCACTAAAAAGATTTCCTATGCATGGGACTTGATTAATAAAATTGGGAAAATAAATCAAATGTAAAAAACAAGGTCTTTTTGCATTACGTTTTTTTTGCACTAGGACCATAAATAATCCCAAATTTCGGTAAATGTGTAAGGCCTACAGCGTGGCCCCTATGAAATGTAGAAAGAAATTTGTCCCACCTACCCCGCTATATACCGTTGTTATACCTACACATAGAGATATTCAAAATGTAATCAGCTGGATGTAATGTATAAAATTAGATAAAATTATAGAATAAAAATTATGTTTTCTAACAAGTCATTGTGATTAATACTGTGGTAATTCCTTCGACCAGCTCTTACGCTCACCATTTGTAGCTTTCTGCTTCATGCATGCAATTGACAGATGAGATGAATTCATCTCCTATTGGCCGGGCTCTATTGGGAGCGATTGGGCTCGATTGGGCTCGATTGGGCGCGATTGGGCGCGATTGGGCGTGATTGGGCTCGATTGGGCGCGATTGGGCTCGATTGGGCGCGATTGGGCGCGATTGGGCGCGATTGGGCGCGATTGGGCTCGATTGGGCTCGATTGGGCTCGATTGGGCGCGATTGGGCGCGATTTGGCGCGATTGGGCTCGATTGGGCGCGATTGGGCGTGATCGGGCGTGATTGGGCGCGATTGGGCGCGATTGGGCGCGATTGGGCGCGATTGGGCTCGATTTGGTGCGATTGGGTGCGATTGGGCGCGATTGGGCGCGATTGGGTGCGATTGGGTGCGATTGGGCGCGATTGGGCGCGATTGGGCGTGATTGGGCGCGATTGGGTGCGATTGGGGCGCGATTGGGCGCGATTGGGCGCGATTGGGGCGCGATTGGGCGCGATTGGGCGCGATTGGGCGTGATTGGGCGCGATTGGGTGCGATTGGGGAGCGATTGGGCGCGATTGGGCGCGATTGGGTGCGATTGGGGCGCGATTGGGCGTGATTGGGTGCGATTGGGCGTGATTGGGCGTGATTGGGCTCTAACGAAGGCCTGCAATCGCTCGATAGCTAGTGCTCGACAAGGGTGAACAGAATTAAAACACCGAAAAAGACCTCTCAAATCTTACTGATGCAAAGATACAAACACCCAGATGCTGCTCGATCACTGCACTTTCAATAACGACTCATTTTTCAATGCAAATAACAAAGGGAAGAAAAGAAATGACCAGTTACATTCAAATTCCCTGGACATGGTATTCAAATTCCCTGGACATGGTATTCAAATTCCCTGGACATGGTATTCAAATTCCCTGGACATGGTATTCAAATTCCCTGGACATGGAATTCAAATTCCCTGGACATGGTATTCAAATTCCCTGGACATGGTATTCAAATTCCCTGGACATGGTATTCAAATTCCCTGGACATGGTATTCAAATTCCCTGGACATGGTTTTCAAATTCCCTGGACATGGTATTCAAATTCCCTGGACATGGTATTCAAATTCCCTGGACATGGTATTCAAATTAAGTCAAATTGCGCTTTGAGAGCACATGCAATACTACATTTAGAGTAACGCAAAAAAGATTTCCATTTCCATTTCTGATTAAACGAACTGGCGTTTATACTCGCTACAATTGATTGGAAGGGACACAACTGATACTGAGCTGACACACTGGCAACTCGCCGGATACATCACCAGTTTGCTAAATGCTCACTTAACACTATAAATCATGCGTCCTCGTATGTACTGCGTAAAGGTATGTCGTGGTTGTGATACAACTGTAGGTGTCCTGTAGTTCATATTTCAGAATTAAAAACTGCAAATATGCATACTTCATTGTTCGGCAGTGGAGGCTCAAATTATTTGATTGTGCTTGTTTTTCTCTTCAAATTTGTACATATCTCAAAACGAACGGAGAACGGTATTGTTCCCGGCTAGCTTTCCAAGGGTTGTTTTATCATGAAATACCTTCTTTCAAATTCTGAAAAAATACCAATAGAGTATGTATAGGTAGGATACACGTGTATTTTCATTATCCAAAGTACAAAGGCGCGAATTTGGTTTCCTATTGTTAGGCTAGATGACTGAGTTGGCAGGTTGCGCATACAATAGCTCGGAAACATCTTGCTCCGAGGTTCGGAGCGTGCCACGTCAAACCTCCTTGATGGCTTGGCGTGGCTTGGCGTGGCTTGGCGTGGCTTGGCGTGGCTTGGCTTGGCGTGGCTTGGTGTGGCTTGGTTGGCGCTCGGCGAAAGAATAAGGAAGCGAACAAGACGCGACGGAGACGTCGGCGAAGAAAGAGCAGGCTTGGATTCGCGGCGAATTGCAGCAGAACAACAGGATGTGCAATTAGAACTGTTCGGGGTTCTTTTTGCTCACGGAGGTTTCGTTTATCAATACTGAACTTGGCTGTTTTTCATCCGCGTGCAGGTCTTATAGTTGACAAATGAGAGGAACGGCGAGAGGAACTGAATAAATGCCGCTGGTCCTCTGCATTCGTGCGTAGGGCTGGAATAAGAGCAACAATACCGAGGCACGATGAGTCACCCAGTAACAACAAGTGTTTTAATTATAGGAGAGTGCAGATTCACATTGCACGAAGCTAGCAATTATTGTAATTAGGGCAAACAAGGTTTAAATGAGAAATCAAAGTTGGATTTTTACTTTTTTCTCATGTCTCAACAGAAGATGATTATAAGCCCGTATAGCAATATGAAAATGAAATTACCATGTTGCATGCTCTAACGCGGGTAAAGGTATATAGCCACCTCAAATGCATTATCATGGCAGTACCTCTGCACTTGTTGAACTTTTCCTTTATTTTTGCTCATCAGATGTTGACTGTAGTGCACACGTGTGCACAGATTTCCCCGGCGTTTTCCTACGGATCCACGTGCTGGCAATTTATTTGATAACGTCAACGAATTTAGTTCAAACGAATACACTGTTTATATTGTGAAATTGAAAGAAAATAGCGATTGAACTAAGGTGCGAGGGTAAAAATAAGACACCAGGGCTCCCGCGCCATACAGAAACATGCGAGGATATCAATGTGTGTCTAAGACGCTCGGTTTGGAGAAAAAAGACATCGTAGCACAGGTCGTAGCGAACACATGATGGAGGAGAAAAGATGGAAAAAAGTGAATCCGGAGTCCTTTTTTGAATAAGACATGCATATTATTCAACTCAATAATAGTATCTTCTTGATCCAATTTAGTGATAGTTCCAACTGAATGCTATGTTTTGACTTTTGTTATTCTGAAAATAAAATGTGCAGACGACCTGAATTTATTATAGAGTTCAGGTTACCTACAACTGGCAAAGCTGTGGGGGTACATAATGGAGCCATTACATACTGAAATCGAAGAGAGTCAGCAATTGGTCAATATATGTGAGGAAATCAATCTGCAATCTGGTGCAGTTCGTGCCACGATCGCACACCGCTCTGTCAAACCCATCGACCAGACCAGGGCAGAGCCAGCCTCTTCTGCCTGTGTCCTACTCAGCAGCCAGCCCTACAGCCCTGCACAGCCCTGCACACACCGAGCTCACGAGGAAAGGGTGGAGAAGATTCCTTTGCAGCTGTTTCGCAGCGGCTGCCTGCAGAAAAATTTATAGTTTTCGATAGAAATGTGTATCGTAGATTGCTGTAGTTGAAAGATTTTGAATTTTGATGCTCCAGATGTTGCAAGCTGAGTCACCGGCTGAGTCACATGCGCAATGAAATAACGGCAGATTGCAAAAGAGTAACGTAACATTCTAATCAATTTGTGTGCTTTTTTGTTCTGTACTGCCTACCGCAGGCACAAGCTGCCTGACCTTCCCGACTTATATTTCCACATTACCACTTTGTTCGTGTGGACAAGCTGCAGGTGTCTCACCGCATACACAATGCACATTTATCTACCGCAATTCAGCAAACTGCATTACAAAGACTTTGCCAAGCGAGGGTTCTCGGTGTTCAATAATCATTGCAGCACGTCATTATCACGACTTCTTTCCGGAAAGTATCGAAATGAAGAGATGAATCTTAACGAGCCAATGCAAATAGCTGATAGCAAGTCACGTTTTATTAATGAAAAATCGTGTGAGGTGCCGAAAGGAAAGCACAGAAAGAAGGAAAAACGATACATGCCTGCAAATCGAAGAAACACCACGGGATTATTGACTGCTTGCCTCGCAGCTGTACGCTGATACGTTCCCTCGCCTTTTGTTTGCTTCCTTCTGGTCGGTTTGCTCCAAGAATGTTCCGACAGTTTTGTTTGGTGATGATCTTCCTTATGGCTCACTTGTTCAAATCCTCTTCACTCCCCCATCTCCCATCTTCCATCTCCCTTCAGACATCCAGTCTCCCGTCCCGACGCCTGAGTCCACCTTCCACCACTCTTACGTCCCAGACCACGCGAGCGAAAAAGAGCCCGGCAAATAGCAAATACTTTGATAATAGCATCAAGGTTGCCATTTTATGTTTTCATATTATATAACATTGCAAAAGAATAGATCAATTCTATAGAAAAGATTCTGTACAACTCTTAATAGTTTTCAATTGTATATCTATAATATAAAAAGTTCCAGGAAAGTGTGTTTCTATTTTCTGTCGATATCTTTTGTTAGTGTTCCTTACTAAGGTATCATCTCCTGAAACCCGTACCAGATAGGACTAGGTATTATTATATAGGCGATTCGGACTGAAGCGTGAGATGTTATCAAATATCGGTGTGAACTTCGTCATTTTTATCGGCACCGTAGAACCGTCGCCCGTCGCCCGTCGGCCGGCTCTCTCTTTTGGCGACACTTTGAGGGTGCAGCGATACCCGGCCCTCTCTTTTGCCCACGTACTTTGAGGGTGCAGCGATACCCGGCCCTCTCTTTTGCCCACGTACTTTGAGGGTGCAGCGATACCCGGCTCTCTCTTTTGCCGACACTTTGAGGGTGCTGCGATACCCGGCCCTCTCTTTTGCCGACACTTTGAGGGTGCTGCGATACCCGGCCCTCTTTTTTGCCGACACATTGAGGGTGCAGCGATACCCGGCCCTCTCTTTTGCCCACGTACTTTGAGGGTGCAGCGATACCCGGCCCTCTCTTTTGGCGACACGTTGAGGGTGCAGCGATACCCGGCCCTCTCTTTTGCTGACACATTGAGGGTGCAGCGATACCCGGCCCTCTCTTTTGCTGACACATTGAGGGTGCAGCGATACCCGGCCCTCTCTTTTGGCGACACGTTGAGGGTGCAGCGATACCCGGCCCTCTCTTTTGCTGACACATTGAGGGTGCAGCGATACCCGGCCCTCTCTTTTGCTGACACATTGAGGGTGCAGCGATACCCGGCCCTCTCTTTTGCCGACACATTGAGGGTGCAGCGATACCCGGCCCTCTTTTTTGCCGACGTACTTTGAGGGTGCAGCGATACCCGGCCCTCTTTTTTGCTGACGCACATTGAGGGTGCAGCGATACCCGGCCCTCTTTTTTGCCGACGCACTTTGAGGGTGCAGCGATACCCGGCCCTCTCTTTTGCTGACGCACATTGAGGGTGCAGCGATACCCGGCCCTCTCTTTTGCCGACACATTGAGGGTGCAGCGATACCCGGCCCTCTCTTTTGCCGACGCACATTGAGGGTGCTGCGATACCCGGCCCTCTCTTTTACCGACACATTGAGGGTGCAGCGATACCCGGCCCTCTCTTTTGCCGACGCACATTGAGGGTGCTGCGATACCCGGCCCTCTCTTTTACCGACACATTGAGGGTGCAGCGATACCCAGCCCTCTCTTTTGCCCACGTACTTTGAGGGTGCAGCGATACCCGGCCCTCTCTTTTGCTGACACATTGAGGGTGCAGCGATACCCGGCCCTCTCTTTTGCCGACGCACATTGAGGGTGCAGCGATACCCGGCCCTCTCTTTTGCCCACGTACTTTGAGGGTGCAGCGATACCCGGCCCTCTCTTTTGGCGACACGTTGAGGGTGCAGCGATACCCGGCCCTCTCTTTTGCTGACACATTGAGGGTGCAGCGATACCCGGCCCTCTCTTTTACCGACACATTGAGGGTGCAGCGATAACCGGCCCTCTCTTTTGCCGACGCACTTTGAGGGTGCAGTGATACCCGGCCCTCTCTTTTGCCGACGCACATTGAGGGTGCAGCGATACCCGGCCCTCTCTTTTGGCGACACGTTGAGGGTGCAGCGATACCCGGCCCTCTCTTTTGCCGACGCACATTGAGGGTGCAGCGATACCCGGCCCTCTCTTTTGCCGACTCATTGAGGGTGCAGCGATACCCGGCCCTCTCTTTTGCCCACGTACTTTGAGGGTGCAGCGATACCCGGCCCTCTCTTTTGCCGACGCACATTGAGGGTGCAGCGATACCCGGCCCTCTTTTTTGCCGACGCACTTTGAGGGTGCAGCGATACCCGGCCCTCTCTTTTGGCGACACGTTGAGGGTGCAGCGATACCCGGCCCTCTCTTTTGCCGACGCACATTGAGGGTGCAGCGATACCCGGCCCTCTCTTTTGCCGACGCACATTGAGGGTGCAGCGATACCCGGCCCTCTCTTTTGCCGACGCACATTGAGGGTGCAGCGATACCCGGCCCTCTCTTTTGCCCACGTACTTTGAGGGTGCAGCGATACCCGGCCCTCTCTTTTGCCGACGCACTTTGAGGGTGCAGCGATACCCGGCCCTCTCTTTTGCCCACGTACTTTGAGGGTGCAGCGATACCCGGCCCTCTCTTTTGCCGACGCACATTGAGGGTGCAGCGATACCCGGCCCTCTCTTTTGCCGACACATTGAGGGCAACATTTTCCTAGCGCGTCCAGAACACTGTCCTATCTCTTTGGAATTCCTTCGGAAATGTGCCTTCTGGCCAGCACATAAGATTCCCTGTGATTCTCATGGACAACTTAATCTACCGAAATCGTTTCATTAACAGGATATTCGATCTCTTTCTCGACATGCAGAGTTGTTAAGACCGGGGAGTGCGATATTCCGCAAACTTTGTTAGCAGAATTTTTCTTGAGTTATTACCTTGGGTGTTTTTAATTGTTCAATGAAGATAAGTGGATGTATGGGGAGAAGTGACCCTACGGGATGCTGGGCGGAATCCCGGAGCTAATCACAAACCTACCCTTGCCCCTTCCCTCCCCCCTCCAACCCCCCCCCCCCCCCTCTCACTTTCGCACTGCCCAATATATCCAACCAATCTGCTTGCATTTCCTGCCGCCTGATTGCGTACTGTTAATCTAATATACGATTTTCAACCCATAACTTTTCCATGTAGTCTACCATGTGGACCCGCGGCCGGCGACCATTGGCGTTGCGGCGACGCTTATCAAAATAGAACACTGGTAGAAAATTGATGCCGAAATGCACTGAATCAATTGCAATTACATGTAAGCAAACAGCGTGTTATTATTGGATTGTTCATTTTCCCCTTTGCTAGCCCCGTTGGTCCGGCCTTTCAGTTCGACCAATAAAATGTTTTGCTGAGAGAAAGTAAAATAAATATCGCCTTCTTATCGGAAATAAATATTTGTTTTACTTCTAAAATTGTAATGTGTATCCCGCGAGGGCCAGAGATGTGCTTTTTTCGCACCTCATTGAGTTCTCACTCGCACTTGGAAGGTAAACCCAATTGACGAACTGAAGCAAAAATGGGGATTTAAAAACTTATATGGCAGGGGAAATCTTGGAACAATCTAATTTCGAGTGAAACTGATACAAACTGACATCTAATCAAAAATAATTTTTGCAAGAAATCACAACTGCGCTCAACAATAGACGGCTGGCGTGCTATCACCGTGAAATATGAATCGTAATATCGCATATAACGTTATAAAATTCAGCTCGCAGTGGCAAGACAGAATGCTGAAGGCAGGCACTGCAGCAAGGCAGCAGGGCTCTCCAATACTCATCCATTCAGCATTCATTCGGCATTTCCACAAACTCTTTGCGAGTGATGTGAACCTTACAGTATTTATTAATTCTACCGTAAAAACAGGAATGATTTTCATTAATCTTTGTGCCTTTAAGAACTTGTTTTCCTTCCCGCTCAGTTCAGCACGCTGAGTACACTCGAGTCCGTGCGGCCCGTGACGCAAGTCAAGCCAAATGCACAAGCTTTGTCTTAATTTGTGAATCGAGTAATGAGACCAGGGTGCATGCTTATTGTTCGGATAATCTACCTGCACAGTGTCAGTGCGCGTAGGTGTGTGGCACGCTGAGGCACGCATCCGACTGACACAGCCCGCCTAATTGGATATCACGGCGTATACAGCCGGGGGGCCGGGAAATAAGGCACGCTAGACTTCGCAGTTTTCTCGGCTGTCGTGAATGCACCGACCCCGGAATCAGTCGGAACTCGGCGTGCGGCGGACAACGCATACGCACGGGCTGACGACGCTGGTAGTGCAGTTAACACCGCGATCCCTTCGCACTGTGACCTATGCTATCGGTATGAACTATGAACTGCCATGAAAATAATATATTTAAATTGACAATGCTGATCGCTAGATTGACCAAACTTATGTATTGTTATTTCAACAATGCTATATATATATATATATTTTTTTTTTTTAACCTGCTGAACTGACTACAAGAATAGTTAATTTGAAAATGCTGATTGCTAGATTGACCAAACTTAGGTATTGTTAATTTAACAATGCTAGCTTTGTTAAAATACCTTGCTGAACTGACCAAAAGAATAGTTAATTTGACAATGCTGGTGGCTAGATTGACCTAACTTAAAATAGTTGGCTGTGTTGTGTTGGTTTGACTTGGCTTATTATCAGATTTCAATTGAACGGCATGGTTGCATCTACAATCGTAAGATCAAAAACTCACGAAGTTGAGATGATGTTATAATTTAAAGTCGCTACGGAGGCCAACAGGTCCGGATAGCCCATTGGTGTTTGCACTCGGTTACGATGTTGGGGTCAAAAATCTACACGCATTTACGCACGCGGGGAAACAATAGAATGTACTATCTCTCTCTCCCACATCGAATACTTCCGACGTACGGCGATACACCGACCACAAAATTTTGATTTAAAAAAATATTACTAGTCAACCACTCCAGTATTGTTAAATGAGCAATGTGGCGTTGCTAAACCAACCGTCATCCATCATTGGCAGCATAGTTAATTCAACAAACATCGGTTAACCATCGGCTAACATCGGTTATCCTTGCTGTGCCCACAGTGACCTCGCAGTTTGGTTAAATTAGCAATTTTTTGGTTATTCCTACTATTCTTTTCCCTCAGTGTATAGGCACAAAGAATATTTGATGTTAACGGTCATTAGATAGTTCTATGGAAAGCAATAGAAAGCGGTGCCATTATGACGATATACGCCAGGATGCCAAGAAAGAGGAAAGCGAAGGAAATTTACGGTGTCTTCGCTTCATTTCATCTCTTGGAATCGCAAATGTAATATTTCACCAAGCAAGGCTATCATTACCTGTGTTAAGCATAATGCTAAGCATAATTTGCATTTATCTAGACTATAGGAAAGTCGACGAGAAACTATTCTATTTACACACTCCAGAAGGGGGAGAGGCGGAAAAGGGGTTTAGGTTTCAAGAATCATCAAATTGTAATCAAGAGAAGCTGTAAATCATGCGACGCGAGCTCCAGCTGGCACCAGGAGCAAGAGCAGCTACCTCTCGTAGATCTGTACTCCTGGCGCTCAATCCTGCTCCGACGCAGCTTCCCAAAGTATCGTAGACAATGTAGGCAACAGTGCAGTCAATAGGCAGACAGGAGAAGAGAGTAGGTAGGAGACAGAACACAGTAGACAGTAGATAGTTTGCAATAGGTAGTAGTCAGTATGCTGTAGCTAAGTAGAATGCGATAAGACAGTAACAAAATAGGTAGTAGGCTGTAGGCTGTAGGCAGTAGGTGGTAGGGGTTAGAAAGAATCCAGAAGCCAGTAGGGAGTGTAGGCAGTAGGTGGTAGGGGTTAGACAGAATCCAGAAGCTATGTAGGGGGTGTAGGCAGTAGGTTTGTAAAGTTATGCGTGAAAAAAATTTCAGAATATTTGACTGTACAGCGTGGACAAATTTGCTATAAATATGAACATGTTTGATTATTTCGATTGCGACAAAACCTATATAGTAGGTTCGAACCAGAGACGACGAGTTTTACAGGACAGGACTTGCCCCTATAAATATCTCCTCCCAGCACGCAGCCAAAAGTCATATAGGGATCGGTTGTGAGTCTAGAACAAACGTACGAATAGGAATTAGTAAACTTGGTTAAAGAATTGGGTAACCGATGCCCAAACTACCTTTTAGCGATAACTGAAAACTCGGCTTTTCTCGGTCAGGATTGCGACTTTAAACAACGAATTACCTCTGTAAATATGCAGTAACCACATATACATATTATTATTATTGTTATCTATAACTGTGACTCAACTTCCAGTGGGAAATGGATGGAAAACCATCGAAGGCGCTAGGTGTAGCAAATAGCAATCGCTTTCCTCAGGAAAACGCAACGAACAAAGTACTGAGGTTGTCGATCTGTTGAAATGTGCTTTCGGTAGGTACTGATCTTATTTCTGATATCAGATGGCTTCATTTTGTCATTTGATTTTAAATATAGCCAAACGGTGTGAGCTATCCAAAACGAAACGGGGATCCAACCCCACAAGGCTGGACCACGATGGTACAGCTGAGTTCGGCATCTTGAGTTGGATTCTCTCACGTTATATTCTTAATGTTTGATCCATTTTTAGATATTTCCAGCAAGCGTTTTGAGGATTGTGTATTTATTACTAAGACATCAAAACTCAAGGCAAGCATTATTTCCGGAAGCAAATTACTTAAACAGAGTTTATCCTCGGTGAATTGGGCAAAGAAATTCGTGGCTTATTTTCCAACGGCGCATGTCGCTTTGCGTTGTCGCTTTGCGCTACATTTTCGCCCGTGAAACCTCAGAGCTCGCGATTCGCAAATCCGCGTTTTCCAACGTTAATCCTGGCGACTTTGTGCGCCCAGCCAACAAATCTTAACAAACACCATAAACTGATTCTGAAAAAATTTGCAAAACTGCCTGGTGGTTCTGGATTAGAAAGCGCTCACAGAGCTTTATCTCAACAGAGATAATGTCTAGAACTTCGTTAAAAATCAATCAAGTACAATTAAATCTTCTTGATTAGATCCACGAAAATTAGAAATAACCACTCTCTTTCTTTGTCTGCGAAAAACAGTGCGGAACGATAATAAGTCTCCCATGTGAAAATTATACGGCTAGAACGATTTTCACTTTCCATTTGAATATCGACTGCGGGCAAGTCGCGTTCAAGACGATACAAAATAATCTATGGGAGCACCGTGGGCCGCGAGGGCACGGGCTTATCCTACCCATTAGCTGAACCGTTTTAACGTGGATTTTCTTTTGATCTCCTACTCGATTGAGTCTCTAATTGAAACAAGTCTAGCTTTACTGCAAGAAAGTGTAAAAAGCTGAGCTATTTGCATGATAAATGCGAGGCTAGCCGCACTTTGCATAAGAAGCCATACAGCCGACAGTAACGGCATGGCAATTCACTTTATTGCCACTTTCGGTGGTCTGCCTCTGAGCTTGCAGATGCAGAGACTAAGATGACAATACCTATACCAACATTAATCCTCTGCCCATTTTTTATTTCTCTGTAAAATATCGAAACGAGACATAAGATCGCATAGACATCGCTTTTTTGTTTGCAATTCCTTGAACGATGTTTCCGCTCCATGCCATTCCCGTGTGCTTATAGGAGGTATATCTTACGCGGCTCAAAATGAACAATAATTGGATTATATCCCATTTTCCGCCGCGCTTCGGAGAAAAGTTCGATTTCGTGAATGCGTCCTGCTTTACGAACTAACGTCAACAGCTCGAGCTTGCAATCAGGGCTCGAATTTGGGTTTATATTGGTTCGCTTAGCCATTTGGGTACGTACCTGGTATACTACCTACCAGCAAGCCTCGTGAGAAACATCCCAGGCCTGCTTGTAAAGGTTGCAGGTGTGAAGCCACATGCTTTTAATTGATTGGGACAAATTAATCAGTCTCTTATTCGCCGCGTTTTTATTCATCACGCAGTGGCATACGTTCCCAATCGATGAAAAGTATTTCACCCAGTCATACGGCTATTGGTACTTAACTCGACAATTTATGTATAGAAATGTTCGGCTCGAAGACATTTCTGATTCCGATAGGCGAATCTTCCCGGTGAATGCCAAACATGCACAGAATGCCATTAGTTTGGTGGTGGCCAAGGTAGGTGTGTATCATCCTATACCAAAGGGTCAGACCATGAAGTGAACAGGCAGGAATCATCCCCCATAACTTATACAACATTCTACTAAGTAAGTCCCTTTACTTCTTACGTTAGCTCCCTTCACTGATAACATGGAGTCACGTATCACGGTTCCGTTTACGAACATGAACGGCATTAATAACTCGAGCATGTGCCTACGTGGCGGCACCGGGCATCCTCCTTCTGCTTATACCCTGTGCGGTGACAACACACCCTAGCCGAGGTCATGCAGCCCACCAACGACCGACTAACAGTTTTAAATAGCATGCACCTAATACAAATTCCTACAGCGTGCAAGTAGCGACAAACTTAGAGCTAACATAGCGCGCCTCAAGTTAACTATGGTCTAAGTAATGTTGTTCTGAGACGTGCGCAAGATTTAGGGGGCAGTCTTGAATCTGATTGTCTCGGCTTGTCTACGAAAATGCCAGAAGTGTCTGGGAAAAGGCAACCGGTCTCGGCACTCGGCACCGCTTCCTACCCTTCCTTTCTGGCTTTACGTTTTGCTACAAATTATCGTCCTTATTACAATGTTACCCGGTGTGTGTATTCCAGCTTGTTTCCTTCTGTCCTGGGTAATTTCCTGTCTCATAGGAAAGAAACTTGTGCCTTGACAGTGCGAGCCATCTGACAGTGTGGGCCAACTGACAGTGCGGGCCATCTGACAGTGCAGGCCAACTGACAGTGTGGGCCAACTGCCAGTGCGGGCCATCTGACAGTGTGGGCCAACTGCCAGTGTGGGCCAACTGCCAGTGCGGGCCATCTGACAGTGTGGGCCATCTGACAGTGTGGGCCAACTGCCAGTGCGGGCCATCTGACAGTGTGGGCCAACTGCCAGTGTGGGCCAACTGCCAGTGCGGGCCATCTGACAGTGTGGGCCATCTGACAGTGCGAGCCATCTGACAGTGTGGGCCAACTGCCAGTGCGGGCCATCTGACAGTGTGGGCCATCTGACAGTGTGGGCCAACTGCCAGTGCGGGCCATCTGACAGTGTGGGCCAACTGCCAGTGTGGGCCAACTGCCAGTGCGGGCCATCTGACAGTGTGGGCCAACTGACAGTGCGAGCCATCTGACAGTGTGGCCAACTGCCAGTGCGGGCCATCTGACAGTGCAGGCCAACTGACAGTGTGGGCCAACTGCCAGTGTGGGCCAACTGACAGTGTGGGCCATCTGACAGTGTGGGCCATCTGACAGTGCGAGCCATCTGACAGTGCGGGCCATCTGACAGTGCAGGCCAACTGACAGTGTGGGCCAACTGCCAGTGCGGGCCATCTGACAGTGTGGGCCAACTGCCAGTGCGGGCCATCTGACAGTGCAGGCCAACTGACAGTGTGGGCCAACTGCCAGTGTGGGCCAACTGCCAGTGCGGGCCATCTGACAGTGTGGGCCATCTGACAGTGCGCCATCTGACAGTGTGGGCCAACTGCCAGTGTGGGCCATCTGACAGTGCGGGCCATCTGACAGTGCGCCAACTGACAGTGTGGGTTAGCTGACGGTGCGGGCCAACTGACAGTGTAAGCCAACTGACAGTGTGGGCCAACTGCCAGTGTGGGCCATCTGACGTTGCGCCAACTGACAGTGCGGGCCATCTGACAGTGCGCCAACTGACAGTGTGAGCCAACTGACAGTGTGGGCCAACTGACAGTGTTGGCCATCTGACAGTGCGCCAACTGACAGTGCGGGCCATCTGACAGTGCGCCAACTGATAGTGTGGGCCAACTGACAGTGCGCCAACTGAGAGTGCGGGCCATCTGACAGTGCGGGCCATCTGACAGTGCGCCAACTGACAGTGTAAGCCAACTGACAGTGTGGGCTATCTGACAGTGTGCGCCAACTGACAGTGCGGGCCAACTGACAGTGTGGGCCATCTGACAGTGTAAGCCAACTGACAGTGCGCCAACTGACAGTGCGGGCCAACTGACAGTGCGGGCCAACTGACAGTGTGGGCCATCTGACAGTGCGGGCCAACTGACAGTGTGGGCCATCTGACAGTGTGGGCCATCTGACAGTGCGGGCCAACTAACAGTGTGGGCCATCTGACAGTGCGCCAACTGACAGTGTGGGCCATCTGACAGTGCGCCAACTGACAGTGTGGGCCAACTGACAAGTGTGGGCCAACTGACAGTGTGGGCCAACTGACAGTGTGGGCCAACTGACAGTGCGCCAACTGACAGTGTGGGCCAACTGACAGTGCGCCAACTGACAGTGTGGGCCAACTGACAGTGTGGGCCAACTGACAGTGCGCCAACTGACAGTGCGCCAACTGACAGTGTGGGCCAACTGACAGTGTGGGCCAACTGACAGTGCGCCAACTGACAGTGTGGGCCAACTGACAGTGCGCCAACTGACAGTGCGCCAACTGACAGTGCGCCAACTGACAGTGTGGGCCAACTGACAGTGTGGGCCAACTGACAGTGCGCCAACTGACAGTGCGCCAACTGACAGTGCGCCAACTGACCAAGGACGTAGTGTCCGCTAGTCTCACATGTAGGACCCTCAGCTGCTGATTCAGGGACAGAGACCGCAAACTAATTTACCTCCTGACTTGGCTGGTAATTGAATGGTTATAAAAACCCACGCTCCCGCTCCTTCGGGGGATCATGTAGGCGAAACCACTCACAAAAAAGTGATCAATTTCATTGGTTTTTATAAGGACACATCTGAATTTATAAATCCGCCTAGGCAAATTTCGGCTATGGCCTCAGAAAGGTTTGTCTGAAAAGAGCATAGGTAGGCCAGGTACCGACCACGTGGATGAGCGCAAGGAGGAACTGGATAACAACCCAAATCTTGTTTTTACAAACCAGTTTTCTTATCAGCAACTGCCTCCCTCCGTGAAATGAGAATCGACCAAGCTGATAAATCTGTACACTGTGGAGTTTTGCATTAGATTTCAGGCGAGTCCAAAACATAGCTTTTAGGCTAGAAGAAAATTCAAAAAGCTTCCTACGCCTTCTCTGTACGAAAAACACATTTATGCCATCACTTTTTCGGCTCTTGCAAAAAAGTTGGTATTCACTATGTGAATTAATTGAAATTGCATAATTGCTTTTGTTATCTCTCCATCATCTCCGACCCGACTGGAGTATGGCTACCAGAAATGGAAGGGTATCGAGTACGAACCATCACTTGATACCTAGATAACGGAAGCAATAAATATAACTAAAAGAAATCGAGATATGAAAATATATTTTTCTACTATAAAATAAAATGACTTGGAAGTGTTCCTATCAACGAGGGGATTGAATAAGTTTCTTATTTTCTCTTCTAACAATAAGATTAGGTTGGAGTGTGTGGAATCTAATACTAAACTTGCCAGAGAACAGATGCGTGGGTTTTGCGAGTCCGGTACTGATAATAAAACTGATTTTTTAAAACTATATTGCGACCTATCAATGAACATGACATCGCATGCTTCCTTGTGCTCACCCTTGTGACCGGTAGGCCTACCTATATGCTCTTTTCAGACAAACCTTTCAGAGGACATGGCCGAAATCTACTAGGCGGATTTCCGTGTCCAGAGGTGTACATTAACATTCTATAACTTGTCCCATAGTCTTGGTAAGGTTAAGGAGTAAATACATTATTAAGACGCCAGACCAAGCACAATGATGTCGATAACAAATTGCGTGTTACGAAGGTGAATTTTGTTTTAGATTTTGTTATAAGGATTCAAAGACGGTGCGCAAAATGTTCTGCCTGTTATCTGGTACTATACCTAATATACCTAAACACATTAAGTCGGCAGGTGTTGCTGCTCTTCGTCCTGTAGTTCTGCTGTTCTACCGTCGCTGTTCACTCACCGAATCGCATTTCGCATTTATACCACTCAAATCCTTTGCCGAATTCCGTTTCCTTGCTATAGCCGGCGTCGCGAAGGTACCTATCCTAATTCCTTTCTAGCGGCGTCTTATGTCTTGAAAGCAGCGGGGAAAGCATATTATTATAAAGAGGAGGCCAGGCCAGGCAGACACGAATGTAAATCATAATATAATTGCGAGGATAATGCACCAGCAGCACTCTACGCCACTGGGATTTGCATCAGTGTTCGCATAGAAGCTGCAATTGAAACTTGTAGCTTAATCTTTTAGACCAGCATCCAGATAACTCAATAACTGCATCACAAGCTACACACTCTGCTCTGCAAGACATGTCTGATGAATTTAGTAAGGGCATTTTAAAAGTTTGCATAGCGATATTTACAATGATTAAGTTTTCCACAAATCTACCTCTATTTCGGCTATCTGCTCTGAAAGGTTTGTCTGAAAAGAGCATAGGCAAGCCAGGTATACCGACCACGTGGATGAGCACATAGTGGCAGGGATGTCATATTCGGTCACCATCTAGTATTGACAAACCAGTTTTATTATCAGTTCCAGCCTTGCAAAACTCGCGAGTTTGCTATCTGGCAAGTTTTGTATCAGATTCCACACACCCACACTGGCCTAAAAACATAATTTTGTAGTTAGTAAAAATAAAATAAAAAAACTTCTCGCATCTTCTCTTTGCTACGCACACTTATATTTCACTACTTTGTTAACATTAAAGAAAACACGTTTACATAATATTCAGATTTCATTTTATTTTTATTATTTGCTTCTGTAATCTTTCCATCAATTTAATGCAGATACCCGACATTTCCGGTGGCTTTACGGCGGGTACGTACCTCGTCCAGTCGGGTCGGAGGTGATGCGACATAACAAAAGCAATTATAGAAAATATTTTCATTTTCATTGTGAACACCAACTTTATTGCAAGTACGAAAAAGTGTGCGATTTATGTGCTTTTTGTACAGAGTAGGCGCAGTAAGCTTTTCGAATTTTCTTCTCGCTTAAAAATTACGGATTTTAGGCCATTCTTGCGTGAAATCTATTGCAAAATTTCACAGTGTACAGATTTATCAGCTTGGTCGATTCTCATTTCACAAGCAAGGCAGTTGCTGATAAGAAAACTGCTTTGTCATAACGAGATTTGGACCCTCTATGCATGTCATCCAGTTCCTCCATGTGTTTTTCCACGTGGCCGGTACCTGGACTACCTATGCTGTTTTCAGACAAACCTTCATGATACAGAGGGCCGAAATTCGACTCGCTCGCTTTCAAAGTCCAGAAGTGTACCTACTATACAATTATAGGTATGGATTCTAAAATATTTATATGTAAGGTACGCTGTGTATAAGGCTAGGAACATAATTTTCGAAGACCGAAGGGCAGTTCTTCAAAATACAACACCATATGCATACATTTTGGCATGCATCCGAAAAAAACTTAAATTCATTTGCATGATTGCAATATTCTTCAGATTGAAGACTGGTTCAAGGACTTGAATGAGACCTAAACTCTTCACAGAATAAAAACAACCCGGTCTGGCGTCACGACGCTCCACGAGTGAAATATCATTTCCATCGGTTTTAAACCATCTCTGTTTATAAATGATAATTGTAGAAATGCTGTAAGTGTCAATGCACAAAGCCGAAGGTGTCTGAAATCACCAGGGTGGCCCTCTGGGCGCTGCTTGGGGGGTTCGGGAAGGGCGGAGCGGGGGGGGGGGGGGCGTCGGCTGGTGCACATATTGAGGGGCTCGACTAGTATTTCACAAAACAACGTCAGCCAGCCAGAAAAAATAGGCTCGCGTTAGGCGGAGTGTTGGTGCAGTGTTGGTGCAGTGTTGGTGTAGCGTTGGTGCAGCGTTGGTGCAGTGTTCATGCAGTGTTGGTGTAGCGTTGGTGCAGCGTTGGTGCAGTGTTGGTGCAGCGTTGGTGCAGCGTTGGTGCAGTGTTGGTGCAGCGTTTGTGGTGCATTGGCTGAGCGTTGACCGACTGCTGCGCTGCACGCGCCAGCTGCCCTGGACCGAAAGGGATGCTGCATGGCGTGGCTGCTGATCCTCAGGGGAGGGTGAAAGGCCAATCTCATAATAAAACATGCCTACTATTCTATAGATAACACAGCCAGCATGAGTGTCGAGATCTAAATTAGACCACAAAAACCGCCATGCATAGAGGTGTACTGATTCGAGGATTTATTTCATGATAAAACCAGATACGTTG
This sequence comes from Nemoura dubitans, assembly GCA_921293005.1. Taxonomy (NCBI): domain Eukaryota; kingdom Metazoa; phylum Arthropoda; class Insecta; order Plecoptera; family Nemouridae; genus Nemoura; species Nemoura dubitans. Next base: position 7,739,136 of record OV121073.1, read on the forward strand.
TATTATAGCGAGGAGGTTGCGCGAATTTAAAATTACGGTTAAATCATACTCAGATTAATATTTTGTATGCTGATCACAGGGAATTGCATTGAACAATGTGAATAATGGAGTGCGTGATCACATTTTCGCTCTCCTGTCTTGACCAACGCATGTGCGTAAGTAACAGACAGGTCTGAAATATGTCCACTCTCATTGCAAAAGGGCTTTTGCTTTTTTTTCGGATATTTCGGTGCAAGATTTGCCCTTCACTTGTAGTAACCGTTCGACCAAGAGGGTATACCATCAAATATGGCTTTGTGCTTGCTCCAGGAAGGTAATTTTCTTTCAAATGTTGCTGTTATTTGTTTGCGCACGTTTGTTTGTCTAGCTCTTCAGATCATAGCCTTATATTGGTCACATATACTGCAGTTTTATACTAAAGTTTCTGTACTCCAGAAAACAAGCAAGTTTCTTCAACTTCCAGCTTCTCATAGTATAGGTATGTATCAAAAGTCATCTACGTTTTTCATGTGCACAATAAATCCGTACTCAAAATAACCTTCAAGTCATATATTGTCAATTACCTATCTTCGTAAAGGAAAATTACATTTTTCATACATGTTTACACTCATTCGTATATCAAACGATCAGGAATGGTTAGAATTTGATGTTAGAGAAAAAACAGAGCAACATGAAGCATGCGAGAAAATCAGTCTCATTGTTTCTGGAAGCGACTGTATTTGACGCTTGTTCTACAGTTTGAGAGAATGTAACACTCATTACTGAAACTTAATTAAATATTTTCGTAGTTATACAGGCTTGGAGTGATATTTCTAGCTGCCAAGAAGCTATGCACGGCAAAGAAACGACGTGGAGACACCTCGGCGTTCGCTGCAAACAGCCCCCTCTTTAGCACATCAGCCCGTCAGCGCCCCACCCCACCACACCCCACCCTGCCCCCCGTCATCACCCAAGGTATGCGTTGGCAAGAGCTGTCTGCGTTGGCGCTGTGCTGGCGAGGCGCTGGCGAGGCGCTGGCGAGGCGTTGGCGGCAAGTCTTCGACTTCTAAATTCTGTTACTCGCCGATGAGTGTGATTTTAGGCACTTTTGCATTGACGAATCGTGATGTGAAGCATGTAAAGCATGTGAAGCTAGCTCCGAGAAGCACTTGAGTCCGAGGAGATCAATTGCCCAAATGGCCACTTCATTATTATATGATAGTATAATGTAGCGGCATCGTAGTAAAGGAGATAGCAGTTTGAGTCGGCACCCGAGCGCAGCTCCCGCTTTGTCCACTCGGACGGAAAAGTGGAGTCTTCGGTTGACGGTCAGCTGATCAGGGTGTGTGTCAAGTTTGAACTGGTGTAAGCCACTTTCCAAATCTGATGAATAATTACTGGCCGAAGGCAAAGCGTTTCCACAGGGAACTGCAACTAAGGCTGGCAGCTCGTGAATAGCTTGTGATCCTCATTTATTTGGTAGCAGCATCAGTGCTAACAGATCAGTTATCAGGGCTTCATAGGTATGACTTAATGGGACCGAAAATATCTACGTCGTGTCGTTTTACAAAATTGAAAATTGCTGGCTGCAACGCAGAAGGGTTTGTTTTAAGAAACGAATTTGCCTGTACATATACCAACACTTGTAAATCGATTTTAAGTACAGCTTAAAAATAGTCACCCGTTGTAGTTGGTAAATAATCGTCGGTAGAATTTCGACGGCGTGGCGTTGTTTTACCCCCCCCCCTCTCCCCCCCCCCCCCGCACCCTTCCCCGACATCCATTACTAATTTGGAACGAGGAAATGTCCCAGCCCAGCCCAGAACTTTGCTTTCTATACTTACGCTTGTGACTTTAATTAAACTTGTGATGCATGCGCTATATTGCAATGTATATACCTATATACATATATAATAAGTTTTCATGAGTGTCAGGAAATTTTAAGGATATTTCGAGTAACTTAGGATTGATACTGTCATATTCGTTTTGTACCTAACGTTTCAGTTATTTGAAGACATGTGAGATTATTCTTAAATATCGACCTTCCTTCGTCAAATACTATAATACGCTTAGTCTGACGAAGGCTGTAGACAGAACACACGAAGGAACAGTCCCCCCCCCCCCCCCTCCCAAACACATATTTGAACGAAAAGTAAGTAAATGTTTGGCGATCACACGGAGAAATGTACGTCATCTTTCGTGAAATGCGTTTATAACAAATAGAACCTGCCATTATTGTTGCAAAGCCTCTATACAATATTAATAAATTCCGAAAAGTAGTATTTCCGCCAATGGGTTTACCTTTGGTTCATTTTGTCTGTCAGCACTCAGCAAGTATTCCAAGCATTGAATCAGATGACAATTTCGTGGACGCAATAAATTCATACCTCAATCAATGTGAAAGCGTTCAAGGTAATAATTTATTAAATATATATAAAACGAGATGAAATAACACATTCCCGATTTCAATGCTGTTTTCTCTGTTCGTGGTTTTATAAGATAAGAGAATCAAACTGGTATATTAGAGAGCAATTTTCTAAAAAAAGAAATAGAGAAAAAAGAAAATGCATAGCAAAAACATAGCAGCAAAGCGTAACATATAAAGGGGATTATGTTATCAACATAAAGCTACTTTTCTTCCCTCTAGTGGACTGCATCTTACGATCCTATCACATACGTCATAAATTTAGCTTCCAGTAAATGCCGAGAATATGAGGAGCCAAGTTTAAGTCAAAGATTCACCTTGATGTAATTCCAGTCATCAGCCAGAAGATTATAACGTTATGACGAGCAAGTACAGCGGTGCGAGTCAATATTTAACGCAAACTGTGGCCATGACATGGAATGCGTATAACTACCCTTGACATCATTTTAAGATGAAACCTTGTTTTTCCAGATGAAAAAGCCAAATATACTTCAAATATACTTTAATGCATTAAAGCAAAATACGGACAAACGACATCATAACATTGGGAAAATGTAGTATCAAAGAATTATTTTTTATTTCATTAATTATAAATATAGGTACAAAAAAAGGGTATATTTTTAGTGTCGCATTTTGCAATGTTCCATTGATTTAATTGAGATATTTTGCAGATTCCAACGGGTGAGAATGTGGTAAGCACCGGGTAAGCACCGGTTCCCTGAGGTCCCTGCGAAGATCCAGTCTCCACGCTGATGACATGGGTCTACTCTTGGCCAGCTCTGTTCAGAAGAGGGGTAGGACCACAGATTTAAGGTTGTCGGACCATTTGTTGAACACCTTCACTCGCCTTGCTTTGCGACTTATCAACAGCCTGGGTTAGTGCAAGAATCTTGTTGTTCGGGTGATACCGTCCTTTTTAAGAGATAAGTAAACGGTTGTCGTTTTGGTCGATTTTCGCATAAATTTCACACTCATAGGGAACGTCTCCTGGCTACAAATAACGACAATTTTTGAAAAATAAATCAAGTGTTGTTAAAGAGTTACTGAATGGCGGATGATATTTTTTTGTACCTTGGAAACTGACAGCGAGGGAAATTTTTAAGAAGTGCCATTTTAGGCACTTTTAGGCACTTTTTGAAAATTCCACCAGCTGTAATTGTAAAAAAATACCAAAAATAGCATCCGCCATTCAGCGACTCTTAAACTACACGTGTATTTTTTTTCAAAAATATTCGTTAATATTTGTAGCAAGGAGAAGTTCCGTTTGAATGTGAAATTTATGCGAAAATCGACCAAAACGACAACCGTTTATTTCTCTCTTAAGGGATTTAAAATTATACGGTATGTATGAATACTACTAATCTCTCCCTTGATCCAAAAGTCCAATGTTTCCAGCTTGTGTCATATTATGTAGTGGTGGTGGTGGTAGTGGCGGGCGCCAAGTACTACGTGGTCGCTACTCGCTTGCCTTATCGCCACTGGAAATGAGAGGGAAAGAAATCCTTAACAAGTTTCCCAGGAAGGGCCCGGTGGAAATTATTTCACAGATCAGCTTGCCTTCCCAATGTTTTGAGGAAATAATAAAGAATTGTCCCGTGGGCAAATTTCCGCCTGGAAAATTTAAATCGAACGTCGTCCTCTAGCCAGCGAGCCAGTCAGCCTTGCATGACCTTGAACGCGATTTTCGCGACACTCCCAGTCACTCCCAGTGCGTCCAATCCAGCGCTTTGAGGGTGTTTAAACTCTTCACTGACTATAGAGTACCTACGTGTCAGGTCCTTTTGTCACCGCCTCTGGGCATTAGGCAGATACTGGAACACACTGACATCCGTGCCTGAGACGTACCATAGAAACACATAGACATAACTATGACATAATTTCATATTGCGATTCACAGTAGAGAAATACATTTATTCCTTATGGCGCTGGAAAAGATTTGTGAAGATGTTCTAAATAAAACGCAGCCATTTTCGGTTTAGCTTCATAATTAAAATGTGTCCAAATTCAAGCCCTGCGACTGCGAGGGAAACACGGCTTATCTCTGTCAATCAAGTGTGCGACTCCCCCTCCCCCCCCCCCCCCCCCCCCCAAACAACAGGGCTTCCGCTTGGCTCAACGCCGCTTGGCTCGCGCTTGTCATCTTATCCTCTTTCCGCCGTCCTCGATGGAACTGTCATCGAGGGACATTTTGGGAACAAACATTTTGATTCGTTACTATAAGCATATTACACTAGCATTTTAGTGGAAGGAAACGGTAGAGAGTATACATAAGATAAAGGCGGTACATAAGAAATCTAGATTAACTTGCCATGATATTTGTTTTGTAAAAAAGGGAAGATGTTTGGAATTGTTTATTGTATTTATTTATTAACTCTGATAAAATGTATTATCATGTAGGATGTGGCCTGGAAATAAATATTGACTGATCTCGGTACATCGCATATTGAAACAGTCGCTAATTAAATTTTTAATGTCACCACTAATCATAAACTAATGAAACATTGGCGGCTGCTTACGGTGTTCGCCTTACGGCGCATTGATTCAACTGCTACAGGAACCACGGGCGGAGCTAGAGAATCCAGAAGAGGGGCTTTGCTGTTGCTGGCTCCGTTCTCTTTCAAAGTAAGTCCGGTTCCATCGTTCACGGGGAAGAGAGCGCTGCAACATTTATTTAACGTATGAGTGTCAACCCGAATTGCTGGTGTGCTATGATAAAAGTGATAAGTTACTTATAGTTATTTTTTCAACTCTTCTGCTATTGCGTTCTCCTTGCGACACTGAGAGGAAGGAACTGGAAGAAATATTGAGCTCCTGCAGGGGCCGAGCCTCCTGCTAAGACGCGCTGATATGAGATTTGATCAGATTTAGCTGCAATTCTGTTCAGAGGGTGAAATACCCCACATACACACGACAAACGTAACACGACACACGACACACGACACACGACACACGACACACGACACACGACACACGTCACACGTCACACGTCACACGTCACACGTCACACGTCACACGTCACACGTCACACGTCACACGTCACACGTCACACGACACCCGGGATTTTTTCGTAAATTTTGATGGGTTCAAGATCTATTTAGAACAATTGGAAATTGCATGGGGTTTACGTTGAAAACAATGGTCGATCTTTTGAAAATTTCCTAAAAATCAGAGCAACTGTTTGGGCTTGAGAGCGCGCGCCAAAAAATTCGCTCCGTTGCTTTCCTCTCTACGCTCATCAACAATTGCGACTTCTTCAGCAATGCTTGCCAATAGATGTGCGCCTGTCACTTTTTTCGGTTGGAAATGGTAGAATTCGACATATTGGAGCAAAATTGAATAATAGATTGAGTAATATTATATTCTAATTATATTTTAGTATAACCAATCTTCGTAAAAAAAGCGTGCCCAAATGTTTCCAGATTTTTTACCGATTTCTTAGCTTTCACATGGTACTTTTTTTGGGCATTACGGATAATTTTCTAATTTTTTGTGAAATTTTATCGATTTAAAACAGAATAAAATGCATTTGGAGATTACGATTAGGTGTCGTATCCTGATTTTCGGTGTGTCGGGTGTAAACGTTTTATGTCATGAACATCATGTCGGTGACGTTACGTTCATGACTTAATTTCAGTAACAGATGAAGAGCCTGTCGTCCAAAGAAATGCAAGGTATTGCTGTTGGCCTGGTGCGCTACGTTCTCGACTGCTGCTACCTCGGATCATGTGCAGGGTGACACCCTGCACCCACCCTGTACACCCGATGTGAGGAAACCTTGCCACCCTGGGACCAGGAGCGCCGCGATGCGGGGAAATCAGGCACTGTGGTGTTGCGTATTTCACCGCGATCGACCAGCCTGTCTGGCGCTAGTGTAGTACTCCGAATTCAATATGCAATTAATAATTGTTTCATGATGATTACCACCAGTTTCGAATGCCCAAGGCAGAGGCTAATAAAGGGATGTAATCCTTGAGGATATTCAAGGTGTTGGGGTTACAACTGGTAAAACAGTGACTAATTATTTTAAAAGCCAGGGCGTATTATCTAATGTGACTACAATACAAGTAAGAAGTACAACAAAGTTGACATAAAATCACTAGAAGACAACCAGCATGATGAACTCATACCCAGTAATCTCTTGCTAAACTAAATATGTACTTCAATTTTATAAATCAAATTGCGGCTCCGTCCAGAGCTACAAAAGACGTGCTTTTGTGTGCTTATGTGTATTCTATTTGTGTTAATAATGGCACGTCCCATGCTCTTCGCAAGTCATCCATCTTCTAGCGGACCTGCCCGAGGCAATGGAGCATGGAACATGGAGCATGGACCGTCGTGCGAACGCTTCGGGCTCCAGGAAGCGTCAGGTCTCGCCCTGCCAAGGGAGGCCCCTGACCCCTGGCCCCTGTCTCTGGCCTGGCAAATCGCTCGTTAATCACGAGTATGAAGAATCTGGAGAAACAATCTGAACCATCTATTTTGACAGCAACGAAAGAAGTTCATGATTTCGAATTAGAAGTTTTTTAAGCTGTCGGGCATGTCCTAACCATAGGCCGTGAAAAAAGGCCAGTTGACTAATCCTGAAATCGCGCGGCAACACAATGGTATTAATTATTATTTTCATCGATGCCACAGACTTGCAGAATTTTCACTGGTTTATGTATTAGTTAGTGCGCACTTAAGTACAAGCTCATATGCTTATGGAATCACATTTGTGATACTACATATTACATTTTTATGACAGAAAGAAGAAACGTTATTATATTATTTAACACGGCTCTGAAGCGCATGCTGCTATCCTTTTCCCGGGAAAGTTTCAGGAGTTAAGCTTGGAATGGCGTGGGTTGGGAGTTGGGACACAAAGCGAGGATGTTTTGTCCTTGTGTCACTCCCGGGACGATAGTTTTTCTGGGACGGACAGTTATTGAGTAAGGATCATGGCGGGTACGGGAAAGGGGGGAGGGGGGAGGGGAGTTCTGACTTGCAACTGCCCCGACTGTTATCGTATGTTTAGTAATTAGCGTCACGTTGTTTACTGCTGCAGAAGTGAAATGCCGATCGTTGTGCTCTACAATCATAGACATCTTGCAGCTAATCAATTTCCTTTATTGATGTTCTCTCTGTCAGTTTCTTGAGCATTTTCGAAATTTAGGGGGTGGGGGGGAATCACTCTCCCCCCCCCCCCTCCACCCAATGCGAGCGCTCGTGGTGAGGTTCCATGATTTTTTGCCACGTGGTGGCCCGAGTTTCCATCCAAGGTAGTAGGCTCAAAAAAAACAAAATCACGGTTAGCAACAAAAAACATCCCATCCGGCATAACGAAATCTGGTGCACATCGGTTGATGGATATTTGATTAGCTAAAAGACTGAGCACAAAGCTAATCAAGCCCTCCGCCGCACAGCTATCGCAGATCTAATGGCTCAAATATCTTGACTTATTAATTATCATCGCGCAAATATGCCTGAGAGCTTTGGCCTTGGCTTGTCAATTTATTCACAATATACATTAGAAAAAAATTAAGTGTGAGTAAATTTTGCGTTCTTGAGATACAAGTAATTTGTCTGTGATGGTTTTTGCTGGCTAATTCGATGCATGAATTATTTTTTTCCCACAATCAATGTGTTTTTACCTTACCTGCTCCTTATGAAGATTCAATATGCTGTCGTGATGATTTAAGATTTGGTAAAGTAGCCTTGTGTTGCTGCCCATGCTCAGCGTTTTGTCCATTTATACCCACCATCTCAAGGAGCTGTGGCCAGTCGAACCTCACTGGGCCCTACCAGGCTCTGCTGGGCCCTACCGTACCCAACTGGGCCCTACCGCACACTAAGGGACCCTATCGGACCCTAGGCCATTCCGGATTCTACCGGACCCATCGGACCCTACCCGACACAACTGGATCCTCCTGGAAGTGAACTCTCCGACTACTGACTACTAACTATAGTGAACTGACTACTGGGGACAAAACTTTCTTATTGACGAATAAAATTACCTAGCACAAAGCATTTAATGTTGCAAACGTGAATCGATTATGTGCAAAAGATGCAGGTCACAGTGGGGCTTGCACCTTGACCTTCGCGATTCAGTGATTGCAGATTTATCTTAGCCACCGTCGGACTGGTAATGGCACTCAATTGGTACAAAACAGCCTGGCATTGCCATGGCAACAAGCTGCGTGTCCCGTGCAGGCACTTGTCGCAAGCGCTTGCGAGGCGTCAGTATTCGATGCACACTTGTTTGATTTATCCGTTGTACAACCGAGGAATAAATCCAATTGTCGTGATCACGGGAAAATGGGTGTGAGTGTTACTTGCCTTGTCTTTCTTAATGATGATCCACTAAAATCAACAATGACGATACATACACCGGCGAAATTCAAAAGCTGCTTTGTTTTCTTCGGTTTCATTGTAGTTTTCTTCTCCAACACTTGTGCCATTGATCAGTATGTGGTTATGGTAATCTACCTACTGAGCTACCTACTAATACTGCCTACTAATACTGCCTACAAATGCGTCCTACTAATGACCCTATAAAATGCATATAAAATTATTTGCGAACTAATCATCTCGTGAGAATTTGCAGGTTTGAAAATAGCATCTTAATAACAAATGTCGTAAGTTCTGAATATAGATAATACCTAATAACCAATAAGTGATAACATGGAATCGTGATTATTTCTTGAGCACACCAGTAAGTCACGTAATATCATTTACAAAATTATTTGTATTACTTATTGCAAAGTCATAATGGTACATAGAGGATTTGTTGGCTCGGAAATAAAACAGTATTGGTAATGAGTTGTGCAGACAAGCTCGCTGTAAGTGTAAGCAGCCGAAGACGCGACAGCCACCAAGACACTATAAGAGCCAGAGCCTCAGCCTAAATTTACAGACATTGTGGACTTAAGTATAAATATCCTCACGTACCTACTCATAGACACAGCTCAAACACAGTGTGCGATGTGTAGGTTTAGGGAAATTGTTACAAAACCGAACAATACTGTGTTAGTAATCGAACATCTAAAGTATCGGCGAACAAAATTTCTTGTTATAAATCTGCACCAACATTTCGAGTAGCGTGGAGTTGCAAGCGCAGACTGTCGCATGAAATGCAATATTCGTTATTGCACTACGTGCCTAGCCTGGCTTGATATTATGAAATTATGCAATTTGTGTATCGATGGTGTATATCAATAATACCATTAGAAAGTATTATAACCTTATTGTTTGTGTTACAGGTTTGTTAAAATAAATATACTTTAACATCTAATTCTCACGACAGTAAAAATCAAAAGAATCGAAAGAGTTTTTCATGTCAACGGGGGATTTATCCCAGCATAAAATGTATATTCGCTGCTTTTTGTTAGAATGCGTTCACATTATTTGCAGACTCTTTCTAAGCTTGCGCTGGCTTGTAAGGCTTAAAGTAAAGAAACCATTGTTGGAAAACGCATTTATATTACAAATTTTTAAAGCATCGGCCAAATGGCGATTGATTCTGTGCTGTACCACACCCAGTAAATATTTTCTATATTGTGCTTTACTATGCTTTCTCAAGTTCACTTACTGGGCCACATTTTCAATCATCTTCCAGACTGAGTATGGACCATTTCTAAATGATACCACCTGGCACTGGGACCTTTGATACCCGATGAACACTGCAAATATGGCTGGAGCATACGGTTTTCCGGAGGATGCGCAATCTAGACAGAGATAACTCATATTTTATGCGATACTTTTCTAAGACGTTGCTACATTCTAGTAAGATGTCATCAGCACCTTCTTTCCGATTCACTTATATTTTGGGAGTTGTCAAATTTGGTGAAAATTGTACTCATAGCAAGCAGTGGGTAAACGCAGACAAATGGTTGTTCTCGAAAGTTAATATTGTGTACGCACTCAAATTGGGTATAGGGACTCTATTATTTTTAAGTTAAACTTTCAATTAGCAAAATTTCGGGCATAAAGGTAATGGGGAACAATACTCTCTAGATCCCTGGTTGCAATTTGATCAGACAGAATTGTCGCGGCATCTGCAGGTGTATGAAAACTACGCATGGGGGGGGGGGGGGGATAAAACATCTTGTAACCACAACGACGTATAGTTGTGGTTATTTCGATTTTTTCATTCACATCCACTCCTTGAGTAGAAAAGAACACTTGAGCTCTCATCTTGACACAAGGCATTACCTCGCGGCCCGCACATTCCCTTTTAGGAGAATCAATGGGTTTACTAGCAATATGGCTGTTTAACAACAATGGACAAGGCCTAAACCTTCGTTGTAAAGTCTATTCCTAATAGAAATTGCATTATCGATAAGCGTAGCGAGAGAATTGCGATATCTTCAATCTCACTAGCCCCAAAAAGTAAGTCACTTGTGTGAGCTTTAATGTTCTTTTTATTGTTCGCGGTCTTCTGACCAAATGGTTGCTCCGCTTTTGATACAATTTTCTGAGGTCCTTCGCTAGGTTTCAGCTAAGACCGTCGCTTTGAAAACTTGCCCATGTCGTCCATCATGGGCCGAAAGTACTTCATATTTTGTGCACGAAACTTTACGAAGTTGGCGTAATGAAATCAAGCATGTATGAGGTTTTCAAACCTGATGACTGCGGTTCAGTCAAAATGGTACTGAAATAAGGTTTCCTGAGCCCTATATTAAAAAATTGCTATTTCCCACATTGACCCAATGAAACGACGTTCTGCCTTCACTTTTTATCCGGTACAAACTGCTACGCTCATCTCCAACGCAACACTAATTGCGTTCACAAAGCCCAAGCTAGAACGAAGTTTACGCATACATTACAATCGAGTGTTTGATTGGCCAATCTGTCCAGGGATTGCGTACTCACCTATATGAGTAGTGCATTCAGCCTTGGCTAGCAGAAGCGCAGAATCGCCACGGTGCGCTCAGTGTGCCTTATGGGATCCGCACCGGCGGCCGACCATGCGCGGTGCTCAGCGCACGCAACAAGGACGACAATCGCGTGTTTCGTACCTGTTTCTCGATACTAGGTGTGCCTTATGGAAGTCAGAGCATCTACTAGTCAAGCACGGTGCTCAGCACCGAGCGATAAGGGTCATAATCGCGTGGTGTGCGCACCGGCCCTGGCGCACGGCGCGGGCCCCGCTTTTCCCGTCGATACTGGACTCGCACGCAAAATACCCTTCAGGCTGGTTAGTGCTGGCGCGTCGGTTTGAGCCATGCGATCAGCTGTTGACTGTTTTCTTCGTGATTAGTTGCTATGTGCGGCTGGTTAGGGTTTTCCGCTCTCTTTTGAGAAGTCGGCTTTTATCGAAAGTGGAGTGGACATGCGAGTTGAGTTGCGGGTTTATTAACACGAGTGACAGTGACAGTTGGAATTAATCGGGTACCTAATGTATCTCACTTTCGTTCCGATTCATGTGAGTTGATGTTCATGTACTATATCTTAATATCTGTTAATGTCCAGTATATTGAGCTCTAATGGAATTTACAGATCTTTATAATACTCTTTGCTAACACATTTTCTTCTATGGAAATTACGTGAAAATCTCGGCATATTGTTCCGATACCGCTTGCGCCTGATCGTTCGCAGTTTCATTGGACTAAACTAGTGCAGGCACAAACAGACACAAATGCGTGGGAATCTCCAGCATTTGATAAGCTGCCTTGACTTTTTGCCATATATGAATCGAAACGAATTTTGCGATTGTATAGTAATACTACTTGATTGCCTAATTGGTCTTGACTATAACAGCCGACGCACTTCTTTTGCGACAGTCGGCCTCTCTGACCCACCGGTGTGGACCTAGGTTCAGCATTGGAATCGTAACATAATGCCAAATATTTGCAATATTGCAAGCCTATCCTAACAATAACACCAAGTTCACCACGGTTCTTTCAAAACGTGTTTACTTGACCGAGCAAAGAACGTAAGCCTGCTACAATCGATTATACGTAATCATGACTAGAAAACTTGCCTTGTTAAACTGCTAATTCTACTCAATGAAGCACCGAAGACTGTTATAATGATAATAATAATATAATACACCGCACAATTGGGAATTATGAATCAACTGCCATTATTAACAAGCTAAAAAAAATAGGCAATATAAGATTAAATGCATGTCTACACCTGATTACTGAATTTTGATTGTAATAAAGATTTTAAGAAGATGGTACAATCTTCAGTGAATAAATAACGCAAAGGATTGCGAAGGAACACAAAGGAGAAAATTTGAGTTTATGCATGCACTTTTGGCTATAAACTGCTTTCATTATTACCTGACTATCACTGCATGCAGATGTCGATGGCACCCTGCCTTGCCCGCCTTGCGCCCAGCAGGGGTGGAGTGCACTCAGACTGTGTATTGCACTCTGATTTTTGATTGCACAATGACTAGACTGCATTCTGATTTCTGACTGCAGATGTGTTCTTCCACAGCTGGTGTCGACCCCTGCGAATGGCCCGCCTTGCGCCCAACTGGGGTGGATCGCCTACTCTGACCACCACCGTGCTGACAACAACGCGCTACGGTTGAAACAGTTCTGTTCCTCGTAAAACAAAGTGCATTCCTCAAGAATAAATGTGATACCTTAACGCTTGAGCTTCAGCGGACTGTGATAAAAAAAAAATAGGCACATATAAATTATTTATAAATCTCAATATTGGACAATCTTGTGTATTTAGCGAGTGGCTGGCTCGCATGGACCTTGAATCTCGAAGGTGTAAGGTGTAAGGTAGAAGGGAGAAGATATTCACCAAGCATTCTGCACAATGCTACCCGGATACGCACTGGGGGTGGCTTTGGGAGTGATCGTCACCCTCTACGCGTTGCTGGAGATCCACTACTTCCTGCGGATGCTGATCACGTTGGTCAACGCGCGGTTCTTCAAGCAGCGGGTCGGCATCTTGGACGATACATCTGTGCACGGTAAGAGTGAAAGAGCGGCTAGTTGCGAGTTGTGATTTTTTTTTTTTTTTTTTTTATTGAAATTTATTTATTTGTTCTCAGTGTTCAGACAAAGTACAAAATACATGAGACATACGTAGAAAGAGAACAAACAAATACCCACATAAGCTATAAGCTTGTGTGTGGGAGAGGAAGTTCTAAACTTTTTACTTTATAATTTTTTTGTTTCAAGATGGTCCGTTCACCTATAGTGCGGCTTACAAAATATGAAAATAATAATAATACTAATAGTAACTAAAAAATAAAATTAAAAAATACATATCAGTGATAAAAATCGAAACAGAGAGACGGGATATGAAACCAGTTGAAGGTTATTGTTGGCAATGGTTTGTACGTACATAAGAAATTTGATTAAATATGAGATATATATTATTGTGATGAATCCATTTTTTATTGTGATTTTGAATTTGTTGAAAGGGGTTAATTCTCTAATGTGTTTCGTGAGTTTCGTGAGTAATGTGAGTTGTGAGTTGTGAGTTGTGAGTTGTGAGTTGTGAGTTGCGAGTTGTGAGTTGTGAGTTGTGAGTTGTGAGTTGTGAGTTGTGAGTTGTGAGTTGTGAGTTGTGAGTTGTGAGTTGTGAGTTGTGAGTTGTGAGTTGTGAGTTGTGAGTTGTGAGTTGTGAGTTGTGAGTTGTGAGTTGTGAGTTGTGAGTTGTGAGTTGTGAGTTGTGAGTTGTGAGTTGTGAGTTGTGAGTTGTGAGTTGTGAGTTGTGAGTTGTGAGTTGTGAGTTGTGAGTTGTGAGTTGTGAGTTGTGAGTTGTGAGTTGTGAGTTGTGAGTTGTGAGTTGTGAGTTGTGAGTTGTGAGTTGTGAGTTGTGAGTTGTGAGTTGTGAGTTGTGAGTTGTGAGTTGTGAGTTGTGAGTTGTGAGTTGTGAGTTGTGAGTTGTGAGTTGTGAGTTGTGAGTTGTGAGTTGTGAGTTGTGAGTTGTGAGTTGTGAGTTGTGAGTTGTGAGTTGCGAGTTGCGAGTTGCGAGTTGCGAGTTGCGAGTTGCGAGTTGCGAGTTGCGAGTTGCGAGTTGCGAGTTGCGAGTTGCGAGTTGCGAGTTGCGAGTTGCGAGTTGCGAGTTGCGAGTTGCGAGTTGCGAGTTGCGAGTTGCGAGTTGCGAGTTGCGAGTTGCGAGTTGCGAGTTGCGAGTTGTGAGTTGTGAGTTGTGAGTTGTGAGTTGTGAGTTGTGAGTTGTGAGTTGCGAGTTGCGAGTTGCGAGTTGCGAGTTGCGAGTTGCGAGTTGCGAGTTGCGAGTTGCGAGTTGCGAGTTGTGAGTTGTGAGTTGTGAGTTGTGAGTTGTGAGTTGTGAGTTGTGAGTTGTGAGTTGTGAGTTGTGAGTTGTGAGTTGTGAGTTGTGAGTTGTGAGTTGTGAGTTGCGAGTTGCGAGTTGCGAGTTGTGAGTTGTGAGTTGTGACCAGCGTCTGCTGCCGCTGCGATGCAATACGATGCGATACGTGTTACGTCTCTGGCGTAGGTCAGTTACGTGGAATGCGAAGAAAGTGAATCAGGTTGATATTCTTTAAGCGAGTGAAATTGTTGACTTAACATTGAACCATTTTTGTATTAATTCTGGTGCAATGCTTGTGTCTGTTTCTGGCAAGATCAATATTTCGAAATAATAATAGAAAATAATAGATTTCTTGAGTGAAAATGAACACACTGTGATTGGAGCATTTTCTGACCGCACCGTTGCATTGTCGGCACACAGCTTCATTATTTCTAATCGTAATTTGCAATTTGCAACGCAAGTTAGTAAAGAACACATAAACGCGAATAATTGATAATATGTTGTAATACACTATAACTAGGTATACCATACAACGATTCACGTCCCTGGAAATGATTTCCAATGGTTACCTATACACACACGTAACGCTTTCGTAGGTATGTTTCTTGCATTCGCATCCGGCGTCTTGTAGCTTCTTCCACACATGAACTCAATGATTGCAGGGAATATGATCCGCGAGTGTCGCACCTATGAGATCGCGACAGATTTGGTTGGAATCTTTACTTAAGTTGGGTCTTCGATGCAGCCTCCACATGCTCTGTTTTGCTCTATACGTATTGATAGAGACTGTACAAAGATGATCCAAAATTATGTACTTTATTATCGTAAAATAATGAAATTAACGTCAATTCATAATAAAATCAAATGATAATTGCCATAAAACTGAACAAACGATAGACATTGGTTAGTAAAAATGCGCGTTTATTAAAAAGAATACAGCCAGAAAGCAATTTTGTCAATAGTTGTCCAAAATGGTCAGGACCTGTTGGTCTGTTGGCCTGTTAGCCTGGTAGCCTGGTAGCCTGGTAGCCTGGAAGCCTGGAAGCCTGGAAGCCTTGTAGCCTGGAAGCCTGGAAACCTGTTAGCCAGTTAGCCTGTTAGCCTTGTAGCCTGGAAGCCTTGTAGCCTGGAAGCCTGGAAGCCTGTTATTCTGTTAGCCTGTTAGCCTTGTAGCCAGGAAGCCTGGAAGCCTGTTAGCCTGTTAGCCTGTTAGCCTGTTAGCCTTGTAGCCAGGAAGCCTGGAAGCCTGTTAGCCTGTTAGCCTGTTAGCCTTGTAGCCAGGAAGCCTGGAAGCCTGTTAGCCTGTTAGCCTTGTAGCCAGGAAGCCTGGAAGCCTGTTAGCCTGTTAGCCTTGTAGCCAGGAAGCCTGGAAGCCTGTTAGCCTGTTAGCCTGTTAGCCTGTTAGCCTGTTAGCCTGTTAGCCTTGTAGCCAGGAAGCCTGGAAGCCTGTTAGCCTGTTAGCCTGTTAGCCTGTTAGCCTGTTAGCCTGTTAGCCTGTTAGCCTTGTAGCCAGGAAGCCTGTTAGCCTGTTAGCCTTGTAGCCAGGAAGCCTGTTAGCCTGTTAGCCTGTTAGCCTGTTAGCCTTGTAGCCAGGAAGCCTGTTAGCCCTTGTGGCGGCTCCAGCCACGGCACAATATTAAGCCGGTCGCGACTGTCGGACGACGAGGTATTGATCTTGCAGCGCGCGCGTGCAGCCGAGCAGCGACGGCCGCCGCATTGCACTTGCACTTGCACTTGCACTTGCACTTGTACTTGCACTTGCACAGGCTACTGCTAGTCTAATCAATTACAAACAGATAGATAATTGAAACAACCTTCTTACGAGCTTACTTAGTCTTATCTGTGTCCGTGGTCTCATCTCTTCCTAGCGTTTCTTCTTTGACGCATGTACATGCTTTTATTTCAATACAATACTTTATTTTGCAATTCTATTTTTTTCTGTGGGTAATGCTGTAATGCTGTAACAGAAACCCGACCCTTTTAAACAACTGAAGTTTTTTTATTGACCGTGAAAAAGCACTGACAGTGACATGGCACTGACAGTGACAGTTTACAAATACGCACACTTATACTGAATCTGAGAGTTGCTATAGATTTTTGGACCCAAATGTATTGACTATTGAGATTTGTATATTAACGTCGGCCCAAATGAGCTTTTGGTATTGGTGCGTCCAACTGCGAATGTTAATCCGAACAGTGAGCATTGATCCCAGACTTTAAACTGCGACTAGCTCAAACTAGGACTAAGCCAGTTTTGAAGCCGACGATTTGGTGTAGGTATGTTACACCAACGCTGACTCGGATGTCTCAGAAAAGTTGGTAGATTCTTAAATTTGACTCTTAAACTCGCACACCAATGAAAATATGTAAACACGATCAAATAAACAGCATGTCAATTTTGGTTTACAAATATCATTAAGTGGGATATTAAAGATATCCTCCAGATTTTCAAGTAGCGCCTGATCTAGAGTTGATAATAGGTATTTCGCTGTGCTTGTGTTTGTGAATGGGGTGCTGACTGCTGAATCCCGCGTAATGAGATGAAGGCCAAAGATCCTTTCACAGCGTGCAGCTTCTTTTCCTTGGAACAACTCTGCACTGACTCAAAGCACTTCTTGGGCGTACATTGCGTTTGCAATTGTTTTTTGCATTTGACATTAGGTTGTCTCTGCGATATATATTTTCTTTTACCTACAATTCCACTAATCAAAGGCATTTATATATTTTTGAATGCAAACACTTATCAAATATGTGCCCTAGTTATGAATCAAGAGGCAAACTTAAAAAGTCCCGGGCTGATTAGCCCTGCGAGGACCGACCGTAGTGATGCTGGAGACCCGGGCTGATTAGCCCTGCGAGGACCGACCGTAGTGATGCTGGAGACCCGGGCTGATTAGCCCTGCGAGGACCGACCGTAGTGTTGCAGGAGACCCGGGCTGATTAGCCCTGCGAGGACCGACCGTAGTGATGCTGGAGACCCGGGCTGATTAGCACTGCGAGGACCGACCGTAGTGATGCTGGAGACCCGGGCTGATTAGCCCTGCGAGGACCGACCGTAGTGATGCTGGAGACCCGGGCTGATTAGCCCTGCGAGGACCGACCGTAGTGTTGCAGGAGACCCGGGCTGATTAGCCCTGCGAGGACCGACCGTAGTGTTGCAGGAGACCCGGGCTGATTAGCCCTGCGAGGACCGACCGTAGTGTTGCAGGAGACCCGGGCTGATTAGCCCTGCGAGGACCGACCGTAGTGATGCTGGAGACCCGGGCTGATTAGCCCTGCGAGGACCGACCGTAGTGTTGCAGGAGACCCGGGCTGATTAGCCCTGCGAGGACCGACCGTAGTGATGCTGGAGAACCGGGCTGATTAGCCCTGCGAGGACCGACCGTAGTGATGCTGGAGACCCGGGCTGATTAGCCCTGCGAGGACCGACCGTAGTGATGCTGGAGACCCGGGCTGATTAGCCCTGCGAGGACCGACCGTAGTGATGCTGGAGACCCGGGCTGATTAGCCCTGCGAGGACCGACCGTAGTGATGCTAGAGACCCGGGCTGATTAGCCCTGCGAGGACCGACCGTAGTGATGCTGGAGACCCGGGCTGATTAGCCCTGCGAGGACCGACCGTAGTGATGCTGGAGACCCGGGCTGATTAGCCCTGCGAGGACCGACCGTAGTGTTGCTGGAGACCCGGGCTGATTAGCCCTGCGAGGACCGACCGTAGTGTTGCTGGAGTCCCGGGCTGATTAGCCCTGCGAGGACCGACCGTAGTGATGCTGGAGACCCGGGCTGATTTGCCCTGCGAGGACCGACCGTAGTGTTGCTGGAGACCCGGGCTGATTAGCCCTGCGAGGACCGACCGTAGTGATGCTGGAGACCCGGGCTGATTAGCCCTGCGAGGACCGACCGTAGTGATGCTGGAGACCCGGGCTGATTAGCCCTGCGAGGACCGACCGTAGTGATGCTGGAGACCCGGGCTGATTAGCCCTGCGAGGACCGACCGTAGTGATGCAGGAGAACCGGGCTGATTAGCCCTGCGAGGACCGACCGTAGTGATGCTGGAGACCCGGGCTGATTAGCCCTGCGAGGACCGACCGTAGTGATGCTGGAGACCCGGGCTGATTAGCCCTGCGAGGACCGACCGTAGTGATGCTGGAGACCCGGGCTGATTAGCCCTGCGAGGACCGACCGTAGTGTTGCTGGAGACCCGGGCTGATTAGCCCTGCGAGGACCGACCGTAGTGATGCTGGAGACCCGGGCTGATTAGCCCTGCGAGGACCGACCGTAGTGATGCTGGAGACCCGGGCTCCCAGAGAACGCCGAACTTCAGCAACGCTGTCTGTTTTTGGATGGTATTATCTACCAGTTCCGTTCCACGGTTTCGGAACAGAGATTGGATTGGAGATATCAGTTAGTGCAGCTTCGCACACCTTTCATATGGAACTATGGGCAGCATGGATTAATGCAGAAATCCTGTTATTTGAGCGGTACGGGCCATTAAGGGCAAAGAACCCATCCAGATTTCGGTCTCAGTCAATCGCTTCCATCAGCTTGAGACGCATCACGACAAGATGAATATGTTATTGATGAGCGTAGCGAGCGAAGCGAGCGGAGCGAAATCTTCAATTTCACTACCCCCAAAAAAAAGTAACTTGTGTATGTTTTTTTTTTGTGTTTGTGCGCGCTCTACAGACCAAATGCCTGATCCGATTTGAATGAAAATTCCTGAGTGCCTACCTTTGTTCTCAACTTAGACCCCTGCGTTTTTGGAAAAGATCGGTTCAGAAAATTTTTAAGAAATCAATTTTTACGAAATTTTTCGATTGTTTCAAATCTCTGTAAATTTAAAAGTTCTTAACATAACTTCACCAAATTTTCTAAACATGTTGACCTTATAAATATTTATCATGCCTGCAAATCTTAGGTCGGTAGGTCTTTCCATTTGGTGTTTATTAGCATTTTTGTTGTGTTTTTTCGTGATTTTCGGTACTTTTTGACGCCTGAATCAATTTCCTTCGTCACCTTGGTGACCACGCGTTGTTGACTTGAAGTTTGTCTAAGGCAATGATTTGACAGATGTATCAGAAATAAGTAATTCTCATTTGTGTAAGTAATTGAAGTAAATTCGCATATCCCTTAAAATAAGAATCCATGGGCGTAATTCACATCTTTGAATATATGTTCAAATTACTCAATTAGCTCAAAATTAGCACATTTTGGCTATCTGACAAGTTTAGAGAGAAACAAAGGAAGGTCATAATCGTCTAAATTTTGGAGTGATCAGAGTTTTCGAGAGGGTAATGGTCTGGCTTGGTGCTCAAAGGTTTTCATAGGCCTTCGGCCTCCACCTTTTTATCCGCTGTATACAAACCGCTACCTACGCTCATCTTCAACGCAACACAAATTGCGTTCGCGAAGCCCTAGTAACAAAACAGAAATACACATTTTTACGAGACTAGTCACAAAATTATTTTCAGGGTGGACAAAATATGAAAACTTTCAGTCGGTTCTTTCTTCTAGGCCACACCGTAAACCGTTGTTCCAATGTTCGAATATGTTATAGACACCGTGTTGTAGGCACCGTGTTGTCACCGTGTTGTAGGCACCGTGTTGTCACCGTGTTGTAGGCACCGTGTTTTCACCGTGTTGTAGAACGTGTTTTTGGCGGTATATTTCCCCTTTTACTACAGTTTCTTCCCACTTTCGCATATACAACAACCTAAAAAGAACAATAATTAATATTTGTGGTGGTGGAAGGGGAGGGGGGGATTAAATTTCCTGTGTTTTTCTTTGTTCCTGATAACAAAACACAATTCCTGAGAATATAACATGCGAGAGGTTTCTCAACCACTAGCAACGATACACAATTTTGATTGGGGAAAAATCCCAATGTAGAGTTCATTAAATATCCGTGTGCTCAAAAAAAATCAATGCTCATCGATCTTAGATGCGTCGTTTACCAAAGCAACGTGTCTTATTCTAGCAAATTCCTCTGCTATTTTCACTTCCATCAAGTCGCTGTTTTCATAGAAACTCTGTCCGTGGGCTTCCTATATGCCACATAAAAATTTGATCATAACATGTAATTGCTGTTTTAAGGTGATGGCACATGAAAAATAAATGCTCTCTGTTTTGCTTCTGCTGGATCGAGTCAGCATCCCAATTCAAACCGTGCCTATATAAATCCAGCTCTAAAGAGAACATGCTTTGCAACATGCGTGGGCGTGGGCAACCCCCGGCCCGCGCCGAAGCTCCGAGCAATTTGCATAAAATACAGGTCGGACTGTCCGCACTCGTATTTTCGATTCGAATGTTTCTGTTTATTTTGAATAGTTTGTAACGACCAGAACGTTGTACTAAATTGTTGATAGCGGTCGGCTAGGACAATCGATCGATCGGGCCAGATATGAATAATGTGATGCCTGCCTAATACCTTCTCAAGATTCAAGAAAACATTCAAGCTGAAATTTGTATGGTATTGACGACAATTACAGGAAATAATTGAAAAATACATCATCTTTTGTTTCTTGCAACAAATGTAAGAGTAATTTCCTGCGCATACTATGACCATGAGGACACAATACCTATTCAATAATCAGGTAATAATTTGTAGTCTAACAGCCTTTCAGTACTTTAGTCAATTTAATGGGATACTTTAAACGTGGAGTGATGGAAAACGATTTCCGCAACACTAACAGCTCTCTTACCGTGTCAACAATGTGAACATAGGTACATACCAATTTGTTTAATGTGTTATGATTTAATTTTTTTTTTTTTTTTATTCTTGAAGGTGCTTATCAAAAAAATGCAATTTCTCAGTCACCAGATTAATTAATATTGTCATAATTTCTGGTAGTGGGTCGAAACTCGGGTCGTTTCGGGGTGAGGTATGGTCATTGGCCTTGGGAAATCGAGGTCAAGCTCGTCCGATGGAATCAGATCCGCGTGTCCCAAGTCTCAACCAGTACATGGACAGAAAACATCAATTTTGAGGAGGCGGTTGTTACGTTTAGTCATAAGGAACACAGATGACACAGCTGTCGGTGACACGGCTGTCGATGACAGGGCTTGTGTTGGTAATGGCCCCACGAAACTGTGCATGTATTGCAACACGGACAAGTTTAGATAAGAAAACCACGTGTCAGGGTTCAGAGCGGCGAGGCAGAGCCCTTTCAAACACATTCGCATAAATGCTGTCTTTCCATTCGTATAAAACCGAGCCTTTGAAATGTTCCCTGCAATTCCAGGGGTGTGCCTGACCACAGACGTGGACACTCTGCTCTTCCACATGAACAACGTGCGCTACTTGCGGGAGGTGGACTTCGCGCGGGTGGACTTCTACGAGCGGACCCTGCTCTACCGCAAGATCCGCGCCAAGGGGGGCTCTGTCTACCAGGGCGCCACTACAATCCGGTATCGCCGCTTCGTGCGCCCTTTTTCGCGGTTTAAGATCACGTCCAGGGTAAGTGTTAGTCCCTGCCCCAGCCCCTCCCCTGCCCCTGCCCCTGCACACCATCTCAAGGAGTGCTGGCCATCTCAAAAGATTTGACTTTGGCCATTGATTGAAATTAATTTGTTATGCTAATCATTCTGATTTCCAGATCATCTATTGGAACAGCACGTCGATTTTCATGGAGCACCGCTTCATATCTCCGAAAGATCAATTCATCCACGCCATCGCGATTTGCCAGCAACGGGTGGTTAACTGCGAAGTGGAAGCCATCCTGCAGGATTTACTGGGGGTCGAGGGCGGGAGCGAGCGGCCAGTTGCTCCGTTGGAAGTCGCCAAGTGGATCGAATGTAACGACATCTCCAGCGCCAATTTGAGGAACAATTTGTGACAACTAGCCCCGGACAGTAAGCCTACTGTCCAACGAGAATTCACAGGGCTGGTGCCAGCGAATGGATGCAAAACCAGCCAATAATTTAGAGCAATTTTAGAATATTATCGACGAAAGCCGTTACACGCTAAATGATCGTTGCTATACAAAATGGTCCCCGTTGGAATCGCCTATCAAGCTACATCTGCAATTTCCTTTACTACGTAATTGCACAACATCCTCAACAGGATTTAGCTGTTCGTGCCGTATTCTATGTATGTATTCTTCATTTACAAAATAATGTGATTCCAAGTCATGAAGCAAGTCACTCCTTTAAGTTAATATCAAAGTATGGCATTTACCTATAGTATTTTCGAGGAGAGAGAATATTTCCAAGACATAGAACATACCTAGAATAAAAGAAGAAAATTAATTGGCGTGCAGGATCGATATAGTAATGCAATTTTGCAATTTATCCCAGCTATACCAAATTCAAATGAAGAGCAATGAATATTATTGTAGTTTGCAACGAAACTTGCACTAATTGTTTACAAAATATTAGACAAGAGGCCGCTTTCTCGTTTAATTATATGTTCCTATGTATGTATGCGTATATTTCTCTTACGAATGCGCATGCATACACTTTCTAATAATTTTCATTGATACAATTTCCTACATAAAATTAACATTGTAAATAATTTCAGTTGATGTTCAAGCATGTGCGAATCACGACCATATTATTGCGAAAGGTGCTAGATGAGTTTTGTAGGGATCAGGAGAGCTAGGAGGGAATCAGGATAGCAAGGAAGGAACCAGGAGTGCTTGGAAGTGATCAGGAGAGCAGGGAGGGAATCAGGAGAGCAAGGAAGGAACCAGGAGCGCTTGGAAGGGACCAGGAGAGCAAGGAGAGAATCAGGATAGCAAGGAAGGAACCACGAGCGCTTGGAAGGGATCGGGAGAGCAAGGAAGGAACCAGGAGTAGCAGGAAGCGCAAGGCGAATTAGTTCCTTGCCTCTGGTGCGCGATGGGATTTCCTCGACAATGAGGCTCGACATTTTGGCTCGAGTTAGGTCTGGTTGAGAGCATGATAAGTATTACATGACAAATTAAACATTGTTATTGAAAGTTGAATCACGAGTGATTGTAATTTGTAGGCTGTTGAGAGTGAGTTGTTTTTATAAAGCTATCCACGAAGATAAGTGGATATAGGTTTAACTATGAATATATGCACGTAAGGAAATGAACATGTTTACATTATACAAAAACGATTAGAAATTAAAATATTTTACTTACTGTTACCGCTATACTGAATCGATTTGGTTGATCCAATCAATATTTATTGCTAAATTAATACTTGAGCAAAGATCGGTGACATGTTTTAATGTTATGAAGTTGACAAAGAATATATTTAAAGTATATAATATGCACTAGGATTCGAGATGAGACAGAGTTTTTATTTTTCTGGTAACATGAACCCTTCATGGCTACTCTTTCTGCTGGCCTGTCCATTCCTGTAACGCCCATCCTCATTTGAAATGAATATTTGTGAAACATGATCCACTTGCTCCTGGATCTCACGGTGGCATACAGTACCTTAGCTTAGAACAGTACAGTGCACTGTACAGTGCAGTATGTTTCTGCTACCTGCACCGTGTACTTATAGTGCGTACACCGCTGCGACGGTCGCTGAGTGCCAAGACAGCTGGTACCATCGTCGGCGGAGCACCTGAACACATCGCGACAGCAGAAACTCCCGCGGTCCCGGCGGGCCGGCTACCGAGGAGAATGACTTGCTAAGCGCTAAGCAGTAACCAGTAGGCAGTAAGCAGTATTCACGCTTCCGCCTGCCGGCTACAAGCGACGAAGAAAGCGACTGCCAGTCCTACTAGAGTTTGTTCCGTCAAGGTGAAGGCTAGACTGCACCGTGAAGAACAAGGCAAACTCGAAAACGTAACGTCTCTCACTTGATTAGCGATCTGTTTAATTAGTTAACAGCCGTTATGTTCTGCTGGTCGTGTGTGGTGCCAATCGTTGCAGCGCTCTATGTTCTGTTCGATGTTAATTACTTCATAAGGATCTTTTGGACTATAGGAATAGCGAGACTCTTTCAGAAGAAGATTAAAGTTACGGACGGATCTACGATATATGGTGAGTGTACCAACGTTTATCTTTTCAATTCGTTTGCTTGGCTAGGCCCGTAGCTGAAAAATTATCTAAAAAATACAAAGGCTTTAATGAATATCTGTCTTACGCCACTTGAAGAAATTTTTCGATATTTCTGTTTAATCTGAAAAGTTAAGAACACCTGTGCAATTTGCTTAAGATATCAATTAATTGCTTTGACTGTTGATGGACCTGGAAGTAAAAATAAAATTGCATAACATCGACGCAGGTTTTCCTGTAATTTTTTGGTCGTTATTTAACATTTCTGTTTGTTCACTTGGGATCTGCAATTCAAATGGATTAAATCAACGTTCGAACTATCTGTAATTAGCATAAGTGGTCAAGCAAGGTGTATTCGTCTTTTAATAGGTGCGTCGGCAGAGTGCTCACAGTATTGTATCTGGCCTACTTTCATACTGTGTATTCGCATCAGCAGCATCACAATCATGTGTATTTTGTCTGACCTCCGCCAGGAATCTGCACTACGAACGACATTGATATCTTCTTACGGCATATGAACAACGCCCGGTTCCTACGCGAGCTGGACTTTGCTAGGTTCGACTTCTACGACCGCTCTGGCATTTACGGAGAAGTGTCCAAACGCAAGGCGAACGCTCTGCAGTCTGCATCCAGCATCAGATACAGGAGAACCATTCCGATATTCACACCTTACAAAGTTACGACCAAGGTAAGTCAAGTAAACCAGAGAGAAAACGTTTCATTTGCAGAAAACATGTCAAGGTAGTCTTGTACGACGAAGCTGCAGAAGAACGTTCGATTTTTCTTCAATTAACCTGATAAATAATTATCTTCGCTTATGTAAGCATGGAACGATGACTGATAGGAATTCTATTAGCGCACCTAGTATATAAATGAAACAATTACACTTGGATTTGACCCAGAGCGGCGGTCGGCAATTAAGTATCTATACGTTTAGCACGGTTTAGCACAGATTTGATCGTATATCAGAGGATATTATTGGCATGAAACCCGTTTGAATTCCGCTAGGTGAAACTGAACTGTGGTCATGGACATGTGCCTCGGGGCACTAGTGTGTGCGCGGGCGGGGGCGGGGGCGGGGGCGGGGGCTGGGGCGGGAGCGGTGGGCACTTGGTGATAGTGTGATGTTGTGCTTGCAGCTGGTCTGCTGGGACGAGAAGGCGATCTACCTGGAGCAGCAGTTCGTGACGACAAGCGACCAGTTCGTGCGCGCTGTCGCCCTCAGCAAGCAACAGATAACCGGCACCAACGTCGACGAGCTGGTATCTTCCCTGATCGGAAACGGAAATCCAGTGAAGCGACCGCCCTTCCCCGCCGAGATCACTCACTGGCTCAACTCGATCGACGTTTCCAGCGAGAAATTGCGGAAAAAAGACTAGTTTTGACGTAGTTCTAAGTTTTTTTCAATATACAGAAACGATATTTTGACTTTGATATATAAAATAAACCTATTCTACACGTGCACTCAGACTTTTTTTCCATTTTTAAAACTTCCCATCTTTGTTTTTCAAAAAATATTAAAAAGGAAAGCAACATACCCTTGCCAATTAATTGCCATAGCCATTTTGCTCAAATGTTTGTGTATATATTTGAGAATTAGCCGTGTTTTGAAAACCTGAAATTGATTTGCATGAGATCAAATCCGATCTGTTTGCTGGCGTTTCCAGCGTATCGGGCTCGCGTCATCTCGAACAAAGTTAAGCAATACTGCGCCGAGTCCGCTGAGTCATGGGTGACCATCAAACAAGACCGCGCCGTGTCTGCAGGCGTGTTGTCGATTGCATGGATTAGTGGGGAAATCCTGTTGTTATAGTTTTGCCGTCCTTCGGAGGGGCCTTGGCCCCTCAGTGGTCCTTTGTTGCTTTTGTGGTCCCGCTGGTCCTTTGGCGCTCTTGGAAAGGAGTAGGACGCTTGCCGGCAGGCGCCACCCTGGGCGCCACCGGCTCGACGCCCTGTAAGGACGTTTGAAGGTTGAAGGTTCATCATCCTCCTAGACGTCACCAGACCACACCGACCACATGGCAGGACGCAGTCAACACCGCAAATAAATCAATCGATCACGGGTTCATATATAAATCTATTTCAACTCAGCATTAAATCACTTCTGGAAACAGTGAGGAAATCTGGTGTTCTTTGTAAATATGATTGTAAAAATGATTTAATGAATTGTAAATATGATTTAACTTGCACCAGAAGATTTTTTTGTATCCGCAATCTCCGTCTGTCACGGGCGCTTGGATTTTGATCCGAACTTCAGAGTGTAGGAGAATTTTTTTAAACTATTCCACTGAGCGGGTTTTCAATTAAACCAAGTATTCAACCACTTTTTTTAACGAATTTCTCCGCACGTCATACATAAGTAGCCCTACCCACTTTATGTCAGGAAAAATCTCAGCTCCTAAACGCGTCCAAGAATGAACCTTTAGAGGAGAACCAAATTAAAACTGCGTATAGAGAAATTGCATGTCCAAGTCCGGCTTTGGTGACTGGTGACATCAATGCAGGGACAATTGCAGCACAATTATCTGGCCTGCAGACACATGTCTACTGCTACTAGAAATTATTTCAAATCAGTTGTTAAACACAGACAGAGGTTCATCGCCGCCTCCAGAGTTGCTCCTGAATCCAGACGTATCTCTAGTCCAGCCCCGCCGGACGGTTGCGAACGACGAAGCTAGATGGCTCCACGAGTAGTCTCCACTCAACGACAACGAGGCGGCGAGCTTTATTCAGTGAGAGCACGTTTCTTCTCGAGTTCTCGCGGAGAGAGGGGACATGATTACGGTTGATTGTGTGTCAGTGCATGTGGTGCGGGCCCCCTCCAGCACCCATGTCCCGGTCGCAGCAGTCCCGTCTACCTGCCTGCCTCACTGCCAGCCAGCAACCAGCGAGGCCGCGGAGGATAGCCAGGAGCGCGATCTTCGAGATCCACACACAGGAAGGATAACCGAGTGACACTTGAAAATGAAGACTCTAGGAGCTGACAGTTGATAGGTGCGAACTTGATTCACTGACATCTGACGCGTGTGCCTTAAAGTGCCCTTTGGTGTGTTGATTGAATGGTGGTTGGTTGTGGAGGTGCAGAGAGAGTGCAGTGTGCAGAGTGCAGCAGGGAAGTGTCTCACGCGCCGCTCTGCTCCGTGCATCGATGCAGGTAGTCCTGTGGCCGCCCGGAGGTCACCGTCGCTAGCTGCCTGCTGCCTGCTGCCTGCTGCCCGAGCACAGGTAAGTGGATGCTGCGCCGCACTGCGCCTTGCTGCAATACATACACGACGGTGATCGCATCGCATATTATCATCTCAATCTCGCCTACTCGATTGCACACACCTGGGGAACGTTCACATATTTCTCGCAACATTAACAACCCGATTGTTTTCTGAACACATAACATTGAATTGTTAGACATGAAACACTTGTTTTAAGATATTTTTCGACTTCGTGCGAATACAGGTAGAAAATATGAATAGTCTGCCGTTTTTAGCATTGGAGTTGTAAAAATCAGTCGCATGTATCATTTCAATTTTCTTCACGGTTTCCGAAATTCCCAGGTGGTGGTACATACACAAAAAAAGCTCATTGCAGCTGCTTAGCGTTTGGTTGTAATAGTTTTTGCGTGCTGCTTGGAAGTGTTCTCAGACATAAAATGATGTTATCAACAATAGGTTATCACAAAATCAACATCAGGAAGACCTATATTGATATAATAACAAATTATATGCTTTGGGGTCAAATTGCGATAGAGGAAAGGATATGAGCCGGAACAGTTCAATGCAGTTGCAGCAATTAGGACGTCGCCTTGACCGTGACCTATCGAGGCCTGTGAAGCATTCGTGAAGCCTTCGTCAAACCTTGTCAAACCGTGACATTACGATATTTGTTTCAAAGCACTCGAACATGTGTTAGTGACAAAAACGGCCATATTTGTTGCCTCTATATCCGCATTTGTTTCTCACAAAAGCATGAGAAGTCGCTAAAGCGGCGAAGAAGTGTTGTGGTATTTCTGCTACCGCATGTTGCTTTCCCGGTAATCTGATCCGTTTTCGCACACTAAAATATTTGACCTGGCATGCCATCTGGTCGGCACATTATTCCTAAATGCTAATGGAGATCGAAGCTCATTGATATTATCGCCTTGCCATGCCAGACGTTCGTAAATATCGATGTTTATGGAGCTTCGGAATGTGCGTTTCTTAAGAGCCCACTGAGTAAAAATTCATGAAAAATGTTTATATTTGAAAAAGAAATTTCTTCCAATCATATTAAAACAAGCACATGCTTCCCATGCCCCCTCCCCCCCCCTGTCACTTAGATACAGATCTCTCGGTCTATTCTCATCAATTCGAAAAGAAAGTAGAGCTCGATTCGGCAATCGCGAGTGCGTTTGGACGCCGTACTGATCACATTGGTTCTTTGCCGGTTGAATAACGGGAATGTCAGTTCGCACAGGCGCTGCTGCCTGTTGGCCGGGCCCGGACAGGCCGCGACCGATGGCGGGTAACGGCAGTCCAGCCCGTCGTCGTCGTCGCCGGACATTGTCACAATCGCCTCGCGTCGAACGAGCCCAGCCGGACAGCGACACTGTTCGATTAGCAATCAGACCCTTTATTGGGCGAGTGGTTAGCACTTAGCAGACACCCGCACCCACACCCGCACCCGCACCCACGCGAAAGCAGCGGCGCTGTCGCATGATTTCGTCCGCGTTCTCATTTACCGCGCTGCAGTTTTCTTGTTAGTCTGTGGTCTCTCTACATCATTGTAAGCATTAGGAAGTGTATCATCGCCGTGTTTGAAATTTCACCTGAACGTGCTTACGTCTGTGCTTGGGAATGGGTATAAATGGTGCTCGGTCAGAAATTCCGAGGAATCATGACGTATAGCTGCATGCTCTCTTGCGGTGTTCGTGGGTGTTTGCGCCTATATTGTGACTTACCTGAGCTTGTCTTCTCATTCCCCATTATATAAAAGAATGGGGACAACACCCTAGAGTGGAAACCCACTTGAAGCCGATTCCCTCCATGTTGCTTAAATATACCTGGCTGGGGTCGACTGCAGCAATCCGAAACTTTGTGTTCCAGAGCATCTTGATCAAGCAGAGACTCGCTGATCTAGCACCTAGCACGCGATCGCTGACAGGCTGACACGTAGGAGAGATGGGTCGCAGCGGGTACACCTGTGTCCGGCACATATTTTGCTGTCTCAATGTCATCATGTGGGTGAGTGCAGAGCAGGCCTTCACGGGGTCTCTCCTCACGGGACCTCGCGATTGTTTTCAGAAAGGTCGACTGTGGATTTGCAATCGCGAACAGGTGATGCTGCCAGGAGCCGAGGATGAAGGTGCAGTCTGTAATCTGCATTTGCTGAACAAAGAAATCGAACTATGCGCGCTTGCATCAGCCAATGAGAGTGTTCCCGTCCAAATTAGCACGTCGAGCCCCGTGTCGCAACAGAATGACCTTTCATACCCTTCAGGTAGCTGTTTGCATGAATCCTTTCGCATCGCCCTTCGCCGCTATTGATGCCTTGATCGGAATTACTTTCTTCTTTCCTCCTACTAAAAAATCTATACGTGTCTATTAAATTAAGTCGCCTTGTCGTGTAAACCAGCGCTTACAGCGGCAACCTGTACTTGAAACAGTGCTGTCACGCCAATGCCCTAGCTGCCCTCAAGTGACACTTCTTTCACGCCAATGCCCTGGCAGCCCTGTAAGTGACACTTCTTTCACGCCAATGCCCTGGCTGCCCAGTACGTGAAACAGTGCTGTCACACCAATGCCCTGGCTGCCCAGTACGTGAAACAGTGCTGTCACACCAATGCCCTGGCTGCCCTGTAAGTGACACGGTGCTGTCACGCCAATGCCCTGGTAGCCCTGTAAGTGACACTTCTTTCACGCCAATGCCCTGGCTGCCCTGTAAGTGACACTTCTTTCACGCCAATGCCCTGGCTGCCCTGTAAGTGACACGGTGCTGTCACGCCAATGCCCTGGTAGCCCTGTGCGTGACACGGTGCTCGTTGTGTTTGTACAGCTGTCAGGCTGCGGGATGCTGGGCCTGGGCCTGTGGCTTAGGTTCGCCTACAGCGGGTATGCGTCCCTGCTCCCTCAGTACAGCATGGTCAGCGCGGACAGCATGTGCATCGCCATCGGCGTTGTCGTATTCATCGTGGCTTTCTTCGGATGCTGCGGATCCTGGTTTCAGAGCCGATGCATGCTCATCACGGTATGCTGACACTCAATTTACATTGTTTTGCTATTGTTAAAATCAAAAAGAAGCCACGACGATGATTTCCGTTAAAAATGTGTAATTTTAATTGACTGCAGCCTTCTACAGAATATGGAGGATGTTGTAAAAGGATTGCTTTATTGCACATTGTTCTCCTGACATTTCTCTTATGGGCTTTTTCTCTTTCAGTATTTCAGCTTGGTCATATTCATGTTCTTGGTCGAGTTCATGTTCGCCACACTGGCGTTTATTTTCCGTGAGAATCTGGGGTACACGCTTCGAGACGAGCTGAAGACGGGCATCGAAGAGCACTACAACACGACCGCAGGCAACAACCTGGCGCAGATCTGGACGCACATACACAACGAGGTGAGTGGGACAGCGACGGGGACGGGATCCTCTTCAGCATTTGACGAAATACTGACTGGTCCGCCCCGAACCATGCGGCTACCCAAAGTCGTTGTCTAGCGCATGGAACGAGCTTTTGGGAGGGAGTTGCATCGAAAATGCATCAGGAAATAAGATATATCTTAAAATGTATGTGCTCTTTAGAGAAATGCGAGACTTGTGTACATTTATGAGCCATGCAGGTTAAAGGACAGATTTTGCCGCGTTGCGGTGGTGGGATGAGATGCCCAGATGATTAAAAACTATCTGGCGTCCCGATATGGCAAATTGAGCACAATCAATTTCAATTTCTGGTTATAAAGACCACGGGAACTGGAATTTTTCCAGCCATCTCATCCAAGAATGCAGACCCGAACCATATTTCCGATTCCGAAGTTATTGCAGACTTGTCACTCGCATACCGGGCGTGACACTGTGTAACATGAATCGTAATATCGAGGTGGAGCTGTGCATCGCCATCGGTCGCCGTGTAGTTTGAACTTTGAATAGCCACTCGTGTCGATGCTTGCAGTTCCACTGCTGCGGAGTGACCAACTACGAGGACTGGTACGCCATCAACGCGTGGCCGCACAGCAAGTTCGTTCCCGACTCGTGCTGTCTGCCGAGACACTCCAACATCACTGGTACGTCGGCCACCAGACCACAGTCGTCCTCGTGTTCGGCGTCAGCCTCTCGCCAACACGGCAAACAATCTTGCTGACAATTCGATTACAAGTATTTGCCAATACACAACTCCTGATGGTCCGCCCCTCTGACGTCACGGCGCTTCGGTCTGACTTGCTGGACGGGTAGACTGTGGGAAACGGAATACGAATAGCACAGGAGTAAGGCGGGTTTTCGCCGAGTTTGGAGGCCTGTCAACAAGCTCCTGTTGGTCATATTATGTTGAAATTTTAAATACATAAGAATCACTATTATTTATATTACGTGTTAAAATTTCATAAAGATTTGATGGATATCTTCGTTATTGCAAAGGTTTGAAATGAGGGCGATTTCAATGCAAAGTCCATAAGACCTCACAATCTTTCCCACACACTGGCATCGGCCTTCAAGCGAATACTCACGGCTCCAAGGGTCGCTCCTCCTACCTGGACTTGTCTATTGCCAAAACGCGCCATAGTTTTCTATCTAGCCTCTAGGGTGGCACTGGCTGATGTCCCTTTTCAGAGACAGTGAAATTAGTGTTATGGGATTCCATCACAGATACTTATATAGCTTATACAAAGCTGGTCCATGCCTATGTTAACTGTTGCTACGCGTAATCTATGACGGGACTCTCGCCATGCAACTAGTGCAATGCCTGCTTCCCTCGCTCTGCCGATCATTCTATTGCAGATCTCTCTATCCCTGTTATTTCGGTAATCAACTCGCTCGTTATAGCGATGACAATGCACCAGTCTGCAGCTAGCATCCATTGTTTCTCGCGTAGCCTTTGCTTCTTATGATAGACTATTTGTGCAAAAAATAATACCTACCTGTAATTACTCTATTTTGAAGGTCTTTTAGACCCTGGCAACCCAATTTTCTGGAGCCGTGTATTGCAAATTTCATTGCGCGTAATTGTATGCCTGTCGTGCATGACTGAGATAATTGATTCATGATTTTGCTCATAGGACTTCGCAGGGTACCAGATTAGGTGGGGCCAAACAGCAGGGGAAAATCGACCGGCACAGAAAATCCATTCCCTAAAAAACGTAATCCGCACCTTTTTTCCAAAAACCCAATCCCTTATTAAAAAACGTCACCCGCTTTTCGCAATGTCAAATCACTAAAAACTGGGCACGCCTCTGATTCTGCTGCAATAATTAATGTTCACATCCATGTTCTGACACACATATTCTGAAACGAAATGTCTTGCTAGACTAGAATCCCTCCTACCTGTCCTGTCCGGCAGGCAATGGGTCTTGAGTGTGGTCTTGAGTGTGGTCTTGAGTGCAGGTCTTGAGTGTGGTCTTGAGTGCAGGACTTGAGTGTGGTGTTTCAGGGTGTGGTCAGAGCGGCTACCCCGACATGTGGTACCCCAACGGGTGTGCAGAGCAAGTGCAGATGTGGTTCGTAGAGCGCCTGCACATCGTGGGCATCGTCGGCCTCGTCGTGGCTTTCGTGCAAGTAAGTCCTCGAATGTGGTTTCTACTCTCAGCTCATGTGTAGCAGCAGTGGGTCCTCATGCAAGCTGCAAATCCACTCTCCTCCGAGTAAAGTGTCTGCAGTCCTTCTGCCTCCGAAGCCCCCTAACTGCTGGACCATGGAATTTGTTGATCCCGCCTCTTGCCCCATCAATCAGCTCTAATCTCATGCTTTACTTTCAGCTGTTCGGTTTGATTTCGTCGATGCTGCTATTCTGTACTGTGCGCCACAAAAGGACGTCCCACACCTACAAGTCCTACGACCCAAACACGTGATGTTCCTCTTCCTTCCCAGCCTGCGCTGCTCAGTAGTGCTCGAAGAAGGCGACATGCTTTAGAAGCTTAGACTTACAAGTTACAGTAGGTACTGCTACTGTACAGATCTGGGGTTGGCAGTAGGTGCTGCTTCAGTAAGGACCTTAGGCTGGCAGGATAGGTACTGCCTTATAGATGACTTCAAGGTACTGCTACTGCCGGACCTTAGGCTTGCAGTAGGTACTTCTACTGTACAGACCTTAAGTTGGCAGTATAGGTACTGCTGGAGCCTTCTATGCCAAGAAGCTAAATGGGGTTTTCTCCAAATATTCCTCTTATTTGTTCTTCCTCACATTCCTAAATATAAATAGCCTTTATTTACTAGTAAAGCTTTTTAACTTGTTGATACCACACTCTGCTAAGAGTGGTGTACCTATTCTGAACAAAACCAAAAAATATATTTTTTTTGTTTGTTTTTGGGGCCAAGCAAATTTTTGAGTTTGTCTGAGCCGTATCAGTGATGAAAAGGCTGCATTCCAAGTCTTGATCTTTCCACATTTTATTGTTTTATTCTGGGAATCAACTTTCTAACTATTTCGTGGTACAGATGATCAGTTTTTAATTTGTTCTTCCATCATGCAACTTTGTTGCCAATCGAATTTCAATGGTAAAATTGTTTAGATTGTGAGTATGAATGTAGATGTGCCACATATGCTGAGATGAATTTTTATTTGTTACAAGCCAATTAACTTAGTGCCTAGGCTGTTTAATGATGCGGTTGCCTTTCGCGTGACGTTCTTCAGTGCCTCGAATGGAATCTGCAAATAATTATCACAATGGGTTATTCACTTTTATTAATTTATTAGTACCTAATAGTTATAGTAGTATAGCAGAAGTAGTCGGTAATGTTGTAAAAGTACTATTTTTTTAAATAGAGAAGTGATAATAATGTGAATATTGGAAAATCTATTTATGTAGAAGGTAAAAAAGAATTAATGCCAAATGTAAAATGAATCTATTAATTTTGAAATGATCATATTGTTGAGTTGTAATTATTTCAATACAGGCTCCTCTTCCCAGTGTTGAGTGTAGATGCGTACAATCGCACTTACGTCTACAGCCGAGCTGAGCAGATTGGTGAGGGTGTTTACGCCCCCCACCAGTCCCCTGCCGAAGCCACTGAAGCCCTCGCCGTCGTTGCCGTACTTGTCTTCTTCTCGAATCGTGTCCACGATCGGCTTGGGCTGTCAACAAGCCAAATGCCAATCATGAATGAAGAGCTGCAATCGGCGCCAGTCTTTTTTTGTAATCCAGTGTTGCAATGAGGGAAATATTAATGAGGGTGGGGCCACGTAAATCCAGTGCTGCAATGAGGGAAATATAAATGAGGGTGGGGCCACGTAAATCCAGTGCTGCAATGAGGGAAATATAAATGAGGGTGGGGCCACGTAAATCCAGTGCTGCAATGAGGGAAATATAAGTGAGGGTGGGGCCACGTAAATCCAGTGCTGCAATGAGGGAAATATAAATGAGGGTGGGGCCACGTAAATCCAGTGCTGCAAAGAGGCAAATAAATAAGGGTAGGTAAACGGTCGTCGTTTTATGCCAACAATTGAGGCGCAATTCGGAAATTCTTTGACTCAACATAGTTATTTTTAAGCCGGTTGTTGAAAAAGAGATCGAAACATGAATCATTCCACAGCAATATAATCTGCGAAGTATAAGTTTGTATTGTCAGAAATGAAATGGTTTATTTCGGTTCTCCAATAGAACATAATGGTAACTGGTAAATGTTATGCAGCAAAAAGTGGAGGAAGACAAACGCCTGAGGTTACCATTCTAACAGCCTTCTACGTGCGTTTGACCAACAAGCAATGCAAAACAATTCCATTTAGAAGGCTCAGGTTTTGTGCTCAGATAAATATTTCGAGGATGTCGTTCACGGAGCCTACCCGCGAATGCCCGTACTGCAAGCACTGCTCACTGCGTGTCGCTTTGCGATTACGATGGTTGAAATCTCACTCACCTGCAAGAAGTTGGCAAGAATACGTTGAATGTAACTGTATTCTGACTTCTTCTGTGCCGCCGAATCCTTGTCAAACCGTGCCCGGTCGGAGCCGATTGGTGTGGGTGTGTTTTCCGTGACTGCCAACTACAAAAAGCGCGCAGTGTTCATTTGATTGATAGCAACGAGTACAGCGCCCTGGTCATCAATGTTGTGCCACCAACACGGACGCAGTCGTTTTGTCTTATTGCGGGTTCTACTCACAGCTAGGTGCAAACAAACATCTGTTTGAAGAAGAAATTCGAAAATATTTTAATTTTTACTTAAAAAAAATAGTATGTGGAAATAATATTATTTATTGGTGTTATGCTTTCACATTTCAAATACATGAAATGCATTGCGTAATTTCCATTTTTTATAATGCCTAGTGTATCATGCCTATGTGTATCCTTTAAAAGAAAACATTAATTAATTAAAATGAACAAAAAACTCTGGCATTAAAGCATATCCTAGTGGCGCGGTGAGGCCCAAGTCTTTCCATTGTAAGTACAGTCACCGCCAAGCCTGGAATCGTTTTCTTTTGCCAGCCTAATCCATTCGATTCCACAAGAATTGGGTGTCCGGTGGGGAGGCTTCGAAAACATCGGTCTTTAGTCTTTACCAATTATTAAAACATTCTTACATTGTCATTGACTAACTTCGTTAGTACGTTTCGACCCCTTTTTTTCAACTAATGTTACACCAACCAAAAGATTTAATAGTCAGAGGGCTAGTTTGAACCATTTGGCTCTGGTTGAACCATAGCATTAAGGCCCATTCACAACCAACTTTAACTTTAACTTTAACTCCAGTGTTTGTAGTACGCGCGTCCATAGAAGTGTTCACATCAACTTGACTTTGACTTTATTGACTTAAACTTTACCTCGAAGTTTGGTCATGCCAAACATTTCGACGGAAATATAAAGTTTGACTTTAGTAGGAACCAATCAGGATCAGCCACTGCCAACTGAACTGAGGAACGTCACCGAATCTCTAGCCGAAAAGCAAGTTCAGTGATGCAATTCATCTTTCATCAAAAAGGGGTTTTTAAAACAAAATTATAGAAGGATTAACAATGAAATATTTTTGGTTAGGTTGTACGAAATACACTCCCTAGTGACGATGTCAACAACAGCTGATGTAAAATTCCTTGACTTTAAATTTTGGTTGTGGCCTCTATTGATAAGTTAAAGTTAAAGTTAAAGTTGGTTGTGAATGGGCCTTTAGTTTCGCCTCGTATGTGTGGTAGCCTGAAGGGCAGCGCATGAGTGGGAGTGGGACCTGTGGTTCAGTTGAGAGGTCGGGCCCGATCTCTGCGAGCCCTCCCGGCGCAGGTAGAGTGGCGAGCATCGCGAAGGCAAAGAGGTGCACCGCGAGCACGCTGCACGCACGGCTCCCTCGTATCCCGCGAGACGCCAGCATCGCGAACTGTTACAAACAAGCACTTGCTGGACACGCCACTTCTCTGAGGCCACGCGAGTTAAGCAACACTGCGTTCAGTCAGGCATTGGATGGGTGCAGACCACATTCTTGGCCAGAAGGCTGGATGGATTGAAGTTAGTTCTTGCTTATCAATCTGTGGACAGCATTGATTTAGTGGAGGAATCCTGTTGCTCGTATTGTACTGTCCTTCAGAAGGGAGCCAGTGCCCCCTTGGTGCTTTTCGACAGGAGTAGGTTACGTGCCGGCGCCGGGGCTCTCCTCCACCCTTCTAGGCTAGGTTAGGTTCATCGCTATCATCACAAAACTCACAATTTCATTCACCAACGTCATTACCCAGTGTCACAGAGTCAGTTGTCAAAACAGTATTGTGAACGTGGTCGGTTGGGTTTCCGCTTGCACATGCAATTGTCTTGCATACTATGCAATTGGCTTGCACATGCAATTGGCTTGCACATGCAATTGGCTTGCACATGCAGTTGGCTTACTCATGCAATTGACTTGCACATGCAATTGGCTTGCACATGCAATTGGCTTGCACATGCAATTGGCTTGCACATGCAATTGGCTTGCACATGCAGTTGGCTTACTCATGCAATTGACTTGCACATGCAATTGGCTTGCACATGCAATTGGCTTGCTCATGCAATTGGCTTGCTCATGCAATTGGCTTGCCCAATTCGCTTGCACATGCAATTGACTTGCACATGCAATTGGCTTGCACATGCAGTTGGCTTGCACATGCAGTTGGCTTGCACATGCAGTTGGCTTACTCATGCAATTGGCTTGCACATGCAATTGGCTTGCACATGCAATTGGCTTGCACATGCAATTGGCTTGCTCATGCAATTGGCTTGCTCATGCAATTGGCTTGCCCAATTCGCTTGCACATGCAATTCGCTTGCACATGCAATTGACTTGCACATGCAGTTGGCTTGCACATGCAGTTGGCTTGCACATGCAATTGGCTTGCACATGCAATTGGCTTGCACATGCAGTTGGCTTGCACATGCAATTGACTTGCACATGCAGTTGGCTTGCACATGCAGTTGGCTTTCAGTACAGTGGGTCTGCAGCAATTCACTTTGACCACCTGCTGGAGCATATTCGAAGTAAGCCAAGATCAGGTTTTTCCGCTCATAGCTTGTAGTAAAACCGTGTTTTGCCATACTTACATATTTGTTTAGCTGGATTTTAATGCGTGTGGTTGTATCAAAGAAAACTTTTCATAATTTTGAGGAGTACTTGTACATGTGTGTTTTCAGCACTCGTATCACAAAATGATCACAATTTCCCTGTAAACAGCGGAATTTGGTGTGATCAAAACGTATTGAATAAATTGAATAAAGAGAAAAGAAGTTTAGCTTCTAGTCGTTCCAACTCTAAAATGCTACTGAGTACTGCCACTGCAGCCTTGCCTACCTCCAGTGGAGAGATTTCGCGTGAATGCCCTCCCCCCCCCCCCCCTTCCTTCTACTCTGTAGAGTCACTTTGGCACCATACCATCGGAGTGCACTGCATTTCATTACAACGATTATTGTGAATGAAAGCTTCAAAATCTATTTCAGCCTACATAATGAACTTGATTGTATTTCATATTATACGAACAGGCTAAAAAAAATATTGTAACCTGCATTGAAATCATTGGCAAGCTTTCGCGAGGACACGAAACGGTGCGCGAATATGGTGGAACTTTTCGCATAACATACCAACACAGACTTGTAATAGACATAGAACTGCATCTATGTTCACGGTTCACTCTAAGACGCATTCGACGTTGTTGCACCGATGTTTTGACATTTTACATGCGATTTCTTTGCTACAGTATTTTGTATACAATAATAATCAGCAGTGAAAGCTGTGATGAAACGAGCGATGGGTGAAAAGGCACACTTACGCTGATCTGCTCGATGTGTGTTCATCCTAATAGCTCTCTCACAACAGCACGCAGCTCTCACGAAATGCACCAGTAGCGAGTAGAGAGTAGCGAGTAGCGAGTAGCGAGTAGCGAGTAGCGAGTAGCGAGTAGCGCGTAGCGAGTAGCGAGTAGCGAGTAGCGGGTAGCGAGTAGCGAGTAGCGAGTAGCGAGTAGCGAGTAGCGCGTAGCGAGTAGCGAGTAGCGAGTAGCGGGTAGCGAGTAGCGAGTAGCGAGTAGCGAGTAGCGAGTAGCGCGTAGCGAGTAGCGAGTAGCGAGTAGCGAGTAGCGCGTAGCGATTAGCGAGTAGCGAGTAGCGCGTAGCGAACAGCGGGTAGCGAGTAGCGGGTAGCGGGTAGCGGGTAGCGAGTAGCGGGTAGCGGGTAGCGAGTAGCGAGTAGCGAGTAGCGAGTAGCGAGTAGCGCGTAGCGAGTAGCGAGTAGCGAGTAGCGAGTAGCGCGTAGCGATTAGCGAGTAGCGAGTAGCGCGTAGCGAACAGCGGGTAGCGAGTAGCGGGTAGCGGGTAGCGAGTAGCGAGTAGCGAGTAGCGAGTAGCGAGTAGCGCGTAGCGAGTAGCGAGTAGCGAGTAGCGAGTAGCGCGTAGCGATTAGCGAGTAGCGAGTAGCGCGTAGCGAACAGCGGGTAGCGAGTAGCGGGTAGCGGGTAGCGGGTAGCGAGTAGCGGGTAGCGGGTAGCGAGTAGCGAGTAGCGGGTAGCGAGTAGCGAGTAGCGAGTAGCGAGTAGCGAGTAGCGCGTAGCGAGTAGCGAGTAGCGAGTAGCGGGTAGCGGGTAGCGAGTAGCGGGTAGCGATTAGCGATTAGCGAGTAGCGAGTAGCGCGTAGCGAACAGCGGGTAGCGAGTAGCGGGTAGCGAGTAGCGGGTAGCGGGTAGCGGGTAGCGAGTAGCGGGTAGCGGGTAGCGAGTAGCGCGTAGCGATTAGCGAGTAGCGAGTAGCGCGTAGCGAACAGCGGGTAGCGAGTAGCGGGTAGCGGGTAGCGGGTAGCGAGTAGCGGGTAGCGGGTAGTGGGTAGCGGGTAGCGGGTAGCGGGTAGCGAGTAGCGGGTAGCGATTAGCGGGCATTATGACCAGAATCAGCTGCCTGCTCGCGATTATTATGACCAGAATCAGCTCCCTGCTCGCGATTGTTGTATCATGCTGATTACGGATTGCGTAGAGCGTACCACACCCCAGTGACCAACAATACTTGTATTCGGCTTCAGTGGACACTACTGCGAGCGCAAGCGCGGTGTATCAATTCCTGCAATTTGACGAAACATCAATAAGTCAACGGTCATAAGTGACACATGCCTACAGATTTTTGAAACTTTCAATTTTAGTTCATTATTGTATCATCTAATTGAATATCGAAAAATTTACTTCTGAGATATGCAAAGTTCAAGTGTGGCTATTTCCTTATATTTCAACATAGGATGTGCAAAAACATTGCAGTTTTCCACCACTTTTCTCTCATTTTCCACCAGTTCTCACGGTGAGAATTTAAATAAAAACAGATAATAATGAAGAGAAGATCTCAATAAACACAATGCTGGCAAGAAAATACAACCGTGCTCAACTATTTCAAAAGATATTGGCATTTCAGTCTCGGAAATGTGTAAAAAGTGTGGCAAACTGACGTAGTCAAAACAACATTTTATTTCACTCCTAAAATATGTATATATTAGCAGATACTTTTCTCTTTTCGACAATTAAAATAAAAGGACCAACCTTGTTATTTTTTTTTACATTTTATTTAAATGTTTTTGTCTTGTTTATGAAAGTAGGTACTTAAAGTGGGTATTCAGTTTCTTGCTGTTCAGATATTCGAACTGTCACGTGGAATTCAATCTACCCCAAACGAGACGCTATGTTTAGAACTTGAGAAGTATCTATATAGAACAATGGTTTCAGTGAGGCCTGATCAAATATTTTGTATTTACGTATTATAATGCTTGGCACAGAATTGGAGGCAGAATTATTTCGGTGCCAGTTGTTCGTTGCGTCTGGCCTGTAGCACACGCTTGTTGGTAATCTGCCGTGTGATAGGTATTCGCTGTCTGGGTAAGACTTATAAATTCCGGAATATCTCAGCGTAGCTGTTTCCGGACACCATGAAAAAAGTAAGACACATGTAATTCCATCAGTGAGCTCGCAAAGATGCATTTGTTTATTTGCGTCAACGCAATCGTTTACCTGATGCTGGAGGCAATGAAGTGGGGGTTTGGGGGCGCAGCACAGCCTCAAAGAAAAACTGATAGTTTTGCGATCATTCGGCACAATAATGGTCACAATCTACGTGTTTCAAGAAATGTTGGTCAGAAAATACAGTTGGCCAGAAAAGACACTTTCATGGAGCATTGGAAAACACGTTGATAATCGTCACACCTACCCATGCTTGAGCTCAGCTTTATCTATCAATTGCCATGCTCTCTTTTTAGAAGGATGTGGGAATTATTCATCTCAATTTGTTTTCCGATCAGAAATTATTCATGCTAAAATTGGTACATTTGGAAATTAAAACGAAACAATAAATTTTGGGGAAGGCAGCAAAAATCAAAGTGCGGCCACTAATTGCGATATCCGCGCTTTCTCAGTAGGTACTGACCGAAAGTCGATCGAATGCACTTGGGTACGAATGATGCACTTTTTCAACTGCATCGCAATTGTACAGCGGCGTCAGATGTTACATTTGTGCCCAACACACATTATTTTTTTGGTGATTGCAGAAATGCTCACAACCCTGTAATCGCTCGTCATTTGTGACAGCGTCAGACTGGTCAGGCAGTGCTCAGATTTCGTGACAAATTTGGTCTACCTTTGCCTCTCGTTAGATTCTAAATTGAAACTTTAAAATAGCATGAGCTTCCCATAAGCAACACTATAGTTTTAGGAGCGCACTGCCAAAAGTTGGGAAACAGATACCAATACCATGATACAAAATTGGTAATGCATGTCCAATGCATGCAGAAGACGATTATTTGATATAGTTCCCGTAGCAGCTAGCAACCCATGGAATATTTTTACCGCAGCCAACCGGTGTCATATTCGAGTAACGGTCGAAGGTTCGCTAGACTTTGTACCCTTGCCCCCTCAGCAATCACTGCTGCTTGCAATGGGCGTCTCGACGACGACGGCGACGGCGACGCTGATCAAACGCTCATGTCTGGCAAGCTCGGCACATCTCTGCCGACGAAGCCTCAGTGGAGCGCCTCGCAAAGCACTCGACTTCAACGACCACCGTTCGGCGTTCAAGCACAAAACAACATGGGAGCTTTACAGGGGTCTCCTTGTCCTCAGACTGTGCAGCTCGGACATCCTCGTCGACAACAGCTTAACGGTACGCCACTGTCAAAATATCTCTCTCAAATTGTATATATGATAATAATATGCATTGTCCCATTGAAAACGAGTGTCCCTATACATGTTCGTAAAATATTTTTCCAGTTAATGAGAGTGGGCAGAAAATTCCTCGGAGATCGTCTTCTAGGCGTCGTTCTGAATCCCACGATTTACGCACAGTTCGTAGCAGGCATTGATGAGGTGTCGCTTTCTTCAGTGGCGAGACATCTTCAAGAGCAGCGCCTGCGGCTCATGGTAGCACCAGCGCTTGAAGAGGACGTCGACGAGGCAGTTACCTCGCGGGGCAAGTACGACTCGAACTTGTCGCAGCTTTTGAAGCTGGCAGAGATGACATCTCGTCAAGGGGGCACTGCGCCCTCCCTGCAATGCAAAATGTCGGGACTGCTGCCAGCACGAGTGCTAGTAGAGTATACTTCCTTTGTCTTTATTCACCAATCGCACGTCTTCGTAAGTCCACAGGTCTAAACCTGCACTGCAATTTCTTTAAACAAATCCGGTTTATTTATTTCTTGTCAGCAAAATGTGTCGAGCGCTTTCCCAAAGCCAAGAAAAGAGATAGTCGAGTATTTGGCCTCAGAAATAATGCACCGAATTGTGCCAGATGAGGAAAAGGGTTGTCCAGCATCTTGGCCGGCTATCAAATTGCTTGGGATACGCGACCAAGACTTGGAAGAGATTTCGTACGCTTTGGAGAGACTAG
This sequence comes from Nemoura dubitans, assembly GCA_921293005.1. NCBI lineage: Eukaryota > Metazoa > Arthropoda > Insecta > Plecoptera > Nemouridae > Nemoura > Nemoura dubitans. The sequence continues at coordinate 7,782,208 of OV121073.1, forward strand.
CTACTCTTGGTACAGTGACAGAAATTATAATGTTTTTTCAGCATGTTTATTGAGACTTTACTTGGTTTCCAAGTTCCAACTAAATGCTTGTTTAAGGTGAATATGCGCGCAAGAAATCTTTGATGCTTCTCGTTGATGCCGAGTGGAGCTATATTAATCCATGCTGTAGTCTACTGGCATTGGCAATGATGGCTGCATTCAATAAATCCAAAGTAACTGTGACCACTACGTACCAGTGCTATTTCAAGGTACTATATACATATACGTATTAATATTCTGCAACATCGTGTGTACATATTTCATTTCATGTGGCAACTTTTGCAAAGAGGAATTTGCGCTCCAACCAGGGGCGTAACTAGAGGGGAGCAGGCATACCAGTGCACTGCGGCCTCGGGCTGGGGGTGTCTCGCGGAGGCCGAAGTTGAACCGAATAACGAGGCGATGACATTTTTTTAGGGAATGGACTTTTTGAAATCTGTACTTTCCTTTTTCTTTCCAATTTTTACAAAATTGGCAACACGGGAGAGGGTAGGGGGACCTCGCATTTTTGTTGTTGCCTCCGAATTGAAGTTACGCCACTGGCTCCAACGCCTCTAATATTGTTTGTATTATTTCCCTTTCTTTAGGATGCGCAGGAAACGTTGAAATCGGAAATAGATATATGTGAGAAACTAGGATTTTCCTTTGCTGCCAAATTTGTGCGAGGAGCATATTTGGAGCGAGAAAAGCAAATCAATTTATCGAATGTTTGTCGCTCACACCAAGAAACAGGTGACAACTACAAAAGGTGGCTAGACGCATTATTTTGCCCTTGTTTCCCTTGTTACGCGTATCAGTACGCGTATAGGTACAATAAAATATTATGTTTTACTCTCACGCACACTTCTGTGCGTGTCTCAGGGTGTTGGACAGCGCGTTCGAGCACGCGTCAACCAAGCCTGGCTCGCGATCTCTCGTGATTGTCGCGACTCACAATGAGGATGCGATCTCCTATGCCACTGACAAGTTGCAAAAGGTCGGGTCCAGCCGTGAAAATGGCGACGTAGCGTTCGCCCAAATCTATGGCATGGCTGAACAGATATCAATGCCGCTCGGTATGGTTAACTTCTGGATATCTAAAAATATGTATAAAAAAGTGAAAATGATTACTGAAAATCTATTTGTTTATTTTATTTTAGCTCAGGCGAACTACGTTGTCTACAAATCTGTGCCAATTGGTCCATTGTCACAGATGCTGCCTTATTTGTCACGACGGGTGGCAGAAAATCGAAGTGTTCTAAAAGGCGCTCGCAAGGAGCGAGAATTACTTGAAATGGAACTAAAGTGGCGCATCAAAACACGGTTTCAATATTTATCATGATGGTCGGGCTTCTAATACCTCAAAATACTTTTTCTAAAGGAGATGTATTTAATAACATAATAATGCATCATCAACTTGTACCATGAAAAGGGATTTGGTCAAGTAATGTTTGGCTTGATTTGGCGCAATAGGTGTTTGTTAATCAGAATTAAAATGCACATTCTCGAGAAAAAAAAACGTAAAAATGAACAAAACAACAAAATAATATTCCCTTTTGAACGATTGAGTGATTTGAATCACCGGAACATTCTATATATGGATTACTTTACAATAAAGTTTAAATTAAACAAGTTCATCTTCGATGTGCATTAAATAATTTCCCTCCACTTCATCCTTCCTGCATTTGTATATATTTGAGTTAATCCGGGATAGCTACAAACAATGCTTGGTCTGGGCTTCTACATAGAGGGGCTAACAATTGGCAAAGAAAATAAGCTACGAGCATGACCGTGGCCACCTTGCCTGTGAATGAGTATTCTTAGATCATTGCAAACAAACGGTGAAATCGACTCTGAATTCGAATTATTGGTTGGTTTTGTGCATGCAGTTGACAAAATTTGCAGCGTTTAGTAACTTGTTAGAACCTGGTACTACAGTCGTGTTAGCCTAAGATTACCTAAGCCTAGTGGACTTTAAAGTAAAGTATCATTTGACTCTTTCACGATTTTTAAAGAGTAAAATGGTTAATAATTGTAATGATAAATAAAGTTTTTAATGGTAATGATAAAAACTTAATCATTTGATTCTATGGTATGATACTCTATGTTATAAGATCTCCAAAAAGTGGCAAACTCAAATTAATTCTAGTGTAGTGGTTATACTGGACTATTACTACCACTAAAATTCAATTGTAATAAACTATCCAGCCACGTGCAAGTACAAACTACAAAGTATTGACAACAAACCCCTTGAAGTTGAATTTAAAAAAAACTGTATTTCGTTTAATGGGCGCATTAAAAATCAAATCCATTTGAGAGTTAATTAAATATTGCAAATGAAAATAGGAACTTAAATAATTCTAATGATTTATCATTGAATGACTGAAGTCTCAAAATCGACCCTTTTGCGGCTCCTATACTATAGCATGGGCCTCCCTAGGCTTTAGCATAATTTCCAAAAAGCAATGCAAGAGCCAGATTCCACCATGAACGGGCCGCGAGTAGTTTCCGTGATTTTTATTCATTTGCTAGAAGTAAAGCTGCTGAATTTTTCTAATACCAACTAATACTAAATTCTTTCTTTAGTAAACACTTGTTGGTACAATCATTTTTGCCGCAAATTTGCCTTTTTAGCGTGGCGCTATCTCTGGGGAACAACTAGATTTTTCTATCCGTGACGTTAGTGACGTAGTTGGCAGCGGCCAACCAGAAATATCCACGATATTCGCCGCTGCTGTGGTGCTGTCACCCGAATTTAATGTGTGTTATTTATCGTGATTAGTTCGGAAATCGCAACTAGCCGGTTGCACTGTTTTATTAGATTTTATATAATTGCGAACGCGCACATTTGATCTAATAGCAGGAAGGTTTTATTTATACAAATCATGCAAACGGCTTTCTGTGAGTATTATTTTATTTTGTTTACCTCTGTAGCCACAAAATTGTATGAAATACGACCAAAAACACACTCCCACCACAAGTAAATTTCAGAATTGGTAGTATTTAATTTAATATACCTACCAATCTTATCAAGCCTAGTAAATAATAACTCTAGAACTAGGCCCAAAGACCCATGATCGAAGATTATTTTGACCGCTGCTAACATAACCTTAAAAAGTTTCAACATTAAATGCCGATTTGCATTTTAATAAAATAGTACATTTTCCTTGCATGCAACGTTACCATTGTTCAGGTAACTAACTCAACTCTATTTTTCCAGATGCATTAGCCGTGCTGGTTGTGGGGAGCCATGCGTTATATTCACCAAGTTCCGATGTAGTCGATCTCACCGATTCAAATTTTGATAAATTGGTGACTCAAAGTGACTCGATATGGGTTGTCGAGTTTTATGCTCCATGGTGTGGACACTGTCAACAGTTGGTGCCAGAGTATAGTAAAGCAGCTAAGGGTTTGAAAGGAGTAGTCAAAGTGGGAGCCGTTAATGCTGACGAGCACAAGACTCTCAGCGGCAAGTTTGGCGTCCGTGGATTTCCTACGATAAAAATATTTGGAACTGATAAAGCCAAGCCAGAAGAATTCAAAGGTCAGAGGACAGCAGATGGCATTGTGGAGGCAGCTCTCCAGGCTTTGAAGAGTAAAGTGAATGCCCAAATGGGAGGGAAAAAGTCAGGTGGCTCCAGTGGAAAGGTTTGTTCATAGAAATGCAAAGCATGTTTTATGATTCTTTGCTAGCATAGCCAGTGGACACATGGGGCAAGCTCACAAGAAACTATTGTAATCAAAATTTATGTGCTTCCCACCAAATTTTTAATTTTGATTTGAATTCTGACAGCCACAGGAAAATGTTTTTTGTACAATTACCAATTGATGCTTATGTTGAGTGCACCTTGCCCCCTCCCATCTCCTTTCTATTTCACTGCATTTTACTGCCCTCAACATATTATCAAGGTCTTGATTGAGCTAATTTTCACAGGATGAGCCTTGAACATGTGAATCAATTTACAATTTTTCTTACGTGTTTGTTTTCTGAAGGCGGATTCAAGCAACGTCGTTGAATTAACGGATGCCAATTTCGATTCGCTTGTGATGGGTTCGGACGATTTGTGGCTGGTTGAGTTCTTTGCGCCATGGTGTGGCCACTGCAAGAATCTGGCCCCGCAATGGGCGCAAGCAGCATCCGAGCTCAAGGGCAAAGTGAAGCTGGGTGCTTTAGATGCAACTGTGCACACTGTCAAAGCTGGCCAATACCAAGTACAAGGTAGGTACCTGCCTTGGTGAAACATCTCTATTCAATTTTATTCAATATAATATTGAATGTACATTTACATACACTGTACGTTCCCACCTCAGATGAACAATTATCAGTTACTGCTAACTGGAATTTTGGGCATTTGTTATCAGTTTCATTAATATTGCCCACTAATTTCAATTTGCACATCGCCACTGCGCTCACCGACTTTTGGCTGTGTGCTGGGAGATATTTTTCTTCTCAGGAAAGCTTTTCTCAACTTCACATAAAATTTTACATTTTTTTTGCATTTTTATATTCTTTTAGGCTATCCAACAATCAAAGCGTTTTCTTCGGGGAAGAAAGATTCCAGCTCTGTTTCTGATTACAACGGTGGAAGGACTGCCTCCGATATTGTCAACTGGGCTTTGGAAAAACTGGCAGAAAATATACCAGCTCCAGAAATCAGTCAGGTGAAAATATGATTACAATTAGGTACACCGTAGAGGTAGTAGCTGGTATTGTTAGTGCGGCATGCGGCAAGCCTTTGACGCGGTCGATAACAGAGCATTTGTGCATGTCTAGCTGATCGATGAGGCCACGCTGAAGTCGGCGTGTGGAGAGCATCCGCTCTGCGTCGTGTCTGTCCTGCCCCACATTCTCGACTGCCAGGCCGACTGCAGGAATAGCTACATTGATATCCTCAATAAAATGGGGGAAAAGTACAAGAAGAAAATGTGGGGGTAAGAAGAAAATGGTTTACTTTAAATACAAACGCCTCAAGCGTCATATAAATTGAAACGTAAAAAAGCCTAAATTTGTGGGTTTCCTACTTATGCTCAAGAGGGCTTTTAGCATGCACTCTTTTTTCTGACTTTGCCTTTCCCCATAAAATCTAAGAGTTTTTTGGACACTTCTAATTAGTTTCACTGATTATCACTGAAAGTGTCTGCTTTTCTGAGTACCTACCAAATAGGTAATATGTCTGTACCTGGAAATTGTTTGAATTTGTTTGTTGTAAGCAAGCAAGAGGACAACTAGAGGATCCAATTCTTATCGTTGTGCTTTTTCTGTCATTCCTGCAGCTGGCTGTGGTCTGAGGCTGGAGCGCAGCCAGAACTGGAGGCAATGCTGGAAATTGGTGGGTTCGGCTATCCTGCATTGGCCGTGATGAATAGCAAAAAGATGAAGTACTCCATCTTACGCGGCTCCTTCTCCTACGATGGAATAAACGAGTTCCTTAGGTGATTTTCTTGGACATTGTACAATTCTGTTATTGATTTCTTGTAGAGTAGGTTGCCAAATGGTTGGATGATTTGCAATGGGGAAGAAGTAAGATAAAAGGAAAGCAACTTTCTATAAGGTGCAGTGGATGCCAGTGAAGTGAGCATAACTGGATCATTGATTTTTTAGTGTTACTGTTCACCTTGTACTTCTAGCAGGGGCGTGCAGTTGTTTTTTGACAGGGTATGCACATTTTGCCGTGGCATTACCCATATTCCTCAGTACCCAGGCTACCACCTCGTAATGTGTTTTGTTCTTCATTGAATCTATTCAACCACACACAACCTCAAGACCAGAGGCTTAGTTCAACCCAATTTTCACCACAAATTTGTCACTGCAAATATTTTTCTATGTGAACATTTTTATTGATTAGGAAAGTTTAATAATGGCCTTTGGCCAGTAAAAATCTTCTTGAGTCCACGGCCATCCGTACTGAAGGTCCCTAAGTCCACGTTTTTCGGCTAAGGTGCGTATAAAACCAATTCCCGTAAGGATTAACACAAAGCTCTTTTTCTTCCCCTAGCTTCTAGACAAACCTCTTGTCAGATAACATTAAAATAATTTGAGTATAGTCCCCCATCCATCCTCTGTATGGAAATATTTTGGCTCTTTGATAAAATCATCCGTTAAGACACGGTAAGTGAATTACCGCAGGTATGTAATTAGCATGTTGCATTTTTTCCGTGCAGTGCCGCTTTGAGCGTGCCGAGCCGTAGCGGCAGCGACAGCGCTCTGAAGGGAGAATCGGAAGGGAGGGGTAGAGTCACTGTACAAAGAGAATTGTACTCATCTCGCAGATCGCGCTGCGCAAAAGCCAGAAATCTTAGATAATTAATTACATATCAATATTTTCAGAAAATGCTTTGAAATACATCAACTTCTAATGCTTATCATATTTCAGTTACGAATCTATGGTAAAGATTAATTCCAATAGAGGTAAATGGTCCTTTAAGGCCGAAATGTTACCCGTTGTGACATCCACTTTGCCTAAAAGCAAGTTGCATTCCTTCTATCCTTAGTTGTCCCCATCATAACTTATGGATTTTAGCATTTTAATTCATTTGACAGTTAAAATGAACACAATTTTAGTCAACGAAATCAAACTGCTTCATTAAATACAACATCAAAATGTATAAGGTCTTCACCAGCCTTCTAAGTTTGCTTAGAGTTTAGTTGACAAAATGCATGAGTTCAAAAGAAACCTCTGCTTATCTTCTTTTAGAGACCTGTCATTCGGCCGTGGATCGACTTCTCCGGTGAAAGGTGCTACTCTTCCAAGTATAAACCCGTCGGAAAAATGGGACGGGAAGGATGGCGAGCTTCCTACCGAGGAAGACATTGATCTTTCTGATGTTGACCTAGATGATCTCAAAGATGAGTTGTAGAGATGAACCACGAGAGAAAAGTCTAATATGTACACTAATATTTTGGCTTTGAGCCAATTCATTCCATGATCCTCTATTATGTATTTCATAAGAACTGATCATCATGGTCTTACTTGATTTCAGAATTTTTCTAACCATGCTTCACTAAGTTTGCAAATTAGTAATACTTTCATAGAAAAGTGATTGTGTATATCTTTAGTCATTGTCCATTGACGAATACAGCAGTCAGGATTTCAGTGGCGTGCTGACAATGTATAAAGTGGCCTGAGCCGTTCCACCACTATTAGGGGGGGGGGGGGGGTAGTTAGTGACCTGGAGCTTGCAGATCTAAGAAGGTGAGATACTTAGCCAGAATCTATTGCGCCATGCAAAGGATAGCAAGGCAAAGCCGTGATATGTGATGCTATTGTTGACAGATATCATGAAATGGGTCACTAATTTGAAAATTACGGTAAGACTGAAGCAGTCTGTTGCTTTGCCAGCCTGTACCAGTGCCATCACTGTTGATTCTGTGTGCACCTCAACAAACCCACCAAGCACAAGGGGGGTAATACCCACTGCACTGTTTTTAGTAGGATCCACTCGCCAGTCATCACAGGTAATTTTCGCTACTAGCCCGTCGACTCAAATGAAAACTGAAAACACTGGCGGGACAACCGTCAGACCACTCATTGATAGCATTGCCAAATTTCCAAATTAACCATGTCTAGCTCAGTGGCACGTTTCGGCCTGGACGCATCAGATGCTCGCCTGGGGCCGGTGATCGAAGGGCCAACAAAATTTGTACAAACAATTATTTTCCACATGTCTTCAAACAACAATATTTCTTTCAAAAGCCAGGGTAAAACCACAGTAAGGCTCCCACAGAATGTATTTTGCCTAGCCAGAAATCGTGTCTGAATGGATTTGTTGCAATTTGCTCGTTTGGAAAAAATGTCTCTAGGTGACTGTAGCCATGAGCAAAATGGATTCTAATGCTATAATATTTTTTTGGCTGCCATTTCCCACAGCCTCCTAGCAACATTTGAGCCGTAAGAGCGATGGAAAACGTTCATCAAGAAGGCCCTGGTTGTGTTCTAAGATGGAAGTTAAACTTGAGCAATCGATGGCTGCTATTCCTTGTCACAACACTTGCTTTCGCAGTCACGGGCATAGAAAACTGTCAACTTTTTGTGACCATAATTTTGCCTCACACCGTTTGCTCTTTCATTGTGGCTGGCGCTGGGACAGTCTAGCCATTTGCCCTCTGCTCGCCTATGACAAGGCTGAAGCTGCGTCTCAGACGCCTAGATTTCCTTAAAAATATCCCTGATATTTAATTGGGGGAAGAGGAGTGAGGCTGCAGCCCCAAACTCTCTCACTCTTAAACCCTCTTGCGGTTCGGACTTCGTTCTGCGGAAACCTAGGTTTCGAATAGAGCACTGCACTAAGAGCCCTCGACATGTAAACAAAGTACAATTCTGCACTAAGTCCTAGAATGACAACCTCCAAAATGATATCCCAAACCGTAGGGTTTTAGCTGCGTTTATCTCCATTTGAACTAAATCTCACCCCCCCCCCCCCCCCAACTCAACCACCCTGGACAGTTGGTTGGACGGGTTGGTGGGTGTCTGTAGGTCCTACTCGCGCCACTTGAATGAAGACCTCAGCACGCCACTGCAGGACCTCGTATTTTTTATGGTTGTTAGTGGTAACTTGTATACTGGCTCACACCAATATCCTAAAATATTTGAAGGAACAGAAGATCCATCCCAGAATATGTGGGAGGTGGACAAATGCTGCACTTTTGGGTTTGATACATTTTGAATTCTGCTGGATGGGTACTATATTATAATCTATTCTTCCAAATTTGTAACTAGGATTTTTTATTGTGAGCTGTGTATCCAGCTTATTTATAATAATATTTAGTGGCTAGTTGATGTACATGCAATGATGCAGGGATAATAGTGACTAAGTATCTTGAATGCACAATTACCTACTGATCAGATATATCACAGCATTTCCACAAGATTGTATTGCTGCCTTAAATGATAAATTGTAAGTTATAAATGGCTGTAATTGTTGTACTTTACAAGATTTACATTTCATATTGTCGAGAAAATGTTGGTTTCAAGTGATAGGGTATTGCAGTACAAGGACTAGGAAGTACTTATAAATTTGTGTGAGAATTTTGGGCAAAGAAATTGTCCTCATTGAGGGTGTTAGTCATAATTTGCAAACCTTCAGATATAAAAAAATCCAGGTCATTGTTGGAACATACTTGTATCTAAGTGAAAGTCACCAGAGAACCTGATATGTCAGGATAGAACAGGGGAACGTTTGTATTACCTAATGCTGTAAACGGATAAACCTATCTTATATAATAATGCAAGATTTGTACCCCCAGAACAGCTTGTTATTGTACTTGGCTAAATCCCTTTGCTCAATCCTATGTTATTTCCCCAGAGGGTGACCTGGTGACTGCTGGTGACCAAGTTCTGGTTGTAGGTGGGTAGGTACCTACTTAAAGGATATCACCAAAAAGTTTTCCTAGCGGAAACACTAATCTCGTACGGTCCAGCGCACACACCTTGTGCCCAATCAAGAAGATAAAATCATATTTGGAATCTACATGCTTCAGCCTTTATGATTAAGTTTTAAAATCACAATACCTGAGTTTTTAACCTGTTGACCATTGACTCAAAATAACAGTTTTCCGCAAAGTGATTGGGTTTTCAAAAATTGAGTTCTCGGTCGATATTGAAGATCGATCAAAAAACTTATTTGTCGCAAAAAAAACCTTTATTTTGCACAAGGAAAAAATACCGTGACACGCTGTTTTTAATTTTTTGACTGTTGGACGGTACGAAAGATTTCATAAAATTTTCCGGAAAACCTACAAAAATGTCAACAAAATAATTGTTTGTATTGTTTTGTAAAAACAATTACAGCTTATTAAAACACGTGTTTTCACCATATTTTGATGATCCGCGACTTTGGAAGTTGTCTGGTCTCGAATCACCTTATACTAGAATTAATTTGAGTTTGCTACTTTCTGAGGATCTCACATCATAGAGACCATACCAAAGAGTCAAATGGTTAAGTTTTTATCATTACCATTTACATTGGTGTTTAGCATTACCATTATTTACCATTTTACTCGACTTTGAAGGTGGTTAAGGTAGGTTAACGCGACTGTAATCAAGAACTTATGTGAGTTGCCTGAATAAACATAGGCGGTACCAATCGAATTATATAATTTCCCAGCTAAGTTACTCATTCATTTCCTGCGAGTACAATATTTGAATCGGGTCCACGGCTCTCCTCGTCCATTGATGTTTTGAGGTTTGAACCATGAGAGGTTTAAGAGAGAAGTACACGGTTGTCGTTTTGGTCGATCGATTTTCGCATAAATTTCACATTCATAGGGAACGTCTGCTGGCTACAAATAATTTACAAAAATTTTGAAAAAAATACACGCATTGTTAAAGAGGTGCTGAAGGGCGGATACTATTTTTTTCGTCGTTTTTTTTAAACTTGCAGCTGGAGGAATTTTCTTAAAGTGCCTAAAATGGCACTTTTAGAAAATTCCCCCAGCTGAAAGTTTTTAAAAAACGACGAAAAAAATTAGTATCCGCCATTCAGCAGCTCTTTAACAACACGTGTATTTTTTTTCAAAATTTTTGTAAATAATTTGTAGCCAGGAGACGTTCCCTATGAATGTGAAATTTATGCGAAAATCGACCAAAACGACAACCGTTTACTTCTCTCTTAAACCTCAAAATTTTCGTAGCGTAATTGACAGCTGCTAGCTTCCAACGAATCGACGCTTCGGGCTGTCAGTTGTCATTTGTCAGCTGCAGTGAGGTTTTTCGGGTTTAACCTAACCGTAATTTAAATACAACTATACACTATCCTATTGCTTTTTTGCAGTATATTATTCATTACTCTGCGAGTCATTTTAAATTCCTGTATTTTGTGGCAGTGTGCTTAACGTGCTTGTCATGTATGATCCTCTTCTATTTGCATTTGCACTTTTAGACACAGGCAGTGTACTTTTTTTGTTGGTTTACTTTGTATCCTTCGCAAAATAGTTATTTAGTGTCTCAAATTAATTTGTAACTGTACCAGTGTTTGTTCCTAAACTTTGTGATGTTTCTTTTGTTTTTATGAGGTCTTTGCAAAAAAAACAAGATGATCTCAGACTGAAGATTTATAAACTCATACAAAATGTGTTGCTAATGTTTGTTGGTGGCATAAACAAGCTTTGATTCATCTATATTTTACAGATTTATAATCAATAGGTTCTAAGTCAATTTTTCTGTAGTGTTGTTTCTTAACTCAAATATATTTTAGGTTATTGCATTATCGGATTTGGAATGTGACTATTTAAATGCACAGCAATGCTGCTCAAAATTAAACATGGTGAGTGATTCATTTATGAGCAGAGTGTGACCTCTGTTTGGGAGAGAGATTGGAGGGATTGCGGGCTGTACTACAGCTTCACTCTTGCATATTATCATACTCTCAACAGCATGGATTAGTGGAGGATTCCTATTCTTCTAATCGTACCTACCATCCTTCGGAAGGGATATAAATCTGGTTGTCTCCTTGGTACTTTCAACAAGAGTAGGCATCTTGCCAGCAACTGGTTTCCCCACCTCTCTACTAGGGTAGGTTAGGTTCATCATCACCCTATCATTCAGAGCAGCCAGTAGACCATTGCCACAGGGCCAGTTGTCAAAACAGTGAGTCATTAAACTCCACAAATCAATAAACCAATCAGAGCGTGAATATAAAGTCGGGTTCAACCAGAAAGGAAAATTTTACTCGTCTGCCTCTCAAATATTTCCTCCTACATGGTGCCTAAAGTCCAAAGGTACGGTGGTAAACCAATGGAAATAATTAAACATGATTAAAGATTCTGATTACTGATGTCCAAACAAGCTATTAGGTAGCAAAATCTGAAAACTGCTGGACCTGGCAGTGATATTCTGCATTTGGAGATATTGTTGTATACGGCTCATCAAAGCTTACATGCTGTACCTAATATTTACATTTCTTTCAACAGTGGGTTATTCCTAAACTTCTTGCTCACGGGCTCTTGGCAGCATTACTGTTACTGCATTCTCACTGGATTCTAGCTCTTTGCAATTTGCCACTCTCAATTTGGTTGGGATATGAGTAAGTTAATTGCATGCTAACATTTTTTGAAATCCTCTACTATCTAGCTTAATTCAGAAAATATGGAAAAACATAAATTCACTATATTTGTAATTAGCAGTGTGCAAGAATTTTCGAAGGGACATACCTAGACAAATACAAATTCCATCAGTCTTCTCACCAATGCCTAGTTTCAATTCACAAAAAATAGTGGCAACTGCTAACTAAACTCCATTTCATGCTAAGAACGAGAGTTGATTTGAATTTTCCTAGAAGACCCGCTGCTGCTAGACACAAGCTAAGAGTTTCAAAACTTACAGAAGCCATGTCTTGAGTTAGACACTAGGCTATATGGGCAGTTTTGACACTCTTAGCTCATGTCTAGCAGCAGTGGTTTTTCGAGGAAGATGAAAATCCACTCACCTTCTTGACGTGAAATGGAGGGTAGTACTACACACACTCACAGGTTCTCTATTTATGTCTGGTGGTTGTAGATATTTTGTTACAAATATTTCTTTTATTAGCATGGCTATGCTCTTTGTCGACAACATTTCATGATTCTGTATTTCAAAACCTGTGTTTTTTATGCCTGTAGATGGCACATTAACATTTTTACTAGAGCCATGTTTGACCAACGAACCAAAACGAAATCAAATAGTAATTGAACATATCCAGCAAAGAATTTACAGTTTACAACAAGCTTATGTACTACATTAAAAAATTTACACTTCTCGATTCTGATACTTTTCCCCCCAGTAACACCCTTTGTCAGTGGTTAATGAGGAATAACCACTTGCAGTAACCAATGCTCTCAGCATAGAATTATCAAGCCAGGGTTGTTGATTAAAATAATTTATCTGATTCCAGGCTCTGGTCGGTACCCAATGGAAACATGGGTGTCTATGATCCCACAGAGATCCACAATAGAGGGCAACTTAAAAGACACATGCGAGACTGTATGATCTATCTGGGATACTACCTTATTTTTTTCTTTATATATCTGTATTGGTAAGTGAACTTAGTTGAATAGTTTCTGGGCAGTGGACGCTTATTTTTATGTATCTTTTGTATAAAATTTAGATAGATGAACGCCAGAGAAGCAATTGGTCTAGGTATATGCGGAGATTTGTACTTTATTACCTTCCTAAAGTACTTTACAATAGTGTGTCAACCATTTAATTTAGTAAATTCTGGTAGACATGCGTACAAATTCCTTTACACCATTGAAATTTTCTCGAAGGTAAGTTTTTAAAAGAACCTTCAGTTACTCTTACCCTTTTCTTTCTGCATTTCCTTGAGTATAGATTTGACGAGTTGGTTGTCTGCCTTCATGACACAAATTTGGTTTGCTATACTGCCTGCGTTCTGTGTTTGGTGTTGATGATCCTTTGTCTGGTGAATTTGTCTGTGTTCCCAAAAGTAAACGTACACACCTCCAGGATGTGGGCACATAACTGGCATTGGCAGGTATTTCCATGGTGAATGGATAAGCTGTTATGGTGACTCTTTTTATAATTTGCTACTGGGTTCCATGCATCTCAGCAATTCTGAAAATTGAAAACCACTGCATTGATTTTGGTATATTATGGCAGTGGGTATGTGTGGAATCGCGTACAAAACTTGCCATAGAACAAATTCGTTAGTTTTGCGAGGCAGGTACTGATGATTCAACTGGTTTGTCAAACAAGATCATACCCCCAAAGCACATTGTCATCCCATGCCTCCATGTGCTCATCTGCACGTTGTCGGGACCTGGCCTGCCTATGCTGTTTCCAGACAAACCTTCATGAGCAGATAGCCGAAATTCAACTAGTTTGATTTCAAAGTCCAGAAGTGTATTTACAATGTTAAATAAATAATACACTGTATTATTGAATTCATTCCTGTTTTTTGTTTTCAGTTTAATTATAGCTCTTCTACAAGGTGATCCGTTGAGAAGAGAAGATGAGAATATGACTGAATTTTGACAAGTTTCTACTTCCAAAGATTCTTTTTTTATTTATGTACCATGGGGTGAGCACATGCTAATAATTGGTTATCTAATTGATTAGCTAATCTGATTAGTAGTTAGCACGGCAATAAATCAATTGCAGATGCAAGTCAACAAATGGAACAATTTGCACCAAAATATAGAATAAGAAATTGCCTTCAAATAATATTCAATAGTCTTGTTTTGAGTACCTACCTTCACCTGCCCACCATTTTGGCCAAATGGTGTCCTGGGTCCTTACCTAGAGCGGCCAAGCAGCAGGGTTACCGCGAGGTTAAGGGTTCCTAGGCCTATATGTTGCCTATGTTTTAGCTTGGCAGTAGACCGTCGCTACTGTGATCCCGACGCTCTAGGTACGGGCCTCGGGCTGGTCTTGGTATCTTGCCCAAACACCTAACACTTACTAGTTGAAATGGCACTTGCAATTTTTTATCCCAGTGAAAATAATGCTCGTTTATTCCGCAGATGCGTGCTCAACATGTCGTGGAGTTCACGCGATTCTCAACCGGCTGACGGCACATCGAAAGTATTGAAAAGTATGTTGGCTGAATGCGTTGCATCCAAAGAGCATTGAGATAACTGTGAATCTGTATTTACTATTTTGTGCGCTACATCTATGCGTCCGGGAATGCATCTTTTCGAGTACAGTTGGCGGTCTGCTCGAAACTATTCCATGGGGTTTACTCTGCTAGTGTCGGACATGAGCAGAGTAGCAGAATTATTTTGAATCGAAATTGTTTACGCCACTAAAACTTTGCGTACATACCGATCATAATTCATTTGTCAACATGAAAGTACAGGATTGTGCCGTCCGTTGGCAATGGGCCGTCAGATTTTCAGTAAATTCTTCATTTGAATGATTTTGACCTGATGGTGGCCAAGGTGGGGGGGGGGGGATTACATCGACAAAGAAGGGGGTAAACAAACACCAGGGTAGTTTTGTGCTTAATATGATGATAGCCAATAGAATTCACTGCACATAGCATGTGATTGGTTGTTGGCTGCACACAAATACTCTCCCAGGGTTATAAAACATTTTCTATTGTGGATCTGGGCCCATAACTTGCTCTGCAAGGATTGCCAGAAGGTGATAAACAAGTAGGGATCGGGGCACTTCCTGAAGGAAATTTTTGACCTGAAGTATTTTTGTTTTCTTACGTGTATCTTGTTCGTAATCATTTTGGTAACATTTGCAAGTTCTTCTCAAGGTCTATGTTATCGATTCTGGCCCTACTGAACCTAGGTACTTAATGCATTAGGGTGTGTGACTGTAAGAATCAACTGCTTGTAAGAAAACCCCATATGTATTTGTTTAATCTTACTAGTCAAAACATTGGACAAAAGTGGCAGGTGGTACTTTCAATTTATTTATCTTATATTTTTATTTATTTATTAGCTTACCTAGGATTATACTCGATGATTTTACCAGATGAAAATTTTGATTTTCCCAAGAAAGTGTGTTGGCCTCAGGAGTTTTTGTTCCAAGGCAGCTACTCGTTTTCCCTAACAACTTGCTTTTGTTACTTATCATCATCAATCGAGGATGGTGGCATGCAGGTACTACATGAATGTGCGCAGACTCAGATGAAATTACGAATGGGGGGGGGGGGGGGGGGGCACAAGCTCCACCATCCTGCGGTTACTTCTGAGATTTACTTTTGAGTTTCTGACTATGGATCAGTTCAAACTTATCAAATATATAATATTATGATCAAGAGTGACAATCTTCCCATTGCTATCAGATCTCAAAATCACAACCAAAAAAAATTCATGTTTGAGTTCTAAGCTGGGAAATAATATGCATATACCATTAAAACTTAAACTGAGAAAAATAAAAATATCTCAGAATGCTGAAAAACTATAGGGCTATTATTGGATGTGAATAGCTAACAAAAGCTTTTATAACAGGAACTGCCATAAAGGTGATTTTCAGCATGGTTCTAGGATTTTTTGGGCTTGGCAAGCTCAGCAAAAAATTTAATCTGCAAATCTGCTGCATTCGTTTATGTCGACCAATAACAAATATAGCTTTGTCTGATTCTCTTGCCATTGCAAAAGATTGCAAAAGATGTTGCTTAAAAGATGTCTGGATTAAAAGTTTGTGGATTGAAATGTGCTGCCAATATAGTAAAGGTTAGCAGTAATTTTCAACTCTGGGAAAATATTGTCTGCATTCTTCATACTATTAGGAGTTCTAGGTTTCTTGTCCAAATTTACAGTAGTGTGACCCACTTATTGCTGAGAGTAGAGATGCTTTTTTAGCATTATTTTCTCTTATTCTAGAATATAGTTTTATATGCTTATTTTTTGTCATGTATTTATATACAAACCAATATATAATATGAACTCCTAAAACCAAGAGAGATATCCCACTGCTCGTTTTGTGTTCTGCATTGAAATTTTCATGCTCCTCTCATATCAAGTCATTAGTATATATTTTATAGTTTTAGAACATAAATAAATGTGTTATTATGTATATTTTATTGTGATCACATTATGAATGTATGGTATCAGTCCTATAATGGAAATTTCTTTTCAATAAAAGTCCGTTAATTGCATTGCGCGTTTGATTTTCAAATTATGCTCTAATCGTGAGGCTCCACCTCCTCGTGGTTGTGTGCCTGTGCCGATAGGCGTAGGACCACCGTATCCTGTTGATCGGCGGCAGGGAAGGGAGAGACGACATCTCCCATTGCACCCGAACTCCAAAGATACTTCATCATAAGGTGAACGTCGAATATAGAATGGACGGGTTGCAGCGAGCGCAACTGGAGTGGATGGAGCGCCAATAATGTACTTATTTAGTAGAGCATTGTGTTTCGTTAAACGTATGTTCCATTCAGTGTGAATCTTAGAACACTTTAAAATATTCGGTTTTATTGACGTGAAGCTGTCCTTGCTGCATCGTATTGTATTTATTTCGGCTAGAGATGGTTTGATTTCGCTATAAATGTTGACCTGATCTAGGGATGAGGTGTAGAATGGTGTAGGTAGGCCTAGTACCTAGGCCAAGTTAAGGCTGTCTGCTTTGGGATGAATCTTCGTTTTCCCCTGATAACCTATGCGAGGCTCTATGTCTGTGAGGGAAGAAAAATCTCAGTGTTGGTGTTAATGTGTCAAAGTGAAAAATTTTAGCCTGACAGTAGCATGGCAGGCACCAAGAACACAGCTCATGTGGTTGAACTGAAACCTGTGGAGGTGCCACAAGCTTTACAGGATGGAGAAAAGTTCATCAAGTGGGATGAGGTATGTCAAGAAATATTTTATTGTGAAAACTAATAAATGGCATGCAATAATTTTATTATAAGTAAGTTATTGTTACCCTCTTGCTAACGGTATACCTACTTATCCTATTAACTCAAAGCCAATTCCTTGAGATGTTTTTGATAACATTTTTCTCTTTAATTGGAGTGGAAATTTGGTGGTTCCTGTTCTGCTAGGTGCTAACTACAGTATAAAATAGCATAGCATTTTTTTTAGTAACTATAGTTTTCTACTTAAAGACAGTAAACTGCATGCACTAAATACTGTTGCTAAAAAACTAACACTTTAACCATTTAAATACCACCATTTAAATACCCATTACCTTGCTAATTATAATAATACATTAAATTATGGACTTGACACTTAAGATTTTTTTTGTTTTAACTCTGAAGGACTCTGGATGTGGAACGCCAGTTACTTTACGAGTCGATAAAAATGGATTTTTCTTGTATTGGATGGATCAAAACAAAGAAATTGACTCCTTGGACATCGCGACCATACGCGACGTTCGCACAGGGAAGTATGCTAAGATTCCCAAAGATACCAAGCTTCGCCCTATTGTTACTTTGGGGTCACAAGATACTCTCGAAGAGAAAACAATCACTGTGTGCTGTGGAGTGGACTTTGTCAATATTGCATTCATCAATTTTTGCTGTACAAAGAAAGAGATAGCACAGGTAGGGGTTGTTCTTGCTTTTTGATTCTACCCGTTTTTCCATTACACTTAGAGGTTTCTTTAAGCAAGGATGACAGTTGAAAATTGAAATATAATATGTTTTCAATTCAGTTCAATTGGATCTATTTTATTAATATCGACTCAAATTATTGTATTATTATCAATTTACATTAATTCTGCTCTAGTGTTAGGATCTAAATAGTGTGTTGTTAGATGGGATATTTAGGATGATTGTGTATTATATATCCTGATTCATTTCTGGATTCATTTTCAGCTATGGTGTGATGAGTTGTTAAAAATGGCATACAATTTGTTCCAATTGAACAGTTCAACCATCATGTTTCTACAAAAAGCTCACACTAAATTGTCACTGCTTACAGACAAAGCAGGAAAAATTCCAATAAAAAAGTAAGTTTGTAAATCTTTGAACTAAATTGCTCTAGGAGAAATTGTGATTGGTGCTTATTTTATTCAGCAACAAAGAAGTTGCAAGTATGAAGAAGCTGCAGTCGTATTCGATAAAATATAGATAAACTGAACATATGCGCCAGGTAGTCTTAACTGATTGACAATGTTTTTATTCTTTTAGTATCATCAAAACATTTGCACAAAACAAAGAAGATAGAAAGCGAGTTGAGAAAGCTTTGGATATATCTGGTTTTCCATCGGGGAAGGTAACGGTTTTCTTTGTTTACAAACTCACCATCTGCAAAAAATACCTACAAATTACTCTGATCAAACTAGCAAGCAGGGAATTGCCTATTGCTTTTGTATCTACTTACTTTGATTGAAACACAGGCTCTGTACCTATATCGGTAACCTTTATAGAATGTAGACAACTGTACAATGCCTGTACATCTGTGCTCTACTTTGGGCCACTTCTCTACCTACCATCTGCATGCTCACCTCACTATCACTGTAACTAAAAATTGTTTCCAAAACACCACCAACCCCCAGTAGTAGAACCTACTTGGCACATTTTTCGTAGAGATAAATTTAGACTTTTTTACAGACTGATGCGCTTAGCCCACAAAAATTTCAATTTGAAGAGTTTTTCAATTTTTATAAAAGTTTGACTCTTCGAGTTGAGGTGGAGAAGATTTTTGACGAATTATGTGGGTCTTCAAAGCGCAAACTTATGACAGCTGCACAGTTTGTAGAATTCTTGAACAAAACACAACGTGATCCCAGATTAAACGAGATCCTTTACCCGTATGCTAATACTAGCAGAGCCAAAGATCTTGTGCATCAGTATGAGCCTAACAAGTATAACTCTCAAAGAGGTAAATACCCATTTGTAATGCTAGTCCTACTTTTGTATTGTCAATTTAGTGCTAACTGGTTGTACCTAGATAGAAAAATTCTAGTTTTTTTTCTCTACATCTTCCTCATATCATTTTATTGTTTATTTAGATCCACTGAATTTCACCCTTCCTGAGTACCTACCCACCTACGTAGCAATAGAGCCCCTTTTCTAAGTCTGTTATTTTGGTAGCACCCTATCTTTCTCTTGAGCACTTCAATTAAACCAGTTCACTATATCAATTTCATTTTTATAACCTGCTCTAAGAAAAATATATTAACCTTTTTGTTCAAATCTTACAGGGCAGTTGAGCTTCGATGGATTTCTGCGCTATTTGATGAGTGACGATAATCCGATTATGTCGCCATCTAATTTTGATCTGTCTAATGATATGGACCAGCCGTTGTCGCATTATTTCATAAACTCGTCGCATAACACATACCTGACGGGACATCAGCTTACGGGCAAGTCTTCCGTGGAGATTTACCGACAGTGCCTCCTGGCTGGATGTCGCTGTGTGGAGTTAGACTTCTGGAATGGCCGCACAGAGGAGCCAGCAATTGTACATGGCTACACGTTTGTGCCAGAGATCAATGCAAAGGTTCGTACACAATCATAAAACAAACTAAATCTAAAATGAATATCAGCCTTAGCAACCAATGTGCCATTTCCCCCCAGGAGGTAATAGAAGCAATTGCCGAGGCTGCTTTCAAAACATCCGACTATCCTGTGGTGCTGTCGTTTGAAAACCATTGCAACCCTCGGCAGCAAGCCAAGATCGCTCAGTATTGCCGAGAAATCTTTGGGGACATGCTGCTAGATGCTCCACTTGATTCCCA
Organism: Nemoura dubitans; assembly: GCA_921293005.1. Classification (NCBI taxonomy): domain Eukaryota; kingdom Metazoa; phylum Arthropoda; class Insecta; order Plecoptera; family Nemouridae; genus Nemoura; species Nemoura dubitans. The sequence goes on from OV121073.1 coordinate 7,802,298, forward strand.
CAAGGTAGGTTACAAGACTAGGTTAGATAATTCTCATTCCATAAGAGTTTTTACGAGAGCAGTTCTACTGCATGGCAGACCTCAGTAACCGCAAGGTTGCACTGGTACACCAAATTCATAAATTATTGATGATTGAATAGCTATATCAACCATGGGTTTGCACTGTTTTCAGTTGGAGCCAGGATCAGTTCTGCCTGCTCCAGCTCTTCTCAAGCGTAAGATTATAATCAAGAACAAAAAGAAACATCACCACCACCATCACCACCACCACCACAAGAAGAGCGACAACAACAACTCTGACTTGTGTGCTGGTGCGGGGGCAGGTGCGGTCCTGCAGGCCGAGGCAGAGGCCATGCAAGGCAACGGGGACATTCCCCGAGCACCACCGTTGCAGGCGACGGCCAGACAGAGCAGCAAGGAAAGCCAAAGAGACGACGACGACAATGCCGACGACGATGATGAGAGCTCCAGTGCAGACGAAGTGGACGAAGATGGACCAGATGAAACAAAGTTAAGACTTCAAGAAAAACCACCAATAGACAAAGTTTCTACGGCTAAAGAGACCGAAGCTGGTGCAGAGATCTCGGCGCTGGTCAACTACGTTCAACCGGTTCACTTCACGACGTTTGAAAATGCTGAGAGTAAGCTGCGAGAGGAATTCTTATCTAATAATTGACATGGCACCATTGTTTTGTGACTTTCTCGATTGTTTATTTCTTGCCAAAAATGACCATGAAATAAAATTAGTATAAATTCTCAAAAAAACGTAGCCAACTAGATTACTAGAAGGTTTTCTTAGAAAATGTCTTCAATGTCCTCTGCTCTAGTACTTCTGGGGCTGCTGAAGTTTACAATATGTTCTTGTTAATTCTTGTTTGAGAAATTGTCCCACTAGCAGATTGTATCTTTATAAGTTTGTTTTGTTTAGAGAAAAATCGAAACTACGAGATGTCGTCATTTGACGAGAAGCAAGCGACGACTCTTCTGAAGGAGCACCCCATCGAGTTTGTCAACTACAACAAGCACCAGCTGAGCCGAGTGTACCCAGCGGGAACTCGATTCGACTCATCCAACTTCATGCCCCAGGTCTTCTGGAATGCCGGGTGCCAACTAGTTGCTCTCAACTATCAGACCCTGGGTAAGATACTTGATTTCTCGGGTGGAGATTAACGTCAACGTCGAGTCTCGGTTTCACCAGCCAAAACTATAAGCATATTGTCTTTTCCAGATCTGGCTATGCAATTAAATCTTGGAATTTTTGAATATAACAATCGGTGTGGATATCTTCTCAAGCCGGAATTCATGCGTCGGAAAGATCGGCGGCTGGATCCGTTTGCCGAGTCTACCGTGGACGGGATTATCGCAGGCACGGTATCGGTTACTGTGATTTCGGGACAGTTTCTCACGGACAAGCGAGTTGGGACTTATGTCGAGGTAGACATGTACGGTCTGCCCGCCGACACCGTCCGCAAGAAGTTTAGAACGAAAATAGTCGCCAACAATGGCATCAATCCGGCGTACGATGAGGAACCGTTTGTTTTCAAGAAGGCAAGTTTATTTAAATATAAATGGCTAATGGCTAAATATATTTATCATGTGTTTTTCTTTATACTTGTCTTATATCCCAGGTGGTTCTACCTGAATTGGCAAGCATTCGAATATCAGCTTATGAAGACTCCGGCCGCTTGATAGGGCACCGAGTCTTGCCGGTGGTCGGCCTCTGTCCAGGCTACCGGCATGTAGCTCTCCGCACCGAGGCCGGCCAGCCTCTGCCGCTGGCGACGCTCTTCCTCCTGGTCGTTGTCAAAGATTACGTTCCTGACGGATTATCGGACTTTGCTGAAGCCCTGGCAAATCCCATCAAGTATCAATCCGAACTGGAGAAACGAGAACAGCAACTTGCTGTTCTCACCGACGATATGGATGTAACGGTGGTATGTACTTACTGTTTTATGATGCAGTTGCAGCTGCTAAAATAGTTGTCAGAATACTATAATGTCTGACTATTTATAGAAATGCTGAAATATGTACAAATGGACTAACAAAAGAAGTTTATATTTGTGTGTAGGAGGAAAGCCCATCTAGCAGCAAACCAACCGTGAAGCCGGCGATTGCAGAATTGGCCACTAGCCAAACCATAACTAGTTCACCGACAAAGAGAGCGTCCATCGCGGTGGGTGTAAGCGAGCCAGAGACAGAGTCTCTGTTTGACACGGACCCCAGCTCTGTGGTGGTGCCCACTACCAGCGAAGCCCCTGCGCAGACTGTGGTGAAGCTACCGCCCTCCATTCCTGCTGCCGTCACCGGTAGGCATTGGCTACATTGAAATTATTACATCTTATCTTGATGATGCACCCACCTCAAGATATAGCTTGGACATCTTACGAAACAAAGACATGCTTTTTAGTTCAGAGATGTTCAATTTCACTACTGGTAAAAAAAAAGCACTAAGTGTGTGTGTGTGTGTGTGTGTGTGTGTGTGTGTGTGTGTGTGTGTGTTTTTTGTTGTTGTTTGTATGTGTGTTTGCGCCAAACCCCTGCGTCGATTGCGATGAAATTTTCAGGGTGTCTACCTTTGTTCTCAACTTAGTACCGCTGCGCCCATACGCTCTTCTTCAACGCGAACACTTTAGCAGCGTTTCCTAGTTATCAAATTGAATTGTTTCAGGTTCTGCAGTCAACGTTCAAATAGTGGCTGAATCTTTAGAACACATAATGGACAATAAAGTAGTCAAAGAGAAGCGAGCAGAGTTGGAAAGAAAGCTGGAAGCATTGAGAAAGAAGCACGACAAGGAGCGCAGCAGGGCTCAGCCGCAGAAAGCCGCTCATGATTCAGACAGATCAAAGTCCAAGTTCTACATGAGTCACAAACTAGTCAAGCGGCTTTCGAGCAAGAATATGTAAGTACTATTGGTTGGTGTGTGATTCCAACCCAGTTAATGGCTGTGCCTGTCCCGATCAAGTGTCTTGGCTGGGTGGTGGAATATAACTGCCTTTCGGACAGTGACGTAGCTTGTTGTTGCAGGACACCGGTGCAAGATTTTAAATTGCCCCCCCCCCCCCTCTGGGGCCCTTCTGGGCCCCAGTTGAGTACAACCAGCTTAACCAGCGGTAGCTTCGCCAGTGCTTCCGAAATCGTAGAACTTTGTCAGTTATAGTAGTCCCGTTAGCGTTACAGTTGACCTTCCTTTGTTTCGCTCATCCATGTGCGAAACAGTCCCCAAACAGTCCCCATGTGATTCGTGTTGGTATGATTGTTGTAGTGGTAGAATCACTGTAATACAGTCAATCAGGGTGGCTGGTAATAGTTATTTCCAGAATGCATCCACTGATAAAACAAAACCAGCAGCAGCACAGGCTCCAGACATTCGACTTTGATTTGTGCAAACTAAAAATGCTCGAGTCCCATAACAAAATAAGCCCAAGTCTACGCATTTAGTGAAACATATCCAGTTTATTTCAGCTCTGCAAATCTTTTAGTTGCATGTTGCAGTTTCCTGAAATGTCAAAACTTCCAAGTATCCCACAAGGCATCCATTTGAGTTGCGTGTAACGGTGTAAGACGGAGTGGTGCTGCAGCTGGCTTGATTGACCCCGCTTGGTTCGGCAGAGATTTGTCCCTGGGCATGCAGCCGGCCCAGGAGTCCAGCGAGTGCTCGGAGTGCAAGGGGGACGCCGCCCTGAGACACGCCGGGCTGCCTCGCAGCCAGTCCGAGCGCCTGCTTGCAGTCTGCAAGGAGCATGTCGTGCAGGAAAGAGAGCTGCAAGAAAAGTACTTGGACTCGGTGAGATCACCTACTCGGCTAGTTAGACCATATACGTAAACCTGCACTTTTCTGGGGCAAAATGTGTGCCTTTTGTACTATCAGACATGGGTTAAAGGGTCTAAAGCTAGGTTCCCACTCGTGCTGTGTACGGCCAGAGAGGAGCAGTTTTTCTTGCTCGTCCAATCGCAGTCAACTATTCTTCGCGCCATTTGGCGCCGTTCGTTGTTGCGTGCCGTAGCGCCAAAGTAGATCTATCTACTCCGTCGGCGAAACGGGGTGCCCCACCGTTTCGTCACACAACGCGTGAGTGGTAACCTAGCTCAAAATTGGTCGCTACTGCTTGTTGCAGCACCACCTGTTTGGGTTTATTTTATTTTATTACCAACTTGCTAACTTGACACATTTATGCTGGTTTTCACCCAATTAAAGTTCAATAAATTCATCACTATTCATTTATGTAAATATATATTTTAAGTTATAGCTGTTTTTTGAAAACGCCAATGTATAGTGCCCTCTGACAGGAATAACCGGTACCCTTATTGCAGCCTAGCATTGACAGCCTAGCATTGACAGCCTAGCATTGACAGCCTGACGTTGACGTTGGGACTCTGACTGGACCTATATTCTCAAAGCCTAAACTCTAAATATAAGTCAACAGATAGAAGTTACTTCTGACTCCCCTTACCCACATGCTGCAGGTCATGGACACATTTTTAATTATTAGAAAATAAATTGAAAATTGAACAATTGAAATAATTTTCAATCTTGGCCCAAATTTGTCATCACTTCTGTTATTTCTGTTTTAATTACTCAGCTGATCAGTGCTATGCAGTTCAATCGCTTCTATAAATTTGTTTAAATTTTATTTCATACCCACTTAACTGGCAACAGTTTTTCAACAACATCAACAAGATGTACTTTTATATATATATATATATATATATATATATATATATATATATATATATATATATATATATATATATATATAATATTTTTCCAGGCTGGTTCTCTCAGACAATCAATACAATCATTTGCGATTCTTTCGGGGCCAATTCGCATCTGCGAAAACGCTGATTTTTAATCCTTCCATGCGCTCCTACTGTACAACTTATTTATTTTTACTATTGTTGCTTATTCATTGACTTTTGCAGGTGTTTACGTTGGTTGATAAGTTAATGCGGACGTCGCAGTCTAACCAGCTGAAGATGCTGCGAGTCTTGCTTGAGCGGGAAACTGCTGATGTCATGCGAAAGCTTCAAGCCACCCGAAGGGACGAAGTCAAGTCACTTTCCAAAATACACAAGGACAAAGATGAGATGGTAAGCAACTAACATTTTTTTCGTACAATAATGAATGAATTAAGGAAATGGAAGATTGTGTGGTGTATCATTTTTAATGTAGATGAGTTAATGTAGAATGTAGATCTAGCCTTTACTTGCTGCACTAACCATGTATATCTAAAAAAAATTTTATCGTGAGCTCCCGTAAAACTAATAAAGACTCTGCGATGGATAAATGTTCCTGCTTTGCCCATCTCCCGAAAGTGACTAATAGGGATAGGATAGGACACTGCAGCATGATTTTCTGCATGCTATAACTGTTCTTCCATTCTGTAACGTCAGATGTGTTTATTTGCTAGACAAGGACGGTACTTGACAGAGAAGGGATTTTTTTTTCTAGGTTCGCATAAAAAGGGAGGTGGCCAGTGCAGTAGTTGAAAAGGGTGTTCACGAAAGAGTGAGATTGACACAGATTTATGAGAAGAAGAGGGAAACCCTGGAACGACAACATGAGGAGGTCAGGACGCGCTTTGACGAAGAACGGAATCAGGTACCGAAAATATCGATACACCTTTTCTCGTGTTATTTGTATGTTTATTTTCTAAATGCATCCATGAATTCTGTAATATAAACAGTGCAGTGTTGAACACAAAAATCAAATCGGCGTATGGAAATTCAACCCAATAGTTATTTTGCAATAGCATTTTGGCTGAATTGACTTGGCGCTTGACATGGTCTACTTTAGAACTACTTTGAAATAGGTACTGAAAGTCGACTTTAGAACTTACTCAATCAGAGAAGTACATTTATTTCATGCTGCAATTGGTATACATGCAATAAGCAGACATCGTTAAAGAGATCAAAATCATGGTACACATCTGGACATTGAAATCCGCCCAGTCGTATTTCGGCCATTTCCTCAGAAAGGTTTGCCTGAAAAGAGCATAGGGAAGCAAGGGTGAGCACATGGAAGCATGAAATGTCATGTTTATTGATAGGTTGCAAACTAGTTGTGACAAACAGTCTTATTATCAGCAACTGCCTCGCTTCGTGAAAAGAGAATCGACTAAGCTGATAAATCTGGGGAAGGGATATTTCGGTTTATTGAAGACCTTCTTGAGCTTCGATTAGGTTGTTCCACCCAGAAAACAATACCATAACAAAGAAGCGAGATTATTTTTACGCAGTGTTTTCTTTAGCGACATTAGTTGGTTGCCAGATTGCTCCTCAAATTTTTCTCCCAGCACAAGAGTGTTTAAAATTACAATTACAATTAATAAAAATTACAATTAGCATGCCTCTTCAACTAAGAAATCTAAGAGCCAATTCCCAAACAACCTGTTAGACAAGGATTGTTTATAGCTGGCTGGGCACTACTGTAGCTGATTTGTAATTTCACACTGAAGAATTTGTTTGCTGAGCAAAGTCAGGTCCAGACTTATATAAACAATATTTAAGTAATTCTAGATACTTTTTTATCTCAACTTGTTGGAATGTAGGCCAGTTTATGTTGAACGGTTATGTTATTTGTGTGCTTTTGCTGCGGAAGCCGGGGCATAGGAAGGAGGGGGGTGGGGGGGGGGGGGGCAATGGGGGTCATATCTCCCCCACTCATTGGTCCAAACCCCCAAAATGTTTATGCATGTCTGACCCCCCCCCCCCCCCCCCCCCCACCACTAAAAAAATAGTTCCTACGCCCCTGTGGGGAAGGGATATTAAACTAGGTTGCTGTTGCCGTGGATTAACTCTGCATCCTCTTGTGGTTGTTGATGGTGGTGACGTGGCAAGCCGTTTGGTTTTGGGCTTGTTGTCACTGACAGCCTTGTCTCCTCTCAGATGCGAGCCAGTTTAATAAGAGAATATGAAGGACGCTACGCGAAAGTGGAAGAAGATATGCAGTTAGCTACTACGAGTGCGGACACACCAGCACCATAGGAAATACTGCTGCAGTGAAACCAAAGGTAATTTTATTGCATTATGAACATTCTAAAGGATTTTTTTATTTTATATATTTACCAATATGTTCTTTTTATTGTTGTTACCTACAAAATACCCAGTTAGCAAATTTGAACAGTTTGATGAAACATTTTCTTCTAATAATAATTGTAACTTTTCTTAATTTTTAAAATGGAGTACCTCATGCACTCCTGTGCTAGTATAATTAAATATTGTTGTAATTTTGATGGATCATTTCAGTATTACGATTGCCACAGATTGGAATTAACAATCACTGGCAATTTTGGAGTCAAGATCTCAGAACCACTCGTGTTCACGTAACTGCCATGTAAAGATGACGATGAAGTTATTGGAGCGGAGCGGGGAGAGGACAGGCAAGCACTTACCTACTTCATTCGTCGTTATCCGACTGCTCGCTCCTGGATGCTGAGTTAAAACCAACTCTTCCAGTTACACGCATTTCATCGACCGGATTATGCTCGGGAGCCGGGCAGATAGTTCTATGGAGCAGTTATTGCCGGCAATAATACCAAAATAGCCAGCGAGCACTTCTATTCAGATTCAATCAATAATTGCCACTGTTATTAGTTATTATTACTCATTACCTTGTAATAATTATCAAGCATTTGAACAATCTTGTAGTTTTATCGATACGTAATACTGCTAGCTAAATTGCGACTCCGATGATTAGAAAAACGTTTTTCAACTTGAAATCTTTTATTTTACTAAATTGAACGGAGCTAGGTTTCGCTAATTGTAATTAGGCTGTAAATGTGTAGTGATTCTCCAAGAGCTTTGAGCTCCAAAAATTAGTATTATACTCGGCAATATAAAAATTACATTTAGCTTCAAAGGCATGATGCAGGCTCATCTAGATAGATAGTACATGCAAGTCAGATTGATCTAGCAGGTTTATAAAACCAATTCATTAATAGGCTGTAATTTTGGTGAAGTAGAACGAGGTATACATTTCTACCACCTTGTCTGGAAAGCTGCTGGTTATGTTAAATGTGAATAATCTCATCCTGGGATTGTCATGTCAGAAGGCAATAAAGTGACAATATTGCTTTATATAGCTCCTCTAGTTAAGGGACTGATCTTTGCTATGCTTACCTACTAGACTTGTAGACTGCTTGTTTAGTGATAAGTATACCTAGTGCTTGTGAACACCTTTTTGTACAAAAACTGCGTAAGTTTATTTTAAATCATGTAAAAAGCTTTTCAGATTGGCTGTACTCAAAGCATTTGCCAGAATTTTTTTGATTATTTGGGCAGTCCACTGACAGATGTGGTAGAACATTTTAAAATGGGTTCTTAAGTTTTCTTCCATCACTCACTGTTGTAATGTTGCTAGCAGCTAGCGATAAGGCGCACTCTGTCGATTCACCAATTCATGACCCTTGAACCAGCCGAGCATATTTTTTAGAAGGGTTGCGTATCTCCAACTCCTTCTGGAATGTTATCAAATTGCGTCTAGTACCAAGCTCAGTGGCCAATGTACAATAAATGCTGATTCAGATTGAGCTTGCCAGCAATTTTCTCTGACAACTTTCTTTACCTCATCAACTCTAAGTTCACTTTCAAGTTTCTATGCATTTCTTACTTCTGATATTTTATTGCAGTTCTGAGTGTAGGATCACCATGTATCAACCTTCCTTGCATATTTGTGCATTAGAACACTGGTTTAATACTCAAATGCTCAAAACAAAGTTTGATTTGGAACTGATGCTTCCAAATTTTGATTTGATATTTCATTTTGGGTGATACTTATTAAAGTTTGAATTTTTAAATGCATATTTTGGATTGCATTGCCTTTAGTGGGTATGTGTATGCAGGCTGAAGAAAAATATCGAGTGCACTTGCTGTTAGATATTAGATTGGATCTGATCAATATAGGTAATTAATGATTGGTTAACAGGTAGGCCTAAAGCGCATTTGAACTGGTAAAAACTAAAAGTGGGAACTATGGTGATTTGCTGCTAAGTAATATTTAATAATAAGATTGTTCTTATTGGAATCAATTGATTATTGGAAAAGACAATCATTTTCTTGTTGGCATAGCTTTCCTTAGAGGCTGTGTTTCAACAATGCTGAGTTATTTATTGTTACTTATTGTGTCCTAGCTAGATATATGTGTGAGTGTGGAAACAATAGAATAAATGCTAGACCTGATAGGGGTGATACTTACATCTAAATGGATGCCTAAGCTGACCTCAGGGGTGCCAAGCGAGTAAAATAACACACTGAACGGCAATAGTAATGATGTCTCAATGCAAGACTATTTTACGTATTACGTGAGGGAACTAAACGCTAACATGTATGCAAGATTTTAAGACACCATGATATTCAATCATACAGAACATTGAATCTATTTTCTTGCACGAAAGCAAATTAATATCTCATTCAGGTGTGGGTTTAAGCGTCAAAAGCAAAAACTTGTCAGCACACTCCTGATAATGCCTTGAGAAATGTTCAACATTTTCACATGGGAGAGGGGGAGTAAGAAGCATTCGGGGTGTGAGGACCTTGTCAGCATTTGTAGACATATTGACCGTTAAATCTGCTTCTGAACTGACTCCATATACTTATCATTCAGAAATTAGAATGGGTTATCTCATCTTACTACTTCTGGAGTTAGAGTACTCTAACTCCAATGATTTTTCTGCAATCTAGTTATTTTTTATGGTGTTGTTTTCCTTTTTTAACTTGTTCTTGATAGACCTAAATTATTTTAAAAACAGTTATTCTGTTGATGCTTTTGCTGGTGACAGTGCTGGATTGGAACCTATCTCTTGTACAACCACCACTTCTCTAGAGTTTGCGTACTATCACTGTTAACCAACCAGTCAAATCAGTCAAAGGGATGTAAAATGACATGTTATTGTGAATTATTTTCTTAAAAATTGACATAATAACTATAATCTCTTTTGGGCATTGATTTCTTGCATTTTAAACTGCCTTTTTTTTACCAGAAATGTATAACTGTACAGGCCCTAAGTTGTATATTTTCTTCACATTAACTGGAATTGGATTCTCTTTTAAAATGTCAATTTTCACAAACATGAGTTTAAAATCTTGTAAGATAACAAGGCAAAAGAAATGCATGAGATGCTGATGAAAGAAAGTGATGCATGTGTACAGAAACATTGTCAGCCACAACATGCTACAAGTCAGTGGCTCAAGTTTCATTGCAACTTTTGATTGTGTGGGTTGCAATGATTGCTTCGCAGGTATGTGCGGAAATGCGATTAATAGATATAGCCACCACTCGAGCACCCAAGTATGTGCAATCCAATTGCGGCCAAGCCAACAAAACGGGCAATATTATTTATAAAAATAAGAATCGCCCTCTTCGTGAGGGCACAAGTGAGACAATGTTACGCTTAAAACAAAACAAAAACAGACATTTATTACTTATTACTATTAGGCAGGGCCAAAAATTGTTGATATTTAATTATTAATACTATAATATGCCTAGAACATTTATGTAGCTAGCAACTCTTACAAGTAAGGCACACATAAATATAATATAAAAAGAATAATCTTATAGTTGACCATAACTCTAATCTACCAAATTAATAATTATTGTAATTATTATAAAGAGAATAATTAGATGGATAGGGACAATTGAGATGAAATGCTACATATTATTATTATGGTACCTACAAGAAAATAGTATGGTACCTTAGGGGGATTCTAGGAGACCTAAACGTATAATGACATAAATTACGTGTAATGGATGCGGATCATAGAGTTTCTTACTTTTTACACAATCATGATGGGCTGAACTGATGCTGTTCTTATTTATTTCATTTATCATTTTTGCTTTAGACAAACGAAAAATTCTCCCATTTTAAGTAGTGAATAACAGTTACAATTGTTTAAATAAATGTGTGTTAATTTTTTTGCTTTAACCCAATGTTAAATTTCTAGATAACAGCTGGAGTCTGGCTGTGGCTAAGGGTGTTTCATTTGGACATTGCATGCTATACAAAGTTTTAAAATCTCTGACAATTTTGAGGAGCATATACTGCAAAGATAACCAGGAATATGTGTTCTGTTTTTATTTTGCAAAACTGAATCAATTTAATAATATTTGCTGTAGGTGTTCATAAAGAATATATTAATTTCTTTTTATTGCATCTGCAATTTCCAATTCGTTATCCAGTAAATCTTTGTTCATTCGATTTCATTAATGCAATTAGGTTTAGTAAATTAAATTCTATAACCAACCGTTACAAATTTTCTGTAGATTCTAAAACACCTTCTAGGTGAATTGTTAGGTAGTTTATAGTATTCTCTTTGGTAGGTATTTACTATTTAGTGGAGATTGTATGTGTGTACTATAATATAGCACTAGCAGTATTAAAACACAATAGTTACATTTATAAATGAAATGTGATGTTTAGTGTTTCAGTGTTGTCAGTAGATAATTAGTCTGAAATGCTTCTCAAAGAAGTATTCGGTATGTTGTGAGTTGTGATGTTTGTTATTGTTCTCTGTTGTGATTGTTGTTAAATTTACAAGTAAGGGAATCTTGGGTAATTCTGTGTCTTTAAATGATATCGGCCTACTTTTTCTTACTTTTGTCCCTTTTTTCCATGCCCCCTTTTACCGTAGTTCATTAATTGATCCTAGATTTATAAATGTGAATCTAGCCCAGGGAATATATTCCTTAAAAATACACTGAAAAAGAAGTTTTCCAGTTGTAACTTTTAGAGAATAGATAATATATTATTCTATCTTTTACTAAAATATTATATTTGGTATAAAACTCATTCCTCCCATGTATTCATTCTCACTCTTCATAAATGGAACATACCAAAACCCATTCTGAGAAAAAAAATTAATTACTATACAATTATTATACCTAAGAAAAGAACCACCATTGTAAAATTGTAATTCAACGTAAAGATTGTGAAAACTGAATACATTCGGTTACTGACAGTAATATTGTCTTCAATTATCAAATAAACTTGATGGAATAGTTCTACATAACTCTTGTTTTATTTCACTGTAGTTTCGAAATCCATGTTACACTAAATATTCTAGGAGCCAAACTGATAAAGTCCTCTCCATGTGAGAGAAAGGGCTTTATGTTTGCCAATCTGGCAAACGGAACGTTTCAAGCCATGTGCGAGAGGTAGAGGTTGTCCCTGGCGACCAGACGGATGTTTAACACTAGCATGGCACTAAGTCTGCAAACGTTCAGTGGAATGTTTAGCCTGGAAACTTCAAAGTTAATTGAAGCACTTGAATCCATCCATGGGAAAATCAAGCTTACCATGTCAACATCTTAATTGGTGGTAACAGCTTTCGAAAATCATCACGTTGACTTAATCGTCATTGTGTGGGCAGAACGAGGTGGTCTACAACTTCTATATTTTTGCCCGTTCAATGTCGAAGGAAAGATTTGTAACACCATGGCATCAAAATGAAACACCATGGATAATGAATAAATATAAGTACCTACCCAGTGCATAATGCTTATGGTCTATCTCTCTATGGTGCAACAGATAAGCAAGAAAAATTGTTGCTATTTATAGTGTGAGAGATATAACTTAATAGCAATTCTTGGCAGAGTGAGTTAATCAAATATAACACAGCAGTAGTCCTGGTATTCCAAAATTTTGGATTTGCATCTATAGGGTTACCACATTTTCAACTAAATAACCTGGTATAATTTTCCTAAAAGTGTTGGGAGGGGGAGGGGGGGGAGATAATCAAAACCCTGTGCAAATAATAGATTACACATCCTCCCTTCCAATTCCAACTTAGAATATCTAATTTGCTTTGGGCGGGGTTTGGAGCACACCCTGAAAATTTTAGAGCGAAGTGCATAAGTTGAAGCAAACCTATGCGATTATTAATGGGCCAAATATTTTAGGCTGATACAACAGTTATGGAGATGTGATTGCTTTTTTTAAACATCTTGCGTTTATTAGCTATCAGCTACATACATTTATAGGCTAAAGCCTATATTATAAGGTAAATTCAGCTTTTGTATACATGGTATGTTAGCCATTGTTAACGGTAAATTACATTAAAGCAAACTTGGCAATATTGCGATTCCTGAAGGTTTTCCCAACGTCTGCGAGGGGTAAATCCAGCCGATTCATTTTGCAGTTCACTTCTATTTCCAGACCCCTCCAAATTCACAACAATGGCAGATTATAGCAAAACAAAATAATGATTCGTGGGTTATTTATGGGGGGCGGGTGGGGGCAGTCATTGTGATTGCCTACAGCGTTTACGCAATCCTATAGCTGAAAAGAGGCATCCGCTTCGTTTTCGAGTTCCAACGTCCATTTGAACTATGGACCAAGGCCAGACAAGCCACATGTTCCGTTATATGTTGTGGTTAAACCTTCGATGAACTTATGGTATTGATGTGGATAAATTATCCACGTGCCTGGTCACCCTAATCTACTAGAAAGCCTGTAGGTAGCTTTTAGATGCAGGTAACCAGAATTTGATTGTATTCTTCCTTTCCTCAAGATTTCATGTAGCCAATATAACAAAGGCGTCATTAGGCAACGTCCATTTGTGTGGTGGGTCCATAGATCAGACTCTAAATTACATGAATTTGCTATCTGAAATTGCCACCCCCCCCCCCCCCCCCCCCCCCCCATCCAAAAATACTGATTACAGTTGATTATTTATACATTGCAAAATATATTGCTTAGCTCAGTTGCCTCATCAGATAGTTTTTAAAGCTTCATTATTCATAAGTGCTTCATTTTTAAATAAGATATTAATAGGATAGATATTCTAGGTTTAATTATCAGCCTTTTCAGAACGGAAGAGAAACATGTACGGAAAATATTTGAATTTCCTTAGTCTAACATGTGTATTGAACTTTGAAGTACAACTGTGAGTTTTTCCAAAATAGTAAGTTAACAGTTTTATGTATCTTATTCAACTTATGTAAGGTACAATCTCTACGTAACGACTAATAATATAGACAGTCAAATTCAGAAATTAGGAATCTTTGCATACCCCTCTCTACTAAACTGAAACTTTAACAGTCCACATAATACTGAAAGAAGCTGGAAGTGTGATATGAAAGTAGTAAGAGCAATTATTTAAATTGGAAATGTTTATTTTTGCTGTGGGCAAAGGACAAAAAAAGTTTTACAAAATAAAGTAAAGTAGAATAGGTAATAGCTCTTAGTGCAAGACATGGATTTTAAGTAAGCACTTGTTCCTAATAACTCCTGCAAATAATTTCATTGATGCAAAGCTAGAAGAAAAAAGCCAAAAGGCACTGTTAGCAATAAAAACTATCTTAGACAGTTATAAAACAAGTTTTTGTGCACTGGCTGTTATGTAGAGTGTTAGCTATCTTCGCGTGTATTTGCAATGAAAATTACTCGTCTCGACGATTGTGAGTAGGTACTAATATGCCCACATGCAGACCTGCAGGTGTCATTATGCTGGCATCTGTGGCAAGCCGAATTCATCAACCAAAACACCGTCCTGAAAAAGGAAAATTTCATTAATTATTCACTTCAAAAATCTCTTGTGGTTTTTTTCTTTGTCGCAAAGCTCTAATATCTTTGTGTAAGTGTGTAATTATGTGCCATACCTATAATAGGTACCATTCAGTGAGAGTATACCAACCTTGTTTCTAACACTGTCTGCCCCTGGTTCTCTATCCGGGGCATTTGGAGCTTTTTCGGCGTTATCAAGGTATGAAGTGTCGTCATCCAATGCTATTTCATCACCGAGAGCATCAAGCTCCGCATCAAGCTCCGACTCATCAATTTCCGGCATTCCATAGCTACGGCCAAGAGCTTCTTGTACTTCGTCTGCTTGGTCGAGCATGTCTGCCATATCATCTTGTATATCCTGAAAAATTGCATATTAGGTGTTAGACCTACACTCATAGTGGCACATAAAAATATGACTTGATGTGGTATACTCTATGAGATAAAACATAACTTACCTCAATTTCATCAATGTTTATTTTCTTAAATTCTTTTTGCATCTGCTTCACACCCGTCTTCATTGCAACGACAGTTGCTTGGGTGTCTTTCAACGTCTGGCATGCAAAGTTCGCTTGTTCCATGTTAAATGCCTGTTGTCGTAGATTATCAGTTTGCTGCTCATACCTGGAAAATAGATACGTTCGTCAAAAACCACTCATCGAATAGGGAACCCCGAGAAACAGATACTTACATCTTTTTTTGTTTTAAGATCCGGAGAGCTTTTTGTTTCACAGCATTTTTTGCTGGACCGTCTCTCATCTTTTTCATTTGATCCTTATATTTTATGAGTTCGGCATCGAGGCGTGCTATTTTCTTATCAACGGAATCTGCGCGGGAGTCCACCTGAAAAATAAGCAATGCCAATCAAAAATGCTGCTGTAGCTTCTGGAACGGTAACAAAATAAATTATCTAATGAATCAACAATCATAATCACAAATGAAATAGTAATTACTAAATTCATTGATTGAAAAGCAGCCAACTTACACCAGCAATGCAATCATTGATATTTGGTGGTGGCTCCTTTTCTTTTGCCTTCCCAAATAACCTGTTCATTTTTAATAGCAGATATCAGATTAACTATTAAAGGACCCAAATAAGGAAAAATATTATTTGTGTTGTACAACAGTATCAAACAAAGATACTATTATAAATAGGTATCAAACTACGAAATTTTATTATTCACATGACAAGACGTCAAATAAACGTCAGTGACCAAGGACAATTTCTACCAACACAAGAAAAAACATTCCAGAAAACCACAAGCGCCGAGCGTGGTTCCCCAAGCTGCACACATAAATAATATTTAAATGATATTATATTTTATGAATGTAACTAATAATGTCTTATATAATCGTTTTATTGCACCAAATATTTTCTTCGTAAACATTTTTTTCTTTTTGATAATATATTTTTGTTTCAATGAAAATTCTGTAAAAGTAAATCTTCATAGTTTAGTTCTCATTGACATTGATTGATAGCCATCAAGTTCGGAGTTGATACTTGATACTATGGTATTGTTTTCAATTTACGTTTTTAGCTTTATCCAAATATAGACTAACGCTTGAACTTTAAGTGCTTCTCTTGCCAATTTCCATTGCTTGAATGCACTTGTAGTTTGTTGGGAAAAGCGTTTGAGAATATTTAACCTTAAAAATCGATAACCAGAGACGAATCTCACAAGCTTAAACGTGCCGATTGGATTTACAAACACAACGCAGAAATATTTGGGTCCAACCATCTGTTAACAGGTCTGCTAACAGGTTATTTGGGGATAGTTATCAGATTCTTTAATCATGTCGCTAATTGTCATTCCACCGAGCCCTTGGTCTTTTGGCTGTGCAACATGATCTGATCTCTGCAGCTCCCAGCCAATTTGCAGCGAAGAGACTTCGCTTAGGTCTTGGGACAAAAGGTAAATCAATTAAAGTTTAATAAATATAATTGATTTTTAAAACGCTAACACCATGCCAAACGTTCGAGTCGGGACCTCAGAGGGCATTTTTTCAAGTCGTTACTTGCCTCCCGAGTTACCTACCCCACTTCGAGATCTTTGAATAATTTGGTTTTTCCACATCCTCATGAAAGAGTTGCTTGAAAAGTGACGCATTAAAAAATATTTAAAGGGTGTCAATTAAGCGAGTCAATTGAAATACCAGGCTGCGCTAATGATAGCGATAGACATCTGATTCTGAATATAACATTATCCAGAATATTGCAATCTCACTCAATGGGGTTTACTCCATTTTTGCAAGCCCTGGGAATATTATTGTAAGTTGCATCCAATTAGTCCAGGCACCAACGCACCGAATTACCTAGCGAAAAATAAATGCTAACAATCATAATAAAACCAAAACAAAAAGTAAATTTGCATCATGTATTTACAAATATTTGGGCACAAAAAATAGATAAGACATGTCAATCAATGTCAATCATATTAAAATTACTTCCTAGAGTCTACAACACGTTGTTCCACTCTTTTGTAGCAAGTCAAGCCATTGATGCAATGCCATTTGTGAGCCAGAATAAATCTTCCTCTCGCCCCACATTGAGCTGGGAAACATCTTCAGCAATTGGTGAGGAGAGGTGACAATTTGCCCATCCGAACCAACTGTATACTTATTTATTATTAGTGGGCCTTCTAGGTGCATGCTGATGGTGTTAACATTTTGTTGTGAGAGCCACGTCCAACCCTGAACTTCTTCAGGATCCACCTGAAAAACAGTAATTCCATTTGTGTTGTATATCATCATGGTACAACCGTACAATCCTCGAATCCGAGCCAGCAATAATTTTACAAATCCTTGCATATGGGCTAGGCTGAAAACCAATAAAGTTTAAAACTGGTTCGTGCTTGATACAAGACCCGCGTCTACACAACTGCTCGGTGGGGTAAATTCAGCCCCTGTCTGGTTTGGGTCGATCTGCTTTATCAAGTAGGTAAACATTATATTGCAAATTTCTCTTTTAATAACAATAAAATAATGACAACCAAACAATACATTATACTTTGGAGCACAATAAAAATAAGAAAAAAATTATGTTATTAACCTTTGTTAAAATGCTGAACATGACAGTCCATCAGTAATCTTTACCCTATGTATCGAAATAATTTGTGCTTTGTATAAATCATCTAATCTCCTGTTCTTTTCACCTGTTCATCTGGCTCACTTTATGTTTCCACATCTTACTATATTACAACATGGATTATATTATAGTGAAGCTGATTGTGGACAATCCATATGAACAATCTATAAAAATGTCTGAATATAGGTACCTTCATATTTTCTTGCAATTCCTTCCAAGATTTGTTGGCCTTCACATGAAGGTAAACCACAATGTGGTGGTTTGTTGGACTACCCATTCCAAGGAACACAGGGTATACAGACTCCCACAAGCAAAGCAATTGAGTCGATGAGTTTTCAGGCGTAAGTTTTAGGCCTGTTTCCTCTTCAAGTTCTCGTAATCCACCTTCGACAAGCGTTTCATCCCATTCAACATGTCCACCTGGGGGGACCCACGCACGAGGAAACGTTCTCATGTGGTCTGATCTCTGAGTCATCAAGATATGTTCATCAGAGGACTCGACAATGAGGGACACTGCAACGTTTACACCTCGATCTAACTTGTCATCTGGTTGATGCAAGTCCGGGCTTTCCTTCAATACCTTCAGGGGACATTCTGGAGAGTGCTATGAAAATACAATTCTAAATAGATCAATACTGTCAGAATTGCACTGGTACCAAAACGTTTATATCAAAATAAATATACCTACTTGAAGCATAACCTCCATGGACCCATTAAATCTTTCTGGAGACAGAAGCCTTTCATTTTCAGAGACTCCTTGTGACGAGGGGTATAGAAGTAACACATTGTTCTCCAATTTGCATGTTACATGCACAAATAGGTCTTTGGGATGAAAGTAATTTACAATGCAGTCCACGAATTTGGCCAATGTGATAACTTCGCTTTTTTCATGGGATTTTATCCCCACGACAATGCGACGGATGCCAGCCATCTCATTAACTGATAATTGATAACTTGATTAAAAAAAAAACACAGAACATATAAAGTGGGATGGGCATTTTCGCACGTGACAGATGTTTGACGTGATCTGTCATGCGCCGCCTTCGTCAGTTGTTTATGTTGGTGTGCTTGTTTCCTCAAGATCGCATTGCAGTCATCTGCGCGGTCGCGACTGGTCGCAACGCAACCAACCACTTGCCGTACCGCACCGGTGTGAAGTGGGCTCTCTCCTCACAGCTAGAAACAAGGTTACCAACACCATCAAAACAAATGCACCAGGCTGAGAACCAAACCTTCGATTAATAAATGTTTGATTAATTTAAAAAAATGCAACATTGCGATATCTTCTTTATTTAAACAGATTTTTAAAAGTGATTTAATACAGTGTCTGAGTTGGTGGTTATCTAATAAAACTAATTTGATACTTAATACTAAATTATTACATTTCACTCCCTTAGTATTGTTACGATGGGGACGAATTTGCCCATCGTTTCGTTTGTCGCCAGCATCCCACCACCGAGAAGAAAACCTGGTCAGCTAGGCAACCACCGCACACCAAAGAAGAACAGGTTGCCTTGGTAGCAAGGAATCCCGCTGAGATAGCGATTCCACCCTTGGTGCGTTCAGCGGGACCGATCAATCGCTCTCGTCACACGGCCGTCAAAAGGAGAAGACCTCTACTGGCTGCCACACGAACATCGACAAGTAGAGAGAAGCGTAATCCACCAAACACGCGTGCGGACCACCTTTGGACCAGTGCTGCGGCCCTCGGGTTGCGAATCAAACTTGCCTCCATATCCAGATCCGAGTTGTTGGAATAAAAGTAATAAAACTTTCAGGGGTTTATATAATGACTATCTGGAAGTTTTATTCCTCCAAAATAATTTGAACGATTGCAAAGTTATTTTTGGGTTATTAATTATTATTATTATTATTCTTACATCTAGGTACTATTATTCTAAATCTTTATCAAGCCAGCCTAATCATAACACAAAACGACTCGTCTTACATTATTAAAAGGCCCACGGGGTTTCGTGCTGATCCGACAGATCGTTTCGCCTGTCACTAATAGACTGAAGAAACTTGGTAGATATTCGTAGGCATATGATAGGATAAGGTACCTTCTCTCATCTTACTTTTCACCAGCGCAAACGAAAAACGAGATCGCCCATAAAATTCTTTACGACATCGAAGTGTGGTATAGTATGTCGTAGCTACGAAGACTTCAGTTCCAGAGTCAATTGCAAGTGATAGACTGAAAATGTAATGGTCGATTGTATACTTATTATATGAGTGAACCTACCATTGTACAGTCCGAATCTGCTTGCCGTTTTGTTGGTAGCTCATTGACAAATTTGGCTAGGATAAGTGACAATTGTCACTTATAGCAATAGGATAATGTGGGATAAATGGAACCAGAGAGAATGGAACCATGTAAGGCGCAGACAATGAACATTTGTGTGAACCAGGATGTGGAACCTATCAGAACACACACTCCGACGAAAATTAAAGAAAATAAAATTTGTATTACTGTTAATTTTTTTTTATTACAACGAAATAAAGCATTATGCCAATGCAAAAACTGGACCGTCTTCAACGGGGATCGAACCAGGGATCTCCGCATCGAATCCCCGGGTCCTTCCTCGAAGCCACGGCGTATCTCGGAAATAACAGGTACGAAATAGGTACTTAGACGTCGAACCTTCACATGGTCTTTGCCTCTAGCGACTCTAGTAGAACATTTATCCATTATCTTTCATCAGTCGCTACGTAGCAAGTACGAAGCGAGCCTGCCTCGTAATGCAGAGGTTCCGAGATCAAATCCCGTCGTAACCACTCTCTGGATATATTATTTTTGTCATTGTAAAGTCTTATTAAATATGACAAAAACATCTGCTCGGTTTGCTCAAGTGACTGGGGCCTGGGGATTCCACATAGCACTGAAGCCCCCGAAGGGGCACGGTGAAGTCAGGCTGCGTCCGTCACCACCCACCAAGGCACCCCCGTAGGGCGCCTCGGTGGAATTAGGGTGAACAACACGGCAAGCACTGATGGACGAGACCCTCATGGGTCTGTCAAAAATCTTCGCCTGTGCCGGGAATCGAACCCCAGACATCTCGGTCGCGCTACCAATTCGCTTCCGAGATGCACACTTTCCTCTGAGCCACCCGAGCAGATGAGATCCGTAAAAAAAAATCTTCCCTATAATTTATACAAGTGAGGAAGTTTATCGCTTGATTAATGTAGTGCGCTACGAGCAGAGTAAGTTCAAGGCTGAAGGCTGAGGCAAGGGTTGCGCTGAAGGCAGTGCAGGAACAGGAGACGAGATTCATAAACCGAACTGACTTCACAGTCTTGGCGAAGGTTATTATATTGTATCTTTGGTCTTGGCTGTGTGTGGTGGGTGGAGGTGCCTGGTCGGTGGAGGTGCCGGCCTCGAAGTGATCTTCGGTCAAGTCTTGCTACGCTGGAGGCAGCGAAGGTGTCCGTTGACCTCCACTGCTGGAGTTTCGGTTCCCTAAACTCTAATAGCTATTTCCTAAACACGAGGAGCTATCGAGATTTGAACATTTTTGCTATGGTGCCTGCATACTATTCTAAAAATGTGAGCGTAACTTTTCGCCGAGTATAATATCATGAAGTTCAGGGTGGGCATGATCACGGATTCGTTCGATTTGAAGACCGAAAATTCGAACAACTCTTTTCGTCGCACAAGGGGTGTTTTTAGAAGTAGAATTTCATGTCGAGTCCAATGCACATAACTATTTCCATCCCAACGCAAAATTGTGCGAGTTATTTGCGGTTTAAAGTTAGAAATCAATTTAGCGGCCAAAGTATTAAAGTTACGTCAAATCTGAGTAGCCCATGATGATCAGGGTGGTTAACTACCCCTTAGACCAAAGTATGAGCGAATCTTCAAAAATCGAGAAAATCCGTGATGTATACATCACGATTTTTTTCGATTTTTCAAGTTCGAATTTCCCGACTAGTTATTTTCACCCCATAAGGGGTGATTTCAGGGGTAGAATTTCACGGGGAGTCCAATGCATTCATCTGTTTTCTTTTAAAGCCAAAACTTTCGGAGATATTTACGATTTAAAGTAAAAAAAAGGTGGAATTTCGAACTACTATTTTTGCCCAACAAGGGATGAAAATAGGGATAGAATATCATGGGGAGTCCAATGAACACATAGATTTTCTTCTCAACGAAAAACTGTGAAAGTTATTCACGATTTTAAGTTAAAAATCGATCTAGCGGCTAGCGTATAATTGTTGCGTAAAATTTGATTTATTGTCCATTGGATTCAGGGTTGACAACTACCTCATAGCGAAAAGTTTGGTCCGTTTTTGAGGTCAGTTCAAAATTTGCTACAAAGTCATTTTGCACAAAAAAAAATGCTTTTTATATGGGTAGTAGTTAATGAGACGTCAAAAAAAACTGTTACTTTTCAAGTCAAAACTAAGAGAGTTATAATCACATCACACCTAAGCAACCCTCAGTATTTAGGCAACACATCCTACGTAGCTGCACTGCGGGTCAGGGATGAGGCATTATAGCTTTACAAAGTGGGGTTACCACTATCCCGGGGGTAGTTTTGGTGATAACTGCATTGAATCTGACTGGCTCAAACATACTTATTCCATAATTTAGCCCCCTTTATTTGAACCCCGCTTCATGAATCCTGGTTGTACATTACGATTCTCAAGTTTTAAGATTTTCTAGTACAGACAAATAGTTTTGCAGTTCACCATAAGCGCAAATATATTATGGGTACAGGACGAATTCCTTGCAATGAGCACCATTCAGGTCTGAAGTAAATCACAGCATCAATATCACGACTTAAAACATGGCAATGCAATACCCCACAGTTTTCCGTCGGCCAAAGAACCGAAGTAGAACCAGGAACCTGCATCGGGAATGAACTACGACTGCGGCCAAACATCCATTGGATTGTTGCAATAGTCGCCAGTGGATTAGCAACTTCTCAAATAACTCGAGAATCAATTAACAAAATGCTTACCTCGTAGAATTTTACCCGCATTCCACTATGAGCCAGGCTCATATTCATTTGCTTCTCAATGCAAACCAGTTCACTCTTGAATCTACATATCTTACGTACAGTTTCACACTGTTTATTTACATAATTTATTTTTATTATTTAATATATATTAATAATAAAATTTGATTTGTTAACATTAATTCGTTTCTTGTCTGTGGAATTCTGCATGAGAGATCTACAAAAATGCTGACATGCCTAGCTGTCAAAATTGCACCTGAAGCACAGGCAGTCAACTAGTAGCTAGAGCACCAATCGAAGTCCATTCACGATGCAGGATTCGGAACTTAGATCCCGCCTCTGGGGTTTCATAGCAGGTTAGAATCAGGATAGTAGTCGCTTAGAATCGCAGCCCTAGCCACCAAACATATCTTGATTTGCTGACACAGCAGTGTCAAACATGGCTTCAACATCAAATAAATTGAACGCGGAGAACGTTTCGCCGCTCGTCGAGCTTCTCGAGATTCGGTCTTCGGACGTAAGCGGAGGCAGGAAACGGAAGGCGATGGCGATTGCGTTGTTTAGTCTATCGTCTTGGCGGCTGAGCTCTGTCTAGCACGATTTCGTTTGTTGGAAGGACCTGGGGCAGAAATGGTACGGTTATTTTTCGAATAAAGAAGAAAAGTTTTATATATTTGAGTTGTTTGACATATTTAAACAGTAAATTAAACAAGCCCCTTAAAATAGAGTGCAGTCACTATAACATTCTGATGCTAGGCCTAATTTCTGTCCAGATAATCAAGTTCTATTAACAGGAAAAGTAGTGTAACTGTGAGTTAAGATGTAGGTAAGTCGAAGTTGAAGTTAAAGCATTTTGTAAGAATGGTTTCCTTAGTGAACACTTCAAGGCTTTGCATTTTTATTTAAAAGCATTTCAGTTTCATTTCAAAGTATGAACGGAATTAAACTTTACATCCATTTAACTCAGCATGAAGAAATGTGACTTACACCAGCACTGCAATAATGTAACTCTTATTTCGCTGTTCTCGGTTACAAAGTTGAAAAATTAACATGGACAACAATAGGGATTTTATCCATCAGAACCGATAACAGCATAACGTAAAAGTTACAATATCGCAAGGGAGTTTTGCTATAAGAGGCTAAATAGTAAACCCACTCACCGATGGCACTGAGCAGCACAGGCAGGAAGATGAGACCGTGCGAGGCTCCGAGATGAGGACGATGCCGAGATAGATGCGGAAGTAGAAGACTCGGAAGATCTGGGACTTGGCAAACGCCAGGACGAAGATGCCGGCGAATTTTGTCATAGTGATGCCTGACAGAACCTGGCATTAGGAGAACCATAAGTGTTAGAAATACAAAAACACCAAACAAATACCCATGCACTCCTTGCATTTGTGACAACCAATTGACATCCTTTGCATCTTGAAACCCTCCCTGGAAATCCAAAGAAAGCTTTGTTCAACCATCATCGTCTGCCGTCAATGAATGACCTAAGGTTTGGTAAGAAGCAGTGTAAAGCTTAACAGCTGGCAATGACTCTGCACCAATCAGAGACTCCAATGCAGAGTCGCGAACAGGACGTCATGCACATCCAGAGTCTCTGATTGGTGCAGAGCCAATGTTGATGGCATCGTGTCACTGATATTGCAAGATGTAAACACAGCTTTAGAGCGTTGTTTGAGCTGATGGCACGATGTGGCATTGAGAGTTCGGTGCACGTTTTAGAGCGTTCAAGGTATAGAGTTAGGCTTGTCTTAAATTTACCTAATCTTGTACAAACTGTAACAGGTGATAACAGTTTAAAGGTAGTCAAGTATGAAACCCGTGCCGGCAAAATCTGGATGCACTCCATCAACCATCATGAAACCATCACTTTCTCGGTCAACAGGCTCAAGCCCTTTCCAGCCAATTTAAGCCGGTTCAGCAAAGGTTGTTGCCACTGCTATGTCAAAGTCAAATTCTCGGCAAAGTTCCCAGATCACAGACTTTTCCCGCTTACCATGACGAGATTGATGAGTGAGACCGAGTACAGCGAGATGTTCCACCAGTACATCAGTCCCGCCAAGATTACGTCGACGCCAGTGGCGTATCGCAACATCGCGGGGCCCCCCCGCCAAAAAAATTGTTTAACTCATTTCAGCGAAATTTGATGTCACAGTTCACAAAAACATTTTCTTTTATGCAAGTCAATGAGAGGCTTGAAGCCATTCTTGAAATCATTTTGCATTATGAGCTCAAAATTATGAGCCAACCATTCCATATTTTAAGAAACATACAATGTTCAAGATATCAAAGTCACTGTTCACTGATCATCAAGAAATATTTTTCAACAATTTCTTCTAGAAGAAAGATTTATGTATAATGTGAATATTTTAGCTATATAAGGGTCTGATGCGGATATTCGCAACCATCTTTATAATAATTTAAGCATTTAGTTATATTCTCTTTCAAATCTTTTTTAATGTACCTATAATATTATTTAAACATAATTTTATTACCTATTTTCCAATTATATATTGCAATCTTGTTTTATGGAAGACCTCCTGCTTGCCAGGCAGGTGCTCTACCAACTGAGCTATTCGGTCACACATCCTCCCTGCTTCGCCGGGTGGGACAGGGGTATCTCCGTGGAGACGAGAGGCCGAGCGACCCGTACATGGGACGGGTAAACGGACTCGGCCCCAGGACGGCGATGGCGCAATCACTAGACCCTTTGTACCATTCTCAGATGAAGAGACTCGGCCTCTCGTCTCCCCGGAGATACCCCTGTCCCACCCGGCGAAGCAGGAAAAATGTGTGACCGAATAGCTCAGTTGGTAGAGCACCTGCCAGGCAAGCAGGAGGTCCCGGGTTCGTATCCCGGTTTGAGTGCACATTTTTCCAGCTTTGCCTCCCTTCCATCAATTGCATACTGGTAACTGCTTAAACCAGTAACAAATTCCTCTAATCTTGTTTTACTGTACCATTAATAGCAATCATATTTTATATATGAGTGTTAATAAATAAATAAACTTTTCTCTCAAAAAATTATATATACCCACAATTAATATTATCTTCATTACAAAGCCCTGAGAGCCCACCATGACTGAGTGGGCTCCACAGAGCCCTGAGATCCCACGGCCAAAAAATGGTCCAAAATGGCTGCCGGCTTTCAAAGAAACAAACAAATTGGATATTGTCTGTATGGCACGTACCGTGCATAAAGTACTCAACACATTTGAGTCAGTGGGCGTTTAAAGCGCAAATCGATAGCGTTTGATAATTTCAAACGAATTGATCAGAGCGCTAAAATAGTGTGACCACATTTTCGAACTCAGAAACCGGGACATTTTCGTACGGGTGGGGTGAGGGGGGGTGTCAATATGCCCATACACTGAGGGCCGTAAAGTGCCGAAACTGCACCTTGCTGAAAATAACGCAACCCCCCCCCCCAACCAATCTAATTTATTATTTAAATCAGTCAAATTTACCGAATTTTGCAGCTCCCACTTGCATTTTCTGACCCCTAAATACACAATAATGGCAGATTCAAGCAAAAGAAGTCAGAACGTAAGGATTCAGAAGGGGTTTGATGATGGGTTGGGGACGCGTATTGTGAGAAACTACACCATATCCACAAACCAATTGCTTGAAAAAGGCACTACACAAAAGTAACAAAAATCGTACGTGGATAAATTATTTGAAATAAAAAAGATAATATGAATCAAATGGAAGGACTGGGAAACTGGGACACTTAGGCGTCCCGGGTGGTGTCTCTCGGGATGCCGGGACAGGGACCTCAAAACCAGGACTGCCCTGGGAAAACCGGGACGTCTGGTCACCCTATGCTAAAAGCATAGAGTAATCAAACCTACGGTTACTCTATGCTAAAAGCACTCGACCCAAATTCAGGGATTGGGAAAGTACTAAGGGAGCAATTTAGCTGCAGCATTGCTGTTTCACCTGCGCTACCTGAATTGATGAGATCGACTATCTTGAAGAGCGTGATGCTGAATGCTTTGACGAAGCGGTCTTCGATCATGTGCGGCTTGTGCAGGTAGAGGTTGGTGAAGACCGTCGCACCAGTGAGTGGCCTTCCAGCCACGAGACCAAGCACGACAGCGTCGAGTAGACGATGCCGATCTATTTGGCGGCACTGATGTCTTTCAGCTTCAGCGAGCCGGCTGCAACCACCTGCCAAGCGACAATTTTGTAATGTGAGCTCGAAAACTTTCAGCTTGAGGAAATTTCATGAAAATATTAGATATCACTGAAATACATTGCCTCAAAAAGGCCAAATAAATCGTCCATCTCCAGGCCTAGTGAATGAATTAAATGTCAGGGAATCGAATAGGAACGTAGCTGAGAGAAAGAGAGAGACAAGGGCAAGTACAGGACGTTGAGGTACAGCAGGCCATTATTGAAACCGTTTGTGATATCCACCCTGCAGTAGGTGCATGTGACACGAGGTTGCCGGTTGGCTTGCCATGACGTCCAGTTCAGTTCTCCAAACTCCGCTGAAAAAATCCTGGTCGTTTGGAGACAATAAATCCTGTGAACGAAACATTTTTTCCTTGTGAACACTTGCTTGCACTCTGGTAAGTATTCGACCATTCGATTTCTTACTTATTCCCCATCGCATATTTGTATAATGTATTACAACAAAATTCTATGCATCTGAAATGCTAGTGACTTTTGATGTTGTTGGTAGCTTGATATTTAGGGAGCCAAACTTAGAGAGCCTAATTCACATCGGTTAGCCATATGATATGCCAAACATTGATGGCGGACTGACAAGACCATGCTGGACATTTTTTTTTGTTAAAGTGCAGCTTATTCGAAGATTTTTCGACAATACTGACGGAGTCTCGAAGGGTACGTTAAAGACAAATAAAATTTTCCCTACCTACCATAATTTACAAAGGCACGCATAGTCTTACCCTTACATCTTACTACACCCTGGGGTATACCTTTACCTTTTCATTTAGTATCCTTTACATTTCTCACCAACGGATGGGCTTCACGCTTCCGAAAAGCGTTCTTTAAATAATTCGTTTCTTTTCCTTCATGCACAGTTTCCATCTGTGAAAGTGGCCCAAAAATGTCGGAGTCACCTGCCCCTTCCGACGTAAAGACCCATAGTTTTGATGTCCCTTCATTACTGCATCTCCAAGAGCAAGCAAAAGCAGAATGGGATCCTACAAACAAGCCTCATAATGAAATACCATCTCCGCAATGTTTGTTAAGAGTCAAAAGGTTTGTTCCAATTACACAATCTTCATTGTGCAGCTTGTATTAAAACCTTTTTTAGATGTTCATTGTGAGTGTAGCTTTAACAATTGTTTATTTTACTTTTGCCAGGGACATGATGTCTATGTACAGTGATCCACCGCCAGGCATATTTGCTGTACCAGACTCGAAAGACATGACAACAATCCATGCGCTTATCACCGGCTCCTTTGATACTCCTTATGAGGGTGGACTGTTTTATTTTTTGTTGAGCTGCCCACCAGATTACCCTATAAGACCGCCCCGAGCTCGTTTTATGACTACAGATGGCGGAACGGTCCGCTTTAATCCCAATCTGTATAAAAATGGGAAGATTTGCTTAAGTATTCTGGGGACATGGAATGGACCAATATGGAGCCCAGCGCAAAGCCTTTCAAGTGTACTTATATCAATTCAAAGTATCCTCAACGAGAAACCATACCACAACGAGCCATCTTACGAGACGGTATGTCCATAAAAAATAATCACGTATGCTTGATCTGTCTTTTATGGCTGGGTTATTGATATCATTTGTTGCCTTCTGTTATATAGGAGAAAAACCCAGGCGATGTTGCACGGTACAATGAAATAATCCAGCACGAAACCTTGCGTGTGGCAGTCTGTGGTATGGTGGAAAACGAAACAAAACTGAAGATTCCTACAGCTCTGACTGATGTTATGGAAAAGACCTTCCTTGAATATTTTGAATCATACATGGCAACGGCTAAAAAAAATTTGTATTTGGATCGACAGCATATGAATGTAAGCATATTTTCACAAATTAACGCGAATGCCTACTTATTTTATTTTGGTTAGTAGTTCAATCTTGACAGTAGGTAGGTTAGTTCCTCATACATTTTGCATGATAACTGGTTAAATCACGGAAGAAACGTACAGCAGTGAATTCTTACAATTCTCAATGTTGCCCTTTGGACAAGCAAGTCCTGATAACAGGAAAATAATTTTCTTTGTTGGTCCTGGCTATAAAATCTTCAGAATAATAAAAAATATTGTTTTGAAGAAATGTAAACAGTACTGCAAAATGTTCATCATAGTTAGTTCAGAGCTAACTCGAAACCGGCTCTGGACAACATGGGAATGAGATGAGACTGTTAATTGTAGCAAAGATTTCATTGCCTTAAATTGATTAGAGAAGAGAAGTAGTGGGCAATGGATTTCTGGAACTTCCCTAATTTCCAGAAAGGGAATTGTGGGAAACTAGTTTTATGTGCTTCCATTTGATGTATCACACTCGAGTGCCTCCTAATGCAATAATGCTGGCCTAAGCACTCTAATGAATGCATTCTAAACATTTTGAACCAGACACAGCAAAAAATATCAGAAAAAAAAATTTAACTACATATTTGGTGTGGTAAATTACAGCTGTGGGTTGAGTCTTCTCAAGCTTCAGATTTTAATTAAAATATTCTCATATGCCAATGGCTCTTTTGCTTCCAGGATCCATTCTTCGACGAGCGTGGACAATTCCAGTATGAAAATATCATCAAGCGTCTGGAGAAATTGTTCGTGCACGTCAGTGCCAAGCAAGCCGGCACTGGAGACAAGATGTCAGATGAATGCTCCGAACTGAGCGATAGTGATTTGGAGCCAGGGGAGATCAGGGATTAGACTGGCTGCTCCTAGGTTGGTTTTGTTGTTGCAGTATGTGTAGTCACTAATTACCTGTTGCATATGATTTGGTATCCTACCTGATGCCAATGGAATCTGCATTTATGTACACTAGAATTTAAGCTAGCTAAAGTTTCCGTCACTAATAATCGTGAAATTTGGGAAGAGTGTCTGAATAATGTCAGTCATGCGTTTTGAAGTAGTAGCATCGAGTGGAAAAAGTAAATGTCAAAAATATTGAAGTTAACCAGGCTATATAGGTGAATAAAACAGCAAGTCGTCACTTATTTGGCAATACTTAATTGCTCACATTTTCAGAATCGTTGAGTAGAACCAAAAATCTTTTTACTTTGCCATATGTTTTTGATGTTTATTGTTGTAAAATAATAACATACAAACAATTCTTTTAGAGGCATACTATTGGTGACAGTCCCACCAAAATAGCTTGGCACATAGGTAATATAAAAGCAGAAGGCTTTCAAATAAGGTACGCATAATTTTTGAGCTGTGATTAGATTTGCTAAGTAACTTCTGTTACTATGGAAATCATTACTTTCCATAGTTGCGGATGTTATTTAACAATTCTAACCATAGCACAAAAATTATTCTTACTTTAATTGCAAGCCTATTGTGTTACCTAGGTGCTAAGCTATTTTGGTGGGGCTGCCACTAATAGTTTGCCTGTAAAAAATTGTTTGGTAGATATTTGCAGAAGGGGGATTCTACCTTAATGTCTATCAGCAGAATGTTTACTGACATTATTCCAGACGTTAATTACTCGGAATAGGATTGGTATAGAATTCCTTTAATGTTTTTTTTGTGTTGGAAAGATGTCCTCTACATCATGTTGTTTCACAGTCAGGGAAAATATTTTTTCATTGAGTTTTTTGTTTAAGACAATGATTAGAAGCATTTTCATTGGTCACTACCATATTCATTTTCAAAGAACAATGGCATGCCTGCAGCATCAGATTTTAATTTGTTTTTTAATGAACGTTAGTTATGCAGTATTTCCACATATCGTGTAATTTGGATGTAAGGGCCATAATCTGAGATTTCAAGAGAAAACAAATAAGTTCCTGCTCAGTTGGTCATTGCAGTTTTAGAGTAAAATTTTGATGACTCGTGCAAAGTCATCCTTGCATAACAGAATACCTATAGCTTTATACTTTTGTAAGATAGCTGTAATATCAATTGCATAGTGATATGTATGCAGTGATTTGTCTAGTGTTCCTTAGACAATGTCTATTGAAGCACAGGAAGAGAAATAATAAAGTTACCTTTGTCGACGTGCATGCCTGATGTTGGAAATTGGGCATAGAGAATTGAAATATTTAATTGCTCAGAAACTGTAAAAATTGTAAATCCAGGGGTGTTAACCTATAAAGAGTATCACTTCTGTAAATAATTACATACTTAATTTATCGACTCCTGCAGATGTTGCATATGAGGAGTGAAAACGTTACATATGTATTGTTTGCCAATATTTTATGTTCGTTAATTAAAAATCGAAATATAAATGGAGTACCTGTGTATTATTTCTTGTCATCTATCTCTATGTGCGGCATGATTCCTTAGCTTCCAGTTCCACGAGTTCCTCACCGTCATGCCTGGGCTAGGTTGTCAAAAATGCAGTTCTCCTGGCAGCACTGAAGGTTTAGTGAGTGGTTAAAAAAAATCTGACTTAAATTCAAACGTCAACATATTTCAACAGTTTTTGATCTGACGCTACAAAAACAAAAATATCTATGTTCTGTCTCAAATCTTAATGGCTTTCTGTTGTTGCTGATATAATTTTTAAAAATTTTAAATGCAAATAAGTTTGATGCATACACAACACAATCATGGAGGTGGAATAAAAATATATTAATTCAGGAGAATCTGAATACTATATTACACATGCAGGGCAATGAGATTATTTGTCTACGTAGTCCAAGTTGACTGCAGGGAAAGCAACATGCAAAATTTTTGCACATCAGTATTGTTGACTTGCGTGGGCTGTTACCTCTAATATGAGGGTAATCTTTTCAGTGGCGTAACTTCAAATCGGAGGCCCCCGGGCAAAATAAAATATTAGCCCCCCCCCCCTCCACCTACCCAAACCAACTACACCAACTAATTTTTACTAGTTTACTAGTGCCTGTAGCTCCTTGCAACTTTTTCTTCCTCTTCTGGGACCCGCTTAAGAATACACGTTTGTTGGAGCTCATCGCACAAGCGCACACGGCACATCAAACTATAAAGTTACTAATCGGCAAATCAATCAGCGCATAGGCAAATCACGGCAAATCCACTAAAAAAATCGACATTATAGGAGACTTAGGTACGCGCACACACCCGCACACGCCGATCGCAATCAGCGAACGTACTGACTGCCTTTGTTTACTTTCTGTTTCATGGCGCAAAACTTTTGGGAATACTGGGAAAATCGTCTTTGACAATGTGCTTTTTTCAGTTGAAGTCAGCGGTATATATTCGAAATTTGAATCAAAATAGGTTTCTGGCAATGTTGCGTTCCTAGAAACGAGTTCATGTACCGAAATTCACCACAGCCGGCTAACCCCCTCTCGCTTATACCCAAAGCCAAAGAATACTAACCAGAAGAAATCTTTTCCATCTAAAAAATGTACCATTTCAATTTTTACGAAATTTGAAAATACCAAATCATGAGAACGTTAGTAACTCAGAAAATTCTCCGAAACTCAGGGGGCCTCTGCGAGGCCCCCCCTGAGTCGGAGGCCCCCGGGCTTTGTCCGGTCCAGCCGGGTGGTAGTTACGCCCCTGAATCGTTTGTAATTTGAATCAATTTTCAAATGCGGACTTCTGGGAGCAGCATCTACAGTCATGAAAGGTTCATGCTTTGCTTTCCCCGGGACTTCTTCTTGCATCCCAAAGCTTTTAAAGCGGCGTAGATAAGTTGGAGTCATAAATGTCAATGTAGGTATAGGTATCTCTATATTTTACAATAATAATAATAATATAATAAAATGTAATAAAAAAATATAATAATGTAATGTAAAATGTAATATAATAATAATAATATAATGTGCACACTATATTAAGTTGATAGGTATGTTTTTGTAAAGTAGGTATATACAGGGCTGAAGGATATTTTATTAAGTTGTTTATTGTCACAGGCAGGGGCGGACTGGCCCGGGGTGCAGTGGTGCTATCGCACCCCGGGCTTTTGACTTTTTGGGCCCCTGCCAGTCTGTGAAAATGCTTATTTTTTAATAATAATACAAGATATGTTAACATATCTTTTTCTTGCAACTCTGAGCTAAGAATTGTAATCCAGAGAAGATAGATATGAGTAATGTCAGGCTATTGTCGGTGGATAGAAGGGAACGAATGTTCTTAGTAACCAAAAGTAACTCCTTGGTACGGTGTAGTCCTACAAATTTTTTTGGGTGTATGCTGGGTGACCAGGGTATCAGAGGTTTATTGGGGGAGGGAGGGGGGAATTATTTATTATCATTTTTTAGTTTGTTAGTTTTCAGTCCCAAAGGCTTGATATATTTTATCCAAACTCCACTCTCAGGGGCGTCAGCTGAATTATGAAAGGGGCGCCAGAAGGCGCCAAGCGAGGTCGTCGGTTAAAATAATAATAAAATATGAAGACGAGAATTTGTGAATGAATTGTGATGAATAGTGAATGAATGAAACGTTTGGGTAATTAATATCTACCCCGATTGAGATTTGAGGTGCCTGGGACTACCTGGGAGATTTGAGCAAAAAATTTAGTCGACATTCATATTGTCAAAATAATTTGTTCGTTTGGTGATTTTGTCAGTGAGCCTACATCGAACGTTGCGTTGCCAATAACTAATAATTGCAGGTGAGTATCAGAATTACAGCAGATGAACTCAGCAGAACTCGGCAGATGTGCTTGGTTATCAAGCTCAGGTACGTGGTCAGTGCAATCCTTGAACCTGGCATTTCATGTCATCCGTTTTTCAACATTTCTGTCAATCGTGCTTCCATCTATAGCCTTTTTTAAAACCTTTGGAAGCTAAGATACAACACAAAAACTAAATGGGGTCATTTATAGAATTACCAAGAGTCGAATTAGCTCGTGACCAAGTGCCATCCGTTGTTCTCTGTGTCAATTTGTCCATAGTAGGATTGTTCATTCCAGTTCCAATACCACAAAGTAGATAGGATAATGTTTCACTTGAAAAGACCTGAAGTTGTCAGTTCAAACTTCAAAGTTGTTCAATCCATAGTCTGGATCCAAGCTCACTCCATTTAGGCACCACTTCCTTTTAATTTTTTCACTCTTTTTAGTATGTGAGGGGGGGGGGCGGATGGCCTTTTTGGTTTTGCCCACCCAGAAAATTGGCTTGTCCACGCATCTGTCCACTCTTCAGGCCATTCCGCGGCTAAATGGTTCACGTCGTCACCAGTGCCATCACTGTCTGCTCTTTCTCTTCGCGGACACCACTTCAACTTTGGTGTTGCTAAAGAGTCTTTACTACATAATCTTATAAGTCTGATTGCAGTTAATTTACCAAAAATCAATAGGATACTATAGCATTATTATAATAAAGGAGAGCGATGCGTGAGCTTCTTTATCGAATTGAAGTTTCAACCAGAAATCAGAATAACTTAAAAGCACGTTAATGGGACTTGATTCGTTTGAAAGTTTTAGTTTTATAGCGTGGTTATAGCACTAACAAAGGCACAAAATAAGTGTAAAAATTGCACCGCAAAACGTATTCGCGGGATGAGGATGCTCCTTCTTCAACAACGCCTATATGCATTTAATAATTTGCAGGCCTAAATTTTGTACAGCACCCCGGGCTCATTCGAGCCAGTCCGCCCCTGGAGGTAGGTATATGAAAGATGAAAGCAGCCTAAGTATTATTCTAAAGATGGAAAAAAATAAATTACAATTGCATTAGGCAAATAATTTGCAATTGCATAGCCATATAGTATTTCATTTTTGGATAAATATTAAATGTGTTCTTTAGTATTAGGCAGGGAACCCCAGCTGGGATTTCCTCGATTATTATTTTCTAATATTAGGGAAAGCCCATGGTTCGGCCACGGAATGGAGTTGTGGGTCAGAGTTATGTGGCGTGGATCTTGCAAGTCGCGTTAGTGCGTTTTCTCCGAAGGGTTTTGTACGTTGCTGAAGCCAATTTCCTCCCTATGGCTGACGACGCTCAAGCTATGGATTTATCTCATGCCTTAGATGTTGCTGCAAAACTCTGTCCTTTCAAAGAACCGTGACGTGGTTAATAATAAACAATTGTAATCACACCTAAATCGGAGGAGTAAGGGGACCAATGTTTAAACGGGTTTTTCAATACTTCATGTAAACAATTAACTACCAGTATATTTCAGAAGCGAGTGTGGCCCGGTGGTCAGCTCGCTTGACTCGCAAACCGTTTGCGACGGTTCGTTCTCAGCCCGATTTGGTTTTTGGACTACCAGGTTCGACTGCTGGCGCCTCAGCCTGAGAAGCCGCCTCAGCAGATTCTTGTGGATCAGGAAACACTTCAAACATCGAGTCGCGTGCACAAGCGGAATGGACCATTTTTGAACCGAATACGAAACTGTTTGTCAATGACGGGCTATTGGTACCGAGGATTGTTTTGGCAAAAGCTCGAAACTGGTGATCGGGATCACGAACACGTCGCCTCGCCCGTATGTCTTGTACAAGGGTACAGTGCTGGGTCAGTTGGAGGAGGTGTGCCTTGAGGAAGTTGCAGGGGTTGAAGAGTCGAGGGTCTTGTCGGTGGACGCGGGGATGAGGGATGAAAGGGAAGGAGGGGTGGTGTTACCGGATAAGCTGACTGTTAACCCGGAGCTGTGCGAACAGGATAGGGTGGTGGTGAGATTGAGTAGATTGCGGGAGGCCAGGGATTTGGCGACCAAGCAGAAAGAGGAGGCCCAGGGCAAGCAAAACGCTAGGTTCGATTCAACACGTAGGGAGGTGTCTTATGTGGTTGGGCAGCTGGTGAAGGTGTAGGTACTTGCCTACGAGTAAGGTGGGCAGGAGCAGGTGGGACATGGGCCCTTTCGAGTGGTTCGGCGGGTCTCTGATGTAAATCATGAGGTGGCGATCAAAAAATGGGCGAAATGGGTGAAGGATGCGGTCCATGTAGAACATATGAAGCTGTATTTCGTGCCGGGAAAGTGGCGTTTGGCCGACATTCCAGAGGCTGAAGATGAGAGACCGTAAGAGGGCTTACGTGAATTCGCTGGAAGGGGGTAGAGGGGGAAAAAAGCAAAACATTTTTGGAAAAATGCATTTAAAAATAACAAAAAGTGTATAAGTAAAAATATATTGTATAAAAAATGGATTTGGGGAAAACATTGGGCATAGGTTTGAATGTGTGTAAATACTGCGGTGGCTTATCGCAAGGCTCTGTGGCGGCCTATGGCACAGGGTCAGGGGGCTTTGTTTTCAATGCGAACGGAGGAACGTGCTGTATCAGCGTATCAGCGTTGCAGGCCATGAGTCATGACGGTGCGGAGATTAGCGGGTGCTCATCTGACTGGATGCGGGGTCCAGTGAGGGGCCTGGTGTCAGGTTGAGTCTGGGTTGAGTCGTGGAGGCTGGCGACGGACGGAAAGATGGCCGCTATCTCGGGTGTCGGGTGTCGGGTGTCACGCACGTGGTGACTGACGTGTGCTTCGCTGTTACAGAGCGAACCTGCATGGCGTATACATGGCAAACTTCTTTATGACGGGCTCGTGGTGCATGGTGGTGCATGGTGGTGCATGGTGGCGATGGTGGTGGTGCTAAGGGTGGTGGCTGGTCGGTGAGGGGCCTGATAGGGGGCTCGGAAGCCCTGTATACAGAAGGGGGCGGTGGTAATGTCTGGCGCGCTCTGCACCGCAGTGCTCGGGAGTAACTGCAACTGCAAAGGGACCTTGGAACCGAAGGGTGGTTTCTGCGCGGAGGACGGCGCGGACTGCATGAAGCTCCGGTGCAGGGTCATGAATGCAGCGTCGAGGCTCGCGTATCGGTTGAACTGGCTCGACACCAACATCGGAGAAGTTTCTGCATCGCGGAGTGCAACTGTGGGTTGCAACTTGCACCCCGCAGGTGTGTTAATAATGTGTATTAATTGGATTAATAGTTGTGATAAACGCTTAGTTT
Source organism: Nemoura dubitans (assembly GCA_921293005.1). Lineage (NCBI taxonomy): Eukaryota > Metazoa > Arthropoda > Insecta > Plecoptera > Nemouridae > Nemoura > Nemoura dubitans. The sequence continues at coordinate 7,838,830 of OV121073.1, forward strand.
TTTTTGCATTGCATTGCATTGTAAATTAATAAAACCCAGAAAGTCCAATGCAAAGCTCATGAGGATGACAGAAAGTGGGTTGGTCAATAATGACCACTGCCATGAGATTTTGTGCTCCACTTAAACAAACACCGCGAAATTAGGCGAGCAGATAACGTGTGATGTCGATTTTCCTTGGCGCAAGGCGGATTTCTATGCAAGAATCCAACCCGCATTCGGCTTTCCTTGCTGATGAACAGACACAAACCTAGCTTCTTGCAACACAAAATATTTTTAAAGTTTGCACGGTTTGCACACTTGTTCGAAATACTAGCGTTTACGGCACTGGCTGCAAATGAGAAAAATATAAGAGATGAGGTGTCATGGAAATAGAAAGTACGGGGTTTACTTAAAACAAACTATTTCAAACTGGGTTCTGAATGCTAGTGAAAGTCTCACTGTTTTCCCGACGCTTCGTATCATGTAACTAAACTCCATTTCACGTAAGAAGGAGAGTGAATGTGCATCTTCCTCGAGGCCCCACTGCTGCAGCTAGACACGAGCTAAGAGTTCCAAAACTGCTTATATATATATGCATTGTGTCAAGCTTAGACATGGCTTTTTAGTTTTTAAACTCTTAGCTGGCGTCTAGTAGCATTGGGTCTTTTGAAAGAGCAAATCCACTCTCTTTCTCAACGAGAAATTAAGTATAGTTACTTCCTCACGGGTGATGTAGCTTGACTACAGGCGATAGACTTGATTGAAGTCAAGGAAGTTGAAAAGCTCCTCGTGTTTACTATTTGATATTTCTTTCTGAATTTCAAATGTGGAAATGCGAGGTGTCGGAAAACGGCGGAAATACGGGAAATGTAGGAAAATGTGGGAAATAACAGCGTCGGCTGCGATGTTACAGCTCTCAGCAGCAGCATCGCCAGTAGCACATAATATCAAAGACATTGAAGTTTCGGTGTTTCAAAGGGAGTCGAAACTTACCAAATTTGTACATTTATTTACAATAAAAATACGCTGTTAACGACAAGCTTTGCGTCTTCCTCGGCGTTTACCTACATTTTCTATGTCGTTCTGGAGATACAGAGCAAACTATTTTATTTCTGACGCATGCGGCACTGACCCTTGTGATTTGTTGCGGCGTCCACACGGTTTAACGACGCACCGCCCTTGGTGATTCGTCGCCACCCGTCGGCACGCGCTCAGACCAGTGCATCATTATTCTTCTCTCAGTTCAAAGGAAGTACTATAAGCATAGATCCAAGTATAGGTATGTATAAAAAAACTGATCTTACTTTACCGATTCCCCAATATTCGCTTCGTATCACGGGTTCAACTCCAATACAGTTCGCTGACATCGGCATACCTGTGCCTACCCACGACCAACCAACACTGATCAAACCTATATCAATGGCAAAGCAAGAGGTCACTTGGCATGCTCGGAATCTTTCTGTTCATTAGTACCTTCGGATCAGCGAGCGGAGAGCCGAACATTGTGCAGCTGTATCGATTCGAAAATCAGGCGTAGGGAGAGAGGCAGACAATCTCTTCTGCGAGTACCTACATGGACATACTATAAAGTGCATTCGGTTTCACACATTACTTACCAGTTAGTGATAATCTGCGATCGAAAAAAACACGACTTATTGTTGTGAAATTTCAGAGTGATAATATTAGTGCATGCACTGTGAGTGTGTTTGTGCGGCGGCTGAGCTGTGGCTGGTGGTTTCGACGCGTGAAAATCGTCGATCTAGAGAAGCTGATTCTCTGGTCCAGTGTGTCCTCCGCCCTACTGTTCGGGCTGCTGCAGTATGCACCACTCTGTGGGAGACAGGTTCATTCCTAGGCGACACAGCAGGTCACATCCATACGGGTCACCTACCTACGTCAACTCTACCAAGGGCACTGATATATTATCTCAGGTACCTATATGACATCATTTTAGTGCCTTTTTAATGTGGTGGACTTTGCTGAAGCCAGGTCATTTATAATTTAGATGCTGATTGTTTGGCATCTATTATTCGATTGAGCTGAGTTGGGGAGGGGGGGGGGGGGTGCTTGTTCAGCAATAATATTACAATGTTAAGAAATTGTCTATTCATTTCAAATTTCCAGCGAGCGTCCGACGGGTTTCTACGGGCATATGGGAAAAGGTTGGAAAACATTTGGGGAATGAAAAGTGTGCACGAAAGAATCTTCCGATTTTCCAACACCAAACACATTGGGAAGCCGCAAATTGAAACCGGTTTCATCGCCAAGCTGCATGATTGGCCAAGGAAGCCACGCAAGAAACCATTAATTACCAAACCTGACATGATTTTGGATTTACCGGAATTTGGAGGCTGTTTTTGTAAGTCTCGGTTACATAACAGCTGGACTCTTTTAATTTCACATTTTACCTAACATTATAAATATTTATTATTGTCTCTTGATTCTGGTCCCCGTAAATTTGACGGGGGGTGGGACCCTAGAGCAGCTAGACTCGTGTGCTTCTTTTCGCAGATCAGAACCTTCTTGACTGGGGCTCGAACGGACGGTTCGCCGCCTCGCTCAAAGAGTTCGTGTACCTCTGGAACGCAGAGACGCGCTCCACGAACATTCTCACGAAGTTCGTCAGCGGCGCAGTAGGCACAGTAGTAAAGTGGAACTTGAAAGGTGCAGCTAACAATACTCGCCGTATTTGCAATAGCTTAGCATCCGAAAACGTGCAGTGATAACCCTGTTTCTTTCTTAACTAAGGTAACCTCCTGGCTGTGGGCAACAGCATCTCCCTGATTCAAGTGTGGGACACTTCCGTCCAGAAGGTGGAGTTCGAGACGTGGTGCGGGTGCGAGTCCAAGTGCGACATCAACACCATAGACTGGCACCCAGCGGGTGCAATGCTTGTCAGGTAGGAACAAAGGTCTGAAATTAGGTCGTTCGCGGCAAGGTTAAAATACGCATAGGATTGACACCAGCTGTATGTATTCATAGTGGCTGCTCGAATGGTACCCTCTGCCAATTGAACAGAACCAATAACGCACTGGTCAAGAAAGTTCTTCGAGTAGCACACGCAGGGAAAATTGCCCTAGTACTTACCTCTCCAGATGGTAAATACTTGGCTTCTTGCGGCGAAGACGGATACGTCAGGCTGTGGCTATGGACCAAATTTAAGTTCATGTTTCAAATCGATCTGCATCTACCGTGCCGAGTAAGTAAGATTCCCTATCTGCAGCCATGGCTGGAACTGAGATCTTTGCGCTTACAGCACCGTTGAAAATGATGATTGGTCAATAATGAGATAAATCACAGGCGTTGTTTGTTGTTGCAGTCGCTAGCTTGGCACCCTTGGCAGCCGGCGATCCTGGCCATGGGGGCGGTCAGCATCTCGGTGTGGAACATCAAGAAGAAAGCCTTGCATGCGTGGCACGCGCCGCAACAAGCAGTGGCGATCTACGCCATCACTTTCTCCAGCATCACGGGCGAGATGGCAGTTAGCGCCAGGGTGCTATCGCCAGGTGAGCACCCCTCGCCCTCCCCCCGTCCTCGCCCTGTAGCCTTCGCTCTCGCCGTCGCCCTCGCCGTCGCCCCGCCCCTCAGTCTGGGGGGCGCCGGCAGTTGCCCAAACACGGAACTACTGAACCTAATTAAACATTCCCCAGGCGCCAACGGCGATCAACAGGGCGGATCAGTCAGCAATGGCAACGCACACGACAGGATCCAGTACGAAAGTCAAATTATGGTCTTGGGATCACTTGACCTTGTCGTGGATTGGCTCCAGTCGGACTTAAATCCCAGCACCGCAACTTACTACTTGCTTTGGAGTCCCGACGGAAAGAAGATAGGTGTGTAAGAATCACAACATGCTCATCACCCTGCAGTAACATATTTCTTGTACTTGTAAAGCTGTAAGTCAGTTTATTAAAATACCGACATGACTGAGTTTTCTAAAATCATTTCAGCCACTGCTGGCTCTGGTGACACATTATTGATCTGGAACTTTCTTGGCGAAGAAATCAAAGAAAAGAGTGCGAAGCAAGTGAGAAGTATTCTACGAGATGCTGGCAACGTAAACAATCACGGATTTTGTATTCGCTGAACTACTATTGGTCCACTTTCACTGTTGTTATACTTCATTTAAGGGACCAACATTTTTAAATCTTACAAGTAACTAGACGAACGTGATATCCAACACATTACAACAAGTAATAAATAATAAAGAAACTAAATAATATATAAATCATTAATATCAATAAGATATTAGTGTACACAACAATTAATAAAGATTATCAAGAAATTACAATGACCAAATTGTCAATTGATTGTTCTCGCAAGTAGTTACTAATAATATCAATACAGGTCATAAATATTAAAAAGAAAGACATTAGCATGCATGCATTGGAGCAGTTGCTCAGTGCTCCTGGTGACCGGGCGGTCAACTGGGTTGAGGAGTTTCATGCGTTGAGGTTTTCACACGTGGAGAGAAACTACACAATCTTTCACAATCTTTCAAAATCTTTCACAAATCGTTGGCAAATCTTTCACAATCGCAGCCTTTTGGCAGCAGGAGATCAACGTAGCTCCATGAAAATTGATTGCCACCAGCGAAGAACAAAGTGCAGTCCAGACTAGAGCTTTTACGCTACGATGGAATTCTATCCGCCTCTTTCAAATGTTTGGTCGAATCAAACGTAAACAAAGCAAGGCGCGTCACGCGCACAAATATCGCCTCGCCATCAAATGCCAAAGTGCACTCAGGAGGTTACGCCTATACATGTCAATACTGGTTTCGATGATACTGATAACAGATAGCCACAATGTTACCTCCTTCACATACAGCCGCAAGAAGATACGACCATGTTTGGCAGCGTTTTCTGCGTAATCGTTTGGTTGTCATCGACGTACAGCAGTTGCAGAGGAGCGAGCCTGGTGGGAGTGCAGCAAGGCACCAGTTCGACGCTCCTCTCAGAGTTGCTTTCTCGAAGAAACTTCTGTAACACGAGGATCACCCACTCTTGCAAAAATGACACGAACTGATGCTGCAAACTGCAAACTCACAAGCACAGTGGCAGTGGGGAACGATACATGCCTACAAGGGACGACGCTCAGATGCCCGGCGCTGCACGGGTGCCAGCCAGACATGGCAACCTTTTGCAAGCACACTCCCCGGCCGTACATCATGTTCTATGTCGGAAGCCGCGGCTCAGGCAAACCCAAAGGAACCCAATGTCAGGCCTAGTTGTCTTTCCTTGCCCGAACTAATTTCCCACCAATTTAACAAAAAGGCTAGTCCAATGTGCCTGCCAGTGCCTACTGCTAGTGTCTGCTGTCTATCGCGGCATATTGGATTTCGATTTTACTGCTGAGATAAATGCAATGCCGAGCTTTGAGCTTTAAATTGCTCACAACGCTGAAGCTCTATTCTCTTTTACCTCGTGCCCATGATTAAGTGTTACTCCGTATCGTATTTCAAATTGCACCCCCCCAACCAAGTGAAAATTGGATCAGGGAAACAGTTTTTTAAGTCCAAAATATGGCCTCTTTTCACCAAAAATCAATTATTTTCATTGCATAATTGTGACGTGTCATCACAAGAAGCATCTTTCCTTCGTCGAAGAACCTCCCCCGAGGGTTGCAGCTTATGAACAGACTGAGTTATGGTGATTTTTCTTTGCATCGAGCAGTATGTTTCGCGAAACATCGTGTTTCTTACGAAGCCAAGAACGCCACCTCTATGATTTCTACGGTGTACCTATACTTGTACTCTCTATAGTCTTCGAAACATAAGGCCCGCATTGTGCAAAGTTGGTGGTTGTATAGTGAAACAGTGACTCATTTCAGCAAAATTTGATGTCGCAGTTCACAATAACATTTTCTTTGAAACAAATCAAGGAGACGCCTGATGTAATTTTTGAAATTATTTTGCATTTTAAAAACAAACACTCTGTTTGGGCTTGGGGCTGCTTGGGGCGGCTTGGGGCTCCGCTTCGCCACTGCATAAACCTGCAGATGTGCATAAACGTCAATTATTATTGTCAGTAGGAAAATTCTGGTAGAGAAGCCTTTGGAATCCCCCCCCCTTCCCCCCCTCGGGCAACGGGGCGCCTCTTGCTCCTGGCTGGCGAATATCTCACCCCGGAACCTGCTACTCTTCAGGTCCAGCCGCACTGACTTACGCGAATGATGGTGTTGTAGTGGGAGGCGCTCAGTGTCAGGGATGCTGCACTGGAGCAAGACCCCCGGCAGTAGTACGCGTCGTAGCCCGCAGGCTGTAGGATCCAATCGTCCCACCCAATGTCCGCAAATGAGATGTACAGCTTTTCGCGGCAACATTCCGACATCCCAGGAGCACAGTTCATGTGGCGTTTTGCTCGGCTCCGCTGTAAGTAATCCACAAGTACTCCCATTACAGACTACAACGCACTTTTTAATTATAATTTATACTGATTGGATATCGCTTTATTTCTATGAATTAGGCCCAAGGTTATTATTGCATAGCCTTCGGTCAAGGCAATATCTTCCCAGGAACTATATATTTCACATTTTTTGTTAAGCAGAACTAGCCAATAATTAAATGAACGCAGCTACAAAAAACGACTTGTAATATATGCTCTGTCACTTCTCACCACGATCGTCTATCGTGTTCACAAAAAATATGAGTGAATCGCCGCGATCAAAGTGATACGAACGGCGAACAGATTCCGATTCATATTATCAGGCCGCAACCTCCCAGCTGGAGCGTTGGTGATAAGTAATGGCTAGTGTTGACAGGCGAACACATGGTGGCGGAGGCGGGTGGTTCTTCTAACCTGCAGCGCGGGAGATGTGTCGACAACGAGGAACGGCCTTTGCCCCTCGAACTGTCCCACCGCACTTGAGCACGAGACACACCTCACAGAAATCGTGTGCGAGGCGTTCCCCGATCGCAGCCAGTCCTTCACGGGCCACGCCAAGTCGATTTTGAACCACCCTTCTGCAAGATCGAGGAGCAGTTCTCGGGTTAGCGGCAAAGGGTTGACCACACATCACACACGGGCGGGACAAGCACAATGTCACAGTCTGGCAAAAAACACAGTCGGCGTCGGCGTCGAAAGGATGCTAGGCTCGACACGCGGCCGGATTTGGGTAGGTACAAGATTCACACACCTCTGGTTGCCACTTTTTGTTTAGCGAGTTGCTTCGATTCTGTCGAGAAGCTGTCGGTGATGATTTCCGAAACGACGAAGGTGGCGACTGTGTTCATGGCAGTGGCGTCGGTGGGTCGCCTGTACAGCCAGAGCACTGCAGTGGTGGCGGTGTCCGCGTCCAACCCTGGCGGCAGTTGGAAAGTGAAGCAGGCAGACGCTCCTCTGCTGGACGAAGAGACTGCTGGATCGCACGCCGGCTCGCCTGCAACAACCAGAGGACACGACTTAAATCGACAACGACAGTTTCAGGCAAGGTCTTTTGGTCGAAGCTTTGCATTGTGCGATTTGTCGAAGCATTGATTGACAACCCGCTTATGCTCAGGGCGAGAACCACAAGAAGAACCGTTCTCCTTGGTTCATTTTTTTAAACATTTGACACGAGACGAGGGATCTCTTAAAGGGCACAATTGAATGTTGTCATTGGAAAAGCTGCAATATTTTGGCGAGTTTCGTATTATACTGAACACCTCTTATCCTGGACCATAAAATCTGACCTCAACGGGCGACCCTATAATATCTTCACGACAGTCGCCCGAACCGAGAAATCGTGCACGATGGCACACTGCCGGCACCGATGCTCAGTGGGCGCGGAGTGAGCTGAGTGAGCTGGCCATAGAGAGCTGGCCAAGAGAGCTGGCCAATAGAGCTGGCCAAGAGAGCTGGCCAAGAGAGCTGGCCAAGAGAGCTGGCCAAGAGAGCTGGCCAAGAGAGCTGGCCAAGAGAGTTGGCCAAGAGAGCTGGCCAAGAGAGCTGGCCAAGAGAGCTGGCCAAGAGAGCTGGCCAAGAGAGCTGGCCAATAGAGCTGGCCAAGAGAGCAGACCAAGAGAGCTGAAGAGAGCTGGCCAAGAGAGCTGGCCAAGAGAGCAGACCAAGAGAGCTGAAGAGAGCTGGCCAAGAGAGCTGGCCAAGAGAGCTGGCCAAGAGAGCTGGCCAAGAGAGCAGACCAAGAGAGCTGGCCAAGAGAGCTGGCCAAGAGAGCTGGCCAAGAGAGCAGACCAAGAGAGCAGACCAAGAGAGCTGAAGAGAGCTGGCCATGAGCCTGGCAGAGTCGCGCGTGTATGTGGCTAGAACGCAATATGACGTGATAACAGTATACATACTAGGAGGAGACTAGTACTATGAAGGTGCCGAGAATGTATGCTTCAATGATGCATTTATTAATGAAAGGGGTTATCATCTTGGTCAAAAGATCGCAGAACGAAAAGAAGTAATAAAAACATTCGTATTATGTAAATCAATAAAATTGCTAACCAGTTTCGAACATATATACACATTAAACAGTGCGTAGAGTTGTAGTATTATTATCTGATCGCGATAACATTTCTGATGCTGGTTGATATCGTAGAATACATTATTTAGTTTATTTCACGTAAAATATAGGAAAGAAACGATATTTTAGAAAGAAGAAACAAGCGACTGCGGAAATCATTTTCAATTTAAAAAAATTGAATATTAAGATGTATGATTTTAATTAGGTGTTTACTTTTGTTTTTTCTTGATAGAGGGTGATTGGTAGATTGGTATATGAATATGTTTCGTCGTAAAAACGTCCAACGCTAATTTGTTATTGCATATTAATTAACATCGTTGACCCTGATCAAAAATATCGAAGCGTTCTTGTAATGTATTTACTAGATTGAATGCGATATTGCTGTGTCACGTCGGTATGTGCAAAGGGCGCCGAGCGCCGGGGGTGACAATGTCGAACAGCGGCTTGTTCTGTCCACTGAGCACAACCGCCAACACAAGAAAGAAGTGGTAAGAAAGAAAACACATTGCAGCAGGCTACAAACCAGCCAAAAGTCACCCGCATTGACCCGGATGGGTTTATGGATGGGAAATAATTGCTGTGCTACGATACTAGAAAGAATTCTAATTAGGAGCCTAATTGGGCAGTCATGCTTAGCCGAAGTGATTGATTTCCTCTGTACTTTGAAGCGGCTGATGCAATTTAATTGGAGTTTCTGAGTGATAACCTTTGAAACGAGATCCAGAGCTCGTGGGCAGCCACACAGCCCCACGCGGTGGCTGGTCGCAATGCTGCGTGCAGTCGCAGGGTCTGTGCCCCCGGCCGAGCGGCACGGGGCCCGCTGCGCGCCCGCCTGGCTCACAATCTCCCGCCAGATACAATATGCCCTCACCGTGCTACCCGAAACTCGAAACGAGCACGCATATTCGATACTAAAGTCCACTACTGATAGCTGCTTTTAACAGGGAAATAAAACGCATCGGAGTTAGTCCTCATGGCAACGGTTCCTCAAGATCTAGCCGAACAGATCAGCACGTAATTTGTTGGTACATTTTGTTCGCTCGTCATGGCTCGATGTCTATACGTCCTGTACGTGTGATAAAGGGGTTGCGGTTCAGTTCTTATAGCAATTAGCTGAAAATGGCTCACTCGGTTGCGGAAACAGGATGACTTGGTTCGTCTTGCCGTAGAAGTCGTCCGAGTCTCCCAGACTTCCTTCGTCTTGAGCCGAACTAGGGGCCTGCGGAACTGCTGCGCCCAGAGTCAGGGGTTTTGGCAATGCCGAAAAAGCCATTGCTACTTTCGGTGGCTCTCGAAGCCGAAGCTTGTTGAGTATTTGCTGCTTAACCCTCTGTATTCGCAACGTTGTGATCTCGTCTTCGGTGAGGGTTTTTTCCAACTCGGCCCGGCGTAAAGAGCACCCCTGGCAATAGCTCGTGATTTCGGGTAGTTTTGTTGGTGGTAACGAAGACAGCGCCGCGACTGGGGTGCTGTTCCTGGCTTGCTCGCCTTCGATTGGACACACTGACAAGTTAGCGAGCACGAATAATACTAGTGATAACGTAAGTGTGAACGACTCCATGGTACCCTCCGCAAGCAAGCACGCGACGGTATCAAGTCTTAATGAGATGTGAGATGCTCACTTGGGCGCTAACGAACCTACACTAATCGTTCATCTTATCTGCTCCAAACGATAGGGCAGTTCGCCGTCCGCAGCTCAATTCGAATGCATCTACATTGGCTATAAAGTGCATCTGCAAACACAGGAAGGGGAGAAAGAGGCGGACCTCGCAAAGCCGCGAGCGCAGATACAAAAAACCAAATTTTGTGTGGTTCACTCACTCGCCGATAGCAGTTCGTTTGATAGTGCTATTTGATGTGTCATAGAACCGTCTGTCAGCAACATTAAACAGACATTGAACCACAGCAATGATGCAACTAAAGTTATACTGACTACATACATGTGCCGATATACTTATTGGTTCATGAACGCTGTCAGAAGTCAATAGTTTTTCTAATTTAACATGGAAACTCCAGAGTTAGGTGGTATAAAACACACCCCCAAGAAGCAAAAATCGATGTCTAGGGTATTTTAGGAGTAAGTCTACGCGTTTCTGGTGAAATTAGATTTCTAGTCCATTCCATTCAACTCCATTGACAAGAACACGCTTTTGCAAAAATGCATAATGCTCGTCAAGAACTACATTTAAATTTTGTTACATTGTTACCTTACGGTATAGCTCTACAAGTTTATAAACCTTCAAAGCTTTTGTGACCAGGAAATCATTGGATACATTAAATAAATTATAAAAGATAACCTCGTGTTTCTGAGGCGCAGGCAATATTTTTTATTTTCAGCCTGATTGCAACCGCCATGGGGGGGGGGGGGGGGGGGAACCTAGGCCTCGGTCCTTCGCTTCGGTAAATACCTGCCGCAATTTGATGTTCAGTATGCAGGCGTTGCCTAAAGTATATTAATTTGTGTGTTTCAAAGAGAAATTAACAAATTTTTAAAAATATTGATAGGCACCGGCCGCCGCCCCTAGAACCTTGGCTCCTCTGCGTACCAGTAAATACCGCAAGGCTAGTCTCGGAACAAATGCAAAACAAGTATAGAACCTATGTACTATAGTTTTTTAAACACTAGACACACTAACTAATACTCTGTTCATGCCAGAGTATGTAGGTAGTACTACATATTATTAAGATATCTGTAAATAAGTAAAACATTTTTATTGATTTTGGTAAATATAACAATATTCAAACAATCAATGAAAGCCGGCGTGTGCACAGGTGATATCGTGCTTACTCTTGATGGATGTACTATGTCTTTGGAAATCCTCTGAGAATAGGCATTCGTAGGTGTAATTGTTGGAGGAAAATAAATTTCTAATTATACCTGAATTTGGCTTGCTGACACCAATTTTTAAAAGAGAACCCAAAAATTACAATTTCTTTTTAGATTCTGTTTTAGGCAATGGCGATTTTGCTTTTGAAGTTTCAAGGACATTTCTCACCATGGTGGCTATCTCAGTGAATATGAAGGTACCTGAAAATACCAATAATGTCCCTATCCAATGCACAACAGTGAAGTCGTTTTTGAAAACTAATATCGAAAATAGAAGGCTGATGAATTTGCGCAATGTCACCACAAGCGTAACAGTGAGTGAGGAGCATTCTGTCGTCAGAACGTATACAGAGCTAATGCACACGTATCTTGGAAAAAAGTTAAGAAATAAACAAGTAAGGTTAAAATATCAAAGCATATTTAGGTACAATCTTGGATCAGACACAACCAGCTGGAATCACATTCTATATCAGCCCTCTCCAATTATTAACACCATTATTGAAACGTAGCAGTAGGAATGAAAATCATTGTCCCACCCGGCGAAGCAGGTAGAAAGTGTGACCGAATAGCTCAGTTGGTTTGGTCGAGCACCTGCCTGTCAAGCAGGAGGTACCGGGTTCATATCCAGGTTCCGGTGCACATTTTTCCAGCTTTGCCGATCCTTCCAAAAGCTAAGATGTTCCTATTTCTACCTACATTTTAAAACTATTTGTTATTCCCCTGGAAAGAAGAATAAAAAGGGCTAGAAATATTTCTGGTGGCTCTGCAATAACCAACAATAAATGAAATATCTTATCTAGATCACGACTTGAAGAAAACCGGCAGCAGAATTAATTTTGTGTTTATTTGCTCAACAGGAGGTCTTGTGGCACTGGTGTTGGTCATTATTGTAAGCATTGAAAAGGATACTGTGTGAGCACATTTCCTGCTAGATACAGGTACATCTTTGGAATGGTTACTCCAATTATTGGAATTAAAATAGGTGAACTGGCAGCCATAGAGACGATGTGGCTACTGATGTTTTGGTAGATCAGCAGAAACCCTGGCATTGGGAGCAAGTGCTGCAAAAGGGAGCAACTATGAGCATTCATTGTTCAATTGCTAGCATCATAAGTTTAGCATCCAAGAACTTACTGTATAGTACAGGGCTTCCCAAGGGTGCTTCCCGTATCTCTTGTACAACTCTTCTTGGTAAATGCCCATTCTTGCAGATATAAAAAGTGCAAGGGTGAGCAAAATTATTCCCACCACCCACCAGAAGTAGACCTCCCACTGCTCATCTGGTGTCGGCTCTACCTCGACATGGCCAGCAGCATGAGTAGCTTTCTGGAATGGAAATTAACAAGTGTACAGTCGGGTCTAACGAAAGTCTATGCGTTTTACCCGGCTTGATCCTCAAATATTTTTTCCCAGCAAGCAGGCAAATGGCATCTAGGGTCTGGTGCTGATTCGAGAACTGATACGCAAATGGCAGTGAGAAAACTTGGTCGAAGAACACGATAACCGATGCCCAAAAGACCCATCAGCGGTAACTGTAAACAAGTATTCTCTGGATGTGATTGGACCCAAAAACAGTACTTAATATTATCCATTTATTTATTTTTGCACTTGATCAGCAACAATGAATGTTCCCAACAAATGTTGGGATTCTTGACAGCATTAAAATAGGTACATACCACATCTTTCCCTGAAACAATTGTACACAATACAATTCCTGCAGTTATCATGAGCACCGATATAACCTTTGGTGTGGTGTATTTTTTCTTCAGGATAAGTATTCCCATTATCATATTTGCAATCAGTGAACCCTGAAAATTGTACATTGTAAGAAGCTTAAATAGTAATGACTTAGGAAGATGGATACCTATATCAATACCTACACCCTATTAAAGAGTATTAAGATCCACTTACTGCACGAAATATCATGTGGAGAGGCATCGGTATATTGAAATTAAATGCATAATTGTTGCAAACGCTCGTAATAAAGAACATAGCAACAAGAATAGTATAATCCCTACAACAAAAACAAGGACAAAATTAAATGAAAGAGAGTGAAATATACCACATAATTTATTTCAGCAATGTGTTAAAACTGAAAGGTATGAATTCAAATAATGGTTTTTTTTTTGGGAAAGTCTTCAATGCAAAACACCTGACATGGGGTGTATTTGATATCTCCCAGAGTGTCCACCGCGTGCGCTCTGTAGCGTTTGACAATGGCAGAGCTTGTCCACCGCGTGTACTCTGACCATACCCTCAACCCAGACTGCGTGGCCGAGCGTCTGCGGTGAACGCTGGATTTCATTACTAAACGCACCATTGATAAATAAATCTGATGTCTCAAATTAGGAAAGGTAAGGTTTACATTTTTATGACCCAACTTGTTTTTTTGTAAGTACTGCCTAGGTAGGGTCTTATTGCATGCCAAAGCACACATAATCTATACCTACGTAGTTCCTTATTATATTTTACAAGAATTATTAATTAATATTAACTTTGGTACAATTATTCAAAGCACATACAGATCAGAAATTAAAAAAAAAAAAATACAAGGCCACAGATTTTTTAAAAAGGCTGAAATTCCGAGTGAGTCCGAAAAGGCCACCAAGGGAAAATTACAGAAATTAATGCTTTGCTCTTTCCTGTTCCCATTACATTATCCATGGTAGGTATATTGATGAAGCCCATTCTGAAAATGGCCCGATTATTTTTGCGACTAGTGCCCTGGTGCAGTCTCCTAGGACCAAGAAAATATTTTACCTTCTGCACAGACAGTAGGTAGGTATTACCTGTTCAGAAGGTACCTACCCTAAGTACTATGTACTGTAAACTGGGGATACTTTGATCATTTTCAAAGTTAAAATCCATGTATGTACCTGTTGACATTTTTTCCTTGCAACAAGAAAAATCAAGCAATTAGATCACCCAACAGTGCATCTTTTAGCTATTAAAAAAATATATTTTTACGCTCAGAATCACCGGGAAAAAAATTAAAGAGGCCCGATCAAAGTTGCCTTACTACTAGGGTTATTACGAGACCCCATTATTTTTTTGCTGGAATGCAATGTTACACTTGCTAGATGATCAATGTCACCCCTTGGAGCAAAATTGGCCAAGTAGTTTCAAAGTAATAGCAAAAAATACTTGTTGGGGTAACATTGATCGCGTTCGAATGACTACGGATAAGAGGATCTAGATTAAGAATAAGGTTATTTCACTTGTACGGAGAAACACGTACTTCTTCCTATTATCATTTCTTCCACTTGTAGCGTGAGGATTCAGATTGTTGGTGCTCCCACGGGTTTGCCATGCGTGAATATGTTATCAAAGTTGCCCGGGCTGACGAATTTCGAAATTTGCGGTAAAAGTATATATTTTATACCGAAACGTGTTTTCACCATGTGTTTAGAGAGACATATTACTTGCTCTCTCTACGTGTCAAAAGATTTCACAAAGTAGTTTTTGTTGTAGCGATGTAAGTAGTCATGCTTCATTTTTTTTTAGATATTCGGGCAAAAATGTGTTAATTTGTACCAAAGACACGAAAACATAATTAACTCCCCTGAAAAGCTTGCATGCTTCTTCCATCAGTCTAGACAGCCAACCACAAAAAAGATGCTGAAAATACTTTGGTATGGCTGGCACAAAATTAAAAGTGAATAGGAAACACTGCGATCAAAATTAATTCCCCCCAGGATCAAAGTATCCCCAGTTTACGGTACCAACTTATATTATAGAAATGGTTGATTGAATCGATTACCTTAAATACTAAATTTGGGAAAACTTACCTCAGCCCTATACGAGGTTTTATTGTTCCGCATTTTGAGGTAAATATGAATCCTTCTATTGCGATAAAGGCAAATTGAGCAAATGTTATGATGTTGCCACTACTCGGATCCTCTCTGAAAAACAAAATTTATTTGATACCAAATATCGATGTAGTAGGGCATATTTCCATAATAAAACTTCTCATTTAAAAAAAAGAATAGAGTGATAATAACATAGCTATAAAAACAAAATATCAGTCGTTACATCCAGCAAAATCATACCTAACCTAAAATGCTGAAGTGGGTTAAATCTTTAGCATTACTTAGAAGCAACTAAGTTAGATTTGCTTACTTGATCAATAATTCCAGAAAAACCACATTGCTGCAGCAGCCCACAAAGACCAAAAGTATCGCTATACCCGCTTTCATAGTGACTGCAGGTTGCACATTCAGGTAGAAAAATTTTCGTCTGCCAACATACTAATAAAATACTTTGTGATCCGTTGAGTGTATTTTTTTTCTTCAGTTTTTCATTGGCATAATATGTAGTTACATAACAATCTACAAGCTATGATAACGATGATAAAGCAAATCTCATCAGTTAGGTACCTACTTCTACAGTGGCGCACCTCATCTGGCATGTTATCATAATACCAAACCAAACCAAATCGACCAAATCACGTAATCTTTGGATTTCTGTGCTTTGCACCAAAACTTTCGACGAATGCCATTATTCTAGAGTGTAAAATGAGCTTATTCGCAATTATACGATACGCTCCCATAATATGTGCTATGCCCATGCAAAAATAAAAGATCGCAAATTTTATAACGTTACCAATTAATAAACGACTTGCTACAAAATCCTATAAATATATGATCAGTAGCATAAAAGGAAACCCAATTGCCATAGGCATTGGGTTTAAAACTTAAACATAAAAGATTGATTAATTGATATAAGAAGATCGAAGAGCCAAAGTGTCGTCATCACAAGGCGCAAGCCATGAGGGAGGGGGGAAGGGTTTTATACCCCCCCCCCCACCCCAACACAGTGGAAAGGGGCCTGGTGACACAAACTCCAGGATCAAACGCATCATATTTTAAAATGCGGGACATTTTTGTCCACTTGATTGGGTTTCTTTTTAAAAACGAGGTGTTTTATTAAAATTGTGTTATCTTTATTTTTATCCATAATCATTCTAAATGCTAAAAGTATAACATGAATGATGAAATTATAACAAATTAGAACTTGTCTTTCATACATAAAAAACATGTTTATCATAATTTTGTTCTTTGCAGTTGCTTGACAGCATGGCAGGGGAGGTCCAAGGGAATCAGAATTTTCTGATTTCAGGTAAAAACAAACCCTTCAATCACTGCTCCGGTTTGGGATAGGCAACCAGCACTCGCTGCCTTCTACGTGGTGCGTGTACAGTTAGCACTTCAACTTGATAGAAATAACTAATAATACACATATGTATGTAGGTATACCGGGTATGTATATTAGGTAGGTACCCTTCCAAGTTGAAGTGCAAGCAATTTTGCTTATCAATTTACATGAGTGTCAAGGCTGAGGGAACTCTTATACTCGGATTTATTATGTTGCAATTGTTAATTGTCCTTATAACATTCATGTCACTTCAATTGGGTAATTCATTACAACATGCAGGTATTGGGAATTAAGTTGGATACTTATTAGGATATAGTTGGGAAGTATGTGATAAAATTAACTATTATATGGTTAACAGATATTTATTAACGCATTTTGTAATCACCAGAAATCCACGATTCCTGTAACTGGTAAAAGAATTAACAATAATTGAATCAGATACACAAATGATGTTGTGGTGGTTTTAAAGGAAGATAAAATGTATTCAGCAACAGGTATGATTTTCAGCACAATTCCAGGGACCTGCACTCCCGCAGTGCAGAAAAGGCATATTATTATAATGAATAATAAATGGTGAGTAACAGATGTGGAAGTGAGTCTTTTATTTATCTACATGATATTAAACATATAATTGATTTTCTCTAAATTTTAGGCGATCCTGCCTAACTCCTACACCTAGAAGCATTCTGACATTGTATGCATACCATGTAGCATACGGCAACATTCGTTTATATTTAGACAAAACTTTCAGACAGGGGAAATGTGAAAATGTATCCCTTTCGGCTATGGTTCTCAAATAATAACGTGTAGTTTGCAAGACCCTGAAAATAAAACGCACCAAGTTCTAGGGAAAGATGCTGACATAATATTATCTTCCAATGAAACCACCATATTCACAGCCATTTTGCATACCTACCTACCTACCTAAAGAGTAATAAGTATTATTAGGAGATTGAAAGGGCTTGTAGCATGCAATGCCACTAACTTTTTGTGTGTGAAAAATACAAATTAATGCCGATTATTTAATTTCACATTTCAGTAAATTTTGAACCTTACCTTAGAATTTATTATCTTTGCTCACAACAGTAATAATAAATAATAGTAGGTAGCTAATATTTCTTTATGCCATTGGCTTATTTCAATTACAACTGACTTTAATGCTGTTATAAAATTTTACAATTTGAATAGAAAATTTAAATTAAAATCTTTAACAACATTTCTATTGAGATCAAAATGGGTTGCATGAGTTTCAAGTTTCAATGCAATTGCCAAGTTCAGTTTGCATGTTTTTCATGTTTAATAGAGGTAAACAATCATTAAAGGAGTCTTTACCTCCCTGAAGATCTAGTAATAGAAATGGCTAATGGTCTTCAGATCGTGAAAAAAATCATGTGTCCACGCCCCACGGCCATTCATGCAGAAATTCCCAAAGTACGCGTTTTTTTTTAGCTTGGTTGCTTAGAAAACCAACTCCCAAAGGAAATAACCCATAGCACTTTTTTGACCCCTAGCATCTAGGCAAACCTCTGGTCAGATAAAATTCAAATAATTTGAGCAAAGTCCTCCACCATACCTCTGTGTTGAAATAATTTGGTTCTGTGATAAGATTGTCCGTTTAGCCACGGTTAGCGCATTACCGCAGGTATGTATTAGCTTGTTGCATATTTGCCGCTCTGAGCGGGCTGCGGCTGAGCCGCAGCCAGTAGAGCAGGCCGCAGGGAGAGGTTGAGAGACACACGGAGCACAGTCAATATACAAATAGCAACGTACATATCTCGCAGATCGAGCCGCACAAAAAGTCAGAAATCTTACATCATTAAATACAAATCCATACTTTCATAAAATTCTTTTAAATAAGTCAATTTCTATTCATACTATAGTTACAAATCTATGGTAAAGATTAATTTCAAGAGATAATTGGTTCTTTAACAATTTTATAGGTACCCATAAACAATAGCATTGACTTAAATCCTCTGGCTAAAATTTAAAAAACTGAAACCACTGAACATATCCTTAGCCTGTACCATTCTACCACACCTCAAAATTGCACGCTTTTACAAAATAGCAATAGGGACTAGAGTTGAATGAGTCAGAGTAGACAAAGCTGGAAAAACATGTTACTTAAGCAGGATACAAACCACGGACCACCCATTTCCGGTTGGGTGCTTTATCATTGAGCAGTACTGGCACACATTGTCCTAGCTTCGTCAGGTGGGATATGGGACCTCAAAGGGAGAGGCCGTGCGACTCGTAAACCAACGAGTAACTGCAACTTATCTTTGACGCGTGGCCTCACTGACAGAAAAGTCTGCCACTAGCCCACTCATCCCGGTTACTTTCCTGACTATCCCCAATAAGCCAATTTTATTGCTTACATATTGCTGACATGTTCATTTAATTTTAGACTTTTGCCTATTTCTCCCAAATGCTACATTTTTTACCACTTAAATTCTCTCCCCTTCAATAACAATGTGAGCATCATGGAACACTCAACTTTTAAACCGTCATATTTTTGTTGAAAACACAAAAATGTAATTTTCTCCAGAATTCCAAGCAATTTAATTTCTTAGAAAAAAGAAAGTGGCCTTGCTACAAGCACTATCTCTGCTCTTAAAACATTTTCAATGTAAAAAGAACAAATTGAGTAGATATAACACTCTTTAAGATTATTGTCTATAATTCGATAGTAAGTTCAATATAAACAATGTATATATATTATATTTTTTACTAACTATTGGCTGTTGCCTACTACGACAGATAGGCTCTCACAACCTGACATTTCTCATGAGTAAATAGGAATATATAAATGTATCATGCCATACATAGTTATAAATGCATGGTTATAATTGGCAGCTAGTTCTTAAGGAACTGAGCAAATTCAGTGAAAGTATCTTGTTTATCCTCTCATGGTTGATAAGTATTCTCATGAGTAAATGGAAGAAAATACCACGTCGAGAAATTTAAGGCTAATTCATTTATAGACCATGCCACTTGATAGGTATACATAGACAGATATTTCTGATCTACTGAGGACCAGTAAGATAAAACTATCTAGATGAAAATTGGACAAGCTAATACACATACCTCTGTAAAGAACCTCTGGATGCATAATAGAATTACAGAGGTGGAACTGCAGGGTGAAGTTTCTTCTTCTCATCGTTATCTAGTCGTGCTTGGTCAATAGTAGACGCGGTGGGAAGCCCACAAGGCAGGTCCAGCAGGTCCGTTTCGAACTGCATGATATTTTCAGCTTCCGCTATAAATACAAATTTAAGTGTTATTGATTGGAGCAAGCATATCAATTATGCATGTTAGCAACTGGGCTCCACTTGCTTTCTGATAAAGAGACTGATGATTGATGAATATTTACAGAGCAAATCTAGAAACAGCAATGTTTCTTTGTTATGTATACATGCAATCAAGACGTGTGCACATTTACATTATAAACTAGGTGAATTCTCCAAAAGCCATATGATTATTTAAAAAATCCAAAAGTCAATCAAATATAATATGGGCACAGCTCATATGGCTGATGTTTATGTAAAAGACTCTTTAACATCATACCTACATGTGTAATGCATTTACATATTTTACACAATTATGTATGTTGTAGATAATAACTATAATGTTACTACCCAGGACTATGCATGGCACTGAGAATAAGATAATGCCCAAATACCAAACAGTTTAAACACCAAATTTACACGAGAACTCCAATTTACGCTGGTAGAAAACTTTACAACGCTTTACCGGACAGGATAACGTGTCAAGGTCAGAATTTTAGAGTCAATAAAACAATATTTAGCGGCGGTTTCCGGAGCCGTTGTTGCAAGGTGAAAGGTGTTAAACGGTTTTGCCCTGATTTGACGAGTTTGTCAGCCTAAAAAGGGGCCTGTTCTATGGCCAGCCATCTTCAGCAGATTATGCATTTGATTATTCATGATTATGTAGTATGTGTTAATATAAGTGCTAGCAGCCAATTCCTTCAGAAGGTTGTTAAATATTTTACCTCTAATGCGGTGAAGCTTGTTTCCATAAGCTAAGTCGGCTTGGTAACCAACTACAAATGAGAGCGGGAGTAGTGGCGCCAGAACGCCGGGCTTTCTGGTTCGACGAAATCTGTGAAACAGGTGCAAATTACACACATTTTTTTTTCATGGTTTGCAATTGTTGTTGTTGCATTGTTGTTGTGAGTGAACAATAATGTTGTGTGTAAATAAAGAAAGCAAGAACTGCGTGCTTGTTGCGTCAGAGCATGATTGTTGCATGTAAATAAAAATGTTGAGGTACCTACTAGCAGAAGAGTAGTAGAGGAGAATTCTCCTCAGAGCTTTGTTGAAACATGAAACTTATCAGAGATTATCCCAATTGATGAATAAAAAATATCTACCTACCGGTACCTAGTTTTAAATAATAATTGCTTGCTACCAGGCAACCCCAACACCAACAGAAATAGTAAAAAACTAGGCAAAAGTTGCATCAGGTTCCTTTTACATTTCTTGGCACCACCAAAGCACTCTTTTATCTATGCTAGTGTGAGACCAACTTGTGTGTCATACTTTGCAAGAAAAGCAGTACAAGAAGCTTAACATGCAAATGTAAGAAAACCGATCGTCTCACCCAGCTATCATTCCAAGAGCAGCCAGTACGTAGAACGAGCCAGCCCAATACAACAACTCCCGCGATCTGGCGACTTGCATGGCCAGCATTCGCTCCCGCATCTGATTCTGCATTTGAATTTGTCGCTCAACCTGAATTCATGCACGCAAAATAAATATTTTCATATTTAGAGCAGCATGCAATTAAAAGTTGTGTACAAAATTTCATGATAACGTTTTTTTATAATTCAACTGCTTAAATACAAATTCCAAAATCACTCACAGTAATTTTGTTCATTTCTGTAAAGAAATCTTGGTTCTTCTTCATACTGTCCTCCATGGACCTTTTGAAAATGTTTCCCATGGCCGAGTATTAGTTGGAAAGACAAATTTGTTGAAATGTAGGGGTGGCTCACATCTAAAAATCAACAATATTTTTGGTAGAAGTAGGTACTTTATAAAAGAAAAATTTTGTATATGTTTGATCAAAATTTGGGTTTGAGCATGATTAAATTTTCCAAAAATTATCCATTCATGGAAAACACATTTAAATTATTACTCTCTGACAGTTGTGGATAAATTTCAGCAAGCCTCATCGCATGGCACAAAAACGATTCTTACTTTATTTGAATTCCACTTAAATATTACCCAAGTCCCTAGCATTTTTCTTTGGGCTATCACTAATAGTTTACGTCTAAAAATATTTTGTAGATAATCGTTGGCCACATCTCCTTCAACTCATTTATCCTGAAATTCTCACTTTTACATTGAATATTAAATTTTAGCCCCCTGCTGCTGTACTCGCCAGCAATGGCAAGCTGGAACGCAAGAAATAAACAGTATGTGAATACACTTTAATTACATCAAGATCTTGATGTACACTTCTGGACTTTGAAAGCGTTCCAGTCGAATGTCGGCTATCTGCTCAGAAAGGTTTGCCTGAAAAAAGCATAGACAGGCCAGGTACCGACCACGTGGATGAGCACATGGTGGAAGGGATGTCATGTTCATTGATCGGTCGCAACCTAGTTTTGTCAAACCAGTTTTATTGTCAGTACCTGCCTCGCAAAACTCGTGAATTTGTTACTTGGCTAGTTTGGTATCAGATTACACACACCCGCACTGGCCTAAAAAACCTAATTTTATAGGTAGAAAATAAAATAAAAAACCCCTGGCATCATCTCTTTGCTATGAATACTTCTAAATCACTACTTTGTTAATATTGAAGAAAACACATGTTTCCATGTTCAGATTCCATTATATTCCTTTTAATTGCTTCTGTTATCTTTCCATCAAGTTAATGGTTATTACCTATGGCGATACCCTACTTTTCCGGTGGCTTAAAGGCGGTTACCTCGCCCAGTCGGGTCGGAGGTGACGCGATATTAATTAAAGCAACTATAGGAAATAAATTGATTCACATTGTGGATACCAACATTTTTGCAAGTACGGAAAAAGTGACGCCATTTATGTGCTTTTCGTACAGAGCAGGAGCAGGACGCTTTTTGAATTTTCTTCTAGCTTAAAAATTACTGCATTTAGGCCATTGGATTTGCGTGAAAACCATTGCAAAACTCGACAGTGGACCGAACTATCAGCTTGGTCGATTCACATTTCACGGAGCAAGGCAGTTGCTGATAAGCAAGCTGGTTTGTCATTACGAGATTTGGACTCTCTACATGCATGTCAACCAGTTTCTCCATGTGCTCACCCACGTGGTCGGTACGTGGTGGTGGTTTCTGAGGACATAGCCGAAATTCTACTGGAACTCTTTCAATGTCCAGAGGCGTACCTACTAATTAAAGTGTATTCAGTGTCAGCCATGCTAGCAGATTCAAGTATTAGCTCTTGGAATCTATAGGCTTCGATAAAGGAACCCAGCTATAGGTATCCGTATACACCAATGAAAATCTCTAAAGGACATGTGAGTGGAAGGGCCTGGACTTGCTTCGTCCCCACAGCCGAGGGCACAGCAGGCCCTCGATGTACATGTCGGCCACAGTTTTTGACAAGAGTGACGCATCCGAGGTTATACACATTAGATCGCCCTTAGGAGATGGTCTCTCGAATTTGAGAAATATGATTTATTTTATCCAAAACCCGAAGTGGCCTCAGGCATTAAAATGAACTTCTTGGGTTAAAATCCCATGGTACACAATATATCCACAAAAACGATAAGGTAAGTCAATGATGCACTAGTCCTCCAACCTAAATATTTTGAGAATTGTTATCTTTTTACCTAATACTGAAATGTTGGCTAAGGTTTTACCACATTTTAATATAAAACACGTCTCACCTTCTACAGTCGAAACCCCGCAGAAT
Source organism: Nemoura dubitans (assembly GCA_921293005.1). Lineage (NCBI taxonomy): Eukaryota > Metazoa > Arthropoda > Insecta > Plecoptera > Nemouridae > Nemoura > Nemoura dubitans. The sequence continues at coordinate 7,862,155 of OV121073.1, forward strand.
ACGACAACAGATAGTATAAAATGTACAAAACTCGTACCCTCTTATCTTTGACAGCCACAGGACCACTCAGACCTCATGACAGATGCACACAGCCAGCCGCTTCAATCCAAGGCCATGCTGCGCCTTGAGCCATGCCCATTACTGCATCAGTAGCAAGCGTCGATTTAAGATTGGCTATTTATGAAGTAGTTTCATAAATACTCGATATTGATGAACTAAGAAACAAGTCGATATACATAATCAAAACGCTTTTTCCTTGCATGCCCACTCATAAAATTTGAGTGCCATAGCTACCAAAATTAAGTTTTAAACTGAACTTGCTAATCTTTGTAGCAAATCCTGCTCCAGAGAGCATTAGAACAGAAATTTGTTTTGAGGGACAATTTTCCATACTTTTCCTTTTCCTATATTCGTAGATCAGACAGGTTTCCATTTAACAAAATGGTAAAAAAAACCCCATTAAATATGTAGTAACATGTTTAATAACTTCCAACATTCTGCTCCCTGCAAGTAGTCTCACAAGTCTCACTAAATGAGCAACAGTATCCAATGCATACATTTAAGGGAGAACGTAAATGAATAGCCAAACAATTAGTAATTTGGAGTAGGTACCAAATGACCTAGGATTTCATGGGGCTTATTGGAACATTACAATTTCATTTCAGTAAACAATCACAAGATACCCAGTGAAGCGGTGCAAGTTTAAATGATTTTGACTTAATGCAACACAGAATTTGAACAAAAATTACACAATAATTTATTAAAACAATGGGCTATTCCAAAAACCCTTCACGGCCATCATGCATTCAGATAGCCGAATTGAACGCCAAGCAACATGTTGGACATCAAGGGGAGTCCAATACAATCCATCTCGATGCGCACTTAAAGCCAAAGACCTAACGCAACACGAATAGAAAAGAGGAGCAGGAATTAAATACATAACCATTACAATCACAGTCTGTGAACTTGACCATAAGAAAAATACAAATTAGAAATGCGCCATGCCAAAGCACTCGCAGCCTAACAAACATCACTTCGCAAAAACCTCCCCTTGACAGCACGTATTATTGAAGTACACATACCTAAATGATTGCTGCGAAATCCCACCTCTATCAGGATATTAACCCCCCATTTTACAGCCTGCACGTCACCCACAAGCCAAAATCAGGGTTGGGTGATGCTGCATGTGCAGTAACAAGAAACTAAGACCTTTAAAATACTCATTAAATGTATAAATATGCAATCACTTAAAATACGTGGACTTCAGTTAATATTATTCAGTCTCCAAATTAGAAACCTAAATTGTCTTTTCTTTAGGCAAACCCAAATCCTTCAGAGCATTCATGGATGGCTTTTTGAAGGTATCGATTCAACTTGTTGTATGTTTCATAAACCGGAAGATCTAGCTGGTTAAAACTGAAACAAAGAAGGGAACAATATGAAATAGAACTTAGCTTACCATCAGAGTTTATACGGTAAGCGATAGGAGACGGCTAGTAGTGGTCTGTTATGTTGTAGCTCACCACGTGTGCGCGGAAGGAAGGCGATCTGTCGAACGGTCATCTCGATGGATTTGGAACTTTTGGACTCCATTCATCCCCTCTAAGGCACCAAAACCTTGGAGCGGAACTTTCGATGTTCCAGTCACAAACTGCAGGAACTTGGCTCTATCAGCCTGGTCAAACGCTCGCAATGCTCGCCAGAACCATTGAATCTGTAACGAGCAACAAGAACCACCTCGGTTAACGGACTCTGCCAAATGAGCTTGACATTTTAAAACCATTTATGGAACACATTTTGGAATATTCATTTGAATGAAATATTAAGTAGCAGCAAGGAAAATTAACTATTTAGCGGGCCACACCATGATGACAGCTTTAATGGACTACGGCCCCGGCATTTCAGAAAAAAATCAGCCCACACAAAATCCACTCCCTAAAAAAAAACCGTTACCCGCTCTTCCAAAAGTCAATCCCTAAAAACAAACGTCACCCGCATTTCTCCAAAAGTCAATCACCAAAAGAACGTCTCCCGCTGTTCCAAATGTCCAATCCCTAAAAAACCGTCGTAGATCCTATGAGGCCTTCCATCCATAGTGTGTTTCTTGTGTCTCGGACTACGAGGGCAGACCCCAGCCGGTCTACTGGCCCTTCGGGCATTTGCCCGGTCGCCTATCGCCTATTGGGCCTATCCAACCCTGGGGTAGGGACAGGCTCATATATATACATATATATATATTTTTTTTACCTGCAATGATGTCGGTTGATATTTGTGATACTCGGTGTTAGACCTGAGATCTTCTATGTCCACATTAGGCAGACCCGAAATTAATAGCTCCAGTTCTTGCTCGTTGAAAATTGCTATCAATCTCTTGGGGATGATGTCATAGAAGCCTTCTAAGAAAGCATTTATCCTGTTGATGAGAAACAGTTCACATTTTAGATGGGCAAAAATACAGTCTAAAATGGAAAGATGGAATTCAGAAGAAAACAATAAGAAATGGGAAAATGTGAATTTCCAAAATAGGAATTTGGCCATGCCCATCCATGAGGTTATATTAGCATTGTGCGTGGTATGCTGCTAGTGTAGCAACTGGCAAGAATTTTTCAACATTGTTCAAACAATTCATCAGGCATTTCAACAATTTTTTGAATGTTGTTTACTCCAGAAATCATGTTTAGTGCGATTGACTTACTGTTTACGTATAGCACCAGTCATTTTCATTTGGCAAACAAGACGAATGTAGTCCATCTTGGTGTGCTCACTGACAAAGATGTTGCGCCCATTCGCGATGAGATCACGCACTTCTGTCACTCCAAACTCTTGCACCTGAAAGCCACCAGGAAGAGCACCCCAATCAATTAGAGTCAGAGCTTTCCAAACCGAAGATAATATGTTATGGGCTTATGGCAAATACATTTCATAACATGGGGCACAGGTCTCACAATGGACTAAAATTGGCTGAGGACACATAGGATCTTGCAGCAAGTTGACTTGGAAAAATTAAAAGAAAAGCATTGAAGCCACCTTACAAAAAAATGGTACTTCAATTATATATTTACCTCAGTGCTGAACGTCAGCTCATAGCCCACAGTGCTGACGTGGTTTTCCATCAGATAGACCAGACCCTGGTAGAAACTGAAATCCTCGGTCTCCATATCTGTGTACTTCACCAGAATACCCAGAATGTGCTTGTAGAACGAACGGGTGAAGTAACACTCCAGCAATTTGTTGTCGTAAATTGCTTTGGCTGCAACAAACCGGCATTTGAGTCCCGAGAAAACACATGAACCGCAACAGCCGCTGCCATGCAAGTACATCCGAAGCGCTTTTCACACAAAAAACAGACTTACCGATCACCCTCCCCACAAACTTGAAGTAGCAGAGGTGATTTGGATTGCAGTGCGAAGTCGAATTGATCATGTAAGTGACTCGGTCCCCGGGAGACGTGGTGAAAAGCGCGTACATGGGGTTGAAGATTTCCCGCGAGATGATGACATACCATTCTCGCAGCAGTCCGCCAGCATCTTGGCCTTCCTCCCCTGAAACGACCAAACAGAATCAGAACACAACCTGCCATTGTTCACATTCCGGGCATGCCGTAGACAAAAGATGTGACACTGAACGCCATCTCATGGTCAGACAAGTGGATTTGCATCTGCCACTGGTGCTACATAATATGTGCTAGGCTACGAGTTTCAGAACTACAAATCATGCCTTGAGACAGACGACAGAGACAGACTTAGCCAAAGCCAAGGATATGACGACCAAAGAGTTTAAGAGTTTCAAAGTAAATACGACCAAGGACTCAAATTTTCCTAGTTGTACATAGCTGTTTCTATGGATTAAGCTAGAATCATATTACTACTATCATCATATTATATAATTATACCATTGTTATACTTAAAGGTAGGTACTATAAATAAGTTAATAATTAAGTTACCTTACCACCGTTACTTAACACTAACAATGCACTTGTAAGAGAAATTGAAATAGTAAACATAGGCTTCATGAGCAGTTTTGAAACTCTTGAGCTTCTGTCTAGCAGCAGTGGTTTCTTGAAGAAGATGCAATATACTTTCCTTCTAAGGTTACTTCTGGCTACAACTGGTGGGGAGGGAGAATATTCAGTTTAAATTTAATTGATGTGGCAATCGGATATTGAGCGTACCTTCGAACACAATATAGAAGCGGTTCTTCCACTCGTCCGCGTTCCGACGGTGCAGCTCGCGGAACGAGTCCTCAAACACATTGTTCCTCCGAACGTGAACGGCAAGTTCCTCGCGGCGGATGCCCTCGTCCAGGCGTTCCAGCTCCGACCGGAAGTAGCGCCGCTTGACGTCGAAGTCCAGCACGCGCGTGTGGTCCACCAGCACCGCAAACGGCCCGTCGGCCAGATGCGTCGTCGACTGCCGCAAGATCTGGTTCAGCACAGTGCGATGCGTCTCTGCAACACACACCGTTCCTGGAGTCAGACTCTTGCGCAGAAACACGCCGACCACTAAAATCTCGGCCAGGAACGTTATTCCTAATACTCCGGACATGGTCCTTCTGAATCGCTGAACTGGTCACTTACGACACCTGCTCCAACTCTACCACACTCTTAGCACCCTCACACGACTACATATTTAGCAATTATCTAGAAATATGACGTACAAAAATAAGTAAAATAACAATAAGCCACAATAAACCTTGGTGACTATAATTATACATGCCTAAGGCTGTATCGTTACTTGCCAGTGTGGCTGTATTCTTTCCAGTGTGCAAACAATTGCGCTTCTTTTGCTGTTAAATCCTCGTTATCCATAAATTGAACAATGATAACATCATCGATAATCGTTTAAATGAGCCACATAGTTTAACAAATCGATAATATCGATTCCATAAACATCCCAGCTGTCAGGCCGCCAAACCACGGCCCATTCACACAGTGGCACAGTGTCGAGCCCTCACCAGCGAACTTTAGGAACTTTTGTTGGTCGGGAGGCAGGTTGATGGGCGAGGGCGACACCTCCCAGTTGATGTTGAGGGCCGTTGGCCTGTCGGGCGTGCTAGCAGACTGGCCGGCAACGTCGCCGTCTGGCTGGATTGGCGAAATGGGCGCCACTTCTGCGGCGTCGAAGTCGAACGGCTGGTGCACCTGTGCCGTGTCTAGCGCAGGGTCACGGTTCTCGTAGGCGCGCGACTCTTCCGCCGCAGATGCGTGCACCAGGAAGAAGGCCTCGACGGCCGGCTGCGGAGGTCAAGGCGGAAAACGTTAGGGATCGTTGGGGATCGACCATAGAAACGTCACAATTGCTAAAAAGGAACTGTGTGCAAGTAGATGCCAGCATGCCTGGATCCACCAATCAACAGGGGACTTTGCAGAAAGTCAATCGAATGTAACAACTTGACTGTTATGAAGGCAGCTGATTACATGTTTCTGGTGGAGTCAGTAACTGCAAAGCATATACAATTATCCGCTTTATAGGTCGTCAAGGAGAGCTATAGACATCGCCGTGGTACGAGAAAGTGGCTTAATCTGAAAAACTAGTGCTAAAGATAAGACAAGCAGACATAGAAATGCAGTATTAGAAATTTAATAGCTTTGGTACCTATTCACTGTTCAGATAAGACTTGGAAGAAATCAAATATCCGAAAAGGTTGACAGACCACCTGACGATTGCATTCAAATGGCGAATTCAAGGGAACAGGCTGCGTAAGCCTGCGTACTCCAGTGTGTTACCTGCAAGACCAGCACTGCATGGTGGTCGGGCGTGTCAGCCAGCTCCAGTAGACAAGCGCTGAGTGTCTCCCAGAGACGGTCCAGCAGCAAAATTTCGCTGAGCGTCACCAGTCCCGGTTCATCTTCCTGTTCCGGTTCGGCCTCCGGCTCAGCTTCCACTTCTGCCTCCAGGGTCGTATCTGTACGGACACATTTGTGGCATACTCTTATTGCCATGTCGACCACATTCTTGGGGCTGGTCGGAAGTCGCTCACAATTTCAGAAGTATTTGCCCTCAAAGATTCGCATAACTCACTTGCCAATAAATAAGTTCCATGAAATCAATAAAGCCCATGAATCTATTACCTCTGTAACGAAAAACTTTGGTGCTATGCAAAGTTTAGCTGTTTTCCCAATGTTTGGTAACTTGCATTTGATTTATTATTGTTTCAAGTGTTGAAGCTCGACTAGCTTCAGGGAAAGGAGAAATAAGTTTAAAAACTGCGATCACTTTGCGCTTAGCAAGCGTTTCCATGCGTACCAGCATTGGCGGGCGACGGAGGGTCTGAGGCCAGAGGGTCTTCGTCATGGACGCTGGTTTCAGTCGTGTCCATTGCGCCGACGTCCACCACTTCGATGGACTGAACGTTGGAGGCCTCGGGCCCTTCGAGCGTCTCGTCGGACGAGTCTGCCGGAGGCGGGGCAGCGGTCTCGGCCGCATCCGTCTCGTTTGGGGCGGAGGCACGGCCAGAGACGCCCGTGCCGTCCGCAGCCACCGGGTTGCGGGTGGCGCGCGTCGCTACGACAGAGCAAACACGTCAAAACCACGGCCACCCTTTCCAGCGTGGTCCAATGTGTGGGGAGGTCTGCAACTATGATAATCAGCATATGCCGATGAAAGCTTGGGCACTCGAGTTAAGTATTGGTGAGCAACTAACTTATGCCCAGTTTTACCAACTAGGAGCTACAACCAAACTTGCAGCAAGTGATGGGCTTAATTCAGTTGCAACTCCTAGTTGGGATCTCAACTAGGTGTTGAAAAACTTGATAAATCCAGGCCTAACACATGAAACTAATGAAAAGCATATGCAATCTGAACGGGAATAACCACCGATAACGGTATGATCGCTCTTTGGCCCCGACATCAGCTATAAACACGTTTGCCAACCAGAAAATTCTTCGAAATTGCATCATCCTCCAAATGTCAACGGCTCTAACCAAAACTAACATGCTAATCCACAAAACACGCGGTATTTTGAGTACAGTTCACCACTACTCCACTATGTCCCCCCCCCCCGCCATACGCAATCCACTCACAAGCATTCGTCGCAACGACGACCGGACTCTTGGCCCTCTTGTTTTTGTGCGACATGCGGATCGACTCTCTGATCTGCGTGATGACCTTCAAGATGCGCAGGAAGAATGCTTGACTAGAAGTCTTGGATGTGAGGGTGGCCATGGAAGGCAGCTGGAGATCGCAGCCTCCTTTGGGCTTGGAAGGGGCGCTGACCACGACGCTGTCCTTGGTGAACCGGTCGTTGAGAACGCCACGATTCGGTCGCTCTCGGTCCATGGCGAGCGTCTCTGCCGACTCCTGTTGGTCCTCGCGCTTCATCTTGACGTTCATCGCCTTCAGCTCTTGGAGCAGGGCTTTGATGTGTTCGTTCACCATGTTTGAGAGCTCTAAAGCACCTTGCAGCAGCAAGTCAAGGATCTGGAAATAAAATGCAAGGAAGTAAAATAATTGTTGCAATTCACTTCTTTTCTTTCACAAAGATTCTTTCCAATAAGGGCCAAACAACAGCAGATTTGGCAATAAAAGCATTGCTGCAGTATCTCACATCTGGACGCCGGCAACAACCTAGCATCTACAATGTGTCGGTACCTGTCCAATGGCCCTAGAAACTGCCATCCCAACAGGATGGATATATGTAATATATCCTTTTTAACTAAATTTTTTATTAGCTTAGATACAGGAAGCAGTTGCTAATATATAGTTACAAGTTGCAGGTTGAATTTGCAAAGGTGCAGGTTAAATGTACAAAGTTACAAAAATGCAGGTTAAATGAACCTACACGTTACAATACAAATTTCAGGTCATGTCAGGTTATGCTGTTGGATATTTTGAAGCATTTTGGTAATATTGCCATGCTAGCTTTTGGCAGCTCATTCCAATACATTGAAGGCTTCCGGGAAGAAGGTTGTAAGCGCCACATTTTCGAATGTGGTGAGACATTTCCCAAAGTGACTTATTACCAATTTTTTATTGTACTACTAAAACATATTTTGTAAACTCATTTCTGATTTCTGGCCAGGAAATTCTGTCGAAATATTCTCTCTCAAACAATGCAAAGACATTTAAACCCTAAGTGTGGCCAAAGCTTAAACCCATGCAATACCAAAGGAAACACTGATTTTTGCCAAATAAATTTGCTGTGATGCTTGCAGTGAAGAGACCATGTGCATTTGATGGAATGGGGATTGTACGGGTGGCCATTGTTACTGGTTAATTCAATGGTTGCGTGGCGATAGTTGTAAACTTGTAAGCACCACCGTTTTCTGTTTTGCATAGAATTTCCTAGCAGGCCAAACGTAGTAACTGCTAGATGTCAAAAAGTTGTAAATGCGAAAGATAGCCCGTTAAAGGGTGGTGGTAATAACAGCTGGTCATGTGGGTAGAGAGTCGTAATTGCGAAAGATAGCCCTTTAAAGGGTGGTGGTAGTAACAGCTGGTCATGTGGGTAGAGAGTCGTAATTGCGAAAGATAGCCCTTTAAAGGGTGGTGGTAGTAACAGCTGGTCATGTGGGTAGAGAGTCGTAATTGCGAAAGATAGCCCTTTAAAGGGTGGTGGTAGTAACAGCTGGTCATGTGGGTAGAGAGTCGTAATTGCGAAAGATAGCCCTTTAAAGGGTGGTGGTAGTAACAGCTGGTCATGTGGGTAGAGAGTCGTAATTGCGAAAGATAGCCCGTTAAAGGGTGGTGGTAGTAACAGCTGGTCATGTGGGTTAAGAGTCGTAAGTGACAAATGTCACTTAAAACGCATATTCTTAATTTATCCGTAAAACAGCGCAATTATAACTTGAGACAAAATGCTAGAAAAAAATTAACATATTTGATTGGTAAAATATTACATTCGTACGTAAAAAACCAAGGCCAGAAAGCGTTCTTAACGTCTCCTGAACAATTTGACTTTTGGCGCTTACAACCTTCTTCCCGGAAGCCATCGATATAGTATAAATTACCAGAAGTCCAACTTTCCGATATTGTGATTGTTCTCTACTCTGGGTCCCGCATTTAATCCCCAGAAACCACCACCTTTGCTGCACTGTATGCCGGTTAACTAACCCCACTCTAATTCGCAAGTCGCAGGCAAACAAAAAACCAAAACAAGCCAAACTCATAAGCTTTCCGCAGAAGTCGTAACCCCACAGCAACAGGCTAGCGTAAAACAGTGAAAGCAAGGAATGAATTGTGGGGTTTGATGGCGCATCAGCTTTGACCCTATTTGTGCCGATCACATGATGAAAAGTTTAAATGCTTGAGATGCTAAAATACTTGCAAAAGGCTTACCATCTCTCTGGTTGGCTCGGGGCAGTTGGCCAGGTTGAGCAGCAGAGCGGTGGCATCTTCCAGGCCCTCCTCGGAGCAGCTCTTCGAAGTAAGCACCTCGATCGCCAGCCGCAAGTGGCGATCGGGCACCGACACCAGGTCCTGGCGCTCTTGCCGCTTGACAGAGCTGCCCTCCTCCTCGGGCTGGAGCCGTGTCAGGCTCAGGTAGAGGTGGCAGTCGGGCAGGCCGATCGAGATGAGAGACAGCAGACGCAGCAGCTTGTCGGTCAGCAGGCAGCTGCGTTTCACCACCGGCGACGATAGCATCTGGACCAGCTGGCCGAAGGCGGACGTCTCGAACGTGGTCGGGTTGCCGGATTCGTCGAGCCCGATTGACGAGGAACTGTGCGTTCTCGCGACGCTCTTGCCCTTCTTCGAGGTGAGAGAATCGAGTTTGACTAGCATCTCCCAGAAGTCCGTCTGGTCCGTCCGGCTCAACCGCGGCGAGGTCGACGTCAGCTTGCGTCCCTCGGTTCCCTCTTTGGTTGGCGTCGTGCTGTCCTTGCCTTGGCCGCTCGATTCTGCGTCCTTCTTGTGCGGCAAGAAGTAGCGCGGGAAACTCTTGGCCAGCGAGATCAGCACTTCCAGGGTGTGCCTGCAAACCGCACGAGGGCCACGTATATTCAAGACCAAGCTGTAGCCAACAACATTGCTGCTTTCCTCAACATCCTGTTTTGTTGCTATTTTTTGCTCAAAATAGTGCGCCCCTCAAAAGCAATACCAAGACAATCAAATAGTGGCACTGCTGATTTTGGGACAATGGCCTCCATTGAAGTTTAAAGCTACAGGAAAGTTAATAAATAACATATTGCTAAATACAGCATAAACCTTAGATTGCAGAAAAGCTACGTATTAAAATACTAACATCGCAAATAGTTGCGTCGAGACACACCACCTTCCTGTTAAATTGGACATCATGCCAACTACACCATTCTACGTATTCTAAAATAAAATATATATATGTATTATATTCTCCAGACTCTGCTTGTCCAATCGTTAGCACTAGTTTTGAAAAATCCATTTCATACCGTAAATCACTGTCAAGCTACCGCCTTTCAAGAAGTAACTAGATTATGTTACGAAACGTCAATAAATCAGAGAGACTTGGTTCAGCATTCAAACCCAAGTACAAAATGGTATCTTTCCAAAATCAGGAGCCAGTTCCACAGCGCAGCGTCAAGCGAGCACCAGCACCAGCACGCGCAGACACCACCGGTTACCTGAAGACGATGGGCGCAGCCTGCGGGTGAATGTTGATCGTGTCCTGTCCCTTGGCTGCGACGTTGGTGGCGACGGCGCGCTTGCCCACGTGACGGGAGACGGAGAACACGCTGGCCCGGCAGCCGAGCGCAGCGTCCAGACTGATGTTGAGCCACGACGGCGCCTGGCTTCGACCGCCGCCGGCGCCCCCCACGTCGCCGCCGCCCGCGTGCTGGGAGCGCGTGGCCATTCGGCGACGGCTCGGGATAGGATCGGGCGGGCGACACTCGTTGCAGCGGGCCATTATCGAGATCAGAGCCTGCGTGAGGAACGGAGGGGTCCAGTTGGTGTTTCCATGACAGATCCGACGTGCACGTGGCAGTCTTGCCGATATCGCTAACAGATCACTTAATGCCCAACGAAACAATCGAGGGCAGAGTGACGATCGTGTATGGATTTCACAGGAGACATCACTCCTGGTCTATTTCACAGCAATCGAAGATAATACACACAGCAACACATATTATGCAATGGTGAATGGAAAGAAAACAAGCAATATTGAAATTGAAAAAAATAAGGATGTGTACAGATATCACAGGAGATATCACTCCTTTACTATTTCATAAAATTCGACATAGAAAATACACACGGCAACATACACATCGAAAGAGAAAAAAATACCGGATCCTGAGACCCATTATGGCCTTAGCCTGCCGAAGTGAATGGCACCTGAATGTAAGTAACTTGGCAGACGCTTTGAGCCGTGATAGCAGAGGTTACGTTAGGCAAGGTTCGAGCCGGTCACTCACCCGAATGACCCAGTCGCGAGTAGGCCCGTGATAGCAGAGGTTCCGCAGAACGCGATGCAGCCTCCCCGTGTTTAGCTTGGGCTCGTCGACGAAGAGTAACACCAGTAGGCAAGACATGGCTTCGTGGTCAAGCAGTTGCCGGCCCCGCAGCCTGCCACGACAACGACACAGTCATCAGGCACACTTCCAACAGGCCATATTACCACACCATATCGGAACCATATTTGATTGTTCTAAAATGTACTTAGACCTGGAATTGCTATGTTGGAATAAGACATTTTCTAGAGGATAGGTTAAAATTGAGGTATCTGATTGGCTGTAACTATGGCAATAACAATTTAACCAGGAGATAACTTCTTATCCTGAACTTGTCATTTCGGGCCTAAGAGTTTTTCTAGATTCCAATGTGCCTCTTCTAAAGAGGTGATAGAAAAAAAAAACCATGGAAGGAAGAAGGCAGGAAGTAACACCAGTAGTTGAGAGCCAAAAAGCTAACAGCCAGACACCAATTTATCTTTCAAACTGTTTAAGAGATTTCTTTAAGAAGTGCACAAGCCCCAATGCATAAGTGTCTTGTTCCAGCAGCAGAAAAAACCCGGTTGGTCTCGACTTTTTAAATCAGAGTGGGTGAACCCAGTCCGAGGTTTCCAAAGAGGCCCCCAGGCAGTCAGTTCACTCGCTTACCTGAGTGCGCCCTGAGCGCTGGTGCCTTCTCCACCGATGGCAGGCAGGGGGTCCGGGCGGTTGCTCCAGGTGCCGCCCCATTGGGCCCTCTGTGGCACGGTGTGGATGGCGTATCGAGTGCCCACGCGACCTGCCAAACCAAAGACCCTTAGTGCTCGGCAGCCTGCTAAACCAACGACCCTTAGTGCTCGGCAGACTGCTAAACCAACGACCCTTAGTGCTCGACAGCCTGCTAAACCAACGACCCTTAGTGCTCGGCAGACTGCTAAACCAACGACCCTTAGTGCTCGACAGCCTGCTAAACCAACGACCCTTAGTGCTCGACAGCCTGCCAAACTAAAGACCCTTAGTGCTCGGCAGCCTGCTAAACCAACGACCCTTAGCGCTCTAGCGGCCATGCCATTGTATAATTTTTCTGTGTATTCAAACTTAGGAACTACACAGCATTGCTTGTCCTCTTAATGGTCAAGCAAGAAACATTAGGAGTGTTTGTTTTGTCTCCTACAACCAGCTTTTAGCTACTGACAAGCCATAACGCGTTCGTTTCCAGTTGTGGCAACTTCTAGTGACTCCACCCATTGTTCGTTTTGTCTAATGTAGCAGGCTGCAGTAACTTTTAGCTACTAATTGTTACACTACCTCGGCATGTAGTGTAAGCTGTAGCAGGCGGTAGCAAGTAGAAAAATGGCGCCAACTTGTTATGAAAATGTTGATGGTGGTGTTGACCCAAGCGAAGAAGGCAAATGTTTTATCTTCTCAGGTGAAATTAAGTTTTTAAAAATTATGCATTAATGTTTTTTGAGCATAATTACTACGTTAATTCATTTTTAGTGTAGCTTTTGGCTGCATAAGTTTACCATAGGCTGCGACTGAGCGACGTTAGCATATTTTGCAACCAATTCCACACATCGAAGAAGAAGCTAATATTCCAAAAGATGATCCATGCTTTCTAGTGTAGTGCAAGTGTGTAGTCAAAGTGCAAGTGCCAAGAGTACAAACAACCTCTATTACGTTTTCCCGCTAATATTCGCAGTCGCCGTACCGCCATGTGCAACAAAACCGTTCTTTTATTAGATGTTCAGCAGCAACTTTTTAAAAGCTCCTCCCACTTTTTGAAGTACTGTAAGCTACTGACAGCAGTTTGTAGCAGACAAAACAAACACATCTATTGATGCCAGTTAGGTGGGTATGACACGTAAGAGCCATGGAGTCATGGATGGTATAGCGCTATCAGCCGAGCATCCCTCAATATCCCTCACACAAACAGAGATACCGGATATCCCACAACTGAAATCCAACCTGCTTAGCTTACAGACGAGGTGACGCCAGAATTAAATCGCATAGAGAATTAGCACGGCCACTGTCGGCGCAGACGTAGCCCACTTGTGCAAATCCAGCGGCCGGACTCACCGGCCCCAGAGTTGCGGAGGATCGACGACAGCGCCGTGCTGTTGTGACTGACGTGGCTGAAGAAACGCTCCTGCATCAGCTGGCGGTTGCGGGTCTCCCACTCGCGACGCAGGCTCTGGGCCTCCTGAGCGATCTCGGGGGGCAGAGCGGCGATCTGCGACTCTTCCATGTCTGTCAGGATCTGCAACGCCACCAGTGGAAGACTAGAATTCAAAACCCCCACTTGAAATTGATGTTTGAAAACTAGTGCTAAAGATAGGACAAGCAAGCAACGCTCTTAGCATTTAACCACGGGGCCATTTCGTAAACAAAACCCAGTATTAAACTGTTATTTTGAAAACTAGTGCTTAAGTTAGGAAAAGAACACATGAATCAGGGGGTCATTTAGCATTCACACTGCACCCTTCGATCACTGCTCTGGTAAACAATAGGCAACTAGTAGGCTAAAGCCAGCTCTACTGCATTTCAATTGCAACCAGGTAGCCAATTCATCTTCGTGAATAAACATCAATACAAACATGCAATTTATGCAGCTTACTTATTAAGAATGCAATTGTATTCATTTCAGCATTCAATTAACAATACATAACATAATGAGCTCGCTAAGCTACTTGTATTCCCGCTAGCGATGATCACAATAACTATAGATGTCAAACAATCATTTTTTTTTAAATCGATTTTCAAATCAAAATAAAAATTGATATGAAAATGAAAATTAATAATCAATATAAAAACAAAAAAATCGTGGAATAGAGTCAGGATATGATGTATTCTGTCAATCAGCGGTATTTTCACTTTTCAGGTTCTGTAATAAATATCTAAAACAGCAAGTTTTTCAATTTATCTGAAAAGACGCACTCGCTCAAATTTGAGATCCGAGTCATAAGAACGATTCCATCCATTGCTGCAAGCTACACAGCTGTGTGGGATTTTGTGAAATTCAGATTTAAAAAATTGCGCCTTCAGCAAACTTCACATTTTTGTTGGAATTTTGATGTTTTCGATTATTTTAGTGAAATCGATAATCATTTTTTTCTCATAATCGATCGACACCCTGAACTAAAACCACTAAAACCATGGAGGAGTGCCAACCACAGACAAGTGGTTAGTGCAGGAAGCGGACAGCAGAGTGGCACTAACCGCCTGCCGCAGAGAGGGCTGCAGGTTCTCGAAGAAGGCGGCGGCATCGACAGGGTCGTCTGGATTGGCCGCGATGGCTGCCTGCCGCTGTTGCTCCTGCCGTTGCTGGGCCAGCACCTCCTCCTGGATGGCCGGAGGTAGCGCGGCCAGGAACTCCGGGTTCACCTCCGTCAGCGGCGCTGGCTCGGCATCGCCCGCGGCCAGCTGCGCAAACCAAGGGTCAGTCGCATCTTGCAACTCGCCACTTCAGAGGTTAACTACTCCAAGGGCGAGTATTACAAGCGCCTCAACCTAGGGTTCAAGTAGTAGTTGTGTTATTTGTCTTGCCAACTGCCAATAGGATGCCGGGGCATTAAATTGTTTCTTAGGGTTAGATACTTGACCCAGAGTTTATTAATTTATCAAACTGGGCATTTGATGGCCCAGTAAACGAAGCCAGAAAAAAAACCTCAGGATGTTTATTTTTAAAGCAATTTTTTTCCACAATTTAGATTTATATTAATATTGCATTTTGTACGTTTAAAATTATGTTATTTGTGCTTCTACTTTTCTACTTTTAGCCGTTCTTTTTCATATCGATTAAATTTTGAATGGACCCCGTGTACCCTTGAAACTGGCAGTTGTGGTGAAAAACGCAATAAAAACCCGAAAAAACCCATCCCACTGGGCTTTTCATGAAAAACACAGCGTTTTGCCAACCCCGCATACAACCCTTTAATATAATTGACCATGCATCAATCCTATCAATTAATTGGCAGTTGGTAGACATGGCAGCAATAATCTAATGATGCAAATGGCTGCAGTATTGAAATTAGTGTAGGGATGCCGGCGGATATCCGGATAGTAACAGAATAGTTGCCAAACCGGTTACAATTCAAACTATCCAGATATCCGGGAGGGGGGGGGGGGGGGGGGGGGGTACACTGCAAGCCTTCTCCGCCTCTCGAGGCTCTGGCAACGCTGCTGACGTCACACCCCCCCCCCCTATACACCCGGCCATGGTCAATCACCTGGTGGTTAACCAGTAGCGGTTGAGTGGCAACATGGCGGACGCGAGTGCGGTTAAAAAAACATATTTTGCGTGGGATTACTTCAGTGTTGGAGCATGCGAATCAAAAGTGTTGTGTAAAAAATGTAACAATAAACTTGTGTTTACTGGAGCCTCTACCTCATCGATAATTAATCATCTAAAATCCCATGGAATTACCAAAAATACAGCTGGGGGGTTAGCGAAACAAAAGACATCCGGATATCCGGATATTATCCGGATAGTTTGGACGGATATTCGGATACGAAAAAACTAACCGGTGGCATCCCTAAATTAGTGTAAAACTCACATAGGAAACATTCCATCACTTGTCCATCACTTGGATCGGTTTGGTTCGAATCCGATCAGAACCCTTATTATTGGTAAACAAAGAGAGTGAGACCGCAAACACCCATAGGTGAGATGCAGGGAGCAGCGGCCTACCTGAGCCCGCTGCCTGATGCGTTGCAGACGCAGCTGCTCGGCGATCACCTCCTCGCGCATCTCCTCGGGCAGTGCGGCGAGGAACGACGGGTCCACACCTTCGGGGATCTCCGCGCTGGCGCCGCCCGAGCTCGAAGGACCGGCCACCGCGGCGCCCGAAGAAGTGGCACCGGGCGGCGGGCCGGGAGGGATGGCGTGGCGTCGGATGGGGAACACCAGGTCTGGGGGAAAGCCGGGGTCAGTTTCAGAACACACCTGCTAGCCAGCCGGTTCTAGCCCTTCTCAATGTTGTCCTAGACCAGCCTAGGGTAGATGTGTGCCGAGTCAAAACGCAGTCAAACACTTGCTAGACTTGGGAGTTATTTGAGTTTACCATTGCACAGCCATTTGAGTGAAGTTACACATTGGCTCTTGGGGCCATTATATTGCTACAAGGCTGTGGGAAACGTTACCAGTAAGAAAATTATACTGCAACCAATCAGTTTCAACTGGCATCACAACATTATTCGAGACAAGAATTCTGGACAAGAATGTGACATTCTAGTCACAGCAAGACGAGTGCCGACTCACTGGATGTCGAAGTGCCCCGAGTGCGATACCACTCGTCGGATCCCACGAAGTCGCCAGTGAGGTAGTCGTCGCCGTAAGGGTCGGCCTCCTCCTGAGCCTCGCTTCTGGCCGGGTCTTCCGGCCCGGCATCCGAGGAGTCGTCCAGCAGTTGACCAGGCTCCAGTCCGGACGCAGTCTCCTCGGCGTCGGAGTCCTGGATAGCGTCCGGGCCCTCGGACTCCACCGGCCCCGTAGGCGGCTGGTAGGGGTAGGTGCGGGGGTCTCGGTTCGGGCTGGACAGGCGGTCGGCCTCGGGCCGGACTTCCACCGGCGGGAACGGCACGACCGGGTCGTCCCGAGCGGAAGGCCGCTCGGTCATGGGCTCCGGCTGGACCGGCTCGCTCTCCGGCTGGCCCGAGACGACGTCAATCACGTCCGGGGAGACCAGCAGCGGGGCCTAGGGGTGCACGGACATCAGCGGTCAGGACAAGACATCCGCCAGTTAAAATGTATTACAACAATAACTGGACAGACACAAGATTTTTTATACACTGCCATTAGATTCTTAAATCTTAGAAAGTAAAAAAGCCAAAACACATGCAAGATACAACCAGTGTCTGGTGGATAGTGGCGTGGCATACAATCTCTGGATATTTCAACCATAGGTAGATGGTACTTCATTCTGGCTTACATAAAGATTTTATTTTTGAGCAGATCATTAATTATTTGCTATGTACTAACTATAAACACAGACTAGCAAGTTGGTCTCAGTGGACAGCTTAAACAAGGTATGATGGCACACTCACGGAAACATTGATAGTCTCTTCGTCGTCGTACAAATCAATAGATTTGTTCTCCTGTTTCAATTCCTCCTTTTCAATGAATTGCTTCCTCTTCTCTTGGCGCTCATTTAACTCTATATCACGGTACTTCTCTAGATCAGCAACTAGCTCGCTGGCGATACCTGCGATACAAAGAGACAATTTAAGATGATGCCGATGCCACATAAGCTGGTACAGAACCAAAGACCAGAGTTCACATCCACCATGCAGGTTTTATCATACGAACTTGTAAATCAGAGCACAAAATTATTAACTTAATTTGTAAGTTTATAATCAGTAAGCCCAAAATCTCCTGTATCACTACAATGCTATTTATTAGAAGACCAAGATATTTTTTAGGGCATGGGTTTTGGAAAAAATGCAGATTACGTCTTTCCCTGCTGTTTGGCCCCACCTAATCTGGGACCCTGCGCATGCCTATGAGGACAAGAATGCTGCATGGGACAGCATATGTTATTTTACATTGTAAAGTGTCATTTTGTTTTTGTTTTCTGTTAAGTTCACACTGTAAACATATTACCTCTCTATCTACAAAATAAATCTGGATGAAAATAAAAAGCAGAAAAGAACAGCAATGAACGTTATAATGGTTTTTGAGGTATTCTGTTAGTACCGGTAACGCAGGCAGGCTGAGATTCTCCGTCGAGCAGCTTGGCCTCTTCGCTCCACCAGTGCAGGGCAGTGGGCACGTTACTGAGTGTGGCGGCCAGGCTGGGTCCAAACAGGTAGCCAGACTGGTCCTGGGAACAGTACACATCGTTCCAGTCAAACTAGCTCCACCAGTGCAGGAAAGTTACTAGTTAGGCACGTTACTGAGGGTGGCGGCCAGGCTGTGGGAAAGTCCACATTCAATGCCTCTTAAGCAGGCAAAAAACTAGTGAATTTGGTACTACTCGGGAAACAGTGGCAATACTTGTTGACAGCGACACCACGCTGAAAACATGGCCAGTGCAAAATGAAGTAATGAAATTCGACCCCACTGACGTACCACAAAGTCGATCTGCTCCTCTTCGTTCTGCGTGAAAATGCCGAGGCCATTGTCCATGACGACGACTCGAGAGTCCCCGAACGAAGAGGTGAGAGCGTGTCCCGGATTGGTGGAGACGTTCTGCGAGGTCGAAGGCCCCAGCAGTCTAACGGACAGTCGACAATTCAATTTAAACCACTCGGCACACATCAGGTCACCCAGATTGCGCACTCGGCACTCCTTAACCTTAATTCCCGTTAAGGAGAGTATATACACATCTTCCCCGTGGACCCACAGCTGCTAGACACAGGTGAGAAGTTTCAAAACTGCCCATAGAGCATTTTGTCTGGCTTCATGGCTTGTAAGTTTTGAAATTCTTACCTCATGTCTAGTAGCAGGGGGTTCATGAGGAAGGTGCAAATACACTCTCCTTAATGTGAAATGAAGTAAATGTTAAAAATGCCCCCAAAAAGTAACCTTAAAAAACGAATCTATGGCAAAGAACGGCGGAAATAAGAAGTTTTCCGGCCGTTGTGGGTTGGCACACTGCCTGCATTCAGAGGCAAAGTTATAAGAGTTGATAATGCTGACGTACCTCTGCAGTATGACGGGAGGGTTGGGGTTGCGAGGGTTCAGCTGCAGGTACTGGTAGCGGCGCTGTCGGTTGGCACGCTGGGCGCGGGTGCTTGTCATGCTGGCGATCTCCAGCTGGTGTCGAGCCATCAGCAGTGGGTGGCTAGCACTCACGTTGCTCACGTCTGCAAGCGGACCAGGTGGGCTCGAATCACGCAAACAACTAGTCGGTCATAAGATGCGTCAGGCAGGAAACCGACTAGTGCTGGTCACGAAACATTGGGAGACAACTCAGCTTGCGATACACAGTTCCAAGCTTTGATCGAAAACAAGTGCTTGGAATGCTGTACGAACGACATGAATGTCGATAGGAGCAAGATTATTCTTTTCAGTTATAACGTGTTTAAAAATTGGAAACTTTCTCACATTGCCTATTGTGGCCACTAAGGAAAGCCACACGCTAGAGCCGTCTGCTATCCGACCTGACTTGCGCTCGGGGAAGGGAATTGTTTCATGAGAATACTCGCGGGTTCGAATTGGTACACGGCTGGATCACTTATACTGCCATTAAAATAAATCGCACTAAAATAACCGAAAACATCATAATACCAACAAGATTGTCGGAAATGCAAAGATTTGCTGGTGCCGGTGGTGCAATTTTTTAAATATTAGTTTCACAAAATCCCACACAGCTGTGTAACGCTGGCTCATCTGTAGCCATGATGCCATGAAGCAACGGAGGGATTCATTCTCGTAACCTCAACCTCAACTTTGACAGAATGCGTCTTTTCAGATAAATTGAAAACGTGCTGTTTTAGATATTTATTACAGTGCAAATGTGAACCTTAACAGTGAAAATACCTCCGATTTATAGCATACATCCTATCCTGTCCTAATTCCATAATTTTTTTCAAAAATCCAATTAAATCAATTATCGACTGTCAGTTTTCATTTTGATTCGATCAACGATTTGAAAAAACAATCGTTTGACATCCCTAATTCTAACAACTTTTAGATGTTTCTGCATCTGTAAGTAATTTTTTCAATAATATATACCCAGTTTGAGGAAGCTCGTTTGAAAACAAGTGAAGAACGACAATAGTTTAACAGTTAGAACAAAGCAGAAAAGAGTCACGTTTTGCTCTCTAGCAAGGATAGATTCCGAAATCAAGTAGCTTTCCAAGAGCGTGCGGGCAGCCGCACTAACCTGCGTTGTCGTTGCCGTTGTAGGGATCCTCGAAGATGCCGAAGGGCAGAGGGAACGAGCTCGTGTTCCAGGGCACTAGAGAGCCCATGCCGGCGGTATCCGCAGCATCCGTGTACTGTATCATGAGGATGTCCTCATTCTCTCGGTCTAGCCCGGGGATGCGGAACAGGCCCTCATCCGACTCGAAGAATTCCAGCTCCTCCTCGTCGTAGCCAGAGCCACCCTCCTCTTCGTCCTCGTTGTCTTCCCCTGCACGGAGAGCGCTTGATGAGATTGCGAGGCATTGCGAAACATCACTACCACACAACCACAATACCAGGGAACTGTGTCGATCACAAGCTTTCACGTCTTCACCCTCGGTGCGGAGTTTAATGCTTTCAATTTCAAAGGCCAAACGCCACGGGCGTCTGCTGGTACAAGCCCGGGTGTTATGCATTTCGTAGCCCTATTGTACTTTAACTTTTAGGCCCGATTTAACAAAAGTTTTCAACTTCTAGTTGAGATCCCAACTAGAGTTACAACTGAATTCAGCCTATCACACGCAGCAAATTCAGTTGTAACTCCTAGTTGGGTTCTCAACTAG
The DNA here is from genome assembly GCA_921293005.1 of Nemoura dubitans. Taxonomy (NCBI): domain Eukaryota; kingdom Metazoa; phylum Arthropoda; class Insecta; order Plecoptera; family Nemouridae; genus Nemoura; species Nemoura dubitans. The sequence continues at coordinate 7,882,904 of OV121073.1, forward strand.
GAGATCAAAAAACTTGGTGAAACCGAGCCCCTGTCAAAACCTTGCGATTTCAATTTTCACTGCAGCCAAGGGAAATCCAAATGTTGACAAGTTGATCGAAGCGACAGGCTACTAAATTACCATCGTCGTCGTCTTCGTCCTCGTCATCGTCTCCATCGGCGACGTCGTGGACTTCTCCGGCATCGTCCGAGGCATTGGTGTCGGAATCTGAGCTGTCGCTCTCCTCCACTTGGTCGATGTCCTGCAATAGAGCCACGTTCACATCGGGTTCATGGGCAGTCTCTAGGGACGACTTCGGGTACTCAGTTCCCACTCCATTCTGATACCAAACAACTCCAATTCCGAAAACCGAGTAATTTGCTATTTGCGCCGGCAGTTAAACTTAAAATACGGACATTCAAATATTTCTGCAAAATTAGATACTGCAGCGCGATACTGCACGATACTGCACTGGTGTTATTTTTGCACGTCTGGAGTGCTATATTTAGATTCTGGTGTCGGGTAGTCAGTTCCAAAAGAAATGGAATCGAAGTCATTCCTAGTAGTCACAGTCCCAGTGATAATCCCAGACCTTCTGTACAACCTCCGAGCGGGCAACACGGGTACCGTTTCCTGTCACCAGAGGGAACAACGTTTCGCCTTCTGCGTACCGCATCCCGCGAAGTCGTGGCAGCGGCGGGCGCTTTGTCTTCATTCCACCGCTCGCCATGACTTGCACGGTCCGCCTCAAAAGGGCACGGCGGAGGAGCAAAGCATTCAGATCTCGTTGGAACAATTTGAGGGCCTCGATTGAAATGGGCAGAACAGAGGAGCAAAGCGCACTTCAAAGCGCAGGACGATTTTTGCATGAGCATCGCAGTCAACCGTTGCAAGCAATCTACCGCAAACCCCTAGGCCAGGCCCCGAAGCGTTTTCTCAAGAAGCCCGGGGTTACAGCACGATGAGCAAACAACGAGCGCACTAACACTAATATTATTATTGTTATGATTACTATTACCTATCTATTTATGTATAATAGCAATTTATACTTAATAATGATACTACCACTACTGCTACTACTAATATAAATATTATGGTTGATGCCCTCGATTAGGATTAGAAAACAGCCTTTGCACCAGAATTAATTTGAGATTATCATCACACAGCCTTCCAACTGGAGCTGTTATACAATGGCTCTTCTGGCCATTATATTGCTAGAAGGCGGTGGGAAACAAATGATAATAAAAAGTAATAAAATCTTCTATACATTCAAATGAATTTATTAATGAATTTATAATGAATGTAATGAATGTAATGAATTTCTAATAATTAAATGAATTTGTAGACTTAAATAAGTAAACAGTAAAAGATGCGGTAAAAAGACACAGACCCCTCCGTCATCGTCGTTGGCAAACGGCGCCGACGTCTGGATGCCCGTGTGGGACGAGATGTGGTCGCTGTCCACATCCATGTGAGAGGCGCTTCGGAGGATGGCCTGCGACTCCCGATACTGGGCGTCAATGATCTCTTGTGGCGTGGCCGATTGCGGCACCCTGCACACGGACAACACACGCGATGTTAGCGCAGGAACAGACAAGGATCATCGCGGCATTGCAGGACTAGCCAGTAAATCGTCCAAGATTGAAGGGAATTGATGCACACGGGCTGTTAGCGCAGGAACAGACAAGGATCATCGCGGCATTGCAGGACTAGCCAGTAAATCGTCCAAGATTGAAGGGAATTGATGCACACGGGCTGTTAGCGCAGGAACAGACAAGGATCATCGCGGCATTGCAGGACTAGCCGGTAAATCGTCCAAGATTGAAGGGAATTGATGCCTACTCGATGGTAAGCAAGTTTTTCGTTGCTAGATGTAGACGAGTGACTAGGCTTGCTATTTCTGAAAACTTATGCAATACCGTATACCCCAAGCTAGACTACCTCCAGCCATACTGTCATTTTGGGTCCCATCTGCCATCAGAAGCTCCAACATAGTGTGTAAAATAACCTTATTCTTATCACCGAAGCTTAATTTCGAAGCATCTCGAAAGCGTAAGCTAGCGTTTACTTTCGACTGGACCAGTGGCTGTCTGTTGCTAGTGTAAGAAACTGTCCTGGCAGAGCTAGGAGAGCTGACTGACCCCTCCAGCAGCTGGTCCATGATGTCCTGCAGTGCAGCCTCGTCTCCCTCCTCCTGCACCAAGCTGCTGTCCAGTGCCGGCTCCAAGGCTCCCGACGAGATGTCGAGTTCAGGGTTGTCTGCATCCTCCAAGATCTCTTCACCTTGAGCTCGGGCAGCAGCCAGGGGGGCAGCACCTGCCAAAAAGAATAAATTCACCATGCTGTCGCACATTCACTCGCTAACCAGCCATACATTAGGTACTTTCATAATTTCCTTCTAACATCTATCAATCCCAGTTATCTCCGATTATTTATTGCATACCGGTTCAGTTGCACATCTCTCTACCTATGCTAACCTTCCACCCATAACATACTGGTATCCGATTAAACCAGTAACAATGTCTTTCTCATTCTTCAATCAACGACAATACTTAGAAATCTCTCATCTATCCACTGAAGCAGGCTTTATCAAACACATTAACTTAATCTCCAGCCAGGACCAAAAACATTTGTAACTGATCTTCCCATTGTCTCCAAACCAATGACATTACAAATGCATGACAAAATGCAATCAGCAAACAAGAAAGGTCTGCCTACCGGGCTGGTCTCCGGTCGCAGTGGGCGGCACCGCCACCGACGGCTTCGACTTGACCAGGGGAGCTGCGGACGGCTGGTTGACGATCCGCGACAGCGTCTCCAGCGGCTTGAGGATGGCGTTGAGCGAGGCCGGCATGTTCGGGCTCGACAGGTCCAGGTTGTGCGAGACGCGAGCCAGGTCCGTCAGCAGCCCTTTGCGCAGGATGATGCGCACGATGTTGTTCATGTTGTTGCTGTACTGGTGCAGCTTCATGGTCTGAGAGATGGGCACGCTCGGCGTGGGCGGGCAGTTGTCCACCATGGTCGACACTAGTCCGGCCAGCAACTGGATCTGCACGTGCTTCTGGTATGACTCGGGCAGGGCAACGCTTCGCACCAGGGAGCACCGCACCTGCAAGCCAGAACCGAACGTCAACCGGATCGGTCCAGCTAAGTGGCGAGCGAAACACTTTCTGTGCACTATGATGTGATTGAGTTTACCAATCGCTGGCCATTAATTCATTAGCTCTTATGGCCGTAATATTGCTGAAAGGTTGTGGGAAATGTTGACCATAAAAAAAAATAGTGTACGCTTACTTATTCGTTAATGTTGTAAGGTATGGTGCAAAAACTTGCCACATCCCATCAGAACAAGCTACAGAGACCTTTGGTGCTATGTTTCAAATAGGCAGGTCTGTTTCAGTGCAAGAGCAAAATACAAAGCAATGGCTGCCAACAGGCTGCTCAATTACAAAACAAGTACCTAGGACTAGAACGGATGAAACTTGCTAGAAGGTGTGTAGCCTTATCTACAGAGCCCTGCTTTTATGGTGAATTAAAAAGCCAAATTTCGTTTTTAAATTTCCCAAAAGCGGTGAATAAGCGGTGAATTACCAAAAATTTCTATACATGCGGCAAAATCGAATATTTTTTTGAAAAACGTCCAAAAAGCGACAATTAGATCTACTAATTTGTCAACTCGTTCAGGAATACATATAGGTTGACTGTAAAAAGCCTATCTAATGAAGTAAATAAAAGTAGTTTGTATTTGCAGTAGCTACATATGTTTTTATTGTCAACATAACATCACTTATTATGTCACTATGTCACAATGTATTGTATTGACCAACTGTATGGGCCTTCGTTAACATTTAAATATTTACAAAATACCAACATATATTGTAGACGCTACATAAAAAAAGAAATTACTATGCTATTTTAGGCCCTACATTAATTTACATCACCGAACTGCAACATGCAGCTAGTGACGATATTCTCAGCTTTCATGGTGGTCCTACGATCTGTCACAACTAAGCTGTATCTTGAAAAGTACCTTTCGGAATCGGCATTGGATATTGGCAGCCACATGGCTTGCAAACACTTCTTTGCAAAATTGCAAAAGACAACCTGAGAGGTTAGCCCCAACAGCACATTTTCAACAAGAATGCCAACATCGCTATCTTCGGCCAAATCCTTGCATTTTTTGGACAACTCGCTGTACATCAGCAATAAATCACCCTCAAAATTGTGGAAAAAAGGCAACATTAGAAATTGCTTCTTTACTTGGTCCAAGTTCAAGTTGTGCCTACTGAGAATGTTGGAGGGGTCAAAGAGGTAACTTAGGGCTTGGAGGACACGCACTTCTTCAAACAACTTGTTTGCACCGGAACTGTCTACGTACTTCGAAAGCTTCATGTGGGCTTTGGATCCACAAAGCTTTAGCTTTAAAACAATATCCGCTTGCTTGGACACAGAAATTTCACTTAATACACTTTTAACTTTGTCACCAAAGTGCCCCTTGCTTACAAGATCACATTTGGTTAACACAGCATCTAATCTAGAAAATAGAATGTGAGCCTTTGGAGCGCACTTTGCCTGGAACTCCAGGATCGGTTGCGTGATAACTGAACAGTTCTCTCGTACAAACATAGCCTGGACTTGAACACAATTGAAGAAGTCTGGCATCAAGAGTTCCAGGAGACTTGTACCCTGTGCAGATAAAGTTTCCTTGCGAGCTTCCAGGAAACTTTTGATGGCCTTCAAATACTCACTAAGATAGTCCACTGAGTTGAACCAACTCGACCACCGTGTCAACACTGGAATTGGGTACAGATTGGGGGCAAGGTCAGGGAAGAACTGTTGAAGATGGATCTTGTACTCTCTCTTCAATTTTCTTGCGTTCCGGAAAACTCCCTTTAGCTTTGCTACGACGTTGTTGAGCTCGCTCAAAGTTGACTGCCATATTTCCCCGACGAGGTTTAACTTGTGGCACCAACAGGTGAAGGGTATGAATTGATCCCCAAAAACCGTTTTAAGAGTGCTCGCACACAAAATCATGTACGGTGCACTGTCGGTGCAAATACCATACACGTCTGAGTAGCTGATGCCCAGATCGCGCACTGTGTCCAGAATTGCCCTCACGCAGTTCGTCGAGTTTGCAGCATCAAGGAAGCTGCATGATCCCAAATACAGCTGCTGTGTAGTGCTGCCTTGGACGGTCCCCAACAGAACAGCAAAGACACAGTTTCCATTGCGATCTGTCGTCTCGTCGCAGAAAATAAGCACCGGCTTGCCCTCTAGATGGGCCTTAATCTCTTCCTTGACGGCTGCCCCGCACCTGGGAACGTACTCCCGACGTAGCTGGTTGGCACTGGGAAGGTCGCCGGAACCTTTTACGTATTTCCCCATCCACGACTTGACGGCGGGATGGTCCATCTTTTCAATGGGAATGTTTGCCTGTAAACAAGAAAATTTTACATTTCAGTCAGATTGTATTTAGGCCTACTCCTCTTTTTTTAACAGTGTATTAAAATATATAGAGGTAAGCCCTATTTAGCCTATTTTACAAACAAAAAGCCTGTTAGCCTTTCATAGGGCCTAGTATCAGTAGAACAACGTAATAAAGCTAGAAACTTCAGTGAAATTCTTACCTTCAGCAGCATTGTAGTCGTGTCCATAATGAATTCACTTTTTTGCTCTTTCGCCTTCTGCTGGTTACCTAAGGCACTAACGATGGATGTTTGCAATGTAGGCCTAGATGTTGGCGGGTTCGTTTTCAGTGAAATATGGTTTTTTGAAGTTACATGTTTCTCACACGAATCTTTGCGCGACCACTCCACCCTAACATTACAAATTTTACACATGATTACATCCCGGTCATGAACGTAAAATCCATCCTTTTTATATTCGAGCGCTCTTGATGCCACACTAACATCCTTCCCTCGTCGACCCATTCTTCAATTCAATCACTGCAATAAAAATCTTCTCTAAAACTTGCAAGATGTGGTGTGAAATTAACAAAAACAAAGGTGCGAGAAATGCTCAAATGGGCTAGGCGGATGCGGTGGATGGCGTCTAAGAGGCTAGCTGCCACGACTCACTTCATAGCCATGTTACCCAATAGCAGCGTTCCGATGGCAAGCAACAATGAGCTAGATAACGGTCCTGACCTTGGTTTTTCCCATGCGGCGTCAGCGTGTCGAATAAGCAGAAAGTAGTAGTCATGAACGAAAACAAGGGACCTCCGAAAATAAAAAATGTGATTTTCAAACTTTAAACGTTTATTTTTCAATTTTTCAAAATATTACGGCGAATGCCGAAAATCACGAATTACGCGTGAATATCGCGGACATCGTTAAAAATCGCAAAATATCGCGCTAAAATGCCGATTTCGCGAATTATCGCGACAATTCTGAGCACATATCTGCAATCAGATTAACCTGCAGCGTAAACATCTGAAAGAAAAAATGACCTTTTCTACATTCGCGAATTATCGCGATCTCCACAAACGCAGGGCTCTGCTTATCTACATGAAAAAGACCAAGGTCAAAAAACACAAACAGCAAGTTATTCTCAGGATACCCACTTCATCATCGGAGTCCCTTCTACCCGCATTTCTTCCCAGTCATACCAATTTGTCGACCTACGTCGAAAGCTGGGTATACAGGAATTCAAACGATGTGGGTTAGCGGTTTGGCAAAAATGTGAATTTTACCAAGTGGGTTTAACACGTTTCTCTTTTGGTCAACCCTGGTAGGCATCGGCAACAGCTTTTCGCAGGCAATCCTACCTCAGCGACGAGCGTGGTCTGAGCGTCGGGCGAGTGATTGCACGAAGCGATCGCAGCTATGAGCATGCGTGCCATGGTGGAGCACTCCCTGTCCTCCGGATTCTCGCTGAGCGGCAGCAGCCGGTCCAGCAGGAACGCCAGAGCCGTGCAGTCTTCTGTCACCAGGTCAGACCGGCCGGCGCGGTACACGTAGTCGGTGATCAGGCGGGCGCAGCCGGCGTACGAGCGCACAGACTCGGCCAGCAGCTTGAGCAACGCCGATTTGGGCAGCAGCGGTCGTTTCTTCTCGTCTTCCGTGCCTTTACCGTTGAGGATCTCCTCGCGTGCCTTGCGGATGCGCTCCATTTCGTACTCCTGGAAAATCCAGACACTCGGTTGAGACGCAGCCACAAATGTATTCGCGAAGCTTCAAGCAAAACACGTAAGGCTGCTAAGTATCAGCTCTAAAAGAACCTAAGACTTGTCACGTGTTAAGGCCACATTCCACTAGGGTTGCAAGCCGTGGGTTGGACCCCGCGGGTTCGTGCTAACGTCGTATGCGCATGCGTGCGGCAGTTTGAGCGAACAGCTCGGCAGATAGGATTTTTCTATCACGATCGATTGGAACCGGCGGGTTTTCGAGAAACGACCAACCGAAACAGGGCCAGTAAGTCAGAGCTATGCCGATACATTTTTCCACCGTATTTATACGTCGTGTTCGGTGGTCAGCTGTTTTCTTGTCAACTGTAAGAATCGACATGAAAATACATCATTTCTCATATTTATTGAATGACTTCACAGAAATAAACATTTCAATCCACTTATTTAGACAAACAAATTCAAGACAATTAGCCAGCGACCAGCTTGAAGAGTATTGCTAAGTAAATTGGCTTAAAACTAAATGCTATACACCCCACATGAAAACTTGTCATGCCAGATCATTGTCATGTTTCAAAACATTGCACATGCGCTAGGAAAGTCGGAGGTTTCTGTGTGGAATGGCAAAACATGCCGGCAAATTGGTATCGGCGTTTCAGATCGTCGGTTTGAGGCCCTAGTGGAATATGGCTTTGAGTCTTCTGGAGCCGAGTTGCAATTTGCAGCTATGAAATACAAAACGTATGAATAATTATTTAATTTCTAAGGCTCATGTCTGCTGGTCTTATCTATAGCTCTAGTTCCCAAAAAAATCATTTCAAACTGGGTTTTGCATTCTACAGTCTCACTGAAGTCCCTGCTTATAGTAACATGCACTAGTTACTACCTCAAGACTACTGGCAGTTTGACTGAAAGCATGAATAAAAGAACCAATTTTATTTTAACCCAGACTTCCTTTAAAATTCTGTCAAGCCAACCAAAACAGACTTCCACAATAACAAATTCCAAAACCACTAAAAACCCATGCCATATTTGAATGTGCCATCTAAAATCTCTCTAAAACAACATAATGATATGAATTGTATTTTGCTAGTAGATGGGTAGTTCCTTACATAAATCTGAACTAGGCATTGTCCAGCCAGTGCTAATAAGCTAATATGCTAATACACACCTACTCTTTCCAGCCTATGGGCAGAGACCATCGGATTCTAGAGCCTCAGTTCTAAGCCTCTCCGAGCGTTTCGGACTTCGACAGGCCCAGCCCACGGGCTTGAATGCATGGAAAGCGTACTGTGTCTTGGCAATAAAGAACCCCAAACTTTGGGCTACGCACCCGGACGCCGTCGTCTGGCACTCCCAGCAGATTCCCGGCGTTGGTGCGGAAGGTGCTGTGCCCCGCGGGAAGGCCGCGGCCGCTGCCGTTCACCAGCTGGATGGGGTTCTGCGCCACCGATAGGTTGGCCGCCGCCCCTGTTGCCACGGCGGGCTCGGCCACCGCCCCTGCCGGCTCCTCTTCGCGCCGAGGGTAGCTCTTGACTAACGCGTCCAGCAACTGGTAGATGGCGTTGATGGCCACCTCTCCCTGGATCGTGTTGCCGGCGGGGTTTTGTCGGTACGGCAGGGTCTTCAGCAGCAGTCGGGTGTCTTCCTCTTCGTCTATCGGGCAAGGAGACAATGGTTAGTACGGCAAACGGCGATTTGCGCTGGCAGATGATTCGCCAGAATTTCATTTAGTCATAAGATTTCGGAGTGGAGTGACATTTTGCTAACAAAGCTAAGGAACCAGTGAGAAAAATAGACAGGCTCTTGCAAGGTTAAATGGACTCTCAATAAATCAATTTAGCATTAGCTGTGATGATTTCAGGACATTGTGCTTTTAAGGCTGTGGGACAGACTTGAAGTGTAACAGCATCTAATGCCAGAAAAATAATCGATCAAATTTCGCCCTCGGTCTGCTGTTTGGGCACTCGCAATGCGACTGCATGACTAGGAAATCCATAGCTAGGAAAAACCTCAGGGCAGCCACTACACCGCACCGAGAGCAACTTGACAGTTAAAGGCTTATTGAAAAAGACAGAAAAAGCAGACTTACTCCTGCGTACGAGGATGTTGCAGTCCACGCGAAGCACCTTCCGCGCCACCTCCAAGAACGCCTCCGGGTCCCTGGTCACCGCAGCGCTCGTGTTGCGCAGCAGGTACAGCAGCTCCTTGTAGCCGGGCGGGATGTTGGCGAGCGTCTTGGCGCGAAGCACCTTCTCCATCGACAGTCGCAGAGTGGCAGGGTCCTCGATCACGTGCCGGATTATCAGCGTGGTCAGGCTCAGGAAGCCGGTGAACGACGAGTAGAAGCTCAGGTCGAGCAACAGCTTGACGCCGCCATCCTTGGCGAAGGTCTTTGCGTACTCGTAGGTGCGGGTGATGCGGAGGCATACGCGCATCACCGCGTGCAGGGTGTCCTTGTCGACGGGGATCGCGAGCAGGCCGACGCACGCCTTGACGATCGCGTTCGAGTACTTGCGGCCGAGCCCCTCGATCACGAGGTTCTGCTTCTTCTCGCGCTGCTCGTTGAGCGTCTGCTCCTCGACGTCCATCCGGTCGGGTTTGTCCTTGTCGTCGCCGCGGAACTTGTCCGCCTTGCCCTCGGCGTGCTCGCGCGAGGTCAGCGACATGGAGATCGGCCGCCGGTTGGCCGATTCCTCGTTCATCTGGAACGGGAGCGGGGCGTTGGATCGGGCAGGAATCGACGCCGTTTCTCAGTGTTGCGGAAGCAAAGCGGAGGGTATCTGTGGGCCGCCGTGCATTTGCAAAGAGCTTAGTCACATCTGGAAAGGGCCTTGTGGCAGCAAGTGCACTTGAAGCACACTACAGGATTTTCATATCTTAAAGAAGAGTGGTGTTTCACTCTCAAAGAGGCTCCCCTGCTGTGAGAGCCAAAGGCGTCAACGTTCGCAAGCTGTCCCATTGTTCCACTAAAGGGTTCATTGATCTGAGCATGTCGAGTCATGAACCTCCAAGGCGGGCTGTATTGCAGCGCACTCTAGATGGCATGCACCCTCAGAGGATCCTTCCACCGCCAGAGACAGGCACAGAGACGCGAGACACCAAGGTACGAGACACCAAGGTCTGAGACACCAAGGTACGAGGCACCAAGTCAAAAGGGCCCCAAGGAACGGCACAAGACACTGAGATACGTGGCCGCGAAAGCCGTCCGCTTACCTGGCACATGATGGTGAACTGCAGCGTGTATCGGCGTCGGCCGCAGTTGATGCGGATCGCCTGCTCGCCGTTCCAGTAGGCGTCGTTGATCAGCTTGTTGTTGGCCTGCGTGTACGTCGTCCACTTGCCGGCGGTCAGGTCGAACCAGCGCCACACGCGGTTCGTCACCTGGTGCATCTGCTCCTTGCGCTTGGTGCACACCGACACCTGACGGGCAGCACAATCGGGTTAGGACGCTAATCGGGTCGGGTGGGCACGAGGAAGCTTCATCCTTTAGGAACGAACTAGTACACGAGAAGGAAATAGTTACTGGTTGGTTGGTTATTGTTAGAGCCACAATTATATGGTTTTATTTTTTCTTCAATTTCGTTATTGAAATTCACAAAGTCGTCTTTTAGTGGTTTTATGAACAACAAATTTCGCGTTTTGGGGTTTTAAAAAGTTGTTTAAACTTGACATTTCAGTATCAATTGAGAACATTTATTTCTTACAACAGTACCGGATATTGCCAAAGGCAAAATAAGTACATATTTTACCTAGGCTAAGTTGCAGATTCTTGCCCATGCAACATAATCATTGACAAGTTTAGTAGGTAAATTAATACTTGTAATGTAACACACTCCCATCCTTAACTGAAATGCCACCATCGTCATAATTTCAGCATTTTCGGGCTTTAGGCTCCTCCTTCTGTCGCTGACTACAAGTGAGTATCGAGAAAAAGATCTTTCGGCATCCACGTTAGAGCATGTAAACCAAACACAAGAAAGAGCAAATTTGGCAAACACTTGAAACTCGGATTTGATAGCGCAGATCAATTGGCATAAGTTGACGTGTTCGATAGCGGGCTTCTCAAGCTCTTCTCTAACCAATTTTTGGAGTGCAGCATAACCAAGCAGGAACAGACTGTTGCTTTTCATGATCTCTTGAAAGAGGGGCAAATTTGTAAGAGAAGGCTGGATAATACCATCTTCAAGGTTATGCCTAGATAAGTTTTTAGGGTTGAAGATTTTATCGATAGCAGTCAGCTCTTTCTTTGACGGATCCTTCGCCATCAAGTCTTTGAGTTTAGTGAAGCCATGCTGAGCCACGATCTTCAGGTTTTCTTCAATTTCTGCTTTCTTGATTACTGGAAGTGCAACTATGAAGCTGCGCAGTTCTTTTGGAAATATTCCTTTAGCTAAGAGATTGAACTGAGTGCAAAGGTCCTCTAGCTTTGAATAAAGAACATTTGCTGTTGGATACTTGTTTCCTTCCAAAAAATCTATCAGCTTTATCATAAGCTTGCTGTTTTCAGCAACAAAACATGCTTGCACCTTTACAATCTGCCGAGTTCCTTCTTTCATTGTTTTCAAAAAGGTGACCCCAGCATTTTCTGCTTCTAATTCTTTCATGTACTGCATGATGTCTTCTAAGTATTCATTGATGTACACCACTGATTTAAACCATGAATTCCATCTGGTGAGGACAGGCATGGGAAATAATTTAACTTTAGGGGAATTATTTCCATATTTCTGGCGAAGGTGCTGAAGGTACTGGTGTTTCCTTTTCCTTGTGTTCAAGAAAGCATTTTTTACCTTTGTCACAACGGTGTTCAGCAAATCCAGCTCATTCTGCCAAATTTGGCCAACCAGGTTTACTTTATGAGCCCAACACTGTGTGTGGACAAGATGTGGCCCAATTAAGACATGTAAAGCATTGAAACATGCTGTCATGTAGCAAGCAGAGTCTGTAACGAAGTTGACGCAGTTTTCAGTTTGGATGTTGTATTTTTCTAGCGTAGACATTACAGCTTGAGAGCATGTTGTAGCATTGGCCGCATCCAGAACCACGGAAGCAGCCAGCATGACTTTCTGAGACGTAGTGGGCTCCATTAGTCGAAACAGGATGTTGAACACACAGTTCCCCCCCTTGTCGGTCGTCTCATCGCAGAGAATAGCGATTCGCTGATCTTCAACTGTAATTTTGATAGTTTCCACAGTTTTAGCCCCCACAATAGGAACGTATTTTTGCCTCATCCAGGATGCAGAAGGAATGTCACCCCCACCTTTTACATGCTTGGCAAACCATTCTCGCATTTTCTCGTTGTCAAACTTCTCAACTGCGATTCCAGCAGCTAAAAACGCTTCAGTAGTGTCAACAATACTCTTCTTTCGTATTCTTTGCTTTTTTGGGCATCGCAAGAGATTCAGCTAAAGAAAGTTGTCTTTTTCGCGTAGCATCATTCAAAGCTTGTTCTTTTGATGTTTTGTGGCGCTCACAGTCCATATGCTTCAGGATGGTATCCTTTCTTTGGTATTCTAGGCGAACATTGCAGTATCCACACATCAAAATTTTGCCATCCGAAACATACAATTTTTCACTTTTAAACTCATCCGCTCTGGAATGCACGGTAACTGCTGGCTTCCCCATAATGTAATATCACTACAACAGAGATCACCACACCACATGCTCACCACACGCTTAAAAGTAAAGAAACAAAATGGCTGGTCATGTACATGACATGTCAAGGTTAAATTCAAGTCATTCAGTGTTACCAGCTTTGGAAAAAAAGTATAGGTACCTACCACAATTCATATGGAGGGGGTGGGGGGTTATATTATCAGTAGATTATCAAAAAGACTCTGAGATATTTAATATAAAAACACGGACGTTTAAAACAATGTTTTCATTTAAAAAAAATAATAAAATAAAAAAATTTGAAGTTTTTGACGAATTTGCTGTATTTCGCGCCAAATTTGAAAAAGTGGTGTTATTTGCCAATTTTCACAAAATTCGCGATATGTCGCGATTCAAAAACATCAGGTGTAGGTTCCAAATACCACAATTCGTGCTCAATTGTGCAAAAATGGGAGTAATTCAACATTTCGTGATATTTCGTGGAACCATATAATTGTGGCTCTAGTTATTGTTGTAGTCTATTTTTACAACCGTGACCCCAACCGTAGAATAACATCTCCTAACTTACTGCCGAGACGTTAAACTTTCACATAAAGCGGCATTTCGTCCTATTCCCCTACCAATAGATCTCTCGAGCATCATTTCATTTTTGATACTCGCACTCGTTAACAAAAAAGTTGTTCAACCGGTGCGGAACAAAATGTTGGTAAAACAGTTGACTGGCATGCAACACCCAGTTCGGGACGCCAGTGTTGTTGCCCATCCGTTACCTTCTCCAGCAGATCCAGCAGCAGCAGCAGGGGAGCGAGCCACTTTGGGGTGACAGTTTCCCCGGATTCGGTCATCACTTGCTGCGACTGGTACAGCAGCTGCACCAGCTGGTGTGTGATGTTCGACCTCTGCACTTCGAGGGCGCACGGGATACGTAGCTCCGTGTACACGGGACCCTGCAACCAGTCGCGGCCATCAGCTACTACGCCCACACCACTTGCACCAGGTTTGGCAAACGCCTGGGTATTTCACAAAGAGCCGAGTGGGTAGGGGTTTTAAAGGGGTTTTTCAGCTTTTGTGAATATCATAGAAGTGTACTCGCTTTTATTTTGCATTTTTATACAAAATAAAGGCTGCTTGTAAAATATCTGCCTCACCAAGAAGCGACTTACTGGCAAAAATAAAAAAGGTTGAAGGGAAAGCAGAAGCAATGCATGATAAATATTTTTAAAAACCTGGAAGTTTCAACTAATTTCGAGTTAATTGTAATAAATAGCTCGTTTACCTCGAACAGGAGAGTGAAGAGATGAATTCGGCCTGCCGTTTTCATGGCCGTCTCGGAATCGGTGAGCTCGTGCACGATAGAGGTAGCGCAGGTTCCGTTTTCGATGACCCGCAGTAGACTGTTCACCTTGCCAGAGATCTGCGAGTGAGGAACAAATTAGCACACGCCCTATTCGTTCCAATGGCATTGTTGATGCGGAAAATGTTTCACTGTGTAGCATTTCAACAAGCATTATTTCACCACGCATGGGGCAAATTTGAGCGCGTATGAGCACACTAACCTCCAGCATGAGCGCGCTGAGCATGTCATCGCGCCAGATCTCGCCGTTGCGCTTCGAGATGGTGACGAGCAGATCGCAGATGCGGTAGACTGTGTCGGGCAGGATGTCCAGCAGGTCCAGACAAGAACGCAAGGCGGTCTCGGTGAAGTCCTCGATCACCGACTGGAACCGCGTCAGCGACTCCAGGTCCTCCTTCATCTGGTCGGCGCGCGATACGGGGGAGGCGGGCGACTCTTTGCGACTCTTCTCGCTCACTTTCTCGCCGAGGGACATGGCAATCGCTCGAACCATCTGGTCCTCCTCGTCTAGCTCCATCGAGACGTTCTGAAAGAAGGACGGGGTTCGGTAAATTTCCTAGACTAATGTATGCTGGTCATATCTTTAGCACTCGAAACCCTGTCTTTAGTGAGACTTTTATTGAGAGTGGCTGGCACGGCATACTTGTTGTCTATCTCGAACCGGAGCAGTAAGAGCTGTTGTTAGCATATTAGTTGCCTATCTCGAACCGGAGAAGTAAGAGCTGTTGTTAGCATTCTAGTTGCCTATCTCAGACCGGAGCAGCAAGAGGTGTTGTTAGCATACTAGTTGCCTATCTCCGACCGGAGCAGCAAGAGCCGGAGCAGCAAGAGCTGTTGTTAGCACACTAGTTGCCTATCTCGGACCGGAGCAGCAAGAGGTGTTGTTAGCATACTAGTTACCTATCTTGGACCGAAGCAGCAAGAGGTGTTGTTAGCATACCAGTTGTCTATCTCGAACCGGAGCAGTAAGAGCTGTTAGCATACCAGTTGCCTATCTCGAACCGGAGCAGTAAGAGCTGTTAGCATACTAGTTGCCTATTCCATCACAAAGCAGTGACCGAAGGTCCAGGCCCAAGTGTCGGAGATTCTCACCTGCTGGGCGACCCTCGTGTACGCTGTGGGCGCCATCAGCAAGTAGTCCGTGGCGGCCAGTACGCTGGAAGTGCTGAGCAGCGCTTCCCGACAGTGCTCCCGACTGAAGCCCATGTCCATGAGCTGGCGGAGATGTTCGGCGTTCACGTCGGGCACCTCTCGAGGCGGGCGCCGCGCCAAAGGCGTGCCAACGGCGGCGGCTGCTCCCAGAGGGGCCGGTCCCGGCGCAGAAGCTGTTGCGGGGCCTGCGCCCGACTCCGCGGTCGACGCAGCAGCCGCGTTCAGGCTCAGCATCTCCTTGCTCAGGCGCTCCTGCACCGTAACATACGTACGTTACATTTGATACCATATATATGCTAGGATTAAACCGAGTTTAACATCGCACAGCCTTCTTACCGGGGCTGTTGTACATTGGCTCTTATGGTCTTTACATTGCTAGATGGCTGTGGGAAACATTAACCACAAAACAGACTGTACTGCACTACAGACTAACATACCATGAGTATCTTCTCGCCGCGCAGGATGTGCCTCAGGATGGCCAGCATGGACTCGGACATGCGAGCCCCGTACGCCTTCAGCGGCTTGCGGCCCCACATGAGCATGATGGTGGCAAAGGCGTCCTGGTGTGTCTTCAGCAGGTATTTGAGGGGGTCGAACGTCGACCACTTCTGTCCGGAGGTGGTGTGGGGAGAGTCCAGGATGGCCTTGGGGTTCACCTGCAACGGCCAACCAGCTTTAGCGACGCAAACAGCAGATTTCAAAGGAGGGTGTTTGGTTGTTTCATTAGGCTAAACCGTTGGCAAAAGCTAGGTCTGAGAAGAAGAATGCCAAGGATATATGAATGGAATGTAATTATTATGTTACCAAGCAATGCCCAGTCTTTTTAACGGTTAGAAGAGAACTCCTAACAGAAAAAAAAGTATCCTAACAAAAGGGTATGCACTTCCCATGCATGCCAATTGCGAATGTCTTACTGAACGAACACAGCATATGCCATTTGGCTCTACCGAGGGTTATTGCCTCTCCATGAAGCTGTGAGTGGGACCCACCATCTTCTCCAGCAGCATGAGAGACGCGTCCAGGAATTCCCCGGTGCCGTCCGGCAGATTGGGGTGCTCCAGTCCCTCCTTTTCGTCGATTGTGCCGTCAGCAGACAAGGCCCAACGGATGCAGCTGCACAACACCGAGTCCATCATTAGCCTTGCACACTCCAAAGGTAGTCTAGCATGCTTACGCAAACAACAGGGCAGCAAAAGTGGGAACTTCGAGAACTGATTGCAGGTATAATGTTCACACCCATTGATTAGCAACACTACAATCGAGAAAATCATCAACAAAATGCACGATACCAGAATGTCCCCAGACAAGAAAACAAGAAGCAAGGACTTTAACATCATCTCACTTGTAGCTCATTGATCTTAAAAAACTGTGGATGGGAACATTTTCATTAGCAAAGAAAGTGAATCCTAAATCTCTTACTAACTAGTGTCGAGTTTCTCTCTCAAATTAGGTGCCAATGCATTTGTTTCTTGCCTCTAGATTAAGACAACCAGCCCTCCTTAACCTGTGCCCCAAAAATCTGCCTTCTCTATCAAACTGGGATTCCCTATTATTCCCCATTAGTTTCGCGAATTTCGGCCAAAACACCACAATTGACAAGTCATTCGCGAAATTCAAAAAAACTTTGCAAAAAAACTATTTTTTTGCATTTATTTAAAGAATAAAATGATAAAACACGAAAAAGTTAGGTTTTCATTTTTTTGACGGCGGCTGTTTTCAATCCAGGTCACTTACGAAGTTTTAGAGCTGGCACTGAGGGTGAGCTGGTAAGTCAAAATGTGGGTGAACTGGATTCTGCTGTGACATTGCACGTTTTGAAATTGCACGTTTGAAATTGCTGTTGAATTTCAAAAAGTGGGGTTGAAAATTAGCAATTCAATTTGTCATTCATATTCTAACCCATGAACCTATTTAAAGTGACTTTAAAAAAAACTGTACAATCATCTGAAAATGTGCGCATCAGCAAAATTGCACGTTTTTTTATTACACCTCCATGACTGCCATAACACCGCAATTCAAAAAATAAAATTTACCAAATCATAAAACCATACATTCCTGTCCCTACTGATAGGGGCATAAATCGTAGATACACATTCTTGCAAAAATGTGCACTAACAGATCACTTTATATACGACTACGAGAATACTAGGGATGCCGGCGGATATCCGGATAGTAACCAAATAGTTGCCAAACCAGATTCAATTCAAACTATACGGATGTCCGGGGGAAAAATGATTTTTTTGTTAACAAGAGTACACTGAAAGGCATGCCTTTTCCACCTCTCGAGGCTCTGGCAACGCTGCTGACGTCATCCCCCCCCCCCCCCCCTATACACCCGGCCATGGTCAATCAGCTGGTGGTTAACCAGTAGCGGTTGAGTGGCAACATGGCGGACGCGAGTGCGAGTAAAAAAACATCTTTTGCGTGGGATTACTTCAGTGTTGTAGCCGGCGAATCGAAAGTGTTATGTAAAAAATGTAACAATAAACTTGTGTTTACTGGAGCCTCCACCTCATTGATGATTAATCATCTGATATCTCATGGAATTACCAAAAATACGGCTGGGTGGTTAGCGAAACAAAAGACATCCGGATATCATCTAGGTAGTTTGGACGGATATCCGGATACGAAAAAACTAACCGGCGGCAACCCTAGAGAATACCTACTTTCAGACATTCATTTTCAAAAGTAGGTTCAAGATTCAACCCTCAGAAGCTCGTGAAACGTAAGAACGACAAAATTACGCGATTTTTTCCATAACACCAAAATTAGGGAACTCTTATACTAAATTTGCCAAATAATCATTACACCATAAAAAAACATCCCTACCAATTATACAAAGTTTTAACAAAAGAAACTAATGTGTAATTATTTTGTTACTTTTTTCATGCTAATCCCTTTTAACAAACATCACAGGAATTTCCTTCAAGATAAAAAACATAAAAATTTCCAAAGAGACAACTCACTCGTAGAACGTGGACTGCCCGCCCTGCTGCACGAACTTGTGCAGCATCAGATGGTACGGATACTTCTTGTCGTCGAACAGCATGGGCGACGTGAAGCCCACCGAGCAGATGAGGAACGTGAGCTTGAACTTGGGGATGCTGGTGTCGGGCAGCTTGGAGAAGTTGAGTCCGAGGGCAAGCAGCTCGTTGAGTGTGGCGGCCACGGCCCTGGCAGACGGGGAAGGCAGCGACGGCTGGTTTGGGATCACCTGGCCTCGCCGGGCACGGATGGGCGAACCCACGCACAGCTGCAAGCAATCATGTGTTGGAATGGTGCACAGATAACAGACGGCTGCAACGTATTATGTGGTTCCGATGCAACATTACCATTTCAATACACTATAATTTCCAAATTGAAAGAAGGTAGTAGCCAAATGTTGCTGGGGCCAAAAGAAGTGAGGAATTTACCCGACACCAGGTTGCAGTAGGTTGAGAGGACGTAAAGCGTATCATGCCAACAGATGCGATAAAAAGATGTTATGAAATTCAGTTGGTTAAACCGAAGCAAGAGCAAATAGTATTGATAACACTAGTTCTCTGACAACCTTTCCCACACCTAGAGATTAAACCTAAGGTGGAAATGTTTATGCTCGCTAATTCCACTCATGCCTATTTAAAATAGATGTGTTGGCTCGATGTTTACGGTTAAAATTAAAAGCATCTCGAATACAAGTTTAAATTGGCCATTTTGTATGACTGAAAGCCACATTGCGTTGGACGCCCTGTCCATCCGAGAGCCTACCTTGACGAGCAGCCCGAACAGTTCAGCCAGAGCCCGACCGAGCCTGGAAGATGCCCCGAGCAGCGGCTTGATGTACTTGAGCTGCACCGCCGTCGGCACCGCCCTGCTGTCCTTGGCCTTCTCCCCGCTGACCGGATAGTCTACGTCCATGTCCACCGGCGGATCCGTGCTGAGGGCCTCCATCGCCGACGTCATCCCGTTGCTGGCCGAATCCGAACCAGACGTCGAGCCAGACGACGATCCCGGCCCAGGCTCCGTCTCGCTCCTCATTTCGGCTGGCAGCAGCTTGTCCATGTCTTCCGAGCCGAACCGACAGCCCTGCGGTATGATGTCGTCGCTGCACAGTGCCAGCAGAAGCGTGCTCTCCCACACAAGCGAGATGTACAGCTCGGCGAGGCTGCGGAGGACGGCCAGTCCGGTCGGCGAGCCCCAGTTGACGAGCGAGAGCGTGCGGATCTCGCTCTGGCCCGTGCGGCAGACGTGCACGAACATCACTACGTAGCCGTGGGCGGCGCCCATTGCGTGCAGGAGTGGGGTCGAGGAGTACGTGGAGAAGGCCGTCTCGAGGTTCGGTGCCGACGCCAGCTCGTGGAGCAGCACTGAGCTGCCCGGTTCAGAGATGGGCTTGTGCAGCGGCTCGAGCAGCTCCAGCACTTTGCCGAGTTGCGACAGACCGACCTTGAGAACGGTCGGCTCGTGCGCCAGGTTCTGCAGAACAGATTCGGCCGGTCAGGGATACAAATTTCACGGACCGGGGAGTCGTTGGTTCGGCGAGATTAACGACGTCGAACAGCATTAATTCAAAGCTCTGCTTTAAAGCCATCTGCTGCCGCATCATTACAGTGTTGAAATCAACCAGCTCAATTACATATTATATTTCAACACATTACATCAATATCCAAAACATAAATGTAAAATCAAAGTAGTAACATAACAACAAGGACAAATTATATAGAATATATGGGACAGAGCCAATTTATTTTGACAGAAAAAAACTGCCCGAGCAAAGTTGCAAACATGCTCCCATGTGTATTGCATTCAGGGTATCTAGTCCAGTCAATTGCTGACGCACGGTCTCTGCAAGATGCACACGAGTCTCACCAGGATGCTCTTGCAAACGGAGGCAACCCCCTGCGCTGCCGTCGTCACCGGGTAGTCCACCGGCAGGTTGGGCAGCGACAAGATGGAGAGCAACGGCGCCAGCCCGTTCTGACGCACAAACTCCTTGCAGTGGTCGTCCGTCGAGTTGTTGCTCAGGATGGCGTCTATGAACTTCATCACGTTCAGGATGTAGTCGATGAGAGCGATCGGCGTCTTCTCTGCGTTGGCGCTGCCCGTGTCTGCTGTGGACCATACAAAAACGGTCAGCCATTTTACCAAACTTTAGTTCAGGTTGAGTGCATAACAGCCAGCTAACAAGCAACTAGGGGTGTCAATCGATTCGATTGTTGATTTTATTAAATTTATTATTAGCTATACAGGAATCAGTTGTTAATATATAATTACAAGTTGCAGGATAAATGTACATAGTTACAAAAATGCAGGATAAATGTATAAGTTGAAGTTCCAATATAAATTTCAGGTCAAGTCAGATAATGCAGTTAGATATTTAGCTGAAGGCTGAAGTGTTTTGGAAAAATTGCCATGCTGGCTTTTGGCAGCTCATTCCAAAGACCGATGCTTCTGCCCAGAAATCCGTGTTGGCCTGCCATACTGTTGTACTCTTTTAAGTAAAAATTCTGGGTATGGTCATTCCGCCCATAGAAAGCAGGTTCAGTGCATTTTAACCCTTTAAGGCGCAGCAGTACAACTGTTGTACCACCTACTAAAATGAGCTGCATCACACACAATTCCAGCAATAAAGTGTTCGAAAGTGATCTATTTTGTGTATTTGGCGCCAATGCCCACTAAAAAGAAAATCTTACCTACAGAGACACACAGGAGCTAATAATCAAACTTAAAAGTTGAGGTGGTACAGGGGGTGTACCACCTGGTTCCTCCAGAGACCACAGAAGCTGTTTTGTGTGACAGATCACGTGGGGTCGACCTAGAAGGCGATTTTCGTTGGGAATCAACACTAGTCTCTAAACAAAACGTAAATGCAATAAGATTATGGAACACTTGTGAATTACTGTGCAATAAGATCACTATTTTGTCAATGCTGACAAAAATACGCATGTTTGAAAAAGTTGCAGACCGCCAACTTTTTTGTCGTATTTAACACCTGTCAAAACAATATAATACTTCCGTTCAAAGCTTCAAGTCACATTGCGTTGCATTATTTCATATCACACAAGAAGATCTTGTGCATTATTTCATTCTTAATGACAATGAGAAAGATAATATTACTGGTATTAATGACCCTCGCAACATTATCTCGAAAAATGTCGCAAACTAACATAACCCCACTTTATATTTTTAGATTAGATGGCAAGACAATTGGGCTGGAGCTCAATTTTCATTGCAAACTGATGTTACGGAATTCTTCGATAATATTGAAGATGATCAAGCTGAGATTTTGGACTTCCGTGGAGTCTCAGATGATGTCATATTTACTGAAATGTGATCCTTGACACGCATTACAGCCACCAGACATTTGTTGCAAGACATTCAGGTATTGATTTGACGCTGTGTTCATAATATCCTGCTGGTCTTTGGCTGAGCAAAAACCTTAAGTTATTTGTTTCTTCTAGAATATGATGCCACCAGAACATCTACGTCCCGAGTCACGAACCAACAGAAGCGTGTAAAGTCTTCCGGAATGATAAGCGACACATCTGAAAGCGTTTATAACGACATTCCTGCTGAAAACAATATTTACGTTCAGAAAAAAGACGGGGGTCTCACAGAGCCGTGTTGTGTATTGGAAAATAAACAATCGTCTTACTGTTACGGGTTTATGATTTACCTACTTTCGCAAATATAATACTGTTTAAATTATCAAACATTGGTCCTCTCATACCAGCAGTATGGTCCTGAGGTATGTGTGATTTCTGTTCCTTGCTGCAAAAGCAAAATATGAAGCACTATCCATTCCTCAAACAGTGATGTCCACATTTCGTACAGCAGCTACGGGTAACCAACTATTGTGTTCACTGATAATTCAAACTGTTTCAATTAAATTTTTTTGGAAGAATTCTCTTTGGGAATTTTTTTGCTGATAACGTCCTTTTTGTGACTAAACTAAACTTCAAATTGAAGTCATAAAAAACCTTGCAAATTTACTAAGTCTGTCTTGCCACTTAAAGGGTTGAATAGTTTCTGTGTTGTCTGCTAGTACCGCATGGGCTGACATTCGTCGCCAGTACCAGGTCACATTTCAGGCACAGTCCGCACAGTTCAATTGAAGGTTATCCTGTTGCACACCGCTCTCGGCATTCTCTCTACCACATTTTGTTTCGTTTTCATTGAAAATAAATTCGAAGATGACTGAGAAAACCTCATTACGCCAACAAACTTACAATCTGAAACTTGGGTGCATTTTAGGTTCGAGGCCAATGTGAATAGAAAACTAATAGACAAGAATGTGGTTTACAGCAGGCAATGTATCAAACCTATCAAGTCCTCTTCCAACATGAAGTCATCATTTCCTGCTTAATGAATTTAAAAAAAATACAGAACAAAACTTTGAATTATACATATTGCTTGATTGTGGTTTTCATTTCCAGATATCGTTAAATCTAGAGTGTTTTAACAATTTTGTAAATCCAGGTCACCCAAAATTTGTTCAGTAAATCGTAAATATATTCTTTAAAAATTGATTTTTAATCGATTGATTGATTAAATTTATTAAAAAATCGATTTTTGATGCGCCGGAAATAATCGTTTGACACAACTATTGTGAATTGTAAAATCGTTGTCCATGAGCAAATTCAGCCAAAATACTATGCTATTGCTGATTTTAGAGCAGGCAAATAGGGTGCCCGTGCAATAAAACGATGTGGTGAGACTACAATAATTGAACCTGTCAGTTGCTCAAAGTCTTTTTTTCAATAATTTTCTGCAGTTCTCTTCTCCAAGCCCCCACCACCTATTGGCAATCAGTCTTGCATGACTTGCCGCAACTTGGACTTCACCAAGATCATCTTCCAACTCGGTTCAATCAGGACCAAACTGTGGTCCAGAACTTGACATATCCACGAAAAAGGCAATCAAGAAAGATAACCAAGCATTCCTGATCGAAGTAAAACTTAGTAGAACGTAACCGAGTGAGAAAAGACCCAGATCAAGTCTCGAAAATGGATCGGGTGTCAGGTCCATGCGCCCCAGATGCAACCCTACCTGCTGCAGCATCCTCTCGCTGAGGATGGGACGACGTCGAGGCCTCCTCCTCGTCATCATCCTCCTCGTCGCTGCTGCCGGCATCGGTGGGCGCG
The DNA here is from genome assembly GCA_921293005.1 of Nemoura dubitans. Lineage (NCBI taxonomy): Eukaryota > Metazoa > Arthropoda > Insecta > Plecoptera > Nemouridae > Nemoura > Nemoura dubitans. Next base: position 7,906,248 of record OV121073.1, read on the forward strand.
CCCGCCCCCGTGGGACCGCCGCCCGCGGCCAGAGTGGGTGCGGCCTCCACGCCCTTCTGCGCCCGCCAGCACACGTACTTCGGGTCGCGCCCCAGCACGCAGAGCTCGTCCAGCAGCTGAAATCATCGGTACGGCGTCGTATGATCCGTCAGGTCAACACGAGAAGAACTCGAGAACGCCCTCAGGCTAGGTTACCTTCCCGGATTTCTGCTTCCATGTTGGAAGTGGCTGTGCAAAGCCCTCGCCTATCGAGATTCTTGGCATTTGCCTCACCCACAAGCAATGATGTGTTTCACTCACTCTGCCAAACATTGCTATCTCATGTTTGAATCACTCATCAAGATTTCTCCTGCAGCCATTGGTCAGCATGATCAGCTATTTCTACGTACTTCTTCCAAGTACTTCATTTCTAAACACAACATATCAACTAAAAACTTTTCAAAAGCAGAAAAGCTGCAACAAAGTATTTGTTGCTTCAACAAGTATTGAAGCAGTGCAATGGGTTGCCTGGCTTACCAGGGCCATCCTATATCTAAGACAAATGAAACTAAACCAAGAGCCACACGCTCTGTCTCGTCCAGCAACGCACCTTGATAATGGCGGTGGTTGCGTCCACCTTGAGCACGGGCTGGTGGCGCATGAGCTCGTCCATGGCGTTGCCGAGATTGGACGCTGTGTCGCCCATCGGGTCAGAGCTGCGTCGCCGACGCATGGCGGCCAGGTACGTGGGCGACAGCAGTACCTTGAAGAGCCGCTCAAACGGCTCGCATGTCACGAACGAGGCCAGGCCGCGGGCGTTCAGGCACAGGGCGCTGAACACGTTGGGTAGGGAGCCCAGGACCTCGCGGGTCGCAGGCACCTGCAAGCCGATGTGGTCGACGGTCAATCCAAATAGTTCGCTAGCGTGCTGCTTGGAGCGACTCTTATCAAATTTAATTTCAACCACAAAAATGTGTCTATAGTATTTTGCATGTTAAGATGGAGAGCTGTGTTTCACTCTCAAAGTTAGAAGAGCCAAAGGTATAAAAATTAACAGGCAATCTCACTATTCCACTGCAGGATTGAATGGTCTGAACATCAAATGACTGACAGGAAAGCTCAATGTCTACAGTACTTTACTTAGGTGAACAGTTGAAACGATTCAAGTGATGTAATGCACGAGGGACACAAAACCACAAAAGTAGCGTTCACCACTCGACACGCAGCTTCAGCAATTGAACTCCGACACGTATAGTTAGCAAAGGCAAGCCGAAGCGACTCACGTCCTTCACGAGCAGCGCATGCAAGACGACGTCGGTGAGCCCGTTGTCCTGCAGCGACGATAGCAACGACGGCTCCTGGAACACGTAGACCGTGACGACGTCGGTGGCCAGCAGGAAGAGTGAAGGGCCGTAGTACTCGGCGTTGCTGATGATGTGCTTCAGAGAGGCGGGCAGTGAGCCCTCCATCACGTGGCGAATGCTGTCAGAGAACGCCTGGTCTTGGATCGCCTTCTTCAGGAAGTTCAGCATCGACTTGAGCAGAGCGGCCCTCTGCGGAAGACACGTCTTGCCCGTCTTGCTGGCGCTGTAGTCAGGCAGGGTTGCGATCGAGCGGTCTGGCGAGGTCCGAGCCACCGTGGCCGGGCTGACGGGCACTTCGCCCCGATCGAAGGTCGTGTTGGGGCTCTCCGGAGTGTCCCTGCGAGCCACCAGAGTGTCTCTGCCGCGTACTCGGACGAAGGGCGGCAGCGGCCGCTCCGGTCTTCGGCTAAGCCTGTCCGGGCGGCCCGCGTTGTGCACGCTGTCCTCCTGGTCGGAGCTCGACTGCGACGGAGACTGCATCTCGGCCTCTCCGCGGTCGAAGCTTGTCTCGGGGCTCTCGGGCGTCTCTCCGCGGTCGTAGTGCGACACAGGGCTGGCCGGCGGCTCCATGATGCGGCGGTCGGTGGAGCGGGGACCAGCCAGCGGCATCTCTATCTCCGACAGCTGCGTCTCGTCGCCGGGGTTCTCATCGGACGAGTCGCCGTCGTTGACTCGCATTGAGGAGTCGCGAGAGTGCGATGCCAGAGTGGTGTCCACCTCATCTTGGTTGCCGTCGTCGTTGAACGGGTTCTTTACGACGATCTCGAACGGCTGCTCGCGGCGGCAGACCTTCACTTCCATCTGCGGCCGGGGAAAATCATTTGATTAAGACTGAGTTTCCTCTTCCGTCAAACCCTTTGGTTGACTTGTGCTTATAGGTTTTGGGAAACAATGATTGAGGTAATTTAATATCACCCTTGTTGACATTGGATTCAAGGATTGCACCACACCTGCAATTAATCTCATGTATCTTGAAGTCAGTTTCTTCACATGTAGATCATCTAATTTAATTTGGAGTGGACTCTTTGAAAAATTAATAGTGTTAAATAATAGTGTTAGATACAGTCAAGATTTCGATTAGTAAGAAATATTTGCAGATGCAGATAGAACTGATTCCTGTGAAGAACCATGAATATCTGTGAATCTTACCTCTAAACGGTTGATGAAGCTGGATAGGCCCCCATGCGTCTGGAATGCTTGCATGTCGATGTTGGTGATCAGGTCGATAACCCGCACAGCACGAGTCACAAACTGTAAACAACGATTGTCGGTGAAATCAGGGCGCAGTCATTGCATCAGAAAGTTTCCCTGCCACACATGAATGCACGCTCTTTCCATTCACAGGGTTCACCACGAAATGTGCTTTTCACTTTACAATCTGATTCCTTCTTTACCGTTTAACGGCTATGGTCGATTTAAAGTGCCGCGACTGATATGCTACACCCACCAAACACGTTCTGACGCCCGACGTTCTGACGCCCGACGTTCTGACGACTATACACGTTCTACTTGTAATGTGACCGCACGGCTAGGAAATGCATGGCTAGGAAAAAAACCTCAGCATAGCTACTCGAATGCACCAAGAGAAACTCAGCAGAAAAGGGTCAATTCTGAAAGAAACTGAAACGCTAAGTAATTTCAGTGCATCTTTATTTAATTAGCCACTAGAGCAATCCACTTAAGTGCTGTTAACTTTGATTGACATATCCGACAGGGTGACACAAACGAAAAGTGTCCGCCGCACACGCTACTGGTGTGGAAACCAGGCGATTCAGAGTGCACCTCCGCGAAAGCCACCATTTGACAGGAGCCAGCTCGAGAGCACTCACCGTGATGTGCTCCAGTTCCCTGCCCAGCCAGTTGATGACCCTGAGCAAGCTCTCCATCATGCCGCAGCTGACGAGAGCCTCTCCACCCGCCTCGTAGCTGGCCAGGTGGTAGAGGAAGCTGAAGAGAGCCGTGGCGAGCGGAAGGGGGAACGGGCCCTGTGTGTCTGCCTTCACCGGCTTCTTGCTTGCCGTCAGCGTGCCGATGCAAGTGCGGACCAGCGTCGGCAGGAAGCCGTGGTATGAGTTGGCCCCGGTCACGTCGATGATCATGTTGAGTCGAGAGCCGGGTTTCCTGTGAGGAACACAACTCGGTTGATAAGGAAGACATGACATGGAGGAGCAGTCATCTCATAGTAGATAGTACTTATTTGCCAGCTGTTCACCATCATTCCAAAGCTTTTGTAATGTTAATTTAAAGTCAAATCTTATTATAAGCTTCAATGTAATTCTATGAACTAAACTACCTACGACAAACAATTTGGACAACCCTACTACTAATACTCCTACGATAAGTAGCAAACTGCGAAGTCATGAATCCTGTATTTCCTGTTCGAAGTGAAACTTTTATTTTATCAGCTACTAGGGCAATCCACGGAGGCTTTCCATTTAACGATTTCCTCCATTTTAACAATCGTTCCGCCAGGCAAAACAATCAACACCGCCATTAGCCGAAGTACCAAACGAAGCCCAGACTCCGTGGGCACTGGCTGCCACTTACTTGGGGAAGTGTGGATTCCTGTCCAGGTGTATGATCGAGGTGAGAGTGCGCAAGGCGGCAGCACGTATCTCCATCAGATAGGGGTATTGCAGTTCCAGCAGCTCCACCAGCTCCTCGAGGATGCCGGCGTAGAGCAGCGTGTGGGCGTTGTCGGCAAGGGCATTCGAGTAGACCAGCACCGACAACGCCTGCAGACGCGCCTGCACGCTCAGAAGGCGCACCGGCCAGTTGGCAAAGCTGCACGCCAGCCGGATGTGTGTGTACAGTTGCATCTGGAATGTGCGCACCAAATAATTTAGATCACTTGGCAATGGAGGAAGTAGAGCTGTCGCTCTTCTGGACTATGGAAGCCCTTAGTCTGGTGGCAGAAAGTTAACTCGGCATACGTGAATTGTTATAGAGCTTGCCAGATTCATTGGGCATTTTGCAGCCTACTAACTTACTGTGGCAAACCACATGAAAATCACGTTAATCGTTAAGCATCTTGGTTCGTTTTAGAGGACCACAACGTTTTTGGCGTGCATGTTGCATTTGAATTGAAATGTACAAAGTACAAACACGTTGCAACGTAACCCCTCGGCCTAATGTTTACAATTTGCAAACCTGTCTATCTTCTGGTATTTTGAATTGCTGCATTAATTCATCCATTATTTGAGATGGTGCTTTTTTCTGTTGGTCTATATTCTCTATTCGGATGACGGAGAGTTGGCTCATAGTCGATTTCGACTTGGGGGTTCCAGGCTTTCCGTCGACCCCATCTGGGTAGAATTCGAAATGGAGTGTGGTGCAGCTCGGTGGAAATGACGAAACTGGAGATTCACGAGAGCACTCGGCTAGGCCAAAGCCATTTTCCTTTCCTCCCCAACTCTGCAAAAAGCCAACATAGTCAATTGTTTTATGGTTAATGTTTCCCACAGCCTTCTAAAAACATCAAGCCATAAGAGCCAATGTATTGCAGCTCTAGTTAGAAGGCTGGACAATAGGAAACATTGAAAAATAATAGTGAAGAATATCATCAAACTAAATGAACTTGGAAACTAAAAGGGTTGAAAGAACAGACTTGAATACTCCAGAAGCCCATGTAGTTAACCATCGCTTCTTTATGTTTGGAACATTTCAAACTTCAATTTTCTACTTTTCTTTATGGCAGTATTCATTCATAACACACCTCAGCTAAGTATGTCAGGCGACTGATCAGGGCCTGCCGTTTCTCGTTTCCAAGGCGAGTGATAAAGTTGCTCCGCTTGCTGAACATGTACAGCAGGTTGAGGACACCAAGCACCACGTTCATGTCGCACGACGAGAGCAGAGTGATCAGGTGCTCCATCGAGCTGTACAGGTGGCGCGAGAACGAGTGCTCGATCAGCAGCGTTGTGAAATGGAGGACCCATAACAGAAGCTCTTTTTCCTGGAAATTACAAATTATAGTATTTTTGGAAGAGAAAACATGTTCAACTATTTCCAGAGCATCGAAAAGCAGGAGACCTACCTCAGAGTTTTCTGGCAAGTCACAGGCTAATATCCAACTAGACTCTTTGCGGTGCGCAGCATCTTCTAGTATAGAGTCACTGATGTCAAGAATGTCGATCCAATGGTACAGCTCGCATTTCCCGAATGTCCACGAATCTATCTTCTTAAATTCAACTAGCAACTCCTTGTTGTAACATCCACGGAGTTTGTCTATGAGTGCTTGACACTCCACAGGCTGAAAAACACCATAAACATGGAGTTAATTGACAAATATATTATTTACTGTAATGAAAATGCCAGCTAACTGCAGTCCAGTAGTTACCACTTCCGACGTGCTTTTCTTAACTCGGCTTCGATCGATCTTCATCTTAGATTTGCTGGTAAACCATTAGCAGAAGTTAGGCTGAGCCTAACCGTTTCCAGTGAAAATGGTAACTAGCACCTGAAACAAAATATGTTTATGTTAAAGAAAATCAAAATTGAAGGGGTAAGTACCCCTAGCCACCTATGTTCAAGAAATATATTAGTGTGATCACATGATGTTGTCCTCTCACTGCAATACTTTTGCAAAAAATATTGTGTAAAGTAAGTTAGTGAAAACAGGTTACTTATGTCAAACATGCTTTGCAAAACGTAACAAAGTAAAAGGTGGACAACACAGCAACATGCAGCCAGTAAGAAAAATACATGAAGAATTCAAATGCCCATAACCTCAAAAGAACCCAGTTCCATATCCAGTCCCAATTCCATCCAATATATTTCTTAATGCATAATATATGAAAAATTATATGAATGATACATACAATGTTAAATCAAGTCCACAAACAAAGGAATTCCCCACAAAATATTATATTCCTTTTTATAAAATCATTTAAACCATACTAACGGTACATAGGTACATGGTGTTCAAGGTATTCAGAACTACTTTTGATAAATCTATAGCGAAGATACAAAACAGTGTCCAGAAATGGTCCAAAAAAGCAATTGAGGTATTCTGCGTGCAAGATTAAAATACTATTAAAAAGCCATCACATGTCAGTCATTAACATGTAGTCATGTCAGTCACTTGTAGTCATTTGTTAGTCTTTATTTACCTAAATATTCTTTGACCAAAAATGATGCCTGCCATAAATCATAAACATTTGAGGGTTATCTGCTTCCATTGACAATGAACAGGTCAACATTTATAAACATTTAAAAATCAAGAAAAAAATCCATCAAATAAATTAAACATGCTTGCAAAACACAAGCACACACAAAAATTATAATCAATTAAGAACACTCAATTATTATTCAGGTCTCTCAAATTTCTGTTGAGAATGATGCATGGGAAAATATCATTTCCAACTGAATACGCAATGATTCAGGCAATCACATTACAATATATTGAGGCAAAATTGCACATAAATTGTTTAACTAATAGGTACCATGAAGAGAAATGGACACCACTACTTGTTTACTTAACTACAAGAAAATTGGAAGGCCATGCTGGTATTAATGTGCATTTAGACACGTTCAACATCTATCCACCAATTGCATTTCGTTCTGTCCACCTTTGGAAGCAATAAGTATCTTCAATCAATCTAAATCCCTGGTTGCAATGAAAACTATTTAAGAGTCGCATAGAAGTGCAAAGTGCCAAGTGAATAAGCAATAATATTGAATTATAGTCCAAGCTGACATCTAAGCAAGACTGCAAAGAGAGGCAGGTAGGTACTAGGTGGGTAGGTAGGTAGTCCACAAGAAGGAAATCGAGTAAAAATGTGAACACAGTTATATCTTTGCTTAGGAACTTTCCATAGTCGAGTGCATCATTACCTGAAAATAATCTTAAAAGTTGAGGATGATTCAACCTAGCTTGAATGCAAGGCAATAATAGTAAAACTCCAAACTACAACTTTGTAGTACCTAACAGTGGCCTATCCTGGCCTACGTTTTGCTTTTTGTATTGCCTTCATAAAACCAGGCTAACCCAGAATTATCGGTGTTCAAACAAATATCGATAACAAAACACCTACTTGTTTCCAATCAACCGGGTAATCATATAACTAATAATTCGGTTGCATTTAAAGATTAGAAATTTCCAGCTACGGAAGCACGATGATAATGTCGAGCGCCATATTGCCGAAATAACATATCAACGAAAGATGGCGACGCGAGCCCAGATACTTTAAAACAAAATGCTAACCTTCCATGAGTTCTTAAATAAATTAAACACGTGAATTTACTTAAAGAAAGTGTGAGCATGTGTAATTTAACTTACTTGACGTCCATGAACATTTAGAAGCCATCAAAAAATGACGCGAGATGCATATTATTCAATGACAAAATTCCCGAGTCACGACAACCTCTTTCGCGTAAATTAACACTACAACTTCAGAGCTCAGCAAATGCTGCCAATGCACTGTGCATTGTAAATACAGGCTCACCAACTTCATGACAGCGGATGTTTAACCAATATTATAATATATTTTAAAACGCATTGTAACTTAGTTTTGTTGAATAAATATCTATTATGTCGATCATTTATTTCCCTGAAAATTGAACTGGAATGGTATCAATTATAATTTCGTCTTAACTTTCAAGAAGATAATGCAGATTATTTTATCTTCAGAGCGGCAATACCAGCAGAGTTCAAACTTGGTTAAAAGTGCAAATCTGAAGTCTGGACTTTGGTTCAAAAGTTGCCCGCAAATAATTATTTGCATATTGATGACATTTCAGGGAAGGGTGGATTTTAACAATTGATTTACACAGCCATTGGCGAACCAAGGCATAATTAATGCGTTTCTAAGCCTAGCCAAGGCTAACAGATGTCAACACTGCAACTTTGATTGATCCTAGAATCTCACAACTGCAGCATGCTGCAACCTGTTCACTAAGGCCTGGTGTTACCAATTGCTTTTCATGAAAAGTGCAACTCATAGGTTGAGATCCTAACTAGTAGTTGTAACTGAATTCGCTGCATGTGTTGGAATCAAATCGTGTGATTGTGATTGATCATGTGATTTGATGTGATAGTTGAATTCTGTTGTAGGTAACTCCTAGTTGGGATTTCAATTAGGAGTTGAAATATTTGGTAAAACCAGACATAACTCCACTTCATGGGAAGTTAAGAAACGTGCAAATAACTTTTATGTCAAGCAAAAGTACTAATGCCACCTCAAGATTCACACAGAAAAGTGCTGATCATTTTCAATCAGATAAATGGACTTTCTGCAAAAAAATATATGTATTTTATGATGTATTATCATATTTGGGCCCTAACAAGCAATCTTGCAAAATAAAATCAGAATCCTTTGTTCCAACTTCCAACCATACCAACATTGACCCAACTTATTCAGATAACATGTGCGTCAATAGCTAGAAATCAGTGGGCATGCAAGCTAGCTTGTATCCACACTATGTCATGGGGCTTTAATTGTTATTTGCTTTCTATTGCTTTTATTTTACCCATAATTGTTTAGAGCTTAGTACAGGACCCATTCAGGCAGGAGAGCTTTGAAGGCTCATGCATGCAGGTATACAACACGTAGGCATTTGCTGTATGCTAACTGCAGCACATGGTATACGCATCTTTCATTACTAGAAGTGCAAGTTGTAATAAGCGGCAGCTATGTTTCAAAATGAAAATTCAACTTTTTTGAATTAGGAAAAAAACATTTATAACAAACTGTGATACAAAGGAAGGTATTTTAAACCAATGTACGATTATCAGCTTTTTTATCGGGGTTGCTTGCAAATGCAGGTGACCAGATGGCAACTGCCGGGACATGTGATAACGTGGCTCTCATTCTCATAAAAACAAGAGATCAGTTTGTAGGATCATTTCAAATATATTTTCTTAACTCTGTACAGATTGTTAACCTTCCTAACACAACCACAAATCGAAATTAATATTTTCACCAGCCAAGCACATTGCAATCTAGTTTCTGATACTGGTCGCTCTTACATTTTCATGATAACGAAGAGAATATTATATTTATAACAAAAGTATTGGTAACTCAAAATCAGCTCAAAGTTACAGTAGGTAATATGAAATAGCACTCTATGATGTAGATAATGTAATCAAAGGAGCAAGAAGAACATAGTGATGATTGTATGCAGCAAAAAATTTAACAATTTTCTACGTGGAATACGTGGTATAAAGGAAATTCTGGAAACAAAGCTCACCATAATTATGCTGAGCCATAAATGTGAAACCTGAAAATTCTAATATTAAAGCATTAAATTCTGTACCTACACATTTTATTGCACTTGTGAAGTAATACCAAGGTACATGTGACAAAGCAAATTTGCTGATGCACCGACTAGCAGACATCAAGGTTCAAGTGGTCTATGTAGTGCCTATGTAGGAAGTACAAGAAACGATACTTTATTATCAAGAACTATGCACGATATTAATGTACATCAAGAAATAAAGCCATGTTGGCATAAGACATAAGAAACTGCAATAAATTATGTAAAACATTCTGTTTCTTTTATAGCATTTGAAAACAGATTTCCTTTAATATTTATATGTTAGTTGGTTGACATCCCAACCTAGGCAAGTACCAGTTTGTGCATTTTTTAATAATATTATTTCACTGAATATTTCTAGTAGACAGGCATGGAAACTTTTTCGGGTCCTAAACAATGGATTAGCCGGGTTCTAGTTTTAGAAATCTTAGTGGGAATCTTTTTAGTTTTTAGGTTTTCAGAGCATGTTAAATACTTAGCCGCTGCTCCGAGCTAATTATGAGTTGCGGATACCTACCAGCAGGGACTAGAAAAACTCGCAGAGCATTCAAAACATTGATAGTCTATTAGGTATGTCTTCCTGCTGACATTTACATATGCATACTCACTAGCAGATACCTTTAATTGCTACAGTGTAATTCAAGGAAACAAAAAGAACACTCTATTAAATTAAAGCGACATACCCTTCCTTGGTGGCAAAAATAATAGTATCACATGCAGCAGTTTTATGTTACAGAGAACTCTCGGATTGGATTATGCTTGGGGGGAAAGTTACTTGAGCCAAGTACCTATGCACATCGAAGCCGGGGACCTTACCCAGAGCCGCCTTGCGACGGCATTATCACAGGGTTACGATGGGGCTACTCATTTTCCTATGATTTTAACAAGGCGGTAGACCCCGCCGCATTTGCCTCTCTAGGTAACGGCACAGAGCATTAATGAGACCTATCGATATTCTTTTGAGTGGAAATTCGTCGAGGTAAAGCATTTGGCATAATCTAACACTGGCTTCTTAAGGAGGATAGGACTCTCCAGGAAGTAGCAGCCTAAAGGAACCCACGGATGGGGCACCCACACAACCTCCTCGTAGCCTCCTGCTACATGCTATCATCAGTCTCGTCCTGGGGTAGCTTTTCACCCAAACTTTTACATCACCAAAGCCGTGGCATGTGTCTAATTATGTGTTTTAAGCTGCATGACATTGGATAGGAAAATTCAAAGAAAATTTTGCACAACTATCCCATCCTCCTAAGCAATACAAGAGGCAGGATCTCCAAGGATCCAATGTTTAATTGTTTTGCTTCTTTGCACCCTGCCTATCCTTTGCTTGTTGGCATAAACTTTCATTCACAAGTCATCACCTTACTTACTTTATGCATATATTATTTATATTGTTACCTATTAGTGTCTGCCAGAGTTTTGTTGCACAATCATTCCATACTCTATTTTAGAGTTGATGTTAGGTACATATAGATAGGTGCTGACAACTAGACCAGCACCTGGCCCATATTATAAACGTGTAGGTATTAATTTTTAAATTAAATAACAACATTCCTACTGTATTAACTGATTGAAATATATGTATTTTTTTACTCCAAATAATATAAATAACAATAACTTGTGTAAATGAATTATAAAATTAATTTTCAATTGGTATAATGAAGCTGTGTGCCATGATCAAATTTCCTTTAAAAAACACAAAACTTAACTAAATAAATTATTGTAACATAATATTCATGGTAATTTACGAACAAATTCAAAACACTACGACTCTGTTGAGCCAAATAATCTAGAGGTCTAGTTGGCTTCAAAGTTCAGTTAAAACAAAACACTTTTGGACAATATCAATATCACAGACATGTAGCTATGATTGGAATTTTTAACACTAACAGCTTTTGAATCATTTTGGCATGCATTGTAAGTCTAATATGAAGTGCATTTAATTTCCCTTCGGTACATACTGTATCTAAACATTACCTATGGAGGAACCTGTGGAATCTGATTCTAGCTTACAATCGTCATCAAATGAGTGGGCAAGCACATTTTAAAAAACTGTGGCATATAAACCAACTAAATATACAAAAATCAATGTGTTCATCCCATATCAATTGCTTAATAGATCCCCTTGGCACAGGATCACAGGAAAGTCGACATGTAAACGTGGAAATTTATACCTAACTTGCCCTTGTGGAGTAAGGGAGTGAAGAACCTTCTTCATCGATGCTTTACACCCCTTTTTAGCAGACGGGACTTCAATGTAAAATTCATGCGCCAAGTCTTCGTCTTCATCAAAAAACATGGAACTAAAAGAAAGAAATAAAATTCAATTTATGCAATTGAACACCCAAAACCAACGCAATTCTTTATCTATGCCAACACCATAGGAAGATGAGAAGTTATCCAGGTATTAACCATACAGTGACTCATCGTCCAATGTTGGTTGATGTAGGCTTTGTTGGTAGGTCTTAATTCAATGGTACGAATGCTAGCAGCATAGAATTTGAAGGCTGTAGAAGTTCAGCGCTTATGTAAGGTGGGTCTCTTGGAATGTGCTGAAGTTCAGCCGAAAACGATTTATATCTAGTGCAGCGCTAGTAGTAGTACTCGACAATTTTTCCACATGCCAGGTGGAAAAATTGTCCAGCGCTACTACTAGCGCTGCACTAGATATAGATCGTTTTCGGCTCAACTACAGCACGTTCCAAGTGCCCCACCTTACATAAGCGCTGAGCTTCTATAGCCTTCAAATTCTATGCTAGTAGGTGCCTAGCTAGGCATACCCAAAAATTCATTATTAAGTAGGTAGGCAGGAAGGTAGGTAGGTACCTACCATTGCTATACCCACCAACTTGTCAAGGCACACATTTTCTACGCAATATGTTTTATGTCATTCTGTGAGTGATACCTTCTAACTATGGATGGCAAATGAGTTAATCTAGATGTTCTTACTGTGAGAAATACTGTTCTTAAAGAATTGAAATACCCACTTACCCTCTTCTCGTTAAAACAAATGGGTAACCAGATCTGACAATAGTTTTGCTGGGTCCGTGTTCTGGGTCTACGCTCCCATTAATTTTTTTCGCTGCTTTGGAGCCGCTTGACCCCATTTGTATCAAAATTAAATAAAAAGATATATTCACGCATTTATAGTGTAGAAAACCCCTACATCATTTTGACTTCATCACGGTCAATTCTCATCATGACACTTCTTCACCGTCTTTTTCGGTCTCTGCTGTGTTCTAATCTTCCATTTTCCAAAATGGCTGATAAGTGATCGATTGTTTGTGTCATTTTGAAAATAACCCGCCAATAATTCTAATTTGATTTTCCCATTCCATCCATGATTGGTAAATAGAAATACACTGAAGTATGTCAGAATTCAGACAAAGCCGTGGACAAATAGTTATCACATACTTTGTTGTATCACATCGAACCGAACCCGAGCCCGAACCTGTATCCCGAAAAAACCGTAATTCTGTATTGAACCCGAACCCTGAAAATTTGAAAACCCGAACCCTAACATGTATTCTAGTTTTGAAAAACCTGAACCCGAACCCGAACCGGTATTATTTTTCGGGGTTTTTCAACACCCTGCGTTTTGAAAAAAACTATTTCATACTGGGATTTGAATGCTAAATCAAAAGTCTCACTGGTTTCCCGACGTTTCGTAACAATAACATGCTAGTTACTTTATCAAGGGTGATAGCTTGACTGACGTTAAAACGTGAAAAAAAGAACCAACAATTGTTTTTTATCTAAGCTTTCTAAATTCTAATGATCCTGTCAAAGTTCAAAAATAAATCGAAAATTGAAATTTTACCCACCTATACATTTTCAAACCATCCAAAATCCCAATGAAAGACGACCTCGAAAAACTAGTGCTAAAGATAGGATATAGTAGACAGGAGTCTAAGAAATTTAATACCCTGCGTTTTATTCAATTGTGCAGTACCCTTTTCAGGACTGATGGGCTATTTCACCAACGTCGGTTTAATAGGTACCCCCTTAACTGTCGTTTAAGACCGATTTTGAATGGCGTATTCGTTTTCTCTACACAACTCAGTTCTTCAATAATTCAAATGGAGAATTTGGAGTTCTATCAAAGAAAAATGCAAATTCGACTTTTAGTTCCGTGGTGATAACACAAAGGAATATTTGGTGACCTGAAAACACTAAGTGTTTGAACTACTTTCTTTCACCACATAAACACGGTTTAAAAGCTAATTCCCCAACTTTGGGGGCTCAAAAACTGGACGATGGTTTTGCCAGGGAATTAATAATTACTTTTACAAAATAAATATGTTTTGCCTGTCAAAACAATGCCTTCTAGAACCACTGCCACTTTAAAATCAAAATTCAAGTATTTTTTTGTGACCGTCTCAAATTTCTGCTTTGAACTTTTCAAAAAGTCAGTTAATTAGTGAATTTCAAGGCACCGGCTAAATTGACCTTAAACGCCCGTTTAAGTGAACTTTGGTGAAATAGGCCATGAGCAATGTATTTTGTGGAACTTTACCAAAATGTAATATTATAGCTCTTGCTATGTAAAAAAGGAATCGAGAAGCAGACTAGACGGCTGTATCGCGATTATTATGAAAGTAAATTTGCAAATTTAATCATGAGCATGTCATTGAGCCCGAACCTGTAACCCAAAAAAAACGTAATTCTGTGTTCAACCCGAACCGAAACCCGAATTTTTTAATTTCGTGAATTTTGTCTTGTTGAACTTCTCAATTTGTTAAGTTCTACAATGGCTGCAGTCCAAAACGGAGCAAAGTCCCACAGGTCCCTGTGGTCCTGTGGTAAAAGTTTTGCTTGGCTTGGTCTGACACTTATGAGAACACCGGGGTGGTCAAGAAAGTGCACATCTCGACCTGAATTTAGCAGCCTCAATGTAGTACTCGTTTTCATGAAAACTCATTGATGGAAAAATGTATCCATTTTCACAAAGAAATTATCTTTGTTGCATAATAGGCATGTGCAATAAAGCTCCAGCATAGGCATCGTCCCTGCTATAATCAATCTCCCATGGTGGCACCCATGCCGTATTTACCGGTAGGCAGAGCAGGTGATAGCTTACGGGCGCCGCGGATCTATCAATATTTTATATTTTTTTGAAATTTCCCTGTGAACACACAAATTAATAATTTTGATAATTCCTGCATAATAAAATCCAAACTAAAACCTACAGCATTTACAAAGGCAATTGGGCCGTATTCCTCCCACAACAACTTCATACATTACAGTAGGTAGGTACCTGATGCAATTAGGCTGAAATGAAAATGTTGGCTCCATCTAATTGTTCTATAAAATTTGTCAAATTCTTTCCCAGCTTCTAAAACTTTGAAGGTTTACACAATTGGAAATCTAATGAAAGGCAAAACAATATAACATAATGTTAATGATCTTGACGAATATGTAATTATTTTCTTCAAAGCCATATTTTTTTCAATGGAGTTATGGACAAGACATTCTCTGGAGCTAATTTTGCCACAAACAAGTAGATTAGCTCTAAAAGTTGCCCTGAAATAAATGTGCAACTAAACTTTTAAAGGATCATTTACTATTTGAAATTCATTTTTATCATAGTTTCGTAACTATAACAAGATTAGAAGTCGACGTATCTGAAAGAGTTTTCTGAAAATATTAATTTGTAATTAATTGTCTAAGATTTCTAGCTTTTTGCGCTGCGTGATCTGTGAGATGAGTACGATTCTCCTTGTACAGTGGCTCTATCTCCTCCCTTCCGATTCTCCCTTCAGAGCGCTGTCGCTACGGCTCGGCACGCTCAGAGCGGCATTGCACGAAAAAAATGCAGCATGCTAATTACATACCTGCGGTAATTCGCTTACCGTGGCTAAACGGATGATCTTATCAACGAGCCAAATTATTTTAAATCAGAGGATTCAAATTATTTGAACGTTATCTGTTAAGAGGTTTGTCTAGGTGCTAGGGGTCGAAAAAGCGCTATGGGTTAATCCTTACGGGAGTGGTTTTCTAAGCACCTAGGCCGAAAAACACGGACTTTGGGATGGCCGCGGACCCAAGAAGTTTTTTTTTACTGTCCAAAGACATCTTTATTACATCTTCCTAATCGATGAAAAATGTTCATTCCAAAAGATAAATGGGAAAAGGGAATGGAGATGGGAATGGATAGGTACAAGAATATAAACAAAAATTCACTGTTAGCACTTTCGTATTTTATTCCCATGATGTCGTATAATGTTTCAAAATAACTTTCATTGAAAAAAATAACAAATTAGGTATACTTTGTTATGTTTACATTTTGTGTGCATTATTGATATGCACCAACTTCAGACATGGCTTTGACAAGTACACTCTCCCTTTACGTTTCTTGAGTAACTGCCTCCCAGTTCTGCTCCTTTCTTTCGAGCAAGGCTGGATTCTCTGGGCCTAAAAGTGATCGCCCACAATTCTGGTTTGCTAAATATATGTTAGCAACCTCATGAATGTCCTCACGTGTAACCCCCTTCAATGCAATGCGATGCTTTTGTCTCAGATCATCATCCATCCCGTACAGGAAGTTTGCCAGGCCTTTAGATCCTGGCGGGACAGGAGCATCAACATTTTGGAATATACCAAGCTTGGCTTCCTCGATATCTTTGTCAGAAAAGTCATTTTCTGAAACCCAATCCTTTGATTTATCAAATATGTCAAATGTGGCCAATGAATTAGGATCTCGATAAGAGTAGAAGCTAAGAACTCCAGAGGTAGACAATGTGGCACCTGCACCATAAGCTCCTCCCTTTTCCCTAATGTTAGGATGCAAATACTTGAAGGTAATCAACCTTGTTAAGATTTTTAAAGGTGCAAAATGTGGATGAGTGTAAGGAATTGATGAAATTGACTTGGCAGCATAGTTCACAGGGATGGGCAGAATGTGGTGAATTGATTTCATTAATGGTATGCTCCTATCTTTTAATTCACTCACATTGGTGTTCCGCATCACTGGTAGGGTTTCAATAAATGCTTTCGTCTCTTCAAAGACAGTTGGCAACGTCTCATGGCACATATTAACACAGCAACGTAGGCGGTTCTTGGTAAAGGCATCAACCGATATCTCTCGCATTTTTGCTAGAATAGGCTGCAAATCATCCATTCGAGCCAGCTCCCTCATCTTCGCAATGTAACTCAGTCCCCCGCTAAGCTCTTTGCGCCAAGCAGATTTGCTTACCAATGCCGCCGAGCAAGACATGGCGTAATGGTGGCCGCTGTCAGCGATTCCATTGACTAGCTCTGCTGCGATTATACGCACCAGGGTATTAAAGCGATCCATGTCGTTCAAAGAAACATTGGCAAATAACTCTGACCAGATACCAAACATATCTTTTATATTTCTATCTAAGCAATAAGAGTGGAACTGAATCCCTTCTTCGCACTTGTCCATATCTGTAAGGTCCTCTGCAATGTGATTACCAATGGATAGACCTCCCATTTTCAAATGTACTAATTCATCGAATTGACGGTAGTTGTAGTTCTTTGTTCCCATCTTGGTAGCTACTTGTGTGAACAAGGGTAAAAGAACTTTAACTTCATCGCTGAAATGTGATGCATCGACAACCCCCCGGAAATAAGTGATGCCATTGGTAGGCTGGACGCAAACTTGAATAGGGACTGACGAAGTATTGAAGGATTGCAAGGATGTTTTTTCGATATCTTCAGCCAAGTCTGATACTTTCAGGGTAGGTAGACATTCCGTATTTTCCACTTGCTGCTGCTGCTTCAGCAACATCAAACCTTGGTCATAAATTACTTCTTTGTCTTTGAGGGTAAGCTGATTTACCTTGGAAAGAAGTACCTCATTTTCTGCCCGAGCTTGTTTGGCTTCATAGTCAGCATCTGGTGACATAGTCAGGATGAGTCTATGTTTATTGTCTCTAAAGTAGTGAGCAACCTTTTCTTGCAAATATCTTTGATTATTTTTCAAGTTTCTCCTCAATGCCGTTACTTGATCGCTAACCTGAAGTGATTTGACAAGATCACCATCGTGGTTCCAAAGTGGGGTAAGTCCAAAGAGAAGTCCCAAACCAAAATTAGCTGACTGATGTCGCATATTTAGTTCTATCCCGTGCAATATGCCTTCAACATGCTCATCTTTGAATCCATTCTGGATTACAGATTCCAATGTCTCTTCAACTATCTGCACAACTTTATCAAAGTCCTTGCTGTCAAGGCCCTGCAATCCCACAGTAAAAATGGTGTCCCTAGTATGAGCGTCAAAGCCAGTGACGGGGGAAAACCCAGCACCGATGTTTGTTTCTACCAGGCTCTTGTAAAAAGCCGAGTTTGGTCCATCAACGAGCAGATTCCCCAAAACCTGAAGTATGAACGTTTCTTCGACATTGTTGATGTCACTGCACAGATAACCAATAGCAAGTGAAGACTGCTTCTGCACATCTGTGCACATTGGGTCAGATCTCCCAACGATGTGCTTGCGTTTCGTATCAGTCCATCGTTTTTCTGGCGGCACCATTGTAGACTCTGCAGATTTTGGAGCTTCTTTGAAATCTGACAGATAGTTCGCATTGACGTACTTGAGATGATTTATCAATGGAAAATTTCCGTACGAGTAAAATCGACAATTTGAAGGGCTGTAATAGTTCTTGTGGAAAGATTTCAAGTCTTGATATGTCAATGACGGAATGACAAGGGGATCGCCTCCAGAGACATGACCATATGTGTTGGTTGGGAGGATACTGTTCAGTAGCTGCTGCCCAAACAACGCCTGGTTTTCTGAAAAAACGCCTCTCATCTCGTTGAAAACAACACCCTTCAATATGATTGGAGTGGATGCATCGTTAACATCTTCATGCTCTAAGCGCCAGCCTTCTTGACGAAAATCACATTCTTCCAAGTTGGGTCGGAAAACAGCATCCAGGTACACCGACATTAAGTTGGTGTAATCTCGTGAATTTTGAGTTGAAAAGGGGTAAATTGTGTAGTCTGGACCAGTCATGGCATTCATGAAAGTGGCCATCGATCGATTCAGCATTTTGAAAAATGGATCGCGGCATGGAAACTTCTTACTTCCACAGAGTGTGATGTGTTCAAGAATGTGTGGTAAGCCAGACGAATTTTCTGGAGTTGTTCGAAAACCGACTGAGAAAGCATTGTTGGAATCTTCACGCTGAACATGTAAATACTGAGCCCCTGTGGTCGAATGCAGTAAACGGATGGCTGTTAGCTGGAAGTCTGGGACTTTGCTTATTTGCTGGACGACAAAGCCCTCAATTTCCATGCCTTCTCGGAGTTCACTCGAAAAGATAGCTCGGTCCTTAGCATTGTTGGGCTTGAGATTTGCTTCAACCGTAGCAGGTCCCGTAGTCAGACCTACACTGTAGTTGGAATGTACAGCTAGCCTGTTGGCCTGGGCCAGACTCTTCCACGATAGCAGTTTCTTTAAGTGCAGCATTCTCGTAGTTAATATTTATCAAACGCTACTCCGATTCTCTGAAAAAAGATAATAATTTTTTTATTTGTACAAAATCATGTTAAATTACAAATGCACCTAAGCTGCAATGTGTAGAAGATTTCAGGCTTTCTTAAAACTGTTAACAGAGGTGCCTTTAAAAAATATTGTTCAGCAACATGGATGTGCTCATCCATGTTGAATGCCAGACAAACTAACCAATTAAACCTTCAATAAAGCTAAAACTATGGAATTACTAATTAGTGATCAGAAGTGCCACTCCGCTAGCACAATAATAATGAGGGTGCCATCTGTCATTTATGGTTAAAAATAAACGTATTTTAAAAGATTAACGCTTATTGATGAGCTTAGCGAGCAAAATCATCAATTTCACTACTGCTAAAAAAAAGCACTTGTGTGTGTTAGTTCGTTTAATTGCATGTGTGTTTGCGCGCACTCTACAGGCCAAACGCCTACGTCGATTGCGATGATATTTTCAGGGTGTCTACTTTTGTTCTCAACTTAGACACTCTGCGTTTTTCAAGAAAATCCTCCATACCTCTTCCCTTCAAAGCAGAAAAAAAGAGCAATATTCGACAATTGGAAATTTGTTTAAAAGTGCGTTTTTTTTCCAAATTTTCCCAATTTCGAATATTGCTCTTCGAAACCATCGAAACCACAACGAAACATCAAACCGTCTTTGTTGACTTCAAATGTGTCCTAGGCAATGATTTGACATGATATGAGAAATTTTGTCAATTTCGTGCATGCAAGATTTAAAGTAGTTACATCGCGATGTAACAGTAACAGTCAAATGTGCACATTCCTCAATGAACTCGAAACGATCATATTTTCGCTATCTGGCAGCTAGAAGAGAAAGAGGAAAGCCAGAATTGTCTACATTTTCAAGTGATCAGAATTTTCGAGAGGGCTATTTGGTCTGGCATGGGGCTCAATGGTTTTCATATGACTTCTGCCTGCACCTTTATATCCGCGCAGTACAAACCGCTACGCTCATCTTCAGCGCAACACAAATTGCGTTCGCGAAGCCCTAGTATCATAGAGTAATGAAACCTATTGTTTGTAAACCGCTGTGAATAAGAGCATTGTCAAAGCAAACTATCCTGACACATTCTATGATCAAATGCAAATCAACTACTCCAACCAACTAACAAGGGGTTTCATTCTAAATTAAATGGTTGGTAGGTAGATAGGTAAGTAGCTACTGCAAATTTATGACAGCGAACTCAATGGTACTATACCAGCATGCTGATCTGCCAAATCACACCTCTGCATGTAATACTACTCAAAAATATGAGAAACACATTTCGAACATGTTATTAGGTACCTCAAAGATTTAGTCATGCTATCTGACACCCATTGGAAGGTAATTGTCAAGGGTTAATAAAATGATCGTTAGGAAGTGAGGTAGGTAGTACCATTGAATAATAATTTTTCAATGGTAGTAGTACCTAGATACTAAATATCTCGGTGGATTCAAGTCGTTTGACTGAATGACATTTAAATCGACGTCCTTGGTTGGTTACCAATATACGTGAAACATGAGATGATTACCTTTGTGGTAAAATGCATCCCCCAGGTAGTTATTGCAGGAGCCGAATCGAAAATTGTTTTTGGCCCAGGACGACGAAATACATGGAAATACTAGTTGTAAACGGAGGTCTTCGATTGGCCCTCGAGGTGGCTCGAGGTCCTCGAGCGAGTGAGTCAGGAGTGAGTGAACAAAAAATAAAAATGACTATTTGCACACAATGTTCTAAAATTTTGTTGACGACAAAATGACTAATGGTGCACCTTGGGGGAGAATCCATCACTGTTTTTCACCGTTATTTTTAAAATAAAAATAAATCCTTTTTCGAAATACTGATACGAAAATAATACCGGAATTTCTGACAAAACTAATTTTGTTAATATTACTCGGCCCTAAGAACTTGCACAAGTTGATCTGCTATATATATATATATATATATATATATATATATATATATATATATATATATATATATATATATATATATATATATATATATATATATATATATATATATATATATATATATATATATATATATATATATATATATATATATATCGTCGCTCGTGCTAATAGCGACTCTTCAGAAAGCCGGACAGCGCGATTCTGACAGCAACCTTCAACACAACATAACCACAATTTAAATTCCGATGAGATGCTATGAGTGATGGTTGGGGTGCGAATATTGTTGTGTCTGTACCATAGTGTACAAGATAGGTATTTGTGGGTCAGTTGATGAAGAATGAGAAGCTCAATGATTTTAATAATATAAAAATAAAGTGAAGCCGAACGCCGAGAGAGGGATACCTATTGTGAGTAGTGTATCATTTTAAGAATTATTTCCCTACCTAGTTGCATAGGTGAGTTCAAAATTTGCATACAAAAATATAGTTCACAAAGGATACAGAGAAACCATTTTTTCTTTATTGATGCTAATATGGTTTGATTGTTTTTTGAGCAAGAGGTTCTTGATACTGGGATAAAGAAAGTAAATGTTAAGCAGGTGGCACCAATGGTCGTCGAATATTTATGTGCACCTCGAGATAGTGGAGGTTTTATTGCACATGTTGGTGGTGGGCTGCAAGCAAAGAGGTAATTATTGCATGGAGTAATTTTATGTTGATTTTCAGGTCCTCCTACACTTTGAACGAGATTTCTCTGTAAGTGCGATAATGAGTGATTACGATTACGAGTTATATGATGACATGGATGAGATATCTACAACGGATGAAGATTGGTATACTGGGGAAATGTCTGATGTTTGGCAAGAAACTGATCAGCCTGAGTACACACAGTTAAATGGACTTGTTGAATTGTGTGTCAAACCAACTCTGCGAGATGGATTTTCTCATGTTGGAGTCTTGATATTGTGGTGTTCCATATTTCGAGTCTCGTCTCAGATCGGTAAGTTAATCTGTTTCGTTAGAAGTTAGTATGCCCTTGAAAAGTACACGATTTTAATAAATATATTAAAGTTTCATGATCAGTGTCTTAGAACTGTTTTTTTTCTTTGATAGATACCTAATTTGATTTGTTACTTTATTTCTCAGTGAAAATTCCCAACTACATATCACATTTAGTTTCTGCTGGTGCTGGCGTGATGGTACTTAATCACTTCTTCGCTATGTCAATGCTTTACATAATTGGATTTGCTCTCGGTGCTTATTTTGTTCTCTGTGCCGTCTCATTTGCACTAAAGAAGCACAGAGGTCCAATTTTAGGAATAGTCTCCATTGTGTTTCTTATGACATGGTAAGGATATAGAAAATTTCAATTTTTAAAATGGTTTGAAATTTTTAACTTGTGCTACTTTTTTAACACATGAAGGGTACATAGGAAGAACGATATAGTAAATTTTCGGCATAATCGAGATAGAGGTAGCATCTTGTGGTGTATGTCATGAACCTTAGGAACACATGCAGATTGCAAGAAAGTACAATGCAAGTCCATACAAATCGCATTTGAATTTATTGCGCTGCATGCAAATGCATTGAGTTTGAAACCTTTGGGCTCATTTATCTCAGTGTCGACCAAATGTGACTAATATTGTTCGTCCCGTGTATACTTCATATGGAAATTCATGACCAACCTGAGAAGAACAATTTTACCCTGCGTTACCCTCAAATATCCCCTCCAAGCACGCAGACAAAAGGCTGTGGGTTTCGGTGTGTTTCAAAACCAACATGCGAATAGAAATTATATCTGATAACCGAAGCCCAACAGACCTGTTAGTGGTAACTAATCATTGTTCTTCTCATGTTGGTACTGTACCTCTACAGTTCGATTTGTCCTTAAGATAAAAAAAAAAGGTAGGTATACTACCAATGACCATATATATTACAAAACAATTAAAAGTTGGTAACATAGGATTCTCTTGTTTTCAGCGAACTATTTTTTGTCAGTACAAGTGAGTGGCACAAGATCCGTGGTGCACAAATGGTGGTTGCAATGAAAGTGATTTCTGTGGCATTCGACACAGACAGCGGGAATTTGCCAGTTTTGCCTTCACTGATTGAATTCATGGGCTATTCACTCTGCGTAGGCACATGCGTGTTTGGCCCCTGGCTGCCTTACAGAGATTACATTGCTATATACAACAGCCCTGCCTGGGTATGTAGGCTCTGGATATTTCATAAAATAAACGTTTTTATGTTTGCCTGGCTGAAATTTGTGACTTTGGAATTATTAACCTTTCGTTTCGTTACAGAACCGCTGGTGGGTTTTCCGAGTGGTGTCCAGTGGTTTCCTCGCATTTATTTTCTTGACCATCTCTGTTTGCTGGGTGCACTGGCTTATCCCTGATGACTCTTGGATGTAAGATTGAAATTTCATATTTCAGAGTAACCTGAAAATACTTCAATCAGGTACCTACTACCACTTTGGTGCTTAATTATCTTATTCTATAATATGTTTCAGATGGTGGATTGCATATCGCGACGCTCTATCATTCAGATCCAGTCATTATTTCATATCCTATGTTTCGGAAGTTTCCGCACTTCTCTCTGGGATTGGGAATAACGATCAAGTGCCTTGGAGCTTGGCTGTTGCTAAACCTCATCTCATAGAAGTTCCTCGTTCACTTGTTCAAGTGGTTGTTTATTGGAACATGCCGATGCACAACTGGCTCAAAATATGTAAGTTGTGATTTTGCTGAAAAGTATTAAAAGTAATTGACATATTATGAACACTTTTGGATTGGAATCTGCCCGGCGCTAAATGGCTTGTTCTTGCTTGCCCTAAAAAAGTGCAGTTCTAGCTCTTCATAATCGTTTTCAGATGTGTTCCGGACAACCAAACCATTGGGGAGCTTCGTAGCAGTATTTTCAACTTATGCTGTCAGCTCCCTACTACACGGGCTTAATTTCCAGCTTGCAGCGGTATTACTTTCGTTGGGGGGTTATACTTATATTGAATATGTTATGCGATTGAAATTAGCCACAATATTCAGTGCCTGTATTCTTGTTCGGCCCTGTAAGAAAGATTGTTCACATAGGAACAAGCACACACGTGGACTTGTCATTTTTGCCAATGTTTGTTTAGGATTTGTCGCTATGTTCCATCTTTCTTATTTGGGTGTCATGTTTGACATGTCCTCAAAACTGCAAGAGGATGGGTATAATTACACTCATACTCTGACAAAGTGGGCATCACTCAGTTATGCTAGTCACTGGGTTTGCTTGGGTACATACTTATCTTTTATGCTAATTTAGACCCATAAAGTGATTAATGTGTGAATGTTAACTTTTAAGTTCGTTTAGTGTGCATCAGTATTATGTATGCGATATTAAAATGCCTTTTTACCCTTGCGAATTATGACGCTCTTGGGTATTAATATTTAGAACTTCATAGCAAGCCCTATTGCAGACCTAATTCCTAGAAACTATTTTTTTAGGGGGGGGGGGGGGTTAGAGGGCAACGTAGAAAAAAATCAGGTGGTTTAAAAGTTCAAGGTTTTCATTGGAGCAAATCTACACATTTGCAGTAAATTTGGGGCTTGAGAATGAGTTGGTCAGAGCTGCATATTTCATGGTTGATTTATTCTTCAAGAAGGTCCTTTATTACATTTCTGTTAATTAAATAATTGTTTATCTTACAATGAATGGCATTGACGCATTAATTTATAAAGGCTTTATGCAATCAGTGGTAGACTGACTTGAGAACAACTGACTAGCTGACCACTGACTGGCCAGTCAACTTAACTGGCTGTTCAAAAATTATGCCCATCATTGCAAATAAGGCATAGCCATATGAAGCAAAGCCAGTAATTCTGCAAAGATCTAGGTATAAAAATCTTCAAAACAAATTTAGTTGTCATTCAGTTTACCACCAAACCTACCATACCTTTTGCGCTCAGGCGAAAATTTTACTGTTCTAGGCATTCTAGAGCCCAATATTTTGTGTGAAATGCATGCTTAGTTTTGCCCGCTGGCTGCTCCTCGAGTACTCTTTCTGGGAACTTGGTGTTCCTATACTTATTTGAGGGCAAAAATAGTGACCTAACTCCATTTCACGTTGAGGAGAGTGGATTTGCATCTTCATCGAGGACGCACTGCTGCTGGACACGAGCTAAGAGTTTCAAAATTCACAAGCCATGTCTTGAACCGGACAAAAGGCTCCATGGGCAGTTTTGGGACTATTAACAAATTTCTATCAGCAGTTAGTCCTCTGGAGAGATGAAAATTCTTTCCCCTTCTTAACGTGAAATGGAGTTTAAACTCCAAACACTGAAACAAAACACCGCTATTCGCAAACTAATCGAATCTAGTATTCTCGGCGGCGTCGACCCTACCAATAAATAATTTGGTACGCATTTACTGAGTAGACATTCGTCATCTCCAAAGCGCCGGAAATGTGCCAACATTTCTCATATTTTGTTCTCAAGATTGCAATTTGCTGTTTTTTTATCGCAAGATTGCTAAAGCCGCTTTACATGACATTCAAGAATGGTAAAATGCTGATTGTCAATGCCGGACCAATCTACCGTGCTTTTTAGAATAGGGAATCCAAGTTTTAAGTTTCTCATTATTAAGAGCGTTGAAAACGATTGGATTCACAAGCCACGCTACGCGGCCAGGGGTCTGTGCAGAGGTTCACGCGGGAACTTCCTACACCAACAATTATTAATGTTCAAACCTGGAAAAAAAACCATGGACCGAGAAAGAATCACTTGATGTCGGATGGTAGTTTTTATTACAAGTTATGGTAAACTTTTTCCATACGAGCTATGTAAAAATGCCGTAAAAATTTGTATTTTAGGCAATTTTTGAAAATGCACACCTCTGTCATTTTTGAAAGTACAATGACCTAACACATCATCTGACATCCAACAACCCTTCACCTACACGTGTATTTTTTTCCTAAACTATGTGTTAGTATTTGTGGCCAGGAGAAATTCCCGCGTGAACCTCCGCGTACGACGAAAACACTAGCGTTTCGTTTCCTCTTAAACTATAATACTGCACCATAATAAATACTAAATGTAAGTTAAATTTCAATCACGGGCACAATCCAGTTACGTGAGCCCGGGGGAAGTAAATTGGCTTGACCCCACCTGTGGGGGGGCCAAGCCAATGTGTGGGGGGAATTGACCCCCCCCCCCCCCCCCCGTCCTGCCTAATTCGTCCTAATTCGTCCTGCCTAATTCGTAATTCCCAAGTTTTTTGAACAAGTTTCTAAATGCACTCAATGCTTAATTTTTTGATTCACATTGTTTTTTGCTGTCAGGTATTTGTTTTTGGTACCAATAATGTTTCATATCCCCTGTCCAACGTGTTTATTTGTCAGTGGTCATTGGTTTACAACTACCTTGTTTATACATGGTTTACAGACAGTTATTTATGTAATATAATAATTGGTTGTCATGTATATATAATGGTTGTCAATATAGTTTTCAAATTTCGAGCGGTAACCTGAACAACATGTTGAACCTTTGGACAATAAAAACAAATCGCTTGTTGCAGTTGGCAGCCTGAATTTACGTTCTCAGTACCCCTACAGTCCTCGTCGTCTTCGTTGGGTAGCCGAGCGACAGCGTGCGGAGAAACTCAACGATTTCTGTTTATCACTCGGTTTCGTGACAATGGATTACTACCAAGATTACCAAGAAGATACGGGAAATGCGACGGGCAATGGTCAAGAAAGCCGTGGTACTGCTGGAATTCCTGGCCGGGATGATGATCGTAAGTTGTTCGTCGGCGGCTTAAGTCGGCAAACAACAGATAGAGAATTGAAAGAGCATTTCAGCAAGTTCGGCGAAATCGAAAGTATAACCGTTAAAGTGGATCCGTACACAGGGCAGTCGCGAGGGTTTGCATTCATTGTGTTTACTAATCCTAAAACGATTGACAAGTTGTTGGCTTCAGGCGACCATTACATAAACAAACGGAAGGTGGATCCCAAGAGGGTATCAAAGAAAACTCAGCAAGGCAAAATCTTCGTTGGCGGTTTGACACCAGAAATCACAGATACCGACATCAAAGATTATTTTTCTCAATATGGAACAATCGTAGAAGTACAAACACCTTTTGATAAAATCAAAAATCAAAGAAAAGGTTTCTGCTTCATTACTTTCGACTCTAAGGATGTTGTTTACGAGTTGTTGAAGACTCCAAAGCAGTACATTAGCGGCAAGGAAGTAGATGTCAGGAAGGTAGTACCGTAGTCATTCTCATTTTTTCTAACTAATAAGTTTAGCCTTTATTAGATTTGTTTAACTTTTTGTTTATTAAATATAACAAACATTCTAGGTCTTGCTAACACCTGTGGCCTGAGCCTTCATTGCAATTAATACAAGTAATTATACAAGGCAAATAATAAGCAGAGGTTGATTGCAAAAATACAGCCTTTATTTTGCTTTCAACATTTTAGTTCTCAATTATTTTTGGTTTCCTTTATATTTCAATGGTATATTTTTTGGATTACTACGCACAATCAACCTTTTTGGGGAAGGAAAGTTATAAAACGGCCACCTAAGATTTTCTTAGCAGTATAACCCGTTTTAAATCCTACATGGCAATTATATGTGTCTGATATTTGAAAGCAATGAATATACGAGGAAGACACATCCAATGACATTACTATCTATGTAACTTTTGTGTTTGATCCAACCCCAGTTAATGCATGTGGGGATATTTTCTACAACTAGAACAGTTCCTGCATTCACCTGTGTTGGCTCCAGCCCTGATCATCATTGGTTATTAATAAAGTATGCAATATAGACATTTTATCTATGGTTGAGCCCTCCCTTCCTTGTAGACTGCATAACCAATAACCATAAACAAGCGTGCGTAGTGCCATTCCAATGTTCGGCACATTTCTTTCATGGGCAATTTTATAACTTATTCTATGGTGATGTTTGTTTGTCATTTGGGTATTGATAAGAATATTTTACCTTTGATTTGTATCTAATATATCTTTGCTTTACTCATGTTCCGCTTGGAGCATCGCTCCCATGCTAGCGTCGTAGGCAACTGCTTGCTTGGCGTATAGGCTAACCCGTGCGTGTGACTTTAGGTGAAGATCAACCCTGAGACGATGGGCGTTGGAGGCCGTGGAGGCGGCCGTGGCGGAGAGAGCCGCGGAGGAGCCTGGCCCGGCGGTCATGGTGGCGGCGGGGGCGGCTACGGCTCGTTCGGGGGCGGCGGGGCCGAATACACGCAAGGCTACGGCTCAGGCTACGGGGGCGGAGCTGCGTACGACAGCTACGACAACTACGGCGGATCCTACAACGACTACTCTGGGTATGGCTATGATAGTGCTGGTGCAGCGCAGGGTGCGTACGGGGCCGGTGCTAAGCCACGCGGGGCCACGCGCCAGTTCCAACGGCACCAACCCTATTAATCTCTCTTGCACACAATTCTATTGTAGCTTCCATTCTTATTTGTCAGTCATACATTGTAATTGATGTGTTTAATAACTTGCAAGTGTTTTGATAAAAACAGCATTTCTAGACAAGATGGACCACTAGTAAGTGCAGTGCTGGAACGTTCACTGTGTGGAATAACACTATTTGTACCGCCCAGTTATACAAAAATTTCCACTGAGAGCTTTAAACTCTACTAATTTTGTTCCTGGCAAGTGGTGGTGTCTTTTAACACAAACTGAAAGTGCTTAGAGAATATTTAAAAGATTTTGATATTTTTATTGAATTTATTTTGATATTTTCTAGTTTTTTTTTCTCTGAAAAACTGTTAGCATCGTTGAACGTGCCAGGTATGCACAAACTTTTGAAGTATGAAATATATTATTTGCTTACGAATATACCTACTACTAATTTCATCTATTTTGTGGCCTACTTTAGATTGTACTGAAAATTCTCTACCCTTGTGTTGAAATGTGCATTATGCATATGATAGCTGATATTGTATGTGTTTGCATTCCTTCTTCCTTAATATATCGTACTTTTGAGTATGGTAACTCCTAGCAATTATCTGATAAGAAGATCAAATATTTTATACTTCCTATTTTTTGATTAAGAATTAAAATGCCTGTTTTGTAGTAGTTTACTGGCATATGATTAGGGAGCCTTAAGATACAGAGGTGGACTGGCAGCCTCTTTTATAATGTAATCAGGAATCATTTTCATCAACTTGTTAAACCAAATGCCAGCTGTGGTGCATGATTTATTGAATGTCTATTGGGTCACAGTGTTTTTGTAAATTTTTATCATACTATCTTATCGGTGCGTTTGAAAACAACTTCCAATCGATTTGTGGTCATCGATTACGAAAGTTGCTGGACTAACGAGTCCTACGAATCATATGTGCTCAGCACGGCTACTTAGCTTCGAATGGAGGTGTTTTCGCACATGCCGTATGTCATCATGCAGTAGGTTTGCTACTCGATTTGATCAAAAGTTATTTGTAAAAAATGGTGAATAAAATATAGCTTGGACAGTGTAAAGCTGTTAATTTAACTGGAAGATATCTGTATAGCATGTGAACCATGGGCACCAAAATGAAATCATTTCTGGTGTTGATGCCTTTCCTTTTCACTTTCAGTACCTAACTGAATTGTATTGTTTTATTAGCTGCACTGAAGTGAACTTGGTGCCAATCTTTCCTTTGTATCAATAATTTCCCCTGATTGAATGACAGGCTTGTTTTGGGTGTATGCCAATACAGCCAATTGAGTTAAAAAGGATGAAATGGGACGAAACTGGGACCTCGACAACCTTGTTTATTTCTGGTAGTACCTAAGGTTGACCCCAATGTTCGTGTAAACCAGGTAAATGCGAGATTCGATTTTCGCTCACACTGTAATTGAAGGACATTACAATTTTGGTAAACAATAAAACTGATGGTTGATAAATTTTGTGGAAGTTGAAATACATCTTTTTTTAGCGTGATAAATGAGAGTGGATGCAGGTGTGAATCGTGTGGTTGAGCGCGGCTTAGTGCTTGTCTGTTGCGCTGGCCGTCCGTCAGATGGCGCGAGCTGTCCCGTTGTGTTTGTGTGTGTGTGTGGATAGTGCCCGTAGAAGCCGCGGCGGCAGGCGGCGAGGTCGGTGAAAAGCCAGCGCACGGCAGCGACAAGCCCCGCCCGGCCCAGCCAGGATTGCGCGACGCGCACTGGGTACTGCTGGAGACTGACTCGGCTACCTTCTGTACAGGGCAGCGCTGGCTAGATAACGCCAGTTACCTCGACGTCGATCTGGTACCGGCAGTCGTGCCTTGTCTGTACACGGGGTCCTGTGAGTGAGCGCAGACTAGCGACATTCTTCAAGATGGCGACGACACAATTGGAGGTCGGCAAACTAAACTCCGACGAAAAAGCGGAGTTGATGGAACATTTCGTCGCGGTGAGTTTAGACCTATTATTATTTTGAAACGGCGAAATTCGGGCTTTCGGCACGTATTTTTACGTGGGTGGGCATCTGCGCTCGGGGTCGTTGGTGTGACACTGACTCAACGTGGGTATGGTTTGGTGGTGCAAGCAGTCCGATCATGTTTTTACATATTTATAACGACTTTCTGGACGGTTATTTACCGTTTGCCGTGATATGGATTGGAGGAAAACCTTGTTTTAAAATGTGTTCAAAAGATTTTACGTATATTCATTGACAGTGTTGTTACTGCGAAAAACTGAGACACATACCTGCTACTAGGTACTGCTCATTCCACCGAATGCCTAATTCGTTCATTCATCATTAATTCATTCATAACATTAAGGTTTGGCTGGCCACACTCCGAGTATGTCACAAGTTTGCTAAGCCGAAATTTGCGATGATAACTTTGAAGACAGGAGTGGGAATGGTGGAGATACATTGATATTTTTATGCAATAAATTCTCTGCTCTACCATTTCCATATTTACCCACCTACCTACCTACCTACCTACCTACCGATAGCACGAAGTAGGTGTGTTCACCATAACTTTCATTTGAAATTTGAGTCATCCACGTCTGTGTTTGAAGTGGTATGATTCATAATATAGTGAGACGTCAGTAGAAAATTTCCCGTTTTGCTAGCCCTCCCATTTAGTCAAACAAACTTGATTTCGGTAATCTACCTGCTAAGACAAACCATGGGCGTCATGTTCTGTCAAAGTTTGCTTAACTTATTAAATGGCATCGGTTTAATCAATTTATAGGGAATACACTGTATCTATTTTATTTTGACTTTCGTGGTTGTGTCATTTGTATGGTTGTATCATTTAATCTTACGTGATTGATTATGTCAATAAACTCAATTCTGTGTAGCTTCACTTATTTCAAAGAATTTCTTCACTGGGTGCCCTTCTTTTTATAGTCTTTTAAATCCTGATAAATGTTGAAGCTGAATCCTAGTATTAGCAACAACAAAGTTTTTGGAGATAGCATAGCTACATTGGCAACATGCGAAATCTGGAAAGAACTTAATTTCATGTCATTCTGACAACTGGTGCGATGGTTTTCGACCAAAATTCGAAAATCAAAATACATCTAATGCCAAAGGACTTGCACTATTATTCTGCACTCTTGCATTGGGCCTGAAACTCTCAACAAGCCACGATCTCTATAAATGATTGGTATGCAAAGAGTTGCTTTTGTAAGGCTATCCATATCCAAATATAGGCGGGTCTTCATACTTCCTTTTCGGCCTGTTAGTGGCACCTGGAATGAAATTATATTTTTTCTTCGATGCTCACTTATCAATCCGTTTCGAATGTTTGCTTCTTATTTGGGGTGCGCCTTGAACCGCTTCGCCCCCGGCCCCAATTTTTTGCAACTTGCAACCCTTGCCTGCCCTCTTTTCGGCACCAGCTCTAAACTTCTGCGGACGAATCGAATTCTACAACACTGCATTCTTTTGTTATTCGTAGTCGTACCTTGCCGTACTTCCTGCGATTTTATTTTATGAAGCCATTTTTGCACTAATACACAAAGTGTAACAAACTGGTAGAGGATTATTCAATTATAACGGCTCACAATATAATAATTAATACCTGCAATCTAGATTTCTTTTTCCATATATTAAATGCCAGATCTCTGATATGCAATCAATGCTTCAAAGTCTAAATGATAAAATAATTTGCTTAGCTGACAAATTTCTGGAGCTGGCGGAAGTGATTGCAAAAACGAAGCAGATTATTTTAAAATTCGAAATCAGATTTAGAGCTGCATGTATAGTTTGTCAACCACGAGTTTAATCTTCTCAGGCAAACTGTGCATCATAATATCTATAAAATTTAATCTGTGTAAACTGTTTGCATTATTCATTTGGCTGAGAGCTAAATTTAGGATTTGTTTTAGGATACTCATAATCTGGGATGTGTGTGAGACATTAGCAGGGCGGGGCGGCAACGGAAACATTGCAGGAATCTTTGATCAACACTGTCAATGCGGCAGAGTACCGATTGCTGTGTTGTCCTAGCAGTGTTGTTTGGAACTTGCATCGGTCATGTGGGCAGAGCGTGACAATAATTCCATCTCCCTAGTTCCTACTTTCTACCTAGCGGAAGGTTTGCCCACTATAGGTACTATATGGTAATTCTTTGTTTTTTTTTGTCTTGGCATTTGCTCATCGGCGGCGCCTGAAAGTAATTATGTTTTTGCCCCCCCCCCCCCCTAATTAGATAAACGCTGGTGGGTGTTGTAGAATGCTAACAGTCCTCATTGGGTGCGGGAGAAAATCAGGCGGGTTGTGGGAGGAAAGGGAAAAGGGGATTTAAGCTTGCAATTAAATTTTTTGTGGTGGAGGGGGGGGGGTATAGCTGCTACCATTTGCCACCTTTTAGCGCAGCCACTGTTCTTGCGTTGCTTTACGCCCAAGGTAAACCACTGCCGTACATACCAGACAGTGGGGCTAGCCCCCCCCCCCCCCCCCCCCCCCAATTAGAGAAACCCTTTTAATATGCCCCTGGGCTCGCCGTTGCCACTTTGAGAATCCGTCCCCCAACGCCACTTTTGGAAACATCTCGATGCCCAACTAAGAGTTTTCTGACTCTTTAATCCTTGTCTGGTGCTTACAAAATAGAAAGGAACAAGAATTGTACCAACTCGGAACTCCTCAAACAGTATAACACGAAAGAAACATATTGGATTTTCGCAGTTAGCAATATTTGTGACTTGTGAAGACCTTATTCGCGATTGACAGAGGACTTCTGAATCTGATAAGAGTACCTACTTACTGTACGCATATTATGCCTTAGTCCAGTTATTTAAAATCAAGCGCATATGCATCTAAATAGAGTTTCTTTTGAAGTTCATCGGACATCTAACTGCGTCCGACCAGCTTGGCACTGTGCTCTTTAGTGTGGCATCTGTCGCTGGCCATATACACCACGCTAGCACGATACGTCATGTGCAGTCCTCTGAACACAATACTTTGTCTTGACCTAACCCGTTCGGAAAGGAAACGGAACCGTGGTCGTTACATTTCCATCCGTGTCAGGCATACTTATACCATGGTGTCAGGCCAAGCGGCGTCGCAGGGCCTCTCCTGTGCTCCTGTGCTCCTCTTCTCCTGTGCTCCTGTGCTCCTGTGCTGATGTTTCATCTTCGCGTTGATGCTTGTGCTGATTGCCGCGAGGCGCTGGCGGTGTGTCACTGTCCGTTTCACACTAGACAAGACTCTTTCCATCTTGCAGCCTTCCATTGGCCTACGGGTACGTGGGACTGGGAGCAAGCGAACAATGCTGGATTTACTCATCTGCATACCCGTTTCCTACGATCCGCTTGTTGTTGCTGCCTTTGCCGCCTTGGCAAGCCATGCACTCCGTACCGCTCTGTGCTCTGTAGGGCTAGCTGTCACAGCGATAGGCCCTACACTCTCTGGGCCCTACGGTACAAACAGTAGTATAGTACCGTCGTCGGTAAATTCAATGGCACTGCGATTCTCCCATTCTGACGGTCGGATCTCGGCTAAGCTAATCGAGATCAAGCAATAACACACTTTTTAAATTATGCTGTTTCATTTCATGAAAGTTTTCACAATAGACTATGAAAATTAATTCTAGACTAATGTCAATTGTATTTTTTTTTATAAATATTCTATAATATTATATGCAAACGTGAAGTCTTCTTGTCCGTAGGTGATGGTTACTTATTTTTCTTTTATCGTTGACATTATTTTAATTCTATCGTTGTGTGTGCTGTACCAGCACGACTGCGAGACGGGCAACTGTGCCCGTAGAACAGTTTTGTATTTCGTCCAGGGCCCCGACCTAATATCAACAATAGACAGGGCTATGGCGTTAGACAAGCCCCGGTGCTACTGCCATGTTAAAACCATAGGGAAATCTGTAACACCACGGTAGCCCCGCCGTAACACCACCGCATGGCGATATTAGGTTGGCCCCCTGAGTGCAATGAACGCTGCAGTGCGTGGCTTAGTTTTGACTCTGGTTGCTGCAATGGCTCGCAGAGATGACCATCTCCAAAGACTAGCCAAAGGGTCTCCAAAGAGACTCGCTCAAAGGCCTGCTCAAAGGCCAGCTCAAAGACCGGCACCAACGAGTCTGAAAAGTGAGCGAGTGCTCGGTGTCCAGCAGTGTCCAGCGACGTCGGCGTACTCACGCCTCAGCCTGACCATATTAGTAGGCATTGTTAGCATTTTTTCATGTTGACTCACGCATACATTCATTCCTAATCAGATAGGCTGCTGCACCTTCTACTACCTATCATCGCCATGAAACCTGCAAAGCATTACCAGAAACTCAATTATCTCAGTTTGGTGATGATGATGTACGGATATCATATCTGTGCATTGCCCGCCCATGGGCATTTTACAAGCACCCTGCGTTTCTTTCCTATCATTGGAGTGTAATCTTTCATCTCTTTCTGTATTTATATGAGATTCCAAGGACATGCACAGCAATTTGTTCCGAAAATCAACGAACATGTGAGTGGTCGTTAATAATTTATTGAGCCACAAATTTTTCAATAGCAATAGAGGAAAGACAATTTAGTAGGCTTCTGCATTTTTGCGGCACCCGATTGTGAAAATAATTAGCTGACAAAATAGTAACAATATTTACTCACTTACAGCCAAGTGTAGTTTTCAATTGAGATTTTAAGTCTAAATATAGGTAATAACCATGGTATAAGGGTCAAGCCAACTTTACTTATACCATGGGTAATAACTTGACTGTGATGCAGTGACTAATAATTAAACACTGCTGTCATCCTGTCGAAGGAAGTTTTCAAAGTTGGAACCAAATCTTGGCCCATGGGACTTGGGGGAAGCTAAATGTAGTGTGGCAGATAATATTTGAGAGATATATTATCTTGGTTCATATAAACATAAACATTTGGCTTTATCCCTCACCCTCTATGGTGCTTATTTTTATACAATACTGCGTAGTTCACCAATTTCTGTCCTTACTAGCTTGCCTTTCACATGCAGGGATATAGTGAAATCCAGAGGTTGTATCCAGATTTTTACATTGACACAATCTTAAGTAGGTAATCTTTCCTAATAATCGTGGCATATCCAAAATATTTACAAAGCATAGAGCCCCAAGAAGTAGTCATGAGGGGATGGATGGATGTAAGGGCAAGCACCAGACAGAAAACAGGAAAGAATAGTTGTTGGGGCCAAAATTATAATCTGGACAAGATGTTTGCCTACCATTTGCGGCAAACGGTCCTCATTTATATACGCATGTAATATATCTTTCAGTTATTCGGTAATTTTAGTGGTTCTTCTTGTTAGCGAACATGGCAAACAAGTAACAAAATACCATTCGCTCAACACTGGATTTCATTTCTAGTTTCCGTTACGGCAACTTGCTTCTGTCCTATTGGAGATGGAAAATGGAGCTGAAAGTGGGTTGGAATGTTTAACAAAATGTGATTCAGCATTATTGGCGCAAGTCTGGTCACAGTGTACAGTGAACCCTGTATGAGAGGGAAAGGAACTACGTACCACTAGTTTCCTGTCGATAAGAGGAATCTGTTTTAACTCGTTTAGAAGTAATGTATAGTCCAGATCCAAGGCTGGTTTTCTCTAAAAGCGATCAATAGGACTGTTACTATTTTCTAAGATGGTGTTCCTTATTTATAATTGGCTCTTGCTGATAATGATATGCCGTTAAAATGAGGTAATTGATTGACATCGACTGCCTATTATATCAGGCAGAGTTATACAGCACATACATACCGATTTTGAAATAATTGTTTAGGTAATTAGAGCTAAATGCGAAATATATATATTTCAATTGGATTGGATTTCAGCTTTACAACACTCTTTTAAAAGGGGGGGGGGGCTATTGCTGGGTGGGTTACGAGAATCTCTTAGGGAGTAGAGAGCTATTTCTCTTTCTGGGTCCCTGGTTCGTATCTCCAGCTCCATCCGCCTTACTTCCATGAAAAATTGTTTAGGTACCTACTCTTGTAGAGTACACGTTTTCAGGGACTTGCTCAGCTACAACATATCACATGCTCTGCTGATGCTCCTCTGACTGAATGATTGTTCCTCTGACTTGTGTGATATTTCGTTATTCTATTGGGACTGAATTCCAATCCGGACATACCTTAAAAGATAATTCACTGCAGTCACCTCGCCAATGTCTCTAAACTGTAATAATAATTGAAGCAATCGGTACTCCTTTCTCATTTTTATACCTCATGTGGGAAAATTGTAACTTGGACTTGCTATTCAATATTGTGCTCAAATTAAATACTCCCGGACGTTGAGAAGAGAAAGACGGGGACTATCAGCTCTTTCCTTTGTTTGCAAGTTTATGAGAATTAGGCCCAGTTCACACTATTAATTCCAATGGATGAGGGAGAGTTTCTAACAACTGCATTCACCATCTAGTCTTCATTACAGTTTTGAAGGTCAAGGAAGTAACAGGAATAGCAAAGTTCTTCAATATTTCTATCATGAGTGATTTTGATTTTGAGTTTTTTCATCGTCAGTCTCCCAATAGTTTTATTGGCGATATCCTGGAAGATTTTAATAAGTTGTCGTTGGTGGTAAGCAAGCACATTGTGCTTTTATATTATACTTTATTGATGTAGTAAATGGCTCACTTGGTTTCCTTGAGCCTGCAAGCTTCCTACCTAGATTTGGCAGGTTTTAATTTCTTTCCAAATATTTTAGTATCATAATTTGTGTTATGGTTTAAAGAAGATAATGTTCTGAATGTTGTAATGGCTAAATATTCTTTAATTATCATTCTAAAGCAATGTGATAACAAATTCTAAGGACAAATGTGATCACATAATTGTCCTATCTTATCTGATAGTAAATACTTTAAATTAAGTTATTTCTTACTCTGCCCTATGAATTATGATTGATCCCAACACTACTTGTGAATTTGTGGCATCTCTGGTAGATAATGGCCAATAAGTTTTACACGTGGTGTATAGGGGGGGGGGGTCTCCCTTGGCCTACTAATATCTACAAAGTATTTCTTTGTGGACCAGCTATTATGACAGCCCAAAAATAAAAAAGTAGATATCTAAGTAACACATTTAAATCAAGGAAGAATGATTATTTCTTTGGTATGAAAAGGCTTGCTGAAAATTAACCACTTAAATCAAATTGTGTTTTGAATCTCCTAATGTTTAGCAAGTCATAGCATAAAAAAGGATTCTTACTTTATTTGAAAGCTAGGTATATAAGATAGGTTCCACGCTAATCTATTTTAGTTTCTTCATAAAATAATATTTCGTAGATATTCAAATGTCAATAATGATAATTATTATAATAATAATATATAGATTGTTATTTGTGTATGGATTTGTGAATGGCTTCCCCCCCCCCATCAAGATCATCCTTTTGGTCGATTTTCAATATTAAAGTAGAAATTTGAAAAACATTACAATTGTTGTTTAAGGGTTGCTGAATGGCAGACACTGTATTTTTTTGTATATATATTTTTAACTGGCAGCAGAGGGAATTTTCAAAAAGTGCCATTTTAAGCACTTTTAGGCACTTTAAGAAAATTCCCTCTGCTGTAAGTGTTCAAAATACGACAAAAAACATGGTATCTGCCATTCAGCAACTCTTAAACAAAATGTGTATTTTTTTCAAAATTTTAGGCTGTTTTAATGTTAAATTTATGCGAAATCGACCAAACGGACATCTGTTTACTTCTCTTTTAATATATTAATGGTATCCTCATCTAAAGCTTTAGGAGAGGACAACTAATTAAAGTATACACCCAACAACCTAATAAATAAATACATCCCCAATTAAATGCTTCATTAAATTTTGTTTTGTCTTTGGGCTTGTAAATTGACTGTGAGCCTTGCATAAATTATAACCATGTTATTACTGGGGATGTGCTTTGCATTTCAGATTGACAAGGACGGTGACGGCTACATCGACATGTCTGAGCTGAAGGAAGCCCTGGATGGCTGTGGATTCAAGCTGCCCGGCTGGCAAGTACGGCGCATGATCGAGGACTACGACGACAAGCAGCAACTAGCTCACCAAGGGAGACTTTCTTTCGACGAGTTTGAAAAGGTGAGTACCGAGTCAGCCCGCTGTACATTTGTAACGGTGAAACACTTTGCTTCGACGTGAAATAAGCTTTTTGACGTAGAACTACGCCGAAGAGGACAGTGCAGGGGGTGCAAATTATGTCGTGATTTTTGTCACGGTTTTTAGTTCCAAATATTGCTATCAGAGGGGGCTAACGATTCAGTTCCAGATATTGCCACTGGAGAGCGCTGCCAGTTTAGTCCATATACTGTTGCCAGTTGGTGTTCCCTTTGGGAACTGATGGCCCGTTGGGGCCAAGCTAAGTTAGCTAAGGCTAGTTGGAGCGGCTAGAGCGGCTAGCAGCTAGAACGGCTAGCGGTTTCTTTTTAGGTGCCTTCTCTTTGTCTCGTGTGACTCCATTCAAGGTTTTTGACGATTAGCTTTGACATGAAATTGAGGGCCGAATACAGTCATCACCCAAGTACGCACTCGCACTGATGCCCAGACTGCTCTCAGTGCATCGAAAGGGAGCATTTGCAATAAAAAATGATCCCCTAAGGGCGCACCGAGTGCGGACTCAGTGTGGGTGTGCACTCACCGACGGCTCTGCTTTCGGCCACAAGTATTTGCTGACGTTTAGCTGTTCCAGTCGTGTTCTTGGGCAGTTAAACTTCCAGAATGTCACTCAATTAAAAGGATCCTCGCATAATTCCAGTAATATTGGTAGGGTTTTTGTTTTCCTGGCATATTGCTACGAGGAAAGTGTCATGCATATTTCCTCCTGCTTATCAATTGATGTCCTAATGATAAGTAATCACAATGAACTTATCAGAAAATATCTGATATGAACATGACGTGGCTTATTAAACTTACATGCACTTTTTTCATTTTGGCATGCTAAATTGAGCTTAGGTGTACCATACTTATGTTTTGAAAACATATTTATTATGCAAGGGAACTCCAAAGTTCAATATTAAATTGGGACAAAAATGCAGATATTAATTTGTTTTTCAAGTACCTACTTAGAAAATTTAACCAGATACAACTTAAAAAATGTACGTCATCTGCTGTTCCCGATTGTAACTAGAGATGAGAATTGGGAAGTTAAATAGACTGTCAATTCAATTTTGTATGGTAAAATTTAAAACCAACATAAGTTATGTAATGTTGAGGTAACATTTATGAAGAACATATTGTAATAATGACTAATAATTTTTGAGTGGTAATATGTAAAAAGACCTGCAGAAAAAGTTTGAGAACAGCTACTACATAAGAATTCTTGATCATTTCGAAATTAACCTAAACTTTGCTAGTAAAAAAAAAAATAGCTCTACATATTGTGAAATCCGCAATGTGGCAGTATTATAAACATTTGAGGTGAGGGAGAATTCCATTACCTAAAGTGTTTTACCAACCAAAATTTTTACAAGTTCTCGTGGAGGGCTGACAATCTTATATTTTCTTGTGGAAGATAGTAGAAAAATGTCGCAATGCTGGACATGTCTGTTAAGCCGAATAAATTTAAATAAACGTCATGAAAACCAGTTCAATATTTTTTGTTTTGCTTTTAATAAGAACGTAGATACTTCTGATCAATCTCATAAATATGTATGTTGACTGCAGTTATTTTTTGTGCCAGAGTATTTTGATTGGAGACTGGCATGAATGTTTGACTGATCCTAAATGTTTTTAAATTTTGGCATCGTAAAGCAGGGCTACAAATATGTGCGCGAATCGCCGTTAATTTAATTCTATGCGTAAAAGCCTGGGCCCTTACCAGGAGAGCTAATGAGGCAGTTATAAGCCAGTACTAAACAATGGTGCTACTCATTTGCCTGTGTTTTCGAAATGGTCAGAGCCCAGTGCTACTACTCGCACCATCGTAACACTGCTGCATGGCTACATCTCAAGTGTGTCTGCAGGCCGAATGGCTACTCCAACTTCGATTAAATTTGCTAGGTTCTTTGCTAGGTGCCAACTTAATTCCCCTGTCGGTTTCAGCAAAATCGACTTTATAGGTTTTTGAGAATCCTGAAAAGAATTGTAATTTTCGAGAACTTTTCCAGGTCGTACAGCCGATAGTTCTTAATATTTTTTCACGAAACGTAACAAGGGTATGAAATGAAGCATTGTGAAATGAAGCTTATATTGTTGCCTTTATAGACCTGCACAACTTTCCGGTCTCTTTTTATTCACATCTTTTGAATATTTTGCAATTTTCATACAAGGTTCAATCAAAATCGCTTGAATTAAGATTGCCTTGACGGTTTGTCGAATGAATTTGCATTTCACACATTGGCCTACTGTTTTGCCTTCACTTTTTTATTCACTTCAGACAGCTACGCTCTTCAACGCAAGACGCTCTGTGCACTTACTCATTTGTTGCAAGGAGCCTGTTTGTGACATTTTCTCACTTTTGACTCAGGCATTGGGATTTATGCAAAGCATATTTATCACTTGCTAGTTGCTCTAAAAGCTCTCTAGAAATAGACCTAGTAAATGACAATGGAGATATGTGGATCATTAAAAGTGATAGTTTTGGTCAGCTCTGAACAACTAATAGCTGTTTTAGAGGTCTGTTGCACTCTCAGACCCAAAAGCAGAGTAGACACTGAGTGTACACTCACACTGAGTCCGCTCTCAGTGCGCACTTTGGGGACAATTTATCAGTGTGAGTGTGCACTCAGTGCCGTCTCTGCATTCGAGCCTCACTCTACTCCAGTAGTTGTCAGTGCACAGAAATTTCTCCTTCATTAAAATAAAATAATACTGCTTTAAATGTCTTGTTTCATTTCTAATAAAGAGTTTTTTCTTGCAGCTCTGTTTGGACTTGAAAGCCAATGAATACGCAAGCTGCTTCAAGAGCGTCGTATCAAAGAAGGAGAATTTGGAGACTCTAGGAGGAATGTCTGATGCTTCGAGCGTTGGGACAACACATTCCGTACGAATGGAAGAACAACTTGCCTTTTCCGATTGGGTCAACAGTAATCTTCGTAATGACCCAGACCTTAGACACCTATTGCCCATTGATGCAGAGGGAAAGGCTCTTTATGACAAAGTCAAGGATGGAATCCTGCTCTGGTACGTGTATTTTATTGTGTGCTTTGAACTCCATTTGCCGCACAAAAATCATTTGTGCCGTTTGATTCTTCATTCCTGGAAGCTTGTGGTTGGAACTTGAAGTTCAGTTGTACTGCTATTTTGTTCATCTCAGCTAAAGATTCACAGATTTGTTAGTCTGTTATCAAAATAAATTGTTTTTTTAAATAAAGAAGCAAAATATTCAAGTTAGCATTTGTTTGATATCATTGTTTTTTAGTGCCAACAAGTGCATCTGCAACTTAAGAACATTTTAATCTGATAGCATGTCTAAAAGATCCGCACCCTTAAAAGAGCCCTGCTTGCTTGCATATTCTTGTCCATATTTCCTATTACCCTGACTCATTGAACAACAAATTTGTAAAGTAGTTATCAAAACCAACTAAATCAAATTTCCAAAATCGGATTATAGTGCAAAAATTGTGAAAGCTCGTTAAATTAAGTCAATTTTTCTTTTCAGCAAAGTGATCAATCACTCCTGTCCGGACACAATCGACGAACGAGTCATCAATCGAAAAAATTTGACATTGTACACGAAACACGAGAACTTAACATTGGCGCTGAATTCGGCTCTTTCCATCGGCTGCAACATAGTCAACATCGATGCTCACGATCTAGCGAAAGGAAAGCCTCATTTGGTGCTCGGCTTGCTCTGGCAGATCATTCGGGTGAGATTTTGCATCCACACCAGAGGCCACTAGATGCCGACATTGTCCCACTCGTCGGCGATTCGATTGTGTAACTTTTAGAAGTTAACATCACCTGCTGTCTACTCCACTACCTATTATAGATCAAAGGCAGTAAACAAGGGAAAACACTGGTTTGGGTTTTTTAAGCCAAAAGCTTTGCTGATAGTTGAGGATGGGGCTCACTCTGTCCATGACTAACAGCGTAGCCTGGCGGTGTATCCCTCTAAAAAAAAAAGTAAGATACATCTTCACACAAAAGTCACCCAGTAATTTTTATTTTCGAAGTGACTGTGTTGCCGTGCATATTGCCTACGTAACAGATATCCAGAAAAAGATTGGTACAGTGTTAGTTCTCTATTCTTCAAGTTTCGATCAATCTTCTAACTCCTTAAACAAGTTGGCAGAGAAATCTTATTGGTCCACCAATAAATTATGACTTTATTATAATTTACAATGTACAACATGGTAAAACATTTTGTTTACCTTGTGTTACTATGTGCATACATAAGTTATGTTCTTACCGTTAATAATGTACCAAATGCAAAGGTATCAAATGATCCTTTCATTTCTCTATTTTTACGGTTACAGCTAACTTGATTCCAAACTAAGTCAGCTGTTACACCCTTGCATTACTTCATAAACCCATTTTGTTA
The DNA here is from genome assembly GCA_921293005.1 of Nemoura dubitans. Taxonomy (NCBI): domain Eukaryota; kingdom Metazoa; phylum Arthropoda; class Insecta; order Plecoptera; family Nemouridae; genus Nemoura; species Nemoura dubitans. The sequence goes on from OV121073.1 coordinate 7,949,127, forward strand.
AATATTTAATAAACCTGCAAAGCAAACTTTTTTATTGTTACAGATAGGATTATTCAACCAAATCACATTAGAAAATTGTCCCGGGCTGACTGCTCTGCTGGAAGACGGTGAAAAGATCGAAGACTTGATGAAGTTATCCCCTGAGGCTATCCTTCTGCGCTGGGTGAACTACCATCTCCAAAGAGCAGGCGTGGCCCGGCGCTGCAACAATTTCCAAGGGGATATCACCGACTCCGAGGTTTACTCCCACCTGCTCAAGCAAATCGCCCCTCAAGAGGCTCAAGTCACGCTAGAGGCTTTGATGGTGAGTGACTATTGCGGTTCATTTGCCGCCGCTCAACGGCCGTTCAATGTCTGGACGTGTGTGCTCACTGCTTTGCGATTTGACAGGAAGCAAATCAAATGAATCGTGCTGAGTTGATGCTTCAACAAGCAGCCAAGCTTGGATGTCGCAGTTTCGTTACTCCGAGCGATGTTGTTCACGGAATTTACAAGCTTAACTTGGCATTTGTAGCCAACTTGTTCAACAACCATCCAAACTTGGACCAGCCAGAAGGAGAAATCGAGGGGCTAGAAAACATTGAAGAAACTAGAGAAGAAAAAAGTAAGGCTTTTATCAGTTTGTACTTTGTAATGTTGTTATTATGCGGCACGAGTTTTCTTGTGCACTGACGTCTGTAGTTACGGGCTTGTGTTGCTTACCGAATCACTGTATTTTCTCCAACAGCGTACAGAAACTGGATGAACTCGATGGGAGTTGCGCCGTACGTCAATTGGCTCTACTCTGATCTCGCCGACGGGCTCGTCATCTTCCAGCTGTACGACATTATCAAGCCTGGTATTGTCAACTGGAATAAAGTACACAAGTGAGTTCATGAACGTTGCCTTCTTCATACGATAATGATTAATTAAGTCCATGGTTTTCAAGGATTTAAGTCCCAGCAAATAGACCACTTACGATTCTGGCGCCTGTATTGAGGTGAGGCACAAAAAACAAGCAATTGCGCTGCACTTTGAGAAATAGGGGTCTTTACCTTTGAGAAATAGGAGCCTTTTCTCAATTTTAATCTCCGTCATCTCTTTATCGATTCACGAAAAAGCACAAAAAAAGAGCAAAATATATTTTAAGGAGCGGTTTCGGCTCCTTTAAGATCTGTTTAAGGAGCGGTTAAGATCTGTTGTTAGTTTTGAGCTAGAAGCACTTCTAGATTGATATTCAGACGCTTGGTCCCAATGAACTGACGTTACAACAAAGAATATGGGATGATATCTGGTTTCAGCCTCTTTGTTGACTTGGCCCATTGCATCATCAGCAAAACTTGCTTTTCTAGAGCATAATTCCAAAGAAAGTGTAAACCAATCAGTGAACTGTTTTTTAACATGTATGACTACGAATTCTACTAACCTCAATCGTTGCTTGTTGCTCGGCAGGAAGTTCTCCAAGCTGCGCAAATTCATGGAGAAGCTTGAGAATTGCAACTACGCCGTCGAGCTTGGAAAGCAGCTCAAGTTTTCGTTGGTGGGAATCGCGGGCCAGGACCTGAACGAGGGCAACGCGACATTGACGCTGGCACTCATCTGGCAACTGATGCGTGCCTACACCTTATCGATCCTGTCTCAGCTTGCCGAATCGGGCAGTCCGATCGTCGAGAAAGAGATTGTCACTTGGGTCAACAGCAAGCTCGCTGCCGCTAAAAAGAACAGTTCGATAAGAAGCTTCCAGGTGCGTTTCTGCTGGATGAGGCTGCTTTATTTATTTATTCATAGTCGAGCAATACATTGTGCTGCTCTAGTATTGCATTTGGTTGCTGACTGTTCGATCGACTTGGTCTGTGCCCAGACACTAATCAACCAGTGTGTTTGTTGTCGGGGCACGGTTGGCAAACATGCCCTTTATTTGATTGTGGTTTTATGGTACTTTTGTTGCTTACCATGTCAAGATCTATAAGTTTGGCATCCTTTGAAAGCACTGCTTTGCCTTGAACACAAGTTGACCTCTGTTACTAAATGGCCGGTACCAGCATCCACGCTCCACTTTTGTTGGAGACAGCTTGGATTTGGGTGAAAGCAGAGAATATTTCAATCTGACTTTTAGTGTGGTAGCCAACTCTAAATTTCAAGCAGCCTGCAGTTGTAACAGCCAGTTAATTAAAGAGGCTAACTCAATATTCCGTCTCCCCATTTTCTAGGACTCTTCCATTGCGGATGCTCGCGTCGTTTTGGATCTTCTGGACGCCATCAGGCCTGGGACAGTCAACTACGAATTGATCAAGGACAGCGGTTCGCACGAGGTAATTGCGAGGTTCTCGTGGCCGTGGCCATGAACGCGGTCGCATCTGGAGTGGTGGCGATCTTGCGGCGAGCCGATCTGACGATGTCTTCTATTGCAGGACAACCTGACCAACGCCAAGTACGCTATCTCCATGGCTCGCAAGACGGGCGCGAGAGTCTACGCCCTGCCTGAAGACATAGCCGAAGTGAAGCCAAAGATGGTAATGACGGTGTTTGCTTGCTTGATGGCGATGGATTATATCCCCAATATGGATACTAAAGCTGTTTAATCGCTGGTTAGTTAGATAAGAAACAAGGTTTCCAGCTTATTTCAAGACCATTTTGTAAGGTATGTGTATTTCTGTGATTTGGATTAAGCTAGAGCATTCCATAGGCGCTACTTACCTGCAGTGGAGCAGTTTGCCAATACACCAAAAATCATAATCAAATCATACCACACACGGCATTCCATAGGTTTGTACTTTTATATATAGTATTATGTATATGTACAAATGGTTTTTACTGCTCGTAATAGTGTTTCATATTAAAATGCATGCTTTAAGAGCATAGGCATGGAAGCCAAAGTTCTTGCTATACAAAAGAGCAATACTAATATAGTTATATTATCACCAAATTATGGCCGTTTTTTTTTTTTGCACTTGTTTATTATCATTATTTAGTACATATATTTACATCTAGTATTTTCGTTTATGAAACTGAAAGTACTCTCAGCAGGGAGGGTATGCTTTTTAGTCTGACTAAGTTTCTTATTTCACTGTCGAAATCTGCCCTTGCCACTGTTACACTTTAAAGTGTATATATTTTAGATATGTTTTGCAGTCTTTTTACAGCTTGCCTGACTTACTGGGTTTTTGGTGTTTGAATTGTTGTTGTCTTATTTGCATTCTTGGTGTTTCATTGTTGATACCTTCTAATGCTAGTTGTTGCCTAGCAATGACAATTTTTCCACCAACTCGACAGTCCAAGATTCTGGTTAGTAGTACTGCCAATCCCTCGAAACCATCATCATCTCTCAAATAATGGCAGAACTTTAAGAAGATATCAGGTTCGCCTGGGAAACTGAGGGTTCGAGATATCTGTATACTATTCCTAAATGTTAAGACTTAATATAATCAACAGTATCATGAAATCAAGTCTTGATCACATGTATGCATTCCATGAAAGTATTTTCTGGTAAGGTAACCTTCTCAAATAATTTTGGCTCAGTTTGTCCAATTCTGTAATATCATTATTTTGTTTGCAGCCATTTATTGGTATGTCTTTATAATCCAAAATGTTTGTGCCACAGGAATATTTGTGGGGTGTAAATATATTGACATACAATATAATATAACCTACAGTGTGCAATTTCGCCAGGATTGTTTTCCATAGGCTTCAGCAATTAAGTATATATGTACCTACCCATACGAATGGCAATTTAGTTATTACTTAGCATTGATGTGATTGTCTAGCATCAGTGCCGAAGCGCAACTTTTTATGTATTATTTAGTATGATATTTAATAATATCTTTTATTTTATTTCCAATTAAGTCAAATAACAGCTTCATCAAAATCATTATCATCTATATTTTTGTTAATATATTTAATTTTTGCATAGACAGAAGCAAAAGTGTCTTGGACACTTCATTCATTAACAACTTAGCATTAAGAATGGCCTAAAACAATGTGTTACTAAGATTGTTGATATATTATATTTTCAATTTCTAACAATAAATCTTTGAGTGTAACCTTTCATATCAGTTTTGTAATAGGGTTACGTTGATCCGGTTCTCTTGCCATGTGAGCCTGACACAATCGCAACAACGCCTACTCATCTTCCAGGAAATATTGCTCCACTTCCTCTGGCTTTCCGTTGTTGTAAATATTCCTTTCCCTAGAGCGGTCCCATTTGTCGCTCGGCAAGGATTTTTAAACGCCTGGATGTTTCATTGTTATCGCTAAACTAAAAAATTAGCTAATTTTTAATGTTTTTAATTTGTCGTTGGGGGTACCACACTTTGTCTTGAAAGGTTGAGGCCTGAGGTATAATGGGGTTTGTGCATGATATATGGTGAGGATTGATGGAACAGCTCCGTTACCGACACAGATTGACCCTTTATCTGCAACTCCCTCGCTTACTTTATTAGGTTATCTCTTACGGTTTAGTCAAAAAGCGCATAAAAGCAAATGTCTGAATATTTGTGGCAGTGGAGGTACCCAGGGGTCTTAATGCATGCACTGAGAGCTTACTGTAGTCCCTTCTGGTCCCACTTGTTTTCCGAACAAACTGACTATGTGTAGGCATATGTGCAGGTTCCGTGTATAGTACGTCTCAGGTTATTTTATCAGCAGCAAACCGGTATTCTACAACGTTATGGTATAGGCCCAATACCCCAAGGCGCTGTCCAAAGAACCTGAGACGTACTATAGTGGTAAATCACCAGTGATGTGGGTATTGGGCTATACACGCGGGTGCATGCAGTCCACCCACTGTTAATTTTATTTTTGGCCTTACCCCCACTTTGAAATTTCGAGGGAAAGTGGGTGGATGCAGAAGTACATTATAATTATTCGAAATATCATGCAATCTGTTATTTTCAAGACAAAAATATCAAATTTAAATGTTTCATTCCAAATAGTAAACCTAGACCAAGAATGCCAGTGTATTTGTTGAGTGGGCTGGGAGTGGGACTGTGGGCGTCGCGACTCGCGAGAAAGGGTCGTCATCTGACCGAACTAGTTTGATATCCAAAATTAGGTACGACCAGGGGCGGACTGGCCCCGGGGTGCGGGGGTGCGATCGCACCCTGGGCCTCGGACTTTCCGGGCTCCTGCCGGTCATACCATTGGCCTCGGAAAAAATCTGGGAGACGTTTTTTTAAGGAGTGCGTGGGCGGTCTGTTTTCTGAAATTCCCGAGCCGATTTTTTTCCCCAGTGCATTAAAAATTTTGCGGACCTAAAGTTTGTACAGCAAGCCGGGCTTTTTCGAGCCAGTCCGCCCCTGGGTACGACCCTTACTAGAGTATTATGTTTCTATTATCACTTTGGGATGTCGGTAGCTGCCTTCGAGAACTCACACCGAAGTGCAAACCCTCAGAAGCAAGCCCGCTTCTAATATAAAGGATTCGAAGTAGAGACAAAAATAAAACAATTACCAAAATACCACAGACGAACCACACTAAACACGTTGGTTCAATTCCAGATCCGGCGGAAAAAACAAGTGGATTTGCGATTTTCGTTCACTTTGGTGCATTCCTCCCTCGCAAAAACCAAATGGGTACAAAATTATAGACGCTTTGTTTGTGTGGAAGTTGAAGTCGACTTCAACGGCAGGGGCGTCAGCTGCGGGTGGGTTGGGTGGGCGCCTTCCCACCCAGAAATTATAGAGGGGCGCCAAAAGGCGCCGAGCTAGGGCTATCGGTTAAAAGAATAATAAAATATGAAGACGAGAATTTGTGACGAATTGTGAATGATTGTGAATGAATGAAACGTTTGGGTAAAATCTACCCCGATTAAGATTGGAGGTGCCTGGGACTACCTGTGAGCTTTATTTAATATTCGCACTGCCCCTTGACTAAGTTTCAAACGTTGATAACTTCAAGAAGGCTGTGTGACTTTTCAAAAAAGCTCCGTATTTCAAATAATAGTATCTTGAACGTTTTGTCAAAATGGTCAGTACTTCTGTGATCTGAACTTATCTCACAGCTTCCTCATAGGCGTGCGCAGGGTAAATCGTTAGGTACGGCACAGCCGCAAAAATATTTTCGTCAGTGAATCGGGGGGGGGGGGGGGGGGGGGCGTAGAGATAGAAAATTTGAACATTGAAAAAATACACATTTTAATAACTACTATTCTGGAGCCTCTTCTCAATGAACTTTTTAAAGTAACTTCTGATGGTACAAATATACATTCAAATGCCTATACATTTGAAACCGTATGCCTACGCAATTATACTAATCACGAAATAATAATATGCTGGTTTTATTATATTTTATAAATTATTATCCAGCACAGTAATAGTAATATCAAAGTAATGATAAGATAAAGATAAGGATTATAAAATAATACATAGGAACTTGAGAACAACAAGTTTTGGTGCATAGCGCAGGTAACTTAAATCAAAGCGGCAACGAAAATTGAACAATATTATGAATAAACGTCGTAAAATCTGTAATATAATAGGTGTCAAAAAATATACGCCTTCCAGCCACTCACTTGGACACAATTACAACTCACAATACCATTCTTCGTTCTGTTGGGATCAATCGCTTGAACTCATCAATGACTTCATCTAAATCCAGGGAGTTAGCCAATTCCTGTTCGATGAAAAGTAACATTATTGATTCCAAACGCTCTTGAGACATTGTTGTTCTTAACTTGTTTTTAACAATCGTCAGTTTGGAAAACGCGCGCTCACAGGAGCAGCTTGTTACTGGGAAAGTCGCAAATAGTTTCAGTGTTTTAAGAAATTGTGGAAATGAAGGGCCTCTTCCCGTTTTCTTCATCCATCTAATCCAAACAATGACGCTTTGGTGCCCTTTAGGCATAGGATCTGTCTCAGAATTGGAGGATACAGCTCTCAAGAGACGCACCTCTGCTTGTAGCTCTTCTTTGGAAATGGAAAAATGGCTCTTCAAATAGGAAAGGTGCTCATTGTCGATCTCTAAGCATAAGAGCATTCCGATTGAATCAATCAGCAACACCGTGTCTTGCTGAAATCGTCGATCTATGCCAGCCACCAATGTATCGATGAGAGGGTAGAAGCAGTTCACTCTGAGCTCAGATGTTTTGTTCAGATGAGTGTACTGTGTGTCCGGGTTCTCGTCCAATCTAGACGGTACTTTTCTGCGTTTCACCGCTGGTATCTCTATAGAGCATTGTTCACACATGGCCTCCACTTCTTCGAAAATTTCGGTGAAAAGTTCTGGGCAAGTTCGCATATCCACCAACGCGACTTTTAATTCCCGGACCTGCTTCATGGCAAGAAGTAGGTTGAGGTCCTCATGTTGTAAATATTTGCTTACTTTTAGCACCATTTCCAGTATGGGCTGCATAACATGAAGGGAGAAAATGAAGTCAAATGTTTTTAGTTGGTATTAAAGCCCCTTCCCTTTCGACCGAACTTCTGTGTGCTTAGTCGTGTGCACCACCTCCTCTACGGCTTGTACAATTTCCGAATAGCTTCGTTTCACACTTGAAACGGCTTCGGCTCTGCATGCCCATCTTGTTGTGGAGAGAGATTTGAGGCTAGGGGCCCGCAATACACCAACTTCCTTCAAGATTTTCTCGAAAATCGCGTGCCTACCAGGACTACCCTCAATAAAGGTGTAAACAAACTGAACGGTTCCCAAAAAGTCGAAAATTAGTGGGTTCTCTGATCGTGACGAGCATGCATCTACCAGAACAAGATTCAGGCAATGGGCATAGCAGTGCACGTACAAAATGTGTGGATTTTTTTCTTTGCACCGCTGTTGGACCCCAGACTCGTGTCCGGACATGGTAGCAGCACCATCAAAGCAAACGGATGTCACTGAAGTCCATTCGATCCTCAGATTAACTAGTACCGAATCTAGCGTGTCAAAAATTGTTTTTGCGTCCACCATGGTAACTCTTTTCATCGCGACATAGTATTCCACAGTTTCATTTTTCAATTCGTCAAAAAAGCGGACGACGACAGACATCTGCTCGTGATGACCGCAATCGCTGGTCTCGTCTGCCATGATGGCCACGGCTTGACCATTTACCTTACGGCGAATTTTTTCCAGAGCAACGTTATTCAACGCTTGAAGAAAGTCGTTTTGAGATCGATTGCTTGTATAAAGTGCATTTCGGCCTGAATGTGCGAGATGCGAGCTTATTACGGGATCATAGCGCTCCAAAATCCCGACCATTTCTAGGAATAGGCCCCTCTCAGGACTCTCGGCCGATTCATCGTGCCCTCGAAAGGGCCTCCCCCCTTTCGCCAATATCATAGTAAGGTGGACAAGTCTCGCGATTATCTCTCGGTTTTTTAACCTTTCCGCGTCTCGGCGTTTTAAGGTAGTTTTATTGTGTACATCCAGTAAACCGTCCACTGGTGTCTCCCTTTTAAAGCATTCCCAAGCTTCAACACTTCCTATGTGGCATTTGCTCGACTGGTGCACGTTGAAACTACGAGTAGCGTCTGTCCAGCCTTTGAATCCATTGGAAATGAATGTGGAATCAAAATTCCCCTTCTTGCTCACAGTAGAACCAAATGCCCGGCAAGGAAAACAGTATACCGTATCTTCAGAACTACTGTATTCTATCCAATTGTATTTAAGAAACCACGCAGACTGGAAGCTTCTGCAATTCCCTCCTATTATCGTCCTCGGATAACTCTCCAGTTTCGGTTGGTGCGGACCTTTGAGGAGTCTGGCTCGCTGCTCGAGCCGTTCTAGTGGAATTTCCACTGACGGGTCGTCAGGAGATCCTACATTTTGCATCATAGTCTCAGGAACTATTTGCGTAAATGCGATGTCGCCTAAATTTAAGGAGGGAAATAGAGTTCGATAAGCACAAATAACAAACCAAAAAAGGCACTTAATTTTCCCTATACTTTTGCCAAAATAACCGAAAATTGTGGTCTGCCAATATTAGGTATACCGATATGGAAATATAACAGCATTTAATTACATAACCCTGTAGTGGATTGCTAGCCGTAATATATTATATATATATATATACCTATATATTTTTAAAAATATAAAAGGCCGGCTCACCATCGATCGCTGGTCCCAAAGCTCCAGGAAATTGTTCCTGGTCAGTGGACGACGAACACGAGGCTTGCGAATAGGTGAGAGAATCGGTGTTTACAGGTTGAATGTCGCTTGTCGGTCTCTTGCTAAAAAATGCGGTTATTACACCCTTTCCCGATTCTTTTCCCGGCTCCGAAGAGCGTTTTTTAGGTGGCATGTCGCTCCCACTTGCGTATGCGAACTGACCAGGATAAAGCATATTCCTGCATCTCAAGTGGTGTTTCGAACATAAACAATAAAATTGCATAGGTACTCAGAAACGTTGACATATTTTGTGTATCATTGCCGCGGCGCCGCGTCTCGGGACATTTCTTTGACTTTGACTGGAAGCCGCCCGATTCTTGCTACCACAGGCAGCACCCGGTGGCCGCCTCTCCGTAATCACATCTCTAGCGTAAAATGATTTCGCTTCTCAGGTAGTAAAATAACATCCATATTCCATTTCTTTGTAATAAATAAAAAAACTAAATTAATATTAAAAATAAGGGCGAGTGAAATCTTAGATACGGCACGTGCCGTGTCTGCCGCACCGCTGCGCACGCCTATGCTTCCTACTAAACTCAGCAGATGTGCTTGGTTATCAAGCTCAGGTACGTGGTCAGTGCAATTTCCCTAAACCTGGCATTTCAATTGTCATCCGCTTCTCAACAATTCTGTCATTTCTAAGGAACAAAACAAAATCTAAGGGGCCGGTCATGTAAAGAAAGTTACAAATTGTAGAAATAGCTCGTGGCCAAGTGCAATCCGTTGTTCTCTTTGTCCATTTGTCCATAGTAGGATTGTTAATTACAGTTCCAACACCACGAGACCTAAAGTTGTCTGTTCAAAGTCGTTCAATCCACAGCCTGGATTCAAGCTCACTCCATTTAAGCACCACTTCCTTTCATTTTTTAAATCTTTTTAGTAAGGAGGAAGGGGGGGAGGGCGTCAGCTGCCCCTTTTTTGTTTTGCCCACCCAGAAAATTGGCTTACCTATCGCCTCTGCTTCAACGTCAACGTAGACGTAAATTCAACCGTATTCGATTAATGATTGATTTTCTTTTACCAAATTCTACGACCAAATCACTGGGGGGAAGCGGTGGATTGAATCAGAGATAAGTGGGATGCATTTATATTTCATATTCTCAATACTATGACGTATTTAAAAATGCAGTTCTCACCAAGTTATCCAAGCCCGATTTTCCCGTAAACTCGTAGATTTACTCCAAAAGGAACCTAGGATCCAAAAATTTCTTTGTGCTGCGCCCCAAACCCCCCATTTCCGTTCCTTGCGGCGCATTAGCCTAGGTCTGACCAAAACACAACCGCCTTCACTACAAGAATGGTTGATTTTATAGCGTAACCCTCAGAAGCAAACGAACCACATTGGAAGGGCTATTTCAATTCGAGATGCAGAGGAAAATTCATGTAGATAGGCGCTCTCTTTAGGGCATTCCTTCCCCGAAAAAACCAAAAAGCGAAAAATTCCAGCCATTTTGGGGGAAGTTGAAGACGATGCCAACGTCAACGTCGGAGCCAACGCCAACTTTTCTGATTCGGTTAAATGTGAAGGGCGGCAGTTCGTTTTCTCAAAATCATGATGTAGTACGTACTTTACTTAAATTTTACCGTACACTCGTAGATTTACTCCAAAAGAAACCTTGAGTCAAAATTTTTCTTGCGGCTGCGCCCCAAACCCCCAATTTTCCCTTTCAGTGCAATGGCCTAGTAGGTCTGACCAAAAGAGTCGATTTTATTGCGGATCCCCACTAAAAATTTTAAGAACTTAATCACCCGATTGACATCTGCCTCGGTGCAGTGTTGCTTAACTCCAGTGTTTCGTACTGATTTCACGAGAAAATGTGCTTCCATCAAACTATGAAATATGTGCATTTTCTAAGTTAAAATGTCTTCCTCATCTACATTTTTTTTCTTTTCTTGTTTCTGCCAGCAAAACCACAACCAATACCACCCTTGTAATTCTTCATGGTTATTGGGTTGGGCAATAATTAGGTAATTACGTATCTCATCTGAGTATGAGTATTTTCCCTAGCATCCAGTTTCAGTTATCAATATTGGTGAAATGTGTCAGTAATTGTGCGAAACTTCATGTTAATTTGTTGGAATTGGTTATTATTTGCGCAGTAGCCTTTTGTCGGTGTCGGCGTGCCGACAGTTATAAGGTAGCATGTATAGGTTGCTTGGGTATAAGGTGGATTCCCCGAGAGTGGATCACACTGGTCGCTAGACTACTGACTACACTAGAATTAATTTGAGTTTGCCACTTTTTGGGGATCTCATATCATATAGAGTACCATACCATAGAATCAAATGATTAAGTTTTTGTCATTACCATTAAAAATGGTAATTATCATTACAATTATATTATATACCATTTTACTCTTTACAAATTGTACTTATATGATACTATACTATACTTTACTATATGATACTTTACTTCGAAGTCCACCAGGCGGTGGTTATCTTAGGGTAACATGACTGTAGAGCATCTCGTATTTGGAGAAAAAATATATAATACCTAAGTCCCAAGGCAAATGATAGCAACAAAAAGCCGCGATAATGGCAATTGAGAGCTGCGTGTTTTGATTGTGGTTCAGTATAAATAGCAATTAGCAATGTTAATCGAGCCGATATTAATTCCAGAGTCCGTGGCGTGGTACCAACCAAAGTTGAGTAGGCTCTATGCATTTTTGATAAACTCTCTAGAAAACAATTTTATTTGATCAAAAACATACAGAACCCGAAAAGCCTATAAATGCAGCGTGGTTGATTATGGTGGGATAACAAACTTTGTCAAAAGAGAGGTCACATGAGCAAAGATCCATAGTGGTGTGCAGTGTGCACCCACCTAAACACTGATGGTTTTGTCTGTAGGTCAACCCCCCGCCTAGCCGCCAACACATTGGTACCTACTCGTAGTGGTATCGGAGTTCAGTATCACCATTACGTAGTAACACCTCAATGCTCGCGGGGCTGCAAGCCAGTCTACCCTATAACGAACGATCTTTTTTATCTAGCCTCTGATTTGACCCTACCGAGGTTACAATTTTAATTACCCTGGTCCTTTGTTGTCAGTGCACATCGAGCTAGCTCGGGCGCGCTTGCTAAGCACATAACATACACTTTGTTGAATTATTATCCGAAGCTGTTTCTGATGGTTCCGTGTCAACTGTTAAGTTTAATTCCGAATTAGCTACAACTCGAATGCGACCTACAACGCGTCAAATTGATCGAAAATGAAAATACTTTCCCAAGCACCAATTTATCTTCGATGGATCTCGATGTCCTCATTAAGAACTAGTTGTAAACAGTGCCTTCTCGCTAGTCGCAATGACCCGTAAGGCTATTTACATGTTTGCCCTCCCCCCTACCCTACCCCGCACTAACTGTTCACTGATTGATTTGTGGCGTGTGTTGGAAGTGTGATTGTCAACTGGCCTTGTGGCACTGGAACAACTGGACGTAGATAAAATTATGGGTTGATTATGCGAATGATGATGAAAATAACCTAGCCTAGAAGGGAGGAGAGAAAACCCTGCACCGGCACGCAGCCCGCTACAGACTGTCGATATAATTCGAACAGCAGGATTCCTCCAGGAAAGCAAGGTAAGTGCAGCATACTAAAACAGCTCAAAGAAATTATCGCACCAACCTCTCTCTCCTTAACAGAACTGGCCCTGGGGTGAAGGTCAGTATGACATTCATGTTTCTCATAGGATGGGTGGGGTGGTGTGTCTACTGCCTACGGGATCTCACCCCGTTACCCGTAGTAAGACTGCACGACAGCGACACTGGTTGTCGCCGCTGGAAATGCACATTCCAAACTTCAGATGAAACTGTTGCCTAATGTGCTCTTCCTCGGCTGGTAATCAGAGCAGACGTTGCAAACGACGAAATGCATTAGCCACCCTGTTCCCAAGCGTATTTTACACTGTGGCAGTGGTTAATTTGGGCGTAAGCTCACAAGCCACGCGTGCTTACGCACATTTTCTTGTCATTGTACCAGACAGGCGTCTCATTGCGTAATCGGGCTCAAGAAAAATAAATATTTTATACTGTTTGCAACGGCGATGGAGAAACCTTTAAAAATTTCCAAAGAAAACTAAACCTGCGGGAGCTGTAGGCATCCTGTGCTTCTCTTGAATATTCTCTTGAATATCTACTGCTGATGCTTTCGGGCAGCTGAAGGCAAAGCAATGTGTTCTTGAAGGCAAAGCAAGTACTTTGTTCATTGTATTGTACACATGTATTGTGTACACAATTGTATTGTATTGTAAGTGTAATTTTATTGTAATTGATTTTTTTTTAATTCATAAAATTGCAAATATTTCACAAGTTATTAATTTTTAAATAGGTAGCGACGACGACGCATTGACCTAAGGTACCAATTTTTAGGGGTGAATCTTATTCAGAATACTCTCCCAAACGGGTGGGACGCAAATCAAAAAGCGGAATTTATATAGAAAAATCCAGGATCGAGTAATTGTTTTTATTTGGCACTCGTTAAATGCATAATAGCAACTTCATGCGTGTAGTGAAGTAAAGATTTGTGTATTTTCTGCCAATAAATTTAGTTCGTTTGTATTTGGCGTTGATCCCACATTATTTTCCGTAGTTTTTTGAAAATAATGTAGGTATTTTTTTTAAATTTACGAGGTCTTATTACCCACCTATTGCGTTAAAAATTAACCACTGCACGGTAGTTAGGTAGTGAGTGACAACGTGGGTATGCACTAAGAAGCAATCTCATCCAAATCTCTGTGTTAATTATCTGCAGCCCAAACCCCATGGCCAAAATATAGTTACTTTTAAACAATTTATGCACGTACCTACACATTTAGCTTTGCCTCTTTACTTTATAATAAGTATCGCGCCCCGCCAATCTACTTTGCACCAATATCCACCATTCTTGTAATGACCCCGACTTCGTTTTAAAATAGACCAACAAATAGAATGAGGATCAATAGTGAACAAAATTGGAAGCTACCTACCCACTCCGTATACTCTGTATAGTATACGTCTCAAGTTCGGAAGTCCACAGATCGTTTTTTATATTTTCCTCAAGAACCCTCGTGTAGAGTTGGCCGATGTCGGTCTGGATAACTTGTTTTCTAATCAGTAATCGGTTCAGTGCGGTCTTTGCTGCCTGGTCATTAAACATAATATCATGGCATACCTATACAAATCAAATGAACGATCAATAAACTGAGTGATCAGTCGTCAGCCGGGATTAATAATTCTTCGCATTTAACGTCACATAATCAGTTCGAATTATCTTTAGTAAAAACGCTCAAATTGATTGCGAAACAGGCAGCAGCCCCTTTTCTCCGAACCTTTTTGATGGAGCTGGCAGCGACTCACTGCTACCTTTAGCAAAGGCTGTGCAAAGTTGCAGTACCTACCTTACCTATGTCCCGGGGCGCTGCAAAAGAACCTGTGACGTACAGCGCAGGCTTTTTGATCTTGTCAAAGGTAATCGAAAGTGGCTGCACAGTACGCCCCTTTGTTTTCTTGAAATAGCATTTGCACATACAGAAGGTAGGCTACAAGCTGAGCTGAGCATCAGTGAGCCAACAGGTCGTTAGGTTATCAGGTATTCGATTCTTTATTCAAGTAGGAATGCCAATTTTTATTCGCATGCCAGTCCTCAAATCACCACCGATTTCTCGGCCTTTTGACTGCGCGCCGGCACTGCGAGGAGACCTTTGAGGGGTAGGCCGGCTAAAATCTAAATTTTCAGTATGCATGATTATAATTTGTCATCATTTCATCATGGCATTGTTTAAGTATTGACTATCATGATGTGTATCGACACTAATCCAACGTATCTTTGACCATGATTCATTTTCGGTGGATTTTTTAATCAGTGTTTGTACTATCTAGCGATCTCACTCAAAGACATTGCATTGGGTTACAGATCTCGCAAAGTGAGAACGACTAAAATATTTATTTTAAATAGATGATGAGTTTGACATTGAGTTCGGTACCTAGCAAGAAG
Source organism: Nemoura dubitans (assembly GCA_921293005.1). Taxonomy (NCBI): domain Eukaryota; kingdom Metazoa; phylum Arthropoda; class Insecta; order Plecoptera; family Nemouridae; genus Nemoura; species Nemoura dubitans. The sequence goes on from OV121073.1 coordinate 7,964,173, forward strand.
ATACGTGTTTTGAAATAATCACTTTATTTTACCAAGCGCTTCGCCTCAGGGTTTGTTAATAATAGACCTCGTCTAAAATGCACCATGGCAGATTACTCGCTCTAGTGGCCAAGTACAAGGCAAACGTGTACGTTAAACAAAGCAATAGGTATTCAGATCATGTGATCAGGAAAGTTAAGGCAGCTTCTGAATTAAATTCGACATCTCAGAGTCAGTTCATAGTTTGATTCTCAACTTTGCCATCCGACGTCCAAAGTCCACAGAGTTCGCAAAGTGGGAAAATTGATTATAACTGCCGATTTTACTAGATAATATATAAGAACTGTTTATTGATTTTCATTTACAGACCTGGCTTAAACACTTTCCACTTATATTTTAACTTACAAAACAATATTAGATACAACTATATATTATGTTTAGTTTTAAGAGAGCGATAATGGTTCGAGCAGCCCGCAAAGGTTTGTTAGTTTCCTTGCTGCCAGCGTTGCTGTTGCTGCTGTCGTTGCTGTTGCTGCTGGTTGCGAGCCGGGGCACCCTGCCCTGCTGCCTGTGCGGTATTCGCACCCTGTACAGGTGCGGGCACTCGCTGTCCAAGGTGGTTCATGATGTGCTGCTGATTCAGGTACCAAAAAGGCTGGTGTTCCTTCGGCCACTCTGGGAGATGGGGCACGAGGTACGGGTCCCCAACCGTTCCTGGTTCGGGCTTCAAGGGGCCTGCGTACGTCTCGTCGACACCGCCGAAGCGGTTCGGCACGTTGTTGCCTGTGTCCGTATTGGTGTTGTACTGTTCCAGAACTGTGGGGTAACCCACGGGTTTCGGGGCGTATGGAGAGCGTTGGGCCATTGTAACAGTCGTCAAGCAGGCGAATAACAGACTGATCGTCAATTTCTAAACAAACAACAAACAACAAAACGTTAAACTAGAAGATTTAAAAGTCAATTATTACATAAATTACAAATTGCTTGTTAATGGCAGTCTCTCAAGAATAATAACAAATAACATTCCATGCATGGTATTCGGGTATTTCCCAATAAAATGCCGAACAACACATAATGCCGAGTGCCCATAATATCGAACGTTCGCTGAATATCATAGCAATGAATTTACAGTCACAAAATAACAAAATATTTAAACCCAAATGTTGCGTTAGAATGCGTATGATCTACCTCCATAATTTTTGGAATGGGTTGGAAACCGAAATGCATGCAAATGCATAGGCTAGACTTAAAAACTCACCATAGTACGTTCGATGGCGTAGTGTTAGTTGTGGACGGTTTCTGTGCGCAACCTTCGAGAGCTTGCCCCGTCAACTGTGGCGAGCTCCTCTGTTGATAAACAATTTATAAGATCAACTCCTCACTTTTCCCTCGGCTGGCTGACTGGCCCGGCTGGCTGCGTGCTAGGCACACGGTTCGCCCCACTCCTGCTTTTGGATGACGCTCATACTGCATACAGGTCTGCTGGAGATTGACTCATAGTGCGATTCTGAGTATCGTTTATTTCCTTGTGCCCTGCTACTCCCGCCGTGTATTGACCGGAGCTTTCCTACCCAAACGACCGCCGCGGGCGTCCGATGGGTTTTCCCATCTCAAGCGAGAGCCGATGTTCATTATTATTATGTTAGGTAATTCCAGGTTCAGTTTAGTTGCAACCCAAGCTGGTCTGGCTGGCTATCAAACGTCGGTGGAATACAGATCATTATTTTGTAGCGCATTTGTTTGTTGTACAAGGTCATGGAATAATTTTATCTGTGTCCGACTTTTTCTAATGTAATACGCAAAAGAGTGACGAACACTCCCTGGAGATTCAACATGAGCCCACTTCAAGACAAATGAGTTGCAAATTTGCCGGATAGACGACAGCTCGGCCGCTTCCTGTTATTTTCCGGAACACAACTCACGGCAGCCTGTGGTTTCCTCTTTCGTTTTTTCAACGAAGATGACATTACAATGATAACTAAATGCGATTTGTGATACGGCTTTTCTCCATGATATCACCGAAGTTCGTAACACTGGGCGGAGTCTGGTTTTGGAGGATTTGGAATGGGACCGGTGTTTTGAACAACAGTACCCCCCCCCCCCCCACAACTATATCGAGACTACGCGCGGGCACTGGATTTTTCCTCATTTCAATTCTAAACTAGTTTAGATTAATCATCAAGTATATATCATGTATCTGCGTCTCTTCCTCACAGGAGCACTTACTTTCCGAATGTTTAAGGAGTGCCAAAAAAGTAAAACTAATAGGTACCAATACCACGGAAGGTAGCCCCTAGAAAAAAATCGATGAAAATCTGGGCTTTCCAGCCACACCGTGACCATAAAAGTATGAACTCAAAATATATGCAAGCTAAATTGGCAGTGGTGTTTTATAGGTTTTCAATAGCATTTCACAAAAGTATTGTATATCCAACCATGTACCAGTACAAATAGATTTTATTATGTCCAATTCTTTTAATATGGAATTAATTTTAATTCTTCAAACAATTTTTACCAAAGGCATAAAGCGAAGCATTCACTAGGTAATGTAAATAAAATGTAAATTTCAACATAGAAAATAATGAATGCTAGTATTATAAAAAGGGAATTATCACAGGTATTGAACTATTTAATAAATCACCAATATATTATATCAAGAAAAGAAAGATTAAAAAGGATTTGAGAACCTTCTTAAAACAATTAATGTTGTTATTATTGAGTGACAGAATTTCTGAAATACCACTTTTAATAATAATTGACAATTGTCATATAGGTAATTGCATTTTCAAAACTTTAACTAATTACTTTGTGTATACCTAATCCTGAATATAATATGAATTGTCTAATATTGTTACAACTATCATTCTGGACCAATAAACAAATGAAATGAAATTGAAAAAGTATGGTTCGTATTAAACAGCCAATAATCGTAACGAACACTATCGATGCCTGGGGCATGTGTATAGTATTTTGCAACAAACGATACTGTCTGGTGTATAGCAATACCTAATCGAAAGCATTGAAAGATATTATGATTTAACAAATAACAATATATATCCAAGAATCCGATGGGTATACACCGGCGACCCCGAATTCTCTTAGTCGGTATACCCCCAATTCCCCAAATGGACAATTTACATCAATATGCATAAAGATATTACAAACCTTCAATACAGACGGTTTATTATTATGCTGTGTGGACTTCCTATTTTTTCTCTTCCCTCAGCAACACCTCACCTTTGCAAGTTTAGGTAGGTACCTACCATATACACAGACAATCAAAATATCGGTAAGTATTGCTATCATGCCCTGCCTTGAGTTCGTTTGAAATTATGGTGGACCAAGGATAGAAAAAACATTAAAAATATTCACACAAAGATCATGAGCATAATTTTGGTTCAGAAACCTGAAAACTCATTTAGCATTGGGAGGATATCGGTAGAATAAGTAATTTTCTTTTTAAAATCTAGTTTAAATTAAAGCTAGTAAAATTCAGTTTTATAAGTTGGTAAATATTTAATACCTTCATTGAGTCTTGACCAATTCATACAAAATATCAATTTCGACCATTTTCTGTTTTTTCTAACATATTTTAAACGCATCCGAGGCATCAAAATGGTGTCAACAAAGATCAAATTAGATGCCAAAAGTGACTTAAATGCATAACTGAGATATAATTATATCCATTTACCAAATAGTATAAACTTGAATTCAATGCTTCAAGGACTGCATTCACCAAAGATATAATTGGACCCTGAAACTCATCTGCATTACAGTGCCCCCAAAATTTGCCAACTAAACCCACATTTGACGAATATTTAAAAACCTTTCGCTATATGACCCAAATAGTATACCTACACAAATGATTTTAAAAAACATACCTAACTGGAAATTTGTATTTGTTTATTTACAGTTTGTAATACAGTATTTAAAACTGTTTAAACATGTTCCATTAACAGTCTCTAAAAACTGCCTGGCCATAAAGTTATGGGAGAAATGGAGTTTCCCCTCTGTCAGTACCCACACTATATGCAAGGCATGCCTGAAGCTATGCTGCCTGCTGGTCTTCATTTTTAAGATGATTGTAAGATGTGATCTTCTTCCACCATCGGTGTTGCAGGCTCCCTGCACCCCTCATTGCTGTATGTGAACTGATATTGCTGAAATGCAAATTGTGTGGTCGTGGGTACTATAAGCTTATCACTGATGAACCAAAAATATTTGTCGATAATTTTCTTTGCAGCATTCGTACAGTTGGTTGTCTTACATATGGTGGAAAGCAGGGTTGGATAGGCCCACTACGCGACCGAGCAAATGCCCGAAGGGCCGGTAGAACGGCTGGTAACAAAGGTAGGCAACAAACAACGGACGGAAGGCCTCACAGGAGCGACAACCTTTTTTTAGGGAATAATTTTCGGAAAATAAGCGGGTGACGCTTTTTTTTAACGGAATGGCTTTCAGAAAAACAGCGGGTGAGGTTTTTTTTCGGGCTGGTCTTTTGGGAAAAGTGGATGGGGAATGGATTTTCTTGTAGGCCGACTTACTTTTTCCTGAAATGCTCGGGCCGTTTTTTTTCCGCTTATCCAACCCTGGTGTCAAGTTCTTGAGACACAGTGGCTTAAATGTGTAGTGCACGTGCCTTAATATTTTGTGTGTAGTTTTGTATTTGATATTTATTTATTATTTTATTTTTACACCCTCAGAGGCATCCTGACACCTCTGACAATTCATGCTGTGCAGCCAATTCATGGCTGTAATTCATGCAGCGTTTTGATACCTGTAGGCCAAATTACAACATTTTCAAATTTTCAAACATATTAGCACAGCAAGCAAAAATTGTGCACTTAGCTGCTTTTTGAGTTGCTGATGTTGTAGGCCTAAGTGTGTTTGATATCACAGATTGACTCAGATGAAAAATAAAGAACATGATGACCACAAATGAACTAAGCTATGAGCATTAGCATGGACTATTATTGTAAAGCATCTGTCAAGGTGTCAAATTTATGCTTTAATAAAAATTAACAGCTTTGATGACAAACAAAAAAAGCTGTATATGAGAGGAACATTGTTACTGTTTTGAGCAGGTACCAGGATGCAATGGATGGAAGCTTTGCTTCCCTTCCATAGCTACATTTTTTTGTAAATTAGGTACTTTTACATGTTTTCATTTCTGTTTCAGGAGGGGGGGGGGGGGGGGGGATATTATTTTCCCCTATGGGCACCATCCCCCCTCATCCCGGGCGTTAATGCCACTGGTATGATGGTTATGAAAATGTCACAAACAACAATTAGCAACAACATAATTAATCACCAAGTGAAACTCAAAGAAAAATGTGGTGTTTCATTCAAATGAAACCTTTCCTAACTTTTACTAGTTTTTTTAAATATGAATCCATTTCTTCCCAAAGCTTGTAAAACTAAACAGATGTTATGACAGTCATCTGAAAAATAAACAAATTTTTTTGTGATAATGGTGAAGCAGTACTGGCAATTATCAAAAGGATTATACTACACATGGTTTATCAAAAGGTTTAGTCAACAGGTAAAATCATCTGAAAAGCACTGTACCTAAGGTAATAACATTACCTACCAATGTTTCGCATAGATTTTTCAACTTACCTATGCCACTATGCATTCGGCCAATTTGATTTAGGCCGAGCCTGGTCAACATCTCAGGTAAGCTTCTCGGAAAGTGGCCGGTGGCATTGCTGAAAGACTAAACATTACAAGACGGATTACAATTCTGACATTTTAAGGAGTACATCCAGCAGCAGCAAAATATGTCATCGCTCCTACTAAATTCCAATATTTCATAATTTAAAAAAACTCGCATTGCAGCAAAGTTATTAGAATTCATGTTAACAAATGAAATCAATTGATTGGGAACTATTAAAATTGGGCAATTGATTTCCATTGGTTCGGAAAAGTGTCAAGTTTACCGTTCAAGGTATTAAATCTAAATTGGCTTAAAATGATTAATCTGACATTATTTCCAATGATTACCCAGTTTAGGCTTCATACACACACAATTATTTCTGTTGTTTTTGTGATACTTTTTACTTTACTTTTATTACCTACTTGTTTAGGCTTTTACGATCACCAGAACATTTTGGTCCGGTTTAGAGTGTTTTAAAATGCAGACAGCATTCTAGACTATTTTGTCTTGAAATTGCAGAGCCATTTATAACATTCATACCTTCTTAATATTTATCCATGAAGTCATAATGTCTGGCACATCGAGGTCTGAGAGTTGACATTGATCTGGAAGCATAACTTGCAAATCCCAATCTCCGCTTGTAACAAATATTGTTTTCTCTCGATCCACCAATTTGTTACTTTCAAGCCACTGCATGAAAATGGGCAAGACCTTGTCAAATGTTTGCTCGTCGTTCACCATTTCCTATAAATAGTAATGAAGGAAATAAAGCACCGAGTGTATTAAAATATTGTATTTAATATTTATAACTTACTTAACTATACTTTTTTTTACCTGTAATATACCTGTCAGTTCAGTGCAGAAAGGAGACAGCGTGGGATTAACATTAGGCTTGATGTACGAATGGAATTTTGAAACCACCTCCAGTTTTTTTCCGCAGATATGAATGCAAGGAAGCTCTATTATTTCCTGAAGGCAAAAAAAGGTATCATTGCAATCTATAGGTGGACTAAGGTGTCAATAAGTAATTATTTCCTTAGGGGTCCAAATTGTACTGACAAATTTTAACAGTGTTACTTGCATTTTGTTTGGAGATGTGGGAGCTGAATTTGGAAGTTACTTGGAATTCAAATTGGCTACCCCTTCTTTTTTCCAGAAAATTCCCTTACTTTCAGTCAACTCCATAGAACTCGTACCACAAGTACATTACGTTTGCAAAGTAGCACATTTTTATGTCAACTCGTTCCCAACTATAAGGTAATAAATTGAGCATTATTACCTGTTTAAATTTTTAATTTGTACAAAATATATTTTATGGTCCATTAGGGCTTCGCAAATGAAATTTGTGTTGCGTTGAAGACGAGTGTAGCTATTTGTAGAGGAAAAGAGGTGAACCATCAATAACAGTCGGCCGGATCTGGCCGGAGGGCTGCCTGATGCCTACCCCAGAAATAACATTATCATGGTATATATGATAATATATAATAATATTACCGTAGGTTCTAGTACCATGATACTATTCTGCTCACAAATTTCGTACACCATAACCTACCTGTGGCACTATTTTCATATCTTTCAAGCATGTTGCCTCAAAATCTAACACCAGAAAGTTTTCAAATTCTTGGATGGACTGACTTTTGATTTGCTGGTTACGTTGTTGGTGGTAATTACGCCCGACTGGCAATTTCGCTGGCCGAAACTTATTTTGCAAACGGACAGCCTGACAACACTTCACATACATAGTTAAAATCTCCAGGCAAGTAGGTAGCAATGTAAGTATAAGAAAAAGAATCACACCCAAAGATTTCGATACTTGTTATAGGCTAATAATAAAGGGCTATCACAGCAAGGTTATTATATAGTATCTTTGATCACAGCCATAACTTCTGTGACTACTCATTTCACAGGGAATATTTATTTCAGTTTGGCCGCGCTAAGTACCTACTAGTCGGTCGTGGTTTTTATGGTTTCGGTTGCGTTGCGGGTTATGCAAACATGTGCTACCCCAACGAATGACAGTTGTTACTTGTGTGTGCGAACATCTGTTGTCTGTACGCGTACGAGGCTCCATCCCGCCATCTTTAAAGTTTCAAACCTTCGGTGCGAAGGAGATAATGCGGAAAATCCTATTTTAACCAACCGAACCGCAAATCCTATTTTCATCACAGTTGATCTTTTAAACGATAATCCTATATTGGTTGTACCATTTATAGTTATACAAGGTAATACCTTTAAAGTTTAAAAGTTGTAATAATCTGCGGTATATAGGGTGCAAACTTGGTTGGAAAGATTTATTTTTCAACGATATCGACGAGGGAAGGAAGGGGGGGGGGAGAATTTTCTTAATGGCAAGCCATGCTGGGTGTGACCGGGTGCATGGTATCTGCAGGAGTATATTTCCAAGCACCCATCAGCATTTGCCAACACTTGCATTAGCGTCAGCATTGAATTGAAGCCTTGCCAGCATTTGTTGAAATTCTAACGTTATACCTATCCACCGCTGGTTCATCTGCAGTACAACCGTTCATAGCCAGCACATTTCGGGGAAATAATTCGTGCACTATCATGGAACATTGTCCCTACTGGACGTGGATTGTAACTTGTAAGGACACGGAAGAGGAAATCTGTCAGCATGCCAATTAGCTTTGTCTGCCTTGATAGCTCTCGTATGGCTGTTTGTATTAATTGCACTCCACAAGTCAAGTTTTTGGAATCATCTCAGGAATTATGTTCCTGTTCCTGGTCTCAGGTTCCTGTTTCTTGTAAGATCAACGTTATATCAAAATGCGAATACAATGTTTGCGTGTGGAAGTGATAGCTTTAATTCATCATAATCTGTAAATCATCAGCGCCAACCAAGAAAGCGACAGCGACTTTCGGCTCCATTTCATCATCGTCATCCTCAATCATCATCAATCGCTCAAAGCGTCGGAGCTGGTCGCCCAGATGGCCAGACCAGGCATATGGACCTGTGACACACGCGGCTCTAGCCACCGACGCGGAGCACGACTACCCAATTGGCTCGTCGAGGGTCGCATTCTGCAGCCGTGACCCGCTGTAACAGCGTCGAGGCAGCGGTCTGGGCGCGGTTTCTACAAATAGACAACTTGGTATATTCGTAAACAAAACGGTGGGTATGTTCTGCTTCACTTGACACCATGCTGCTTGCTTATACTTGCTTCGCCTTGTTTCTCTTTGCTTCTATCATATAAGGGATGGATTTCGTGTAAAAAACATCTTTCATAAATGGTCCAGGTGTAAAAATGTGGCGAAATGAGAGTGAACCCTAAATACGTAGAAGATGCTTACATTTAGTGACAACTACACTTTGCATCGAACCCATGAAAAATGCGGCCGCCAAAGTGCTCGGAACTGTGCTGTGTACGAAATCCGTCTGTCAACAGAATAGGGTATGGTATTTTTCTATTTGTGTTTGGCGCATTCTTTGGCTTGGTCTTTTGTCTTATTAAAGTAATTTTTTTGTATATTTTTGGTCTTTGGCACTTGAAAAAAAGCTCGAGACAAATTCCCGGGAAATTCAAAGAAGTTGGAAAACGTAGAGGTTGGGGAGGGGTGTGCCGCGATGCGGTGTTATCAGCGGCTCTCTAATCTCGCTACGATGTGTATGAGTGATCAGGGTTGGATTAGGGGAAAAAACCAGCCCGGGCATTTTAAATAAAGTTGCCCCCCCCCCCCCCAGAGAGGGACAGGAAACAAAAATTGTCACAAAAATGCACAAAATTCATGTGCATGGGACAACGTTTTCTGTTGTTTTGGAAAATCCTACCGCTGGCATCATAGTAATAGAGTTATTATTTCCAGAAATCAACACTAGGATGCAATGTTTATTTGCCAGGACAATAAAACAACTTACTAATAGAGAAAACCAATGTTTTATTTTTCAAGGTCAGTGAATCCCACACGCTGACACCACTGTAGCGAATTACATATTTTCTTAGATTTGCTCTCTAAAACTTTTTAAAGACTCCTACTAAAGTCCATGAGATCATAAAGTGGCAATCGCAAGGAATCGTCGTTAAAATTGGGGAGAGGGACAGAAGACAAAATTTTGTAAAAACGAAATGCAAGGAACATGGCGATAGGCACATAATTAACTGATTTTATCATAGTCTGCTTTACTTTAGCGCTGCAGGCGAAGATTTTGCACATTTTAGGGCCTATACCTATGGGCTAATATTTTCTACCAATTCAGTGATCAATTCAAGATACGGTGTGACCACGGGCCGGAGTCTTACCCTCTGCGGGCCGCCCTATTTGAAATAGTAGCATATGCTACTATTTCAAGTATTTAGTATTTCCATTTTCTTGGATAACAAATTGTCAACGCGGTAATCAGCCATTAGAAAAGACTGACTGACCAACACGCTATACGATTTGATTCCTTCCATCCCGTAGGCCCGCGGCCCCAAAGATCTTCCGTCAGCCGGCCGCACTTCGAATCAGGGGAATGTTTTTAGTCATTTTGTGTTTTTCACATTTAATCATTGTTGTAAAAGCAAAATTGCATGGGTTAAATTCATCCGGCCCAAAACCATACTCGAACCCTACCGGCCCTTCGGGCATTTGCCCGGTCGCCTGGGAAAAATATCGGCCCGGGCATTTAAAAAAAAATCGCCCACACAGAAAATCCATTCCCTTAAAAAATGTCATCGCTGGTCCCTGCCCTATCGTGAGAACCTTTAAAAACAATATTATTTTGAGCAATTTATCAGAACGTGTTAGATTTAATTTGATCCTGAGAATATGAGCTTCAACATCTGCCATGATTGTGCATGTGTAGGCAACCAGCACTACAGTACACCTACAGTATGTATATAAGGGCCGTAGACCGAAAAAAACAAGATCAGTACACAGACGACATCAGGGCTGGTCATAATTGTGGACCCTGACTTCCACTCTCCTCTCCCAATCGTTCACATCAAGGTTCAACGTGTATTTTTAGCAAGGAATCAAAACACTGGAAGAATATGACGCTTCTCAATTTTGCTCCTCCTTTTATTCGCATTTTCCGACAGTTTATAATAAATTTTGCCTGCATTTCGTAGTTTCCATGCAAGAATACAAATTAAAGCTCATCCCTTAACGCTGCCATACCTGTATACCTGTATACCTGCTATGTTAATCGCGAAATCATGAATTCAACCATCCTTAAATTCCTAGCGGTAATTTCAATTGCAGCATATAAAATATTATCTCTGGGGCAAATCAAGTCCCATCTTATCTATGCCTAATCTAATCTCTGGGGCAAATCTTGTCCCATCTAATCCATGCCTAATCTAATCTCTGGGGCAAATCTTGTCCCATCTAATCCATGCCTAATCTAATCTCTGGGGCAAATCTTGTCCCATCTAATCCATGCCTAATCTAATCTCTGGGGCAAATCTTGTCCCATCTAATCCATGCCTAATCTAATCTCTGGGGCAAATCTTGTCCCATCTAATCCATGCCTAATCTAATCTCTGGGGCAAATCTTGTCCCATCTAATACATGCCTAATCTAATCTCTAGGGCAAATCTTGTCCCATCTAATCCATGCCTAATCTAATCTCTGGGGCAAATCTTGTCCCATCTAATCCATGCCTAATCTAATATTAGGGGCAAATCTATGCCAGTGCCGTTGATAATATGTCTGAGCAGAATCTCGATGTTGATAATAGATGTACACCGTGAAAACCTTAAAGTTTTTAAAAAGACGCCGCTTCGCGGCTCCCCTAGGAATCAGGCGCCCTGGGCGGACTCGAGCCCCAACAGATCATGTCTTAAAACGACCCTGGTGGTAGGTGGATGATTTGTTACAGGCATGTTTTGCCATTAATTTGTATAAATGCGTCTTTGCTACCGTGCCGCAACCATGGGCATCACTATCGTGCACTCGCTGATTTGCGTTTTTCAGCAAGTCGGCAGCTAACTCGTCGAACTGGAAGTCTGGTTTGGTAATGCGCCCAACTTGAATTGTCTGTGTGCATGCTGTACCTCGGTATTCAGTTTCATGTCACTTTTCATTTCCTGCAGTTGCTACTTAGTTACCTAATATTACGATTTTCTTGCAGTGCTTTGCTGGAGTGTTTACAAATTTTATGTACACTTCTGGACTTTGAAAGCGTGCCAGTCGAATGTCGGCTGTCTGCTCAGAAAGGTTTGTCTGAAAAGAGCACACACAGGGTAGGTTCCAACCGCGTGGGTGAGCACATGGTGGCATATGTCATATGTCATGTTCATTGATCGGTCGCAATCTAGTTTTGTCAAACCTTTTTTATTGTCAGTATACTTATCTCGCAATCTCGTGAATTTGTTCTCTGGCAGGTTTTGTATCAGATTCCACACACCCGCACTGGCCTAAAACACATAATTTTATAGTAGAAAATAAAATAAAAAACCCCTCGCATCTTACCTTTGCGATATGAATACTTCTATATGACTACTTTGTTAATATTGAAGAAAACACATGTTTCCTTATTCATTCCATTATATCTTTGTTAATTGCTTCTGTTATCTTTTAATCAAGTTAATGGTTATAACCGATACCTATGTAATGAATTACCCAAAATGCGGTGACAAGGTCTGGTTTAATTCCAATAATCAAAACATAGGATGAAACAAAATAAGTGAAACTCAAGACCTAGAGAAAAACCAGCAAACGGTAGCGAGCCGTGGTTTGATCTTAGTTTAAAATAAACGTACCATTAGATGTAACAAAACGAGTAAGGTTGTAAGAAAATATCAATAATTGGCAATAATTGTGCTAAGGGCAGTGTCTTAAAACTAAAGTCCGCTCACGATACCGCCTCACACGCAGGCGCGTTGAAAGCCGTGGACGCTCGTCGTCTCGTGAACTCTCAGGCGCCGGGTAGAGTCGTCCCGACGGTGACGATGGTGGTTGTTCCTGGGTACCTATTCTCGAAAAGTTACCACGTGATAAGTTATCATTCAGGGTCACGTGACGGACAATCCAGTGATTCGATTTGTTATTGAGACATCACGTGACCAGAATCATAGCTTATCACGATGATAACATTTCGAGAATAGGTCTCCTGGCCAACTCGAAGGCGTAGCGCAGGCGAAGGCGCCAAATCCCGTCGCACCGCGTTACCAGGGGGCAGGCGTCGATAGCACAAGATGCAGGGGCGTCGAAAGTCCAGGAGGCTAGCTCGTCGAGTGCAGGGGCACAGGGTTGTCCCACGACCGGGCGAAGATCGCAAACAGATCGACGTCGCGTCAAACTCACGTTGTGCCAAACCACTAGGGGCAGACGTCGAGGGCACAGGATGCACGGGCGTCGAAGTCCCGGTAGACAAACTCGTCGAGCGCCGGGCACTGGGTTGTCACACGACCGGGCGAAGATCGCAAACAGATCGACGTCGCGTCAAACTCACGTTGTGCCAAACCACTAGGGGCAGACGTCGAGGGCACAGGATGCACGGGCGTCGAAGTCCCGGTAGACAAACTCGTCGAGCGCCGGGCACTGGGTTGTCACACGACCGGGCGAAGATCGCAAACAGATCGACGTCGCGTCAAACTCACGTTGTGCCAAACCACTAGGGGCAGGCGTCGAGGGCACAAGATGCACGGGCGTCGAAGTCCCGCACTGTTGTTCTATAGCTGTTCACAAAGTCAGTGTGTTCGAAAACACGTCCGCATCCGAGCCACTCTCCTCACCGTTACCCCCTCCAAGACTCTTGTCAAGGGTGGCTTTTCTAAACCTAACTGCACTGCCCTCTATCAGATAACATAAGACTAAAAAAAAAACAAGGTTTGTAAAGCCTAAAATATATAGTGATAGAAAACAGGTAAAAGTAATAATCAACATAAACTAATAACTAAGAGGGCGGCCTATCCATCACACCTACCCTACCTTTCCGGTGCCTCGTCCAGTCGGGTCGGTGGTGATGCGATATTAGCATAAGCAACTACAGAAAATAAATAAATTCACCTTGTGAATACCAACCTTTTTGCAAGTACTGAAAAAGTGTCGCCATTAATGTGCTTTTCGTACAGACCAGGAGCTTTTTGAATTTTCTTCTCGCTTAAAAATTACTGCATTTGAGCCATCCATTGCAAAACTCGACAGTTGACCGAACTATCAGCTTCGTCGATTCTCATTTCACGGAGCAAGGCAGTTGCTGATAAGCAAACTGGTTTGTCATTACGAGATTTGGACCCTCTATGCATGTCAGCCAGTTCCTCCATGTGCTCATCCACGTGGTCGGTACCTGGCTTACCTATGCTGTTTTCAGTAAAACCTTTCTGAGGACATAGCCGAAATTCGAATGGAACGCTTTCAAAGTCCGGAGGATCTAATACAAATTGGGACGGCTCGGGGACACGTGACATCCTTGTGAAAAGGTACGACAGCAATGCTTCCCCTCCCCCACTCCCCTTTCCCGAGGTCACCTAGCTAAAGTCAAGCTGCTCAAGCTTGGTTCAAGCTTATCTTAAGTTGGATCCAGGAAAGCCAGGCGGGGGCGAGCGGGGCACCAGCCCAGGGCGCCGAAATTAAGGGGGCGCCGCGGCGCCCCCTGAAACTACGCTGTTTTGGCTTGTTTGGCAAACTAATGACCAGTGCTTTTTTGTGCCGGTGTATTTGCACCTCCCTCATGGGCCCTCTGCTTCTCATGAGCTAAGAGTTTGAAAACTTACAAGCCATGCCTTGAACCAGACAAAAGGCTCTGTGGCCATGGGCAGTTTTGAAATCTTTGCTTGTGTCTAGCAGCAGTGCAGGGTCTAGGAGAAAAATGCGAAGACACTTTCCTTCTTACCGTGAAATAAGGTTTAGTGCGTCCATGTTGGTTTTCGTGTGTCCGCTTTGTTACTAATTTTCAACCCAAGTTACTAAAAGGGCTCGTACAGGTGATGAAGTGAGTGTGGGAGATGAAACTGGGTGTGCGAGTGTAAGTGGAATTCCGAATTGTGGTCCTGAGATATCAGGAAACGCACAGGGCAGTGATCTTGAAGAGCAGCATCTGGCTGTCAAAGACTGGCCTTGTGATAGACCTTAGAGCAGAAGAATGAATTTTGCTTGAAAAACAATTGGCTCTGTTATCAAAACAAGAAACTCAGCTGCACTGCTTGCGAAGAATTTGGAACTCTGAGCAGGGGTGCAGATTGTGAAGGAATGGGCAAACGCAGAAATATCTTTTTACGGGGAAAGTAGAAAGCAGCAGCTGACATCGTTGCGCAAGTAGGTTCATGACCACAAAGAATCAGCCACTGGAAAAAGCAGCAATCAAGCTGCTTGAAGAAGCTGAAAAGGAGCCACTGGACAAAGTGTTATTAAAAGCACTGTCCAATGAAAGAGTTGTCGCTCACTGGCAAAATTTTCCGTACCGTGTACAAAGTGGCAAAATAAACCCAGTAGTTCATCATTTTGAATTAGAAAGAAACCTTCAATAATTAAACGGAATTGAGATGGGAAAAATTCTGAATTCAGAGCTCATCACAGCTAAGAACGGCGTCCAGTATCAAAAAACAACAAATGCAAAGCAGATTGTCGTTTATTGGTGGAGGTGAATGGGGGTGGGTGGTAAAGGGTAATTTTTTCTTGTGAAAATTGGCGTTCAGACACCTCTATCTTTAAAAAAAGCACTACTTATGACCATACATAAAGCAATCTTCAAATGATTCATATGACTCATTGGTTTGTTTCGATATGTCAGCTGCTCCCTTTGTTGTCAGATTATATATATATCTTGCCGTGTGTCATGCAAGTGCCTTAAACACACACACAGAATGAAAAGTAAGTTCGGCAGAGTGGACGAGTGGAAACCATGTTCAAAGACTTGTCAGGATCAACATCAAGGTGGAATATTATGAAGATAGCACTTCATGGGCGTAGGAAGGCCCCCCCCTTCCTACGCCCATGAAGATAGCACTTCATGGGCGTAGGAAGGCCCCCCCCCCCTTCCTACGCCCATGAAGATAGCACTTCATGGGCGTAGGAAGGCCCCCCCCCCTTCCTACGCCATCGCCCTCAAATATCCCTCCCCACTCATCGGCCTGACCCCCCCCCCCCCCCCCCCCCCACTGGGGAGGGTCGTTTGCACCCGTATTGCACCCTACGCACATATATGTAAGCTTCACTAACACCTCCTAATAGTTACTCGTAAGTCGTAATTATCCATTGGTACCTACACGCATTTAAAAAAAATTATCAGCTAACAGAAGAAAAATACATGGGCTGCTAATCCAGCCAGATTCAGGCTAAATCATTTTCAGTTAAGTTCATGTGCGCTCTTGCTTTTTTATTTAATATACATCTTTATTGCTTCGTCTGGAATCAGCTATCACTCTAGCTCAGTATTTAGAGACTTACATCCATGTGAGGCCATATAGCCCAACGCAGGTTCACGTGCACGTGTTAGCTGTTAGTGTCACGCTGTATTACTCTTATCTTTCATACTTGGAGCCAGTTCCTCAGGCAATCCATAGTTTTCAGTTGGACATGTTATTTATGATTATACCCATTAATACGCGGTGTCCACCTATCTTTTACATTCTGTTATGATCTCAATGCCCTTTTCAACTTGGTAAAACATTTCAAATACAGAAGTGCTCGGATACCGAGATCGAGGTTCGATTTAAAAGTAGGTAAACAACGATCCTCCAAAAATGTTCGGTCAACTGAACTATCGGATCCATTAATCGTTTAGCAATCGGCCAGGCTGCAGGCAGGCAGGTTATGCGCGTTGCAATTAGCAGCACCTATGTGCATACTGGTTACTGAGCAGACCCCACGTCGTCAACAACTTAGAGGTCCACAATACCGAACTGAATGGCCTCTTCTTGGTCTTCATCGAGGTTCTTGGAACTCGAGTAGCAGTACCAACTTTTTAAACATTGACTCAGAGGGACAGGCGCAATAGATTGCTCGCCTGTCTCGACAGTCACGCTGATTTCTTCGGGAATCGGGATAATTTAATTATCTTTCATCTCAATCAAACCAAGGCGGTGAGTATCTGTGCTATACTGACTACAACTGTGACACTTATCCGTAAATTTCCTCTTGTCTATTTGTTCATGATTTCACATTCAAATATGCCAGATCTCTGCGATGAGAACGTCGTCTCCTTCAAATAATTTGTTATTGAATGATATTTGGTAAAGACAATAATTTCAGATATAAACTTCACAGTTCTTTCCTATGCCTGCCGCATTTTTTTTTAAATTCTGTTGATTCTGAAAGTAAATGACAGCTTCTTGTCATGCCTCTCTCGCGGGTGCTGTCCATTTTTGCACGCCTTAGCAGGGGTAGGTTGGTATGGGAGACCTAGGTAGGTAAATCAAACGTAGCTTTAAAAACGAACGTTGTTGGTAGGTATGCTGCTGGTGGTATGTCTTAAGGTAAAAACTATCGTGCTCTAGCCTACCATAATTAGATGTGTAAAAGTACTTTCTTACCTAAATAGGCAGTACCTATTACAATTTATCTAGGTATTTAATTGGTTGTCACATTTTGGGTTTGTTCTTGATTTCATATTCCAAATTATTTCAGGTCTGTAAAATTTACCACGAACAATGTCCAAGCAACAACCCCCAACCCGCACCGCAACTGCGAAGCCTTCGAAGGCTGTCGACAACAGCACGACAACTTCGAAAAGATTGAGAAGGTAGGTATGGCAATTTTCACTACAAAGTCAGCGGTTCAGGCTTGCTCTTGGTTCTGTCAGAAATTTACAGAACCAGGTGGATCCTACACTCCTAGTTCAAGTTACCTATAGTTTATCATCTCATCAGCCTGTCACACTTTCTGTATACAGGCCTACTAATAAATTAGGCATAATCTTTGGACAGCACACATTGTTTCAAAGGAGCAGGGCTAAACGATGGCCGAGGCACTGCAGGGATGCCCCACACTAACTCGCTATTAACCTGGCCCATTATTTAACGTCACTTATCCTCATTGTGTTTCCAGGGACGTGGAGAATCTCTGCAGTGAGCCTCCCACAGGAGTTTTTGCTGTGCCTGAAGAAGATGATATTAGGAGGATTCATACCATAATCATTGGACCTGAGGGCACTCCCTACCAAGGAGGGTATTTTTACTTCTTTGTCACCTGCCCATCTGACTACCCTTTCAAACCGCCAGTGGTGAGATACCTATCTACATTTTTGTGAGGTTGATGTATTGACAAAAAATAGATTTTAATGAGTTTTTAATGAACTTGGAAAGTTTCTACCAATGGTGTCATCAGGAAACCATATCTGTTAGAGATGGGGCAAGCTGGCCAGTTCGGAGATTTTTCTAGTAGTGGCCAACCAACGTTATATAGTTTTGACAGGAGTAGGTTGCAGCTCAAAATGCTTTAATTTACTGCCGAAAAAGAAAATCATATACCTACAGTCTTGCATCTATAATCATATTGTTATAAATGACCATGGCTAACCTTACCTGAACTTTTCCCAGGATATTTAACTCTGGTGCTTTCAGTTAATTAAGCATACTTAAAGCTTGCTTTGCTGATGGTGCTGGTTTGAATTATGCCTGCAACAGAATCAACTGTGGCTACCCCTCTATAAACTATTAGGATTATCAGCAGCCGGCTGCGTTTAGATCCAAGATGTATTACATGATGACTAGCATCATCCTCAGCCTGTCATTCACTGACGGCCTTCAGTTTAGGTAATCATTGTATTTGTACCAAACAGGTGAAGCTGATGACCACTGATGCAGGCAGGGTGCGGTTCAACCCGAATTTGTACCATGATGGTAAAGTGTGCCTAAGCATTCTGGGCACATGGGAAGGACCTAAGTGGAGCCCGGCTCAGACACTGGCCAGCTGCCTGATCTCCATCCAGAGTATCATGAACGAGCGACCATACTTCAACGAACCGGGTTTCAACAAGGTGAGATGGTGTTACAATTATAACTTAAGTATGTTCCTGCCATATCAAAGACCCTATTCAGTTTGGGATTCAGTATTTTTAAGGGAAGGCAAATTTGCCTTTGCAAGTGGATTATTTGCGACAAGTTTTAGTTGGGTTTGTTTATGACTGAGAGAGAGAGAGTGAGAGAGAGAGAGAGAGAGAGAGGGGGGGGGGGGGGGGGGAGGGGAGGGTCGAATTGCCAAAGAATGGGATGCCAATGTGCTGTCATGATGACACATGTACAAGAAGCTACTATTTTTTGCACCTTTATTTACCATTGAGTTTATAAGTTTCCTTCAACTCAATGATTTCACTGTCGCAAAACGCTAAGAAATGTAATCAGTTTCTAACTTATTTAACGAATCACTCTCGATGGACCTAATGTCCAATGATAGCAGCCTCTGTTCAGCCATTGTTGACAGGAGATGGCTTTTTGGCCAGGACCTGGTTCTACGGTGGTTTCGACATATATTTCTAGGGGTCTTAGAATACGTCAAGTTCTTAAACAAGTTCCTCTTCTGGAAGTGGAACAAATTGCAACTTATGGCTTCGGTTTGATTTTATTTTAGGATATTTCCAGACTGAGTGGGGGCTTTAATAAATATTTAATACATATTGTCAGGGCCGGCTCAAGCCCATTTTGCCGCCTAGGCGAGATCAAAATTTGCCGCCTTTTTCACATGGACCCCCCCCCCCCCCCTAACCAAAAACCATCAAATTTTGGAGAAATTCTGATGGGTTAATATTCTTAAATAAATGCAGAAAATGGTAAATTCACAAACACGTGTAACATACACGAATTTTAATTTTAAATGCATTCTTTAACAAAATATCTGATAATAATTAGTAGGATAATTTAAAAACCGTGAACAATCTTAATAATTGTCTGTAATAGAATATACTACATACATTTCACTTTTAAAGTGTAAAAAATGTTATTTGCCTTTAAACAATTTAAACAACTTATCAAACACGTCTTCATGTCCCTGTGCGATCAGTACAGGTATATTTAATTGAAATTTAATCTTTCGAGCTTTCATACTGGCAAAATCACGGATTAAATAGTCGATGTCCAAACTTCGCTATTTCCTTTTCGATCGATATCGTAGCAAGGCCAACTAACCGTGACTGCGATAGCTGCGATCGCAAATACGATTTGATTAGTTTCAGTTAAGAAAAGGTTCGCTCAGCGCTGGCTATGGATACTGTCACGGGCAACGTCAGCAAAATGCGCAGCGCTACTGTCACGTTAGGAAATAGTTCCGTGAGATTAGCACTGCACAGTTGCTTGAGAACATTCTGGGGATCGTTCTTCTTCTTGGATGCATCATTCTCAGCAGCGTTCATTCGCCTATTGATGGCCACTAATTCGTCGTACAGCTCAAGCCCGTTGATGTCTGAGGAGCTCCCATCACGTGACTTTAGGGCAAGATGGAGATCCTTACAATGGGCCATCAAATCTTTTCCCTCAGACGCTGGCTTTAAATCATCTCTTGGTCGCTCAAAGCCGCCGCTGCCGCCGGCGTATCATGATTTCTTGGAGACAATATAACGTATTACCGGTATCGGCAGAGAGTGAGCCAAACATAGTGCGGGTTACACCACCGCATTACTATACAATGAACACAATGGACACAACGACGCCGCTCTTATAATTTCTAAGCGGGTTTCAATAAATAAACAATACTTACAAATCTAAAAGAAATATAAATAAAAATAAAAATTTGTTAGCGAATCGGCAATTTGCCGCCTCAAAAATGTGCCGCCCTAGGCGGCCGCCTAGTTCGCCTATGCCTTAAGCCGGGCCTGCATATTGTGTTCTTAAATTTAAATTTATGTTGTTGTAAATTTATGTTTATGTTGTTTATGTTTTTATTGGCCCAGCCTGATAGTGCTATAGCCAGTGGCATAGCTACTGCTGGTGTAGCTGATGCGGCCGCTTCAGGGCTCAGGAGCTTTTTCCCGGTCAGGGGCCCACGAGAATTGGCTAGAGGGCCGTGAAAGGGTAAATTGGAAAAATATGAATCTCCCGTCCGCGATTGTAGACATAACTTGCATATCAATCTGAAATTTTGCACAGAATATTTGGGTACAGAGGCCCTAAAAACGACAAACAAAAAGTATGGTAAAATCGGTGGATTGCTATTTATGCTTCTTGAAGAATTTTTAGAGAAAATGCCTGGGCCCCCCTCAAACTCCACTTCTTTTGGAGCTGTCTTTGCTAACATTTGTGGATAGATTTAGGGCCCTGCAATTTGGTTCCATTGAACTTATTTTCCCGAATGGTTCTGGGGGGAGGGGGGGGGGGCATTCAAAATCTTGCACCAGGGCCTGGAACCTATTTGGACGTAACAACCCAAGGGTTAAGTTGTTTGGCAAGATATGTTTTGTAACATTAAGACCTAAGACATAAGTCTGAATCACAGAATCAGTAGGTATTAAGCATAGATTAATGAGTTACTCAGATGTTTCAGGCCCATGTTATAGGGTGTTCTTTAAATGGTCCGCGCCATTTGCCGATATTTGGTCCAGTTCCGCATCTTGTTGTTACGATCACTATTATTAGCGCTCTCCTCGCATCCCTGCATCATGGGGGTACCTGTCGGGAACACTCTCAACTCTGTGCAATTCAATCAATTCAAATCGATCACAAGAGACCGCGTACCGGACAATTCCAATGTTGCAATTTTAAATAAATGACGTGTACCTAAACGGGTTCTTATCTGAGCGAGCTTGGAATAGGATGGAAGAGTAGGTAATATTTGACCGAACTTGATATAAAACGTTTGGCTGGCCACATACAATGCAGGAATGTTATCATTTCAGTATGGATATTGGCATATAAAATACTATTTCACGTAAATAGAATAAAGAATAAAGGGAAATTCAGTCAAGCGTGTTATTTGGCTAAAAACAAGAAAATCACTGAATATTCTAACTTTTTGGTGTGCATCTAAAGCATACGTGTTTGGGCAAATCAACAATTATTGCCGGCAAACAACACAATTCGGGTTGGGCTGGTCAATGGACAATAAGCAAACCAGGTTGATTATAATTCATTATTGTTTATTGTTTTAAATATATATTTCGTTGAAATTTTTCTATCAATCAATATGCGGACACAGAATACGAGTAGGTATTGGATAATTTGTATGTTTCCGTAACGGGTCCTTTGCAGAGCAAGTGCACAGTATGTGCTTGATGAGAATGTATGGCAAACCAGTTTCCTTATCAGATGGGATTCGTCTCGTGAAAGGAACAGTAATGGCAAGAGTTTTCGACTCTTTGTATATGTTTATCCCATATCTTCTGGACCAAAACGTGTAATTTTTGGGCTAGCAGTTCAATTAAAAAAATTCTTGTATCTTATCTTTGCAAAATATTCATTTGTTCAGTTCCTTCTGCAGTATTTTAGAAAAAAGTACGCTTCCACACTTCGATTTATTTTAATTGCCTCTTTATCAATCGATCAAATGATCTGTCGTACCGGAGGGAGTCCCTATACCTTTCTGACGGCTACATTGCCCAGGCGGGTCGGAGATTATTAGAGGTACCTAACAAAGCAATTACGAAAATTAAGTAAAATCGCACAGTGATTACTTTCTTTGCCGAATAAGTAATGTAATAAACGTGCTTGCATTGCGGAGTAAATACAGGGAGCTTTTCAAATTTTATTGTAACTTAAAAATTAATTCTTTTAGACCATTGAAGTGTGGGAAATCACAGTGCAAAGCTCGATAGCATCCCGATTTGAAGCTTGATCGATTCTCTTTTCGTTTCACATGGAGCAAGGCAATTACCTACTGATAATAAAACTGGTATACCATAACGAGATTTGACCCACCAAAGCACATGGCAGCCAGTACCTCCATTCAAGAGGGAATCCCTATCGTCCGCGACCCTTTTTAACCTATGCACATATTATATCGACTTAGAACGCATGATATTGCAACAGCGTGGTAATGCCAATCGGAAGAGCTCGACTATATAAAATGATGAGGTCATGAGGCGATCAATTCGAATTGATTGACTTGCACAGAGTTGAGAGTGTTACCGACAGGTACCTCCATGTTGCAGGGATGCGAGAAGAGCGCTAATAATAGCGATCGTAACAACAAGATGCGGAACTAGATGGCGCGGACCATTTAAAGAACACCCTATAACATGGGCCTGAAACATCTTGAGTAACTCATTAATCTATGTTTTAAGTTTTGAGAGTTGTGCCAAGAACCTCTAGAGTTTGTTTGATTGTAATCAAAGAAAACCAAAAACAAAATGAGCATCGGAATGTGTGTGTGCGTAAACTCCACCTTTAGTTAACCTATACAGCATATTCTTCTAAAGTTAAATAACTTTTTTATGAAGCCAATAAAATGATCCACTCAAGAAGGAAACAGAAACTGGCCGAAAGAGAGATGGATCGAACGCTATTCTGTCATGCGGCTATCCTATTAACTTGATTGATTACCTCTCTTCCAGTGACCAATGTCCGATTTCTTGAGTAATGAGTGTATGTTAGAACGTAAAAGTCGCACAAGTTCACTCTTTACAGAACTTGTTGAAGTTGACCGACAGAAAAATTGATCCTGAATCCCCAAAATTGATCCCCAATTTGATCCTGAAAGTAGGTGTGATGCAGCAAAGAGATGTTTTAGAAAATGAAAGCCCTGTGATGCTGCAATGAGCTGATCCCTGTGTGCAGGAAATTAAAGCCCTGTGAAGCTGCATAGACCTGATTGATGTTTCAGACCATGAAAGCCTTGGATGCTGCAATTTGAGCTGATCCCTGTTGCAGGAGCTGAAAGCTGGCGATTCCAACCGCTACAATGAGGTGATCCGGCATGAGACACTGAGGGTGGCAGTCTGCGGCATGATGGAAGGCGAGACGAAGCTCAATGTCCCTATAGAGCTTCGAGATAAGATGATGGTTCACTTCCTCTCTAATTATGACTATTTCTTTGGTGCCGCCACCAAAGGGCTTGCCATTGACGGCCAAAGTATGCAGGTACGATCACTTTGACTGTAATGCTTGTTATGCCGTGCCACACATTTTAACTTTTGTGAGGTGGATCTGTGAGGCTCCATTAGACTGCGGGTCAAAGATGCTTTGAAATTACTAGTTCGTTTACGAGTAATTCGACCTCTCCTTCGGAGGTCCTGTATCCCACCCGACGAAGTGGGGAGCATGTGTGCCCGAATAGCTCTGCGGTAGAACACCCGACCTGCAATCGGGTGGTCCCTGGTTCGCATCCCGTTTTGGTAGTAAATTATTCCAGCTTCATCTTCCTTCTATTTCTTGCTAGCTGTAAGCATCTAGATCCTGATAGTTCCAGAAAAACCAAATCTTACATTTTGGATATTGTATTGACAAGGATTAAGAAATGTGTTTTTTACAGGATCCTTTCAACCCTCGATTTCAACCAGGAAAGTTCCAGTACCAAAAGATTATTGAACGTCTCCAGGCACTGGAAACAGGCAAATAACTCACAGCTACAGCCAATTTCAGCTTCATTAATGTTTAATTGGTTATTTCTTTTGTCTTTTCTTCATTTTGAATCAAGCTGGTGCTTTGAATATACGTTTTAGCACAATGAGCATTAATACTGAATAAAATGTTTAAATGAGCGTTAATTGTTACTCTGAAAATATTTAACACACATTTTTATTATGGATATGAGCTCAGCAAATATTTCACTTTTTAAAAATTATAATCAATACCTACGTGAACTTTCACCAACTGTGCATTTAAATCTTGAAAAGCATTAGTCTGTTTACAGATTGATGTGAACATGTGTTCAAATAAGTGCTTTTATTGTTATTCTATCAATAAAAATACGTTTTATGGGCTGAGCAAATGTTTCAATTTTTAATCAATCCAGTAGGTCTATTCTGCACAACCAGTTATTTCCAGGAGAGGGATGAGGGATTAAAGCACTATCTTCGTTTGCGTTGCAATGTAACACGGGATCGACGTGCTCTTCTGAATGGTCCTGCTGGTGCTTTGTGGTGGGTGTAAGCGGGTGCTTGCGCCAGACACATGCCCAACAAACGTGCCTCCTGAGTCAATTTGAGCCACCATCATCAGTTAGTTAATTAAGTTAGGTGCCAATCACACAACAATTTCAGCATGTGACTACATCGATCTAATACATACTTTTCAGGAAAATATTGTGTTGCAGTGCAGCTTCGTAGCATGGGTTGCCCATGTTATGCCGTGTCTCATCCCTGCAAGATCTCTGCCTGTTATGCAGGCCACATGGAGTCGATTGGACCGCAACGATACGGGGTGCTAGTTGCTGAGGTCTGATCGGACTCCGAATTGGCAATTGACATTCTGCCAGTCGCAGACTGTTCCGTGCCTCAGGATAATTATATAACGGTAATGATAGATAATGTATAACAGTAATAGGACAGTATAATATCGGCATCCTGGTAACTTGTTTGCGAAGAACTTTCTCCAAATTAAATACCAGTCCATAATAAGCTTGATTTTCAAGTACTAAGCTGAATTCTAAAAAAAAAAAATTTCTGATCACAGGCCCATGTCCTTATTTTCAAGCTGCAACACCAATGGCAACCCCACCTTGAAGCTGTGACCCCATTGATTCCGACTCCCAAGAAGCAACAAGATCTTCGCACTGCATTGGTCTCGAAAAGACGATGGCGTTCGTTTAACTCCAGCCAGTTGAGAACAAATAGTTCCAGCGCCACCTGGATGTGAGTTCTGAGTCAGTGAAGTCTCAAGCTTGTTTGTCCGGAACTAGAACTGTCTTGAACTAGAACTAGAAATGTATAAGCTAAAACATGAAATGTAACTAGAACAAGTATAATTACGCTCTATCCCATGAGAGAATACACTTTCCACTGCCAGCGCTGGTGGTCCGCCAGGGTTGGATAGGCCCGTTAGGTGACCGGGAAAATGCCCGAAGGGCCGGTAGTTTCTGGGCCGGTAGACCGGCTGGGGGCCGCCCTCGTGGTCCGAGACTCTAGAAACAAACTACAGATGGAAGGCCTCACAGGAGCGACGACTTTTTTTTAGGGAATGGCGGATAACGTTTTCGTAGAGAATGGATTTTCTTGACTTCGACGACGTTATTGCGGGGTGACGTTGTTTTTAGATTGTCTTCGGAAAATAAGCTGGTGTTTTTAGGGATTTGCCCTCGGAAAAAAGGCGGGTGACGATTTTTTAGGGATTGCCCTCGGAAAAAAGGCGGATGGATTTTCTCTGGGGGCCGGTCTTTTTTCTGAAATGCCTAGGCCGGTTTTCCCCCTATCCAAACCTGAGGGCTGCCATCTTGAAGGTGCAAGGCAAAAGGAATGCAAAGTGACTGCCGGCGCTGCAGCTGAAAGTGCATGTTTTATCACGGGACAGAGCACTCTATATACCACTTCCAACCAGCGGTTTTAGCTTGCAAGCTAAAGCTGGCGGAAAACGCAAAAGGTGGGGCAAACGGCAAAAGGTGGGTATACACATGTGTCCCCCAGCTTGAGCCGTTTGCTGCCAGCAAAGTGCTGTTTTGACATACATTTTACATTTAAATTTGGAGATTAGTGCAATGTATTACGATTTACAATAGAATATACATATTCAATTCGGCATCAGCCCTTGCTAAAAATTTCTAGCAGGAAACTGATCGGTGCTGAATTTACTTCATCGATACACCTCGGAACTTATTGTTTTTCATCGCAACTGATAAAAACTACTCACATCTCAGCGGATTTGACCGTGGAGTACCGATCACTTGCGTGCAGTTGCGATGTGTTATGCAAGGCAGAAAAACTTAACGCATCTCATCACTTTACAGTGTATCTCATCGTCATTTGACTGCGGAATGCCGATCACTTGCGTGCAGTTGCAAAGTGTTTTTATCAATGGTTTTTCCAGTGTGTCTAGAACCATTTACAGAAAGGCAGAAAGTTACAAGTCACAGGCCAGTTTGTACAATCGACACTAGGTAGAGCTGATACCGAATTTGAATGATTGCAGTTTTTATCATTTTATTAGCTCACGTTGGAGTTGCAGTGCATTTTTTTCATAACGGCAACAAAATAACAACATGCTTTTACATACAGTTTATTTCTCAGAGACTGATATCCAAACTGAAAGAAAATTTTTAATCTGCCATACCACTCGGTAGCGTTCATTTAATTCCTCTTTGCACGTCAACCTCACAGGTGTGGGTTCAGTCACCCGGATGCCACAACCTGCGTGACACGGTAGATGGATACATATCTCATGAATGATGATACTATTGCAGTTCTTTTTTGGATGAGCTGATTTACTTTGGGCTAGATATAAAATTTGGTAATTAGTTTTCAAGCTGAATGCAATTGTAAGATTTTTGTTCCATAAAATTTGTATGAAGTAAGGATGATTTCAATTTGTAATGAAATTTCTATCTTATCAAATTTTATTTAGATGGCAGATGCCAGCTGTGGATTATGTATGAAAATAATTTTTCAACCTGCTATTTAGGTAGGCTATTTAGGTTGGAGGTATCAGGTAAAAGCAATATGTTAAGACAAATTTTTGTCCACGTTGAGATACGATGAAATGTGATAAGATGCGATGAGATGCGATGAGTCTGATAAGTCTGGTGGAAAACTGAGCGTTTGGTCGTATCTCATCGGTTCTCATCGGTTAACCGTTTGAAAAAGTGCGTGCGTATTTGATAGGATTTCATCGAAACTCGTCGAAAAATTCAGACTTCCGATAAGTTACGACAAGGTTAAATTACCGCAACTGATCGGGTACCGCGATGAGTTTCAATGTGAAATTTTTAGTAAGGTAGATCATGGTCCAACTACACATTGTTCACAAGATGTTGATAGTAAATTTATAGAATTTGTTGTTTTCTAAAGGGTGTTTTTTGGTCACGTCTAGCCATGCTGGAGGCGGTGAAGCTGAGTCCACGCAGCTTGTACGTAGTTTACCGCCCAGGTGGGATACGATCGGATTTGACCTCACTTCAATACTTTGCCGCTACGTTCGTTTTATAAACATTAAGTCTCAAATAATTCTCCCATGTTTTGAGATAAGCAGGAAACAGTGCGGTCAGTAGGGGTAAAAAGTCATGGGGATATTCCCAAAACTTTTTACCCCTTGACAACTAATGTGGCAAAAACTATTGTATATATATATTTTTTTTATTATATAAATATAATATTTATATTTATTTATTTTATTTTATTATAATTCCCCCAGTTTTCACCTGAGAAGAAAACAGTGGGTTGCGCACCGGACATGCCCATGAAATTTTTCCTCTAGTAACACTTTTTGCGGGTCGAAAAGAGCAAGTTGATAATTTTGGCCTTGAAAACAATTGAGCTGCTAAGATTTGACGAAACTTGAATACTTTAGCCGTTATAGGTTGATTTCTAACTTAAAATACTAAATAACTCCCGAAATTTGGTATTTATAAAAAAATGGAGGTCAACATTGGTTTCGTCGTGAAATTCTACCCCTATATTAACATTCCTGGCGAGGGAAAAGAATATTGATCGAGTTTTTGGCCCTGCTCATCTCAACTGTGGGAAAGGGCTTGTGGTGAATTTGCATTGTTAGAATATCGCATTGTTTTTGTTAGGTTTAGGTGAGGCAGTATCTCTTGGACATTAACATTACATTAACATTACATTAACATTGCAGTTGCTGACATATATTGTGATCTTGTGACATTGTTGCTGCTTGTATACCTACACTTTGAAAGTGATTTTTACGGTACAAAAAAAATAATAATATTGTTGCAGTTAAGTAAAATAAAAATGTTACAACAAATATTACATAAACTTCTGATTTTACATATCTCTTTAACATGTTTTTAGCTTATTTTGTTTTCAAATCTACATTCCGCACTGACACCCCGACTCAGCTCCTCGGAGCTACAGTGCACCGGGAGTTGTCAGGTACGAAATACCTTCCCCCTTCCACAAATTCCACCTTCTAATCGTATTGCAGCTTGGCGATCTCGGCGCCGTCTAGCGGCCAAGCTTTGGACCTTCACGTGGACTTGGTCATCCTTTTGTCACAGCGACTTAAGTAGAACATTAAACCACCTCTTTCCATTCATTGCTACGTAGCTGATACGTAGCGAGCTGACTTCGTAACGCAGAGGTCCCGAGATCAAATCCGTCCGTATCCACTCGGCGCTGGAAAGGCGTTTTGTTTTTTGTCAATGTAGAGTCCTATTAAATATGTCAAAAACATCCGCCAAGGTAGCTCAGGCGTCCGGGTGATCCACATGGCACTGAAGCCATCGGGGTCGCCCCCAATGGGACACGGCGAAGTCAGGCCACGTCCGTCGCCACCCACGTACGGCCCCGTAGGGCCTCGGTGGAATTACGGCGAGCAACACGGTGGACACTGAATTGGACAAAACTCTCACGAGCTGTCGAAAATCTTCGCCTGTACCGGGATTCGAACCCGGGCCAGTCTAGTAAACGAAGCGTTACTAGGCTGCACGCCTTATACCACTGAGCTACCTAGGCAGATGCATATGGTAAAAAAAAATCTTCCCTATGAGTTGCAAGCTAGTTGGCTGTCGTAAGTTCATCGCTTGGCTAATAGAGAGCGGTAGAAGCAGAGTAGGTTCATCGCATGGCTCATAGAGTATGCTGAGCGCAGTGGCGGGGCACAGAGGAGGGGTGGCTGCGTGTGGTGGAGGTGCCGGGTCGGCGGAGGTTATGTTCCTTACGCCGAGTTCTTCGGTCACGTCTTGCCACGCTGTAGGCGGCGAACAGCTATTTAGATTTCTAAATACCTCTAATAGCTAGATCGTTTCATACCTTTAAACCATGAATAACTTCCCGTGTTTTTACTCGATAAGGAAACAGGGGTGTGTATTGTACTCCCAATGAGCTTCTACCTCTATCTCCACCCCTTGGGTGGCGAGAACCGCTGCTAGTCGAAATTCTGTAAATTTGTTTCTTTAAATCTCGATTATCTCCCTCAGTTTTGATCTGAGAATGAAACAGGGGTGTGCGTTGGACTCCCGTTGAAATTCTACCCCTAACAACATCCCTTGTGAGGCAAAAATAGAAAGTTGGGAAATTTGACCCAGAAATATTGAAGAAAACCGTGATGTATACATCACGATTTGGACGACTTGGGCGACTTTGGAAGATTCGCCCATACTTTGGCCTAAGGGGTAGTTGACCACCCTGAACACGATGGGCTACTCAGATTTGACGTAACATTAATACTTTGGCCATACATCGATTTCAAAAATTTAATTCTTGAATATCTCCCCCATGTTTCGAGTCGCGAAAGAAACACGTGTGTGCATGGACTCCCCATAAAATTCTTCTAAATTGACACCCCTAGCGAAGTAATAATTTCCAATTTTTTTTTAAGGAAAGTTAAGCAACACTGCTCCAAACCAGGCGTTGGATGGGTGACTGCCATGTAGAGAGAGCAAGGAGAGATTTTATTTAGAATGAACTAGTCTATAATTCAGCCTTAAAATAGCAATATACATAACGACATAATCTTCGTTATAGAGTTGATCTGACAGGAGATTACAGCTGGTAAGTCATATACTTCGTTGCACGGAATACATACAGCACTGAGCTAGTTGCATATCCCGGGTATTTATTCTACAGTTTATGGATAGTTTGCCTTAGCGTACCTTTTACCTCATTTGAAAGCCCACCAAATTTAGGGTGATCAGGATTTAAAGATTAATTAGTTCAACTAGCGACTAAAGCATTTAAAATACTTCACAGGACCTGACCCTGCAGGCTTCAAGCCAAAGATCTACACAAATACTACAATAATTAGCACCAGCTCTTTGTTACATATACCTACTGACCCACAGGTAGACCAATTGAAGGCACAGTGACACAACCTTTTACTTCCTCTAAGGTACAACTGTTGTACCACCTCATAAACGTGTTGCACTAAAAATATAAACCCAAAAAAATTTCGAAATTTTGCCCCTACCTACATGCACCAATTTTATGGTACCTCCTTAAAAAAAGCTTTTGTTTTGAAATCCGAGACAAAGGAAAGTTGTTCGCCTTCACTACCTGTATGCATATCTGTATCAAACTGTGCAAAATATAACTGAGCGCATTGCATACCTTCCATTTCCGTGCGAATAAGGGCCAGGGAGAACTGACTTTCCCTGCATGGCACTAGAGGGAATGGGTGATATTACCATGCGAGTCTAGTCAGAGTCAGAACAATGATTCATGCCCGCAGGTTTGGCTGAGGCATATTTCAGGGATTTTTATTAATTTAATAGAGGAAGTGTGGATGAATATTATGAAGGTGGGTGCAGCCGAGCATAGCTAGTATACTGTTACGAGCTTGTTGATGCCAAGTCTCAGATATAGCAGCCGCAGTTTTTTTGCAGAATTTTTCGAGGCAAATGTTGCAAGCGAGTTTAATATGTGCATGCGTGCATTGGGCAGACGCTGAATAACGACTAATACATCATGCAACTCCGTGCGGCTTCATTTGGTTTGGTGGTAAGACGACTAATTTCTGATTAGCGATTAGCGACTGACAATTTACAGTCCTCGTTCCACTCCATTAAAATAATTGTTTTGTCGCTAGTCCAGTGGAAAAACGTCTAGCTATTTGTAGATCCACTTACAATTTATAAGAGAGGGGGCTGACATTTTTGGTGAATTAAACGATTTGAAATACGTCGCCTGGAAATTCGCGAGAAATTTATTATAATTTGCTTTATTTTGCATAATTATTACTGTCCACTCTTTTATTAATTGGAAAAGCGACTAAACATTATAATTTTAATTGAGTGGAACATACTGTCATAGTCGCTAATCCCCTGGACTAACATAAATTGGTTGCCATTTTACCGGAATAACGACTAAAATAACAAGACATATGTCCAGGCAAGCAGCAGCACAGTGGCCAACTTAACTGTCACTGTACGAGTTTTTTATTGTAAAATATTAACTCAATACATGGAATTGACTACTTGTTACTCACATATTATGATATGCAAATGATTACCTCGATTTGATACGGCTTCGTGTGTTCATTGAAGAAATAAAAATCAATGTTTCTTTTGTTCTTTTAAAGGATTTTTCCTAATCGTAATTGAATATGGCATTGTCATATTCCAACAAAATAAATGCAAAATCTGGTAACGAACTTAACCGATCATTTGATGTGCTGGCAAAAGAAATTCCTTAGCACTCTTTATTCCAAGCAGCACAATATTTTCATCTTCACATACATCGGTAGGCACTTTCTTCGTGTATTGAAGTGCTCACGTACACAAGATTTAAAACTACTTTGACAAGTTGGTAGGGGTTTGAGGGTCAATAAAATTAAACCAGTAAATCAACTCATTAAATTCACTCAATCTCCCCAATATAAATTTGTTTATCACTTGAGCCAGACATGATGATCGGTTCTTTGGGGTGGAAGTCAACGTCGTTGACACTGCCGTTGTGCCCTGGCAGCTTGTAGAGGATCCTGCGCGTGGTGGTATCCCACAGGTAGACAAAGCGGTCACCAGAGCCGGCCGAAACCTGCAAGTCGGACATCAAAAGCCATCAGCACCTTAAACCACGATCAGATCCATCAGCACAAAACAAAAGGGTAAGACAAATTGATACCATCTCAAAACCGGCTCAAAATAAACGACTAAGACCAACTACTAAATGCTAATACAATAACTGATCGAGTGGGTGAAACCCACCAACCGCCTCCCCCGTTTGTTGGATATTGGAGATCTCTTATTTCTATTTTAGGTAGGTTGTACCTATGCAACTTTGGTTTAGTTTTTGAAAGAGAGCATCACCTGCTCTCGGTGAAAATGGTTTAGCGAGTAAAAACTCCGAAATCTGTCTCCTTGCTTATCAAACTCCGTAAAGCATTGATTAGCATAGCATCCTATTGTTCGAGTCGTGCTGTCATTCGGGAGGGATGCAAAACTGGTGGCCCTTTTGGCGCTTTTTCGACAGGAGTAGGCGTTGTGATGGCACCAGGTTTCCCTCCCTCCCTATCTAGGCTAGGTTAGTTTCATCGTCATCATCACTCTGTAATTTACCACCAGTGTGTGTTCATCGTCATTAGACCAATGCCACTGGGCCAGTTGTCAACACAGTGCATTGTTCAACAACACAAAATCAGTAAATCAAAGCAATATCGTAGCACTGAAAGATACCTTGGAGCCATCTGGTGCCCAGGCGCATCTCAGCAGGTTTTTCTCAAAGCCATGCGTGTGTCCCGCGAGGATTTTGACACAGCGTTCTTGGGGCGCGAAGGGACGCACATCCCATATCCTGAGCGTGTTGTCCATGGCGTTGGAGAGCACGTAGGAGCCGTCCGGTGAAAGGCTGAGCCCGGTCACAGTGTCAGTGTGGCCTTTCAGTCGGTAGAGCACAGCATTCTTCCGTAGATCCCAAACCTTTAGACAGGAAAGAAAAATGTTAACCCTTTAACTGCTACGCCTGCCTACACGCGTTTTACAGCGCCGTGGCCGGTGTGCTACACCCGTGTTTAAGCGTTCTGACCCCCCACAGTACATTCCAATTTTTCCTGAGTCCTAGAAATAATTTTTAGACTAAGAATTGCATGCACTCCATTAGCAAACATTGATACTAATGCCCGAAAAATTATCGACCAAATTGATCGCCTTCTGTCACTACCCACTACTGTCACTATCACTAATGTTTGGTACTATGTATGTGACAGCATGGCTAGGAAATGCATGGTTAGAAACATAAACCCAGCAGAGCACAGCCACTCTGTTGCACAAAGAGAATCTCAGCAGTTAAAGGGTTAAAACTTAAAAGTCAATTTGCAGTTTTTTATTTAAATACGCATTTTATTTTGGTTACTTAATACTGAAGCTAAGAAAGAGGCGGAATGATTCGAAATAAGAAGGCAAGTATGGAACGGATTCGGTTTCCATCAGGGATCCGAACCAAAATCAACAACGGTTCCGATTCCGGTTCTGATTTTTTTTAAATAGCGGTTCTGGTTCCGGTTCGTAATTATTTCAAATTACGGTTCTGGTTCGGGTTCTGGTTCCACGATATTTTGAATAACAGTTCTGGTTCCGGTTCTTGAAAATATGAATTCAGGTTCTGGTTCTAGTTCCATGGATCAAAATTTAGGTTCCAATATCGGTTCCAACAAAAATGACAGTCTTATAAAGGTTCCAATGAAAAATTAACTTTTTGAAGTTTCCTTCCACTTTTTAAAATACGGTGCTTTTAACGGTTCCTCTAAAGATTATAATTTCCGTCGCTGCCTTGCTACGTCTTACGCAACTTCGTTTGGGGATTTATTAGTCAATTTTACTGATAGAAAATGTAACAACCAAACTGTAAGGTACGTCACGTCAATCCACAATCAAAAATGCTGGCGCATTACTGAACGCGGTCTTCTTCGAAGTAGCAGAAGTTGCGTAATATCAAAATTGTTTACCTCTGCTCACTCAATCACTGCACCGAATTCTCCCAGTGCATTGCTCTACGAATTTGTAACTCACTCTAGGCCACAGACGACAGAAATGTTACACTTTCCCATTGAATTAAATGTTTTGAGTTTGTGGAACCTTTGTGAATTTGAGAGGAACCGATATTTTTTTCGATCCCAATAGCGATTCCGGTTCAATACAAAATTAAATTATGGTTCTGATTCCGGTTCTCAAATTTTTTGAACAACGGTTCTGGTTCCATGAAAATAGGGGTACTTTCGCGTTCCGGTTCTGGTTCGGATCCCTGGTTTTCATAAACACATAGCAGCATATATTTGATTTCGGACTCAGTCTCTGGTTGTGTTCCGAAATCAACTTTATCAACAACATCCTTGGCTCATTCCCAATGCTCCAGAGAAAAGGTGAGAAAAAATAAAGCTACTGGATGCACTTTTGCTCTAAAGATTTGCTGCATTGCTCCTGCCCTGAAGTGAATGGCTTTCGGTCCTAAAGGATGGCACCAACCACGTTCGTTCTTAGGACCGACCGCCCTCCATCAGAGCAAGACTGTACCATCAACATCATTGTAAGTCAAGTACACATACCTAGAGTAATGGATGCTTTAAACACTCAACTAGGTACATAAATCATAGAGATTCTTGAACAGCAAGTGGGGCACAATCCCAGAATATATTGGTAGGTAGTAGGAACCTAGGTTTGACATCTCTGAAATTGGATCAAGCCATTTTTCAAAATCAGATATGTAGGGACTGTGGGACATGAAATTTGAAATCGTTGACAGTGCACCTGATAGATTAAAACATATTCCTACCCCTGGGCAGTAATACTAAAGTAATAAGTAATAACAAGCCACCTACCTTGACGTCATTATCAATGCCGGCACTCATCACTTGCTCTGAAGTATCGCTGAAGCTAACAGCGCACACCTGCAACAAGGAAAGAATTTTGGGAGTAACAATTTGGCCGCATGGCACACGTCTAAATGGCTAGGTCAGGGCTAAACTCTCATCATGGCTAACTAGTCACTTGACAATTGACAATTTTCAGAAGGCACAATATTATAATATTAATATTATAATAACAATGATTATAATATTAATATTCTTATTGCATCACAATTTGCAACTAGAAAAAATGCACTTAACACATTAATAATTTTTTTTTAATTACACTAGAATTAACACTGGATAGAAGAGATGGGATTTGCTTGTTTTCCGTCGGCCCGGCCCGACGGGGCTAACATTTTTCAGTCCGGCCCGGCCCGAAGTATTTGTCCAAACGTAACATCTGTCCGAGGCTGTCAGAAAGTCCGAAGCTTTCCGAAAGTCCGAGACTGTCCGAAAGTCCGACACGGTCCGAGAGTCCGACACGGTCCGAGAGTCCGACACGGTCCAAAAGTCCGACTCAGTCCGAGAGTCCGACATGGTCCGAGAGTCCGACACGGTCCGAGAGTCCGACACGGTCCGAGAGTCCGACTCGGTCCGAGAGTCCGACACGGTCCGAGAGTCCGACACGGTCCGAGAGTCCGACACGGTCCGAAAGTCCGACGGCCCGAAGTGCGGGTCGTGTCCGGCCCGGCCCGACATCTCAGATCCGAGGCCCGGCCCGGTCCGAGGCCCGACAATTGCAAAAAAAATCTGTCCGGCCCGGCCCGAACGTCGGGCCGGGCCGGACTTTCGGACCGTTCGGACTTTTTTTCCCATCTCTACTGGATAGGTATTCATTTTGTAACTATCTTAAAGACAGTCTTAAGTAGGTACCTAATTTTGTTACCTGGTAAGTGTTGTTTAGAGTGACACACTGTCCCCGCTTTCGAGGATCCCAGATCTTGACACAGCAGTCATCTGAACCGGAGCTCACTAGCTGTGGGCCGCGTCGCGCTGGGTGGCATGAATTCACAAACGCCGTGTGGCCTTTCAGCTTTTTCACACGGGTTCCTGTTTGCACATCCCAAATGGCCAGTGTACTGCACAAACAAAACAACTGGCATAAGTACATGGCTCTGAATAGAGAGATGCATAATGTCAAGTGGAAATGGGAGCTAAACTGACTTGTCTGTGCTGGCAGTGTATATCAGGCCACCGTCATTGTTGAAATGGAGCTCCATGATTGCACCAGTGTGTCCCAACAATTGTGAAATATTCTGACATTCACCATAAACAGTCCAGATATTTAACTTGCGATCGAATCCACCTGATGCCAGATATTGACCGTCGGGGTGAAACTCCACAGAGAAGACCTAGACACGGGAAAGATTTCAAAGTTACAGAAATATTGATTTAAAATAAATTTGGTGTGCAAAATTCTAATTGTATTTGGAATGTGGCTTGCCAAATGGCCTTATTCTTGAAGGCAAATGATCGCTTGTTAGTTGGTCATAGACCATAGTAGGTAGAGGCAAAATTGTTTGATTTTGAGACAAATCTAGATCGGGCCTTTGTGGTCCAGCACGAATTTCCGTACAATAGACTCCACAATTACTTTATCAACTTTACAACGAGATATTACCTCTGCATCATGACCATCCAGGAGCATTATTGGCGCTAGAAGTGAGGATGTACGTGGAACACTGTCAGATGTTGTTAGAGATGAACCTTTTCCTTGCACAGCCAATTCGGTGCGGCTCCTCTTGACATTTGCCAACGCCATCGTCTCGTCAGCCTTGCGCTTACTTTCTACAATAGGCTGGAACAGCACAATAAAAATAAGCATTGCTGGTGGAAGTTACTAAATCAAACCAGGTACAGGAGGAAGGTCCATGTAGGGTTTAACTACGTATGTACCTACCTAAACCCAACCAATGGTTAAGTAATCAACGATGGCGGATTGTATGGTCTATGGATTGAAAAGGGAAATACCGTCCGTGCTATCATAAGGCTGTGTTAGAAGCTAATACGATTCTAATACCAAGGTACATAGAAATAACATAGTTAGAATATTATACAAACTCTTCTCACCATGTTTGGAGACGAAGTGCAGTGCTAAGTATATTATCAACAAAAATTACGCAGGAACAGTTTGAAATTACTATCTAAGCAAGCTGATAGTCATCCAAATGTTGAAGCAAGTTACATCACTGAAAATGTCAGTCTTATTATAATAATAAGTGAATATAATATATTCACAATAATTTCAGAGAATCGTTCCGCTTAGGTTATGCATCGCCAACCCAAAAGCGTTGAAACTTGATTTGCCGGCCGTGCGGCGCGCTGTCGTACTTCGGACAAACTTCGGGTCGCTTCGGATAGTGACCGGGATAGTAAAGTGGCAAATTTAAAATTAAATGAATGAAATCGGTATGAACTTTTCTATATGGAATTTTTCCAAGCCATATTTCCAAGTGCTTTTCTGCGCCCTGCTGCGTTTTACTTGCTCTGTAGAAGAGCACAAGGCTGTTGAGGTAGGTATTTCAAGAGTTTCTGTCATGTTTTTTTGAAGGTGGTCAATCAGATTAAATCTGACAATGACAAATCGTTTTAAATTCGACTTTCTTCTCTTTTTTGGTGCTATGATTAGCGGTTACAATGGACACAAATTAATTGACACTTCCACATAGGTAGGTATTTCTATAGTCATATTTTTTTCAGAACTCAGGATGGGAATGATCACTGCATAAAGTTTATGGTTTGTAAAAATATCCAAAAACAATTACCATCCAGGTACTTTAGTTTTTAAAACTTTTGTTCTTTGCAGCCACTGCCTGGTCTTACCACCCAAATCGACCACAAATAAAGGATTTTTGATTCCACTTACCTGCCTGCGAATCATTGCTGTAACGATCATGAGTCCAATTGACTATAGATTGTATTCATTACCTACCGCTAGATTTTAAATGCTACCAACATATTATTTGGACAATAATTATTTCCCAAATAATATGCTTGAAGTATTTGAAATATATATTTTAAGATAAAATTGATGTGAGAAATTGATATATAATAAATATTTCAACATGCCTCGTGTACAATATGTAGGTACAATATGTTACACCCTTTGGTTAGATTCAGTTTACCAATTGAAGTAAACTTTGGGTCGAATGTTGAAATCTGTTGAAAAAGTTAGTTTCTTCATCATTCGTAGACCAATGAACAATATTGACTGAAACAATTAAATCAGCAAACTATCAAACAAAAGAAACAGCTACGGCAGCCATGGATCCGAGAAAATTTCAGCTGAAATTGCTGGCTTACGATTAATGAAACGCTTGTCCACATTTGATTAAGAGTGCTAGGCTAAACACTACCCAAAAATTAAGTTTGTTTGAAAAGCCGATTCTTCATCAAATTCAACTTGAATCTACTTACGCAAAACTGAGGAGTACTAAAGTATATGTTTATACCTACCTAAGACTATAAACTATAACACCAAAAACAACATAAAATGTTGCTAATACAACATGCATTCTTGTAAATTACAAATGTTGATCTTTTAAATTGATCGCAAGTTGACTTATATTTCTTTTATTTAAGTATGAATCATTTTCTTTTTACTTTTTCTCATTTTTGTCTATAAAAAATGAAGTGTTTAACTGCAAAAGGTAGGCAGGTAGCAATTATATATATATATATATATATATATATATATATATATATATATATATATATATATATATATATATATATATATATATATATATGAAATCGGTATGAATTTTTCCAGAGGTATGAATTTAAATGGTATGAATAATAAAATTTCTGCAATAGGTTTGTGGAGAGATTTACGGCCAGGGTTTTAAGACTATAGGTATACGTAGGTATCATGATAATTTTACACATCTTTATTAGAGTGAAGTCAGAAAGTAAAAGAACTGTTGCATTGCATACAACAAAGCTATGAATATTTCATAATATTGTTGTAAATCCGGTTAGACCTTGTATTATCATAATTGCACGTAGGTAACTGTGCACAACATGTCTTGCCGGGGTCAACTAGCAACACTTGCAGGTTGCAATCTGCTATTGCAGCAAATTATCAACTCATTGAAAAGTTTCCCAAGTTCACTGCACACTGATATGGTAAAATAGCAGTGATTACACTGTCACTCACTGAAGGGTTATTCACAAACACATTCCTGCAATCAACCCTCATGGCACTTTTCTGTACATAATTGTTTGTTATCAATTCATTGTTCATATAATATAATACTGTTAAATGGTTCATAAAAAGTGGGGTTGTTATTGTATTAATTATAAATTACCCTATTCATCAAAGATCTTCTTTCTTATTAAACAATATTAGAAAATAGGTGTACATACCAAAAAATATTTATCAAACATAGTTTTGAAAAATAATCATTACCTACGAAGATTACTGCTAAGGAAACCCCAAAATAGGAAGAACACGTGTTCACCTTTTTCCTTCTTTTATGTGGTCAATAATAATGAATGAATGATCAAAACAAAAATAACCATAACAATGCTAACTTTCCTATATATAACTTTTATACTTCTTCAATTACTGTATATATAACTAATTCTCTACTGCTAGGTACTTGCTCTACACACTACAATTATTTCTACGACTACTTCTACGTTCACTACTCTACTTCTACTGCTGCGGCTGCTGCTGCTGCTGCTGCTGCTGGGACCGCTGCATAACCGCCTCATTTTACAGCCTTCGAAATACGAATTGCTCTAATTCTATGACTACTAATTACTACCTTCTACACTGCAACTTTTTTTGAATGGCTTCAAGCCTCTGGACAAAATAATAGTACCTACGTAATGTTACATAATATTATTAAAAAATGTGTGTACCGAAAGGTAATACCAAAGTCCTGTACTAATACAAGGGTACAGTATTATTGTGGAAATAATAATAAGATCAACAACAACAGTTGCAACAAGGAAATAATAAGGATACACATCTATCTACAGAAAAAATAATGATGAAAGTAAACAGGTAATGCAATTGACGTGCTGGGCAAGTCACCGAAAAAATATTACTGAGAAGAATTAAAATTAGTAGCAATAACAAAAATAGTTCTGATAATAAAAGTACATAAAAGTATAAAAAGGCACAGCTAACACAAAGTATAAGTTAAAAAATGTATTGACTGCTATTATGATAATGATGACTAGTTTATTTGTTAATTGAAACTGTATCACTTGACTGTTACATGCTATGCTGTACATAATAATATAATTCAGTTGTTAGGTACTGCGTCTACAATGATTATTTATATTACCTTTTACCATGTAACATAGTTTAACCATTGACTATGATTTATAAGTAAGTTTTTATAAGTAAGTTTTTAATAGAGAAAAGAAATGTTTTTAAAATATTTCCTTAATATTTATACTAATTGCAATTAATGAAAAAAAAAATATTCATAAAGTAGCATCAAATTGTGCAGGTTGAGCAAATGGCTTGTGTACACCCTAAAACACTCAACATAAATAGAAATACTTTTTTTGCTAGTGCCATGGCTCCTGAATGATGGAATCATTCATATTTTCTCCATTCAGGTGATTCCCTGCCATTAACAGAAAAAATACCTATTTATATAATATTGGATTTATAAAAACTTACATATTTCTCCCTCTTTTTCAATATGTTTGTATGTGTAAATATGAATTGTATGCATTGTTAAGGCCCACATTGTTCAGTGAATAATAGTTCTGGAGTGGGTTGCCAGTATAAGAACGAGATTTTGCGATGAATGGGGTTCATGCTGAGCATGGATCACCCAAACGAGGACTATGGAGCTAGTATTGCAACTTCAATATTATACACATACACTCATATGTGGACATTACAGGTACTTATAATGTCTCACACAATTTCATGCTAGGTACTACTGGCTCCAAATTCAGATACTAACTTTTAAGATTAATATCAAAATATAGGTATCCACAGAAAGAAATGTAAATAAAGTGTGGTAACGAGTCCAACAAAACTATCGCCTTGCAGTCTTGCATCGCCAGCTTAATTAGTGCTCATAACATCAAGTGCAAAAAAAGACATGTATATGATTCAATCTGAGTATTAGGCTGGTTTGCTTTAGTTTAAAAATATATTCAATAGCCCATTAATGTTAGGTAAGCATTCAATGTCAAAATAAGCACCGCTATTTGAAAAAAAAACTATTTTTAATTGTTAAACACCATTTTGATCACATTGAAATAATACCATTTGATTATTTCTTAAAGTTACATCGAACAAAGCCTATGAGCTGGCATGAACATTTTACTAGAATAAGATCATTCAAACGTGAAGTTGCAAAATGAAAGTAGGTATTTAGGTAGGTATCCCTCTAAAGCAGTGTGCTGCATACCTTTGCCATCCTTATGTGATATCAAACAGTGAAATAAATTTGTTTGCGTGCATTATTAGAGCAAGCGCCAAGTTGGTATAGCAAACAATATTTTTTGGTGCAAAATTGACTTTTTGCCAAATGCTACGTCGGCGAGTAGCGACCTAGGGGGCCCCGGCTAGAACCCAGCCCACTCCATACTCTGCGGGCTGTGGGCCTAACTAAGCTAGCAGCTGATAGGGCGGGCTAAGATAAATGCAGTGATGGGTAAACTTGGAGGCAAATAATGAACTTACGTGCGTTCATGATTTACAACCCAATCAATAGTTTTCAGGTGTCAATCCAGAAAGATAGTATAGGTAAGGTAGGTATGCTAATATTTCGTATTTATTCATAGACCAACACAACTTTCTATGCAGCAAGTATTGCACATAGGTAATAAGAATCTGTGCAAGATGATAAGATGTTAAGAAAAAATTATGCATAATGAACGAAGAAATTCGAAACGCTTATAACAACAAAGTAAAAACTAAAAAAGTCGTAGGATAAAACAATGCAAATTGAAGGAACAATATCATGCAAATTATATGAACATGAAAACATCATCATGATTATGTACATCAAATTCTAGCAGTAACCGGCTGTTAACGGAAAGGG
The DNA here is from genome assembly GCA_921293005.1 of Nemoura dubitans. Lineage (NCBI taxonomy): Eukaryota > Metazoa > Arthropoda > Insecta > Plecoptera > Nemouridae > Nemoura > Nemoura dubitans. The sequence goes on from OV121073.1 coordinate 8,006,025, forward strand.
AGCGGCAGCCCAGGGCAGCTAGCTCCCTGCACACGCGAACAGTTCCACTGGCTTGCATTGTTTACTTATTAAGTAAAGAGATCACTAGATTGTTTCTGCAACGGTGAAAAATCTATTCGGAGAATTACACAAAGTTGCTCCAATTTTTGTTCCACAGAAAAAACATTTACACAAATAACTGAAAAAACATACCCTGTATCCAAGAATCACTTCGTAGCAGTTTTTAAAATCTTTTATGGGATTATTTTATCAACAGACAAATAGGGCAAATGTTTTTGCTTCGACACATCTTGGTAGATTGTCGATAGCAGTTCCGATTATTTTGTTTGTGTACACCATCGCTCCTCTAACCGTGAAGGCAACACCATAGGGTAATTTAAGGTAGAAACAGAATGTCGGTGGCATGAAGCAATTACAAGTAACAAATTTGCTCCTCAAAGCTACTTCAGAAATGAACACATTACACATTTGCAGCCAAAGCACAATGTTTGATGCTTGTTGGCAAGAATTGGGACCCGGAATGGGGAGAGAATCTATTGCACGGAGTTTATTTAACAAAAGATTCGTCATTACTTCACCCACAAAAGCAATACATTTCCAAACCTCCCAGGGTGTCATGCCTCATGTAGGTAGGAGGTAAACGAATGCCAATGTCTTGGCCATGCATCTCAAGAAAAGCGGAGACCAGCATGATCTTGCAGATAGCAAAATGGCTAGCTGGCTCGGGCTTGTCCATTTGGGTAACTATCTATTAGTCAACTCAGAAAAGATTTACCATATACATCATCGAGTTATCTGCTTTACCATCACCCAGTTTCTTTGAAGTTTATCTAATAGAAATCGGGCACCGACGACATTGTGGACTAGATGCAGTTTTCTAACAAGTGGGTTTGGTTTTGTCTGTTGGCACTGTGGTTCAAGTTCAGAGGCTCAAATATTATTAGCAGCTCTCTTAGAACCGAATGGAAATACTAGTTATATCCAAGTGCTGAGTGGTGCAAGATTTTTACACTGGCATCAATACAGCAACAGGGCATCAATTCATTGCTGAGCAGAGCTATCCTCATTGGGTAACCTCACAAGAAAATTGGTTGCAAGAAAGAGGTCAAGTAAAAATTGCTTTTGGGAATGTTTAATGATAAGAACTTATTTGGAATGCATTCTTAATTTCAACGCGAAAATGCGGTTGCATTCGTCCCTCTACTACTATTATGAACCATTTGAGCGTACTGTATCTATCCAAATGAAACCGCCCAATTGAACAGTTTGAGCCTGCTCTGCTACTAAGTATTAAAAAGCTGGTTGTCAGTCGTAGTAATTTTCCTCGTTACATTGCACACTGTCCATTTTAACTAGTCACTTGCCGCCCATCTAAAAATCGCCCCCAATTATTATAATTCATCTTAAAGTTTTCTTACATGGGGCTTAGGTATATATTATCTATAATACTAATTTTATATAAGTAGGTACTATGTACCAAAGTAACCAATTGGTACTTTCCTTTCTTAATGACTAGTGTTACATAATTTATTTACATTTCTTCGTTTAGCAGCTATTTTTTTTATAAATCTCAAATTACCTTTATTCAATAAGCCCTTAGGGCATTTAATTGTTTAATATTAATCGTGATTGATTAAAAAAGAAACGGTAGAAAACCTCTTTTTGGCTTTTTTGAGGCGCGCTATCAATAATTTACTTCTAGATATTATCCATATATTCTTCTTTCTGCTCAATGTTTACCTACAAACTATCCATGTTTTTAATTAATGATTATATTTTTGGTATCTTGGACCTTGGTTAATATTTTAGCTAAAATTGTTTGTAGAAATATTACATTATTATTAATTTGTATAATTTCTTTCATATTTAATATATAAATGATTATAGTAATGGTTGTGGAGAATTCCTTCCCAAGTCCACCAACCTTCCACACTGGGTCATTTGTCGCAAGTGTCCTCCCCCCCACCCCTCCCCGCCCACCCCGCGCCCCCCCACCACGGCACCTCCACTGGCACTCTGCACGAGTGACAGGCCAACACGTGATCACGTGGGAAGGCAAGACCAGGTATCAGTAGTATACAATCAAAATGATAAAACTATTTCATTTCAAAGCGTATTCGCGTACAACATTTCTAAACACCAAGCAATCGTTTTCTTACACATTTGAATGTTTCAGTGCTGGTGTGCCGCTCCCCAAAATTGATTCGAAATCGATATTTTAACCATCACGCACACTCAAAACATCGAACGGTAGATACCTATTTGGTGATAATTGTAGTTTTCGTCCCAGTGACAACAATGAATCATTTGTATTTCGTATTTCGCACAAACGAAAAGACGAAACGGTCTGTACAGATATACACCATATTGTAAATCACAGCGCATTTAGAATGTCTCGAGCTTAGCGCTTTTCACGACAAGACGACGCATAGTGGACAGTGGGCGTCTAATGGGGTAGGAGAGAGGGGGCTTGCGGCACACTAACTTACCCAGCCCCGTTGGCTACTTTTAAAATATTACCGCAATATGCATATATACTGCATCATAATCACATATTATGATGCATATATAATATATATATCTTTTATATATATATATATGTATTCATATATTTATGTATATAATTTCTTAAGTTATAATTAATAATTGTATATCTATTGTTATATAATATAGTTAAGAATATTGAAGCTCCTCTAACTGGCTACTCTAAGGATATTTTCTTGCCTAACATGACTAATGATGCTTTCATTCTTGCTTTTAATGCATATTTTTGTTATTTTATGTTATTTTTTTAATACTTATCAGGAAGTATGAGAATGCCTTGCATGGGCTTAACGGGTCACGTTCAAAAGAGTGTCGTTTGACGCCAGATGACCAGCCCATGAGGTCGAGCACATTGTAAACTGGCTCATTTTATGACGGCAGATGTTCCACCACAGCTGAGTCGCACCTTCCCTGCAACAGAACGATGTGATGTTGCAATAAAATCTCTTGCCACTAATGTGCGTTGATAGTTGGCACTGCTGGTGCAAGGATTGACAACTCTAGAGTCAGCTGAGCATGCATTTACAGTTACACTGTTGGGATACAAGGGTCATAAATGAAGAGTGAAGGGGGATCTGCTTAGATCTGGCCACAATGTATAGAGGTGCGCCGTCGAACTTGTAGGAACGTGTTTAGAACGCGTAGAAACGAGCTTGGAACATTTTTTGGAACGTGTTTGGAACGTGTTTGGAACGTGCAGGAACGTGGAGGAACCTGTTCGGAACGTGTAGTGACATATTTGAATTAGTTAAAACGTTTTTAGAACGTGTAGGAACGTGTTTTTAACTTAGAGGAACGTGTTTGGAACGTGGATGAACGTGTGCTGAACAGCGAGGTACACGTACCTGGGTATTCATGGATCACTGGCATCTGAGTTAGTATGGGCGGTTGGCGTCCTTAGGCCTTTTTAACTGCACTTTCAATCGCTTCATGCCAATCTGAAATCCATTCATGGCCTGGATCGCAGCTTGGGCACTCGCTGGGTTGTCAAACGACACGAAACCTGGGAATAAAGATTTCATTAATTTACACTGCAGCCCATTGAACGTGAAACGAGTATTTGACTAAGACTCCAACTACACTTACCAAAGCACTTGCTCTGATTGGTAGCTCGATCAATGAACACCTTGGAGCTGATGACATTTCCAAAAGGCAGAAACATCTGCATCAACTCAGCATCACCGAATTCTTGAGGTAAATGATAAATAAATAAGTTGCAGCCTTCTGGGCCCGAGATGGAACACCCTGAAAACATTATGAATTATTAGAACATCTGAAAGGAGTTTCTTCATCTTGCAATAGGGAAAATTGTAACAAAGCATTTACTGATTCGGTGGCGTTTTCTGAAAATTGAAACAGTGATTTTGGATATCTCTGGATGCTCTTCATTAAGTCTTTGCGTTTTTAGGCTATGGTGGAAATAAATACCAAAACCAATAGCCATTTCCAATCTATAATATCAAAAATATACATATATTCTCAAATCTTGGCTCTGTTGCTGTGACTAGAATAGCTTTGCATCGTTCATCAGCTATATGAACCTCTGGATGAACCCCTGGATATTACCCCGCACAGCAAACTCGTCTCTGTTGCTGTGGCCAGAAAAGCTTGCATAGTTCAACTGCTAATTGAGCCCCTGGATGCAACCCGCAGAGCAAACTCGGCTCTGTTGCTGTGGCCAGAAAAGCTTGCATGGTTCAACAGCTAATTGAGCCCCTGGATGCAACCCGCAGAGCAAACTCGGCTCTGTTGCTGTGGCCAGAAAAGCTTGCATGGTTCAACAGCTATATGAGCCCCTGGATGCAACCCGCAGAGCAAACTCGGCTCTGTTGCTGTGGCCAGAAAAGCTTGCATGGTTCAACAGCTATATGAACCCCTGGATGCAACCCGCAGAGCAAACTCGGCTCTGTTGCTGTGGCCAGAAAAGCTTGCATGGTTCAACAGCTATATGAGCCCCTGGATGCAACCCGCACAGCAAACTCGGCTCTGTTGCTGTGGCCAGAAAAGCTTGCATGTTTCAACAGCTATATGAGCCCCTGGATGCAACCCGCAGAGCAAACTCGGCTCTGTTGCTGTGGCCAGAAAAGCTTGCATGGTTCAACGGCTATATGAGCCCCTGGATGCAACCCGCAGAGCAAACTCGGCTCTGTTGCTGTGGCCAGAAAAGCTTGCATGGTTCAACAGCTATATGAACCCCTGGATGCAACCCGCAGAGCAAACTCGGCTCTGTTGCTGTGGCCAGAAAAGCTTGCATGGTTCAACAGCTATATGAGCCCCTGGATGCAACCCGCACAGCAAACTCGGCTCTGTTGCTGTGGCCAGAAAAGCTTGCATGGTTCAACAGCTAATTGAGCCCCTGGATGCAACCCGCAGAGCAAACTCGGCTCTGTTGCTGTGGCCAGAAAAGCTTGCATGGTTCAACAGCTATATGAACCCCTGGATGCAACCCGCAGAGCAAACTCGGCTCTGTTGCTGTGGCCAGAAAAGCTTGCATGGTTCAACGGCTATATGAGCCCCTGGATGCAACCCGCAGAGCAAACTCGGCCCCTCCACCAATTTTTTGGAAGCGAAATGTTTGTCTTGAAGCCAAATGCCAAATGTCACTCTTGATTTTTAAGCGGAAGATAAATCCAACCGAATTGAAACTTCTACTTGATCTGCAAACTAAATACCCGGATATGTAACTGATTAGATTTTTAGCAAAATCCACCTAATAATGCAAATTTTCAAGGAGACACCCAAGCAGTTTAGAATTTTGCACATAGATATTGATAAAACAAGCCTAAACAATGGCACAAACAAACAACGACTACGAACAAAATATCCACACACCAGCGAAAGGGAACGGCATCGGCTGACGCCATAAAGAAAATTGAAAAATATTTATGTCCCATTGTGAATTGGGAAAACAAATTTGATTTTTGATTTGATTTGTTCCTTAATTTTCAAGGCATTGCTTAATCAAGTGTAATGTTTACAGTAAATAATTGAGGAGCCCTAAAAGTGCATCTTCTTATTTTTTAATCAAAACTCAAGTAAGAACACGGAAAAAGCACGAATGAAGCAATGCTCATTTCAAGTCAATGCCCGACCGTCTTATGCGTTTGTCATGGGGCGAAGGATGGCGACAGAAGAGTTAGAAATATTTATGGATTGATTTGCAACAAAGGTTTTCCAGAAAGAGCGAGCATTGTCAAATAAACTATTCTCTTTTTTTAAGAAAAGCAGGACAGTATGGCGCCTGCGCCCACCGCCTGCCCAATAAAGATGGTCCCTGCAGCTTTTCGGTTTGTTACATGTTTCAGCAAGGTGGTGGGTTTGCCGTTTTGCTACATGGTTTTCTAAGAAAACAAGACAGAGTTTTGGATATAGTACCTACTACGTAGTTCGAACGCTGCTGTGCAACTCAGTGAAATATTTTTAGCAACATTCTTCGCTGGAAAACTTTCTACACGTCAACAGTCTATCACTACTCAACAATATCGATTGGTTTACAAGACAACAATAATAAAAGAGCAAGTGTTGAATACCTTCCTTACCTTCCCTTTGCGTGGGAGGTACGCTGGACATCGGCTGAGGGATTCCTTGCGGGAACTGGCCGTACACCGCAGGGTAAGCTGTTGGAGAATACAACATTGTACTCGATGGATCAACTCAACCAATACATAGAACCTGTTTCCAGTGATTGAAACAGGGACACTTTTTGCTTGGCTATCGGTTCAACTGTTGGGAAAATGCAATGCTCATGATAGGTACTACTAGATTTAAATTCCAACTATGCTCTTTTTTTAAGACTTTCTCGACCTCCAGCGGCAAATAATCTCAAATATGATAGTTTCAAGTTAAGGAGAAACGAACACACCTTCAAAATGCACTTTTGGCCACATATTTCTGGTATATTGTGTTCACATAACGGTTAAACATAACTTTGTTGTTTGTGTTATGTTTTATAATTATATAGTATCAATAGTACAAACTTAGTCCAGACAAGAAACTAAGTATGTTGAGCATAATATTATTCTCCCCCTCTTCACCTTTTGCCTGACATACGGGAAAGAAGAGTATAATTTATTTTTTATTCGACCACATTATACTGCGAAATAACGTGTGAATTTTTTATTTAAAAAACGTGCGACTCACGTTTAAATTACATGATAGTGACTGAATTGAACGGTATAAGCTTAATGAATAGCTGATATTTCGACAGTAAATTTAGAGTTCTTTTGGCGCTGTCTCGCCATTCCATATTCCATCAAGAGAAGCAAAATGCAAACAATGTGTTCACGTAAGTAACCGACATAGGTAAATAATACTGAGACATGAGTACAATATATGCAATTTCAACGATTCAACCATGCAAGTATCGGTATAGGTTCTCTTGAATAGTCGCATTTGCACCAACTAACTGAGATAAGCTGGCTCTAAGTATAAGTAGGAAGCTAAAACACTGTTTTACGTGTAAGTTGTCAAATATGAGATAGCTGTATGCCTATGCATGATTGTCCTGTGCTCGCAGCAGTCGTACCATTCCAGATTTGGGCCGTGGGTTCGACATGCACAGCACACCACACTACAGCACAGCACACCACAGCTGACACACAACCAAACAAACGAGAAGTAGGCTAGTAGCTGGACTCTCATGGACCTATACACATAACTCTGTGCCTGCTATGTAAATGGCTACATCTGTCACCTACCCAGTATTACTTTACTTTTATTGGCTACTCAGATGGAGGAACTATTACACCTTTGCTATAAGGTAATTTTCTAATTACAGTATTGTTGAGTTACTGATGTTGATACTTATCTGGGGATGGACAATTATGTTGACCCGGCACCTGTTATAAATTATTAAAAGTTATCAAAATTTAAAATACCTTTAAGTTTTATAAGCTGTACCTATTAATTAATCGCTTAACCTATCTTGAAGCGCATGATCGAGGTAATTCAATGCAAGATATAAAATAAAATAACAATTCTAATGACATGTGAGGCTGAAACATCCCTGCAAAAGTAAGATCTACAGAGAGTTTTCAAAATTTTATGCAAGGATGCCGAACTCTTCATCTCTAGAAACTATGAAATGGCACACTATAACTACGCTATATTTACACCTTATTTTATATTACATTGTTATGTTTGTATATGCAATTCTCTTAGTTAATGTTAAGTTGGAAAAGATGACTTACGCTGCGAGTGGGTGGGACCTGTCGGCCAGGATCTAGAATGCAGTACCTACACAAGTCACGTGTCGCGCTGTCATCAGTGTCAGTGTCTCCCTGGTGGGACCGAGCCTGGGACCGGGACAAGGACCATGTGTGGGACTGGGACCAGGACTAGGAATGGGAGCGGGAGCTGGAGTGGCTAGCATGCTACCGGTACCACCAACGACGAGCCCTACGGTCGCACGGGGTCGGGGCCCGGGGCCCGGGGCAAGGGGTCCGACGTTCCCGCGGCCATCTCTCGGACATGGACCATGGAACATCGACCGAGCCTCAACTCATTGCTCATTACTCTCAGCTTGGCGCCTTCACATTAATAACACAAAATACCTAAGTTGCATTTAGTGGTGCATCTATCTAACCATAAGACAGTATACAATAATAAACAGATAGAAATATCACAACATTTTGAACACAAAAATACAACAATCAAGCAATATTAAGTCTGATTCACATCCATGAATTCCTCAAACATACACATCACATCGAGATATTTATAAACATTTCTCGCAAAGAAAATTTGATGCGACTTGTAACATCTGAATGCCACATTTCAATGGGTGCACTTTTCGAGTGATGAATGCGGGTGGGTGAGTTCCTTCCGCGGCAAGATGCAAGGCACAACTGAGAAACAGGTTGCAACCAACAATCGCAAACTTCTGCACAATACACCAATGGACAAAACACGATGAGCTTCTGGCCTGGGTACTGTTCACTGTTTAGTTATCTGTTAAGTGTAGTCAAACTTGGTAATTTATTTATTTATTTATTTATTTAGTGTTTTTTTTAAGCTAGAATTTCATTTACGGTTTGTATAACGCGTTAAGAATGCACGAACAAGGAATCAAAATGCTGGTGCAGTAACGAACAAATCCTATCACTACAGTCACACCACATAAATCAAATATATTGAGCTAAAAATATTGTTTTCCTTATGCACTTTCTGCCAGTCTGTTTGTAAAACTGCAAGTAATCTCATTTCTTCACCTTATAAGTTTATTTGTTGACACACTTAAACATGTGGTTTCCTAAATAACGAGAGTGGAGTAGGTACCCACACGTCCCAAAGCGATGTATCTCAATATTTAGATGGTATGTCGTATTGTTAATGCAGGAATGTGCACCGTGACTTTCGAGTAAGTATTATAAAGGATGTACCGTATATTGTGATATTTGACTCACCGACTCCTGGATAGGGCTGCATGCCCGGATAGGCCGCGTGCTGCAAGGCAGCTTCCCCATTAGGGATGCCTTGCGCTGCAGGACACAAGAACGCGTCTCGTTACGATACACTTTTCAACTCAAACCGACCTCCGACTCAGCCGACTCAGCAGAACCTATCCCTGCGACTTGCTTCAAGTCGTTCATGAATCATCGTTGGACGTGCGATGCCTTTAATATCCATGTTATTATATGACTCAGAGATGATTAGTTGTCTTTCTGAGAGACTTCCTAAATATCCATTTGTTTATCTTATTTAAAATGAAACCCTTAATCACAAATCATCAATCACAATCACAGGAAGCTCGAGAGAGAGGAGCTTGAACAAAAAAATATTGGATTTCGTAAGTTTTTCAGGTACCGAAACCAATGGTAAGGCACTGACAGTGACTGTTATCTTGGAAGCAAGCACAGCGCGTACGCGTGTGGGAAAGTGCGTACGCGTGCGGCGTGAGCACGAGCGGACAAAGCACAGCGCTTCCCTCCGTCACTCGGGATGAAACGTTTCTCTTAAGTTGAGAACAACATAGATGATGTTGAGGGAGATACGCTCGTGCCGGTCGTTCGAGTGCAACAGGTAAATTATAAAATAGCAGCGTTTATATGGAAGGTATACACATGGCTCCTAGCTCCATAGCACATGGGTCAACTGCACTAAACGCGAGGAAATAAAATGAGGGGAAACTGAATGAAATCGGCATTCTGGGCCCATGTGCACCCTGGGCATACTTTTATCCCAAAGTTGAAAGTCATGGACTTCGTTTTAAGGCGCGCACCGTCACTCTCAAAAAAGCATCCCATGCTGCACCTTTATGCAGGACTGCCTTTTCCTTGTTTTCTGCTTTAAATGAAAGCCAGTTCAGACTTCCCGTTCCCAGCCGAAGAAGGACAATTTTATCCGACCCGCCCCTCAAATACCTCTTCCCATCACGCAGCCAAAGAGCCGCGGGTTCGGTGGTGACTCGAGGGCTGACTTACAAGTGAAAATGAGCAGATTTGATTTATTTAAACTGATAATCGATGCCCAAACAACCTGAGTGGTTGATAATTGTTCTTCTCAGGCTGTAGCACTTAGGTAACACATGGGTCGAGATGTAACGCACAAAAGCAAAGACTGCAGTTCAAGGAGTACTCACGGCCAGTGTATGACTGCGGTATGCCATTACTGTAAACGGATGGGTCGGTGCCGGCGGGCTGGCCGTTGGGCGTCTGGGCGGCCATGTTGAAGTTGGGCATCGTGGGGGATGGCAGACTGGGGAGGGCCCCGTTGACGGGCTGCCCCGAGCCGGTACCTGCAACGCGACACCGTCGCAGTCAACCTCCGGTTAGAGCCGGCCTGCCAAGGAGAATAGGCCGAGGGGAAGGTTGTAATGCAAAGGAGATACATCCTGCTGTTTAGTTGTGATTGACGATTTCTAATGGGACCGGAATGATAGTTTATCCTACATGCAAGGTGCTCAGTTTAGGTGCTTAGCTTATTGTATATAAGGAAGATGAAACCATGCATATGTACGAAATCGGTTATATTTCGGGTATTTTTGGGGTGTATTTAAGGGAAATCTATAATTTATGGAATATTGGGACATCAGCCGTTAGAATACATGAAAGTCAGTAGAAAATGTCACCATTATACTAACTGTAAAATAAAACTATACAAGTAATGGCAACCCCAGGCTATAATCTAGAAAAATATAAAGTAAATTAAATTAATCATTTTTATGGAGATGTCACAAGCGCTTTACTGGCTCGGGAAATATTGAGGTTCCAATACTGGAATACTGCAAATATACACATGCACAATAACTTCACTAACTCCCTTCAGCTACTGTTGTGCAACCATTTCTTTAATGATGTATACGGTTCACCCAGTGCTCGTACTTGCAATGCCTTTGATGAGCGTCGCGAGCGAGCGTCACGAAAGTTGTAATTTCACTACCCTCAAAAAAGTCATGTGTGTGTATTATTTTTGTTTTGATTTGTTTCTTTGTTCGTTTTTTGTGTGTTTGGCGTGTTTGAGCGCGCTCTATACACAGACCAAACGGCTGCTCCGATTTTGATTACATTTTTAGAGGACCTACCTTTGTTCTCAACTTAGACCCCTAGCTTTTCAGCAAAATCGGCTTGAAAGTTTTTAAACCAATCAAAATTTTTGAAATTTTGAGCACTGAAATAAGCCACCACGAAGGGTTTCGTTCCCCATGACATTTAACGTAATTTCTACTGGTGTAATTTCATGTCTTTACATAAAATACTGTGGTTGTTCCGACATTCACACAAAATCGTGTTGAATTAAGATGTTTTCATAGAATTACCCGATAGAGAAAAAGTTACTTCAGCATGGCCTCCTACTAACTCGACGTTCTGCCCCCACCTTTGTATCCACTACTAACAGCTACGCTCATCTTCAGCGCAACACAAATTGCGTTCGCGAAGCCCTAGTTTCAGTTCCTGGCTCACGAAATGATTGATTAGTAGCCAATCGAAAAAAGGAAATAAATCGAAATTTCCATTAACTATAATAGTTACAATGAAAATAAAAAGTATTTCACTAAGTGAAAATACGTTTTCGCAATCCATTCTAACTAGCAAGCACTTAAATCTATGAAAGAGTCGATAAAAAATGTGTCGTACAGTATTCACCTGACGTCGGCGGGACAACAGAGCTCGGCATCCCGTTGAGGGAGGCGTGGGGAAGCTGCGTGGCTAGCGCTGCCATGGGGTTGATATAGGTGCCTTGTGCAGTGGCCGCTGCCATCAGCGCTGCCTGCTGCTGCTTGGATCAACCACCAGCGCCACCATCACCGCCACCGCCACCAACACCACCAACACCACCACCACCAAACAAGAACAAAACGAACAAGGCCGTTAGAAATTTGAGAGTGCACCGAAGTTCCATCCTGCATTCGCTAATTTTTTCATCAGTTTATAGTTTAAACTTCAAACCTGGGCCGGGTGTCTGAAATCTTTTCATCGACTATGTCTAGGTCTTTTCTAGCTCTTTATGACAGAGGGTGCTGGATACTCACATCGAAATTAAAATATTCAAGAATTTGTTTTAAGACCTAGCACTCAACTCTCTGTGTACACCTCTCGATTACTTTAGATTTCGATTGCTTTATACTTGATTCCAGGAATGAAAGCGCTTGAAAAATCCATTGCTGCCTAGGAGAACAAGTTTAAGACCCTATCTAAGTGACCCTGATGTTCGAGAAGTCCCGAAAAGGTATAGTAGCTCGGGCCATCTACATATGCATGGTGACTTGCAACTATCAGTAGACAACTCTCTCTCTCTCTCTCTCTCTCTCTCACTCTTTCTGTCTTCCATGCACGCTCCTGAAAGTAATTTTGCACGTGAGTGCGGCAGACATTGACGAGAGTAAAGCTAGGGCGGTCTTCCGGGCGCGACTGCATGCAACGACGCGGCTCACGACGAATTACGAATTCGCCCCCCCCCCCCCCCCCCATTCAAGCGGGAAGCAAGCAATTTTTCGATGGAATGTCAACGTTACCTGTGCATATGCTCCGTACGCACCGAACTGGTTAAAAACGAATGGGTTTAGAAGACTCATGTTTCCAGCCATTTGCTGCATGCGTCTCAATTGACGTTCTTTTTCCGTGTCTGCGAACTTGACCACTAAGCTCGAAGAAGCTCCCTGTGAACACACAACACGCCAAGCGGATAATTTGTTACTGCCCAAGACTGCGTAGTGCTTGGACTGCTTTGGTTTCGGAAGTCTGTACAATTTACATGGTATGCTACTTGTTTTCACAAAAACATATAATTTATGAACTACATTGACGTTTGTGAAGATATTACTTTTTCTTGCCAGCTCTGAAACAAAACAAGAGCACGCATAGGAGATTCAGTGGCAGATTCAAGGGTTGGCGCTCTTGGAGATGCTGAGCAGTCTCTCAGAGCTTCTCAAGGGACTATTTTAGGTTACCCAGGGGCTTCGAGGAACGGGGTTGACATAACCGCTCGGATAAGTTGGTTATTAGATTATCATTGTGGTAATTGGTTACAACCAAAGTCCACTGCACATTAATAATAATAATAATAATAATAATAATAATAATAATAATAATAATAATAATAATAATTTTTATTGTCATGGAATTGATTATTATCGATATTCAATCCGGTTGGTTTCAAAAATATCTAACCCACATTTAAGGACCGTTTTTTAAACCCTGCTTCGTGAGCTCAGGCCATGCTGTAGTCTATGTGTGGCCAGTAACTGTTAGTTTGTGAACACATGAAACATCCTGAATAGAAGTGTGAATAGTTAACATACCGAGTAGAAACTGTTCTTCCCCTATGAACTTGATACAAACTGTAAATTATTTAAAATGTTTGCGTTGCTTCCTTACAGCTACAAAACTAAATGATTTGCACTTCCAACACCTGCACCTACTGTGGATTATTGAAGGTCTTAAAGGGAAGGTTTCACGAGGTTTGTTTAAATAATGCACGAATCAGATGGCCAATACTAATGGCATGATTTTCCAGATTTTCCAGAATATTTTCCGTATGAGCGACTGAATATTCAACACAAAGAAAATCTGTAAGTGTTTTCAGTTTTTTCGTAATGTTCCGCCAATTATACAATGTAAACATGTAAACGTTCGATTATCCTCCATCGTTTTCAATACGCATTTAGGTAACAGCTTATTAATTTCGTGCTAGAGAAATAGTTCGTTACCGGCATAGTTTGACTCCCGTGAAGACTATTTATAGCTGCTTGGGCTTCTTGATGGGAGCTGAATTTTACGAAAGCACAACCTGAAAGCAACAAAATGAAATACATTACATAAAAAAAATATATATTTGACAAGTGGAAGGAAACATTCAGTGGAAGACAACTATAGGCATACAAAGATGTACACAAAATAACCGAAGAAGCTGCAAAGGAAACAATAAATGCGTTATACAGTTTCTATCACAAGCAAATTAAATCATAAAAGTTTTTCCAAACAAAAAACACATAACAAGTGATGCGGGACGTGGAGCCTGGAAACCGAAAGGGCAAATGTTCTAATTGCTTTTCATTCGACCACCAGGAAAGAAGGGTGCCAAAAGCCGGAGCGCAAATATTTATCTAATTGTCACTTGTCGCCCGCACGACAAGAGAAGGTTTGCTCGTTACCTTCGCCTCTTAAAATGCCGGCTTTTAAATTGGTATAAGGATGCACTATGAAAATTCCAACCTTCCACTTTTCTGTTTCCCGACATTTCATTTGTAAATCTCGTAGCATTAAGGTAAGTAGCCGCCCGAAGCTGTGTCAGGAGACCGTCAAACAAAACCCCGCGCGAAAGGAAGCTCGAGTGTACGCGGAGCAAGTTGCCTAGTTCATTTGTATCTCGTAGCCAGAGGCTGGTGCGGCAGTTCATGCCGCCGCCGCCGCCGCCGCCAACGATGACGACGGCAACGGCGAAGCCGACTAAGGAGGAGGAGGAGGAGGCGGAGGAGGGTTGGAGGAGGAGGAGGAGGAGGAATTGATGGTGTCATTGTTTCGCCAAAGACAAAGGCGACTAATCAAAGAAGATTACTTTGATTATTTACGTCCTTGTGAGAAATACGCATGTATGCTTGACAATACTGGCATCAAATGAGGGCAGATTCCCAAGTGCTGACAATACTGGAACCAGAGGAGGGCAGATTCCCAAGTGCTGACAATACTGGAACCAGAGGAGGGCAGATTCCCAAGTGCTGACAATACTGGAACCAGAGGAGGGCAGATTTCCAAGTGCTGGCAATATTGGCATCAGAGGAGGGCAGATTCCCAAGTGCTGACAATACTGGCATCATAGGAGGAAATATTTCCAAGTGCTGACAACACTGGAACCAGAGGTGTACAGATTCCCAAGTGCTGACAATACTGGAACTAGCGATGTACAGATTCCCAAGTGCTGACAATACTGGAACTAGATATGTACAGATTCTCAAGTGCTGACAATACTAGCATTAGAGGAGGCCAGATTTTCGTGTCTTCGTATCCAGAATATTTGTCCTTGCTTAGCAAACTTCAAGTTTTCATTTTGAAACACAAATTTCATTATTATGTTGAATGTGTGTAACAAAAATGTTTTGCTACATATATTGTTGAGTGGTGGGACGGGTATTTTCTAATCATTACGAAGAAAGCCATTTTTGACTTCAATATGATCGTTGGTGGATTTAAAGGGAAAATGATACCCCAGGGCGCGCACTTTGCACCCCACCCACCCTACCCACCCCACCCTTTTGAAGGCATTTTTATACATTCTTAAGAAAGACCCTTGCCCTATGGTGCGTGGCAAGTTTCTACACAACTCCCCACCTTTATACCAACGGCCAAAATTCGAAAACACGGTAACAAATAGAAAACTCTGGGAATGTCCTGCCCAGGAAGTTTCCCATTGGGAAGTTTTCTGAAGCCCCATAGCTATAGCTGCCAAAATTATATTTGTGTTTATTTTTGACAAAGTATATACCAATGTACCTACTCGATTAATTTCTATCCCGCACCCTCTTGTACCAAGGCACGAGAAAGCAAAGCGTTCTCTTTCCTTCTAGCCAGGGGCAGGCTATAAGCACTTCGTGTGGAGGCGGATCCTGCGCGGACTTTTTTGAATCGTGCCCCCACTCTATATTATTTTTCATAATCTAAGATAATTATGTTTTGATTGCTTGTTTCATGATTTTAGGCAAATATTTGTGTTATTGACGAGCGTAGCGAACGAAGCGAAATCTTAGCTCCACAAGGCCTTAAAAATAGTTACCTACGTGAGTGCGTGTGAGTTTGTGTGTGTTTATTCGCGCTCTACTGGCAAAACAACTCGTCGGATTTTGATAATATTAACAGAGTTCCTTTGCTCCCTGCCACTTTTAACAAAATCGACTGCAATTTTTTAAACTAATCAAAATTATAAAGAAAGTGACCAGTATTGGAACACTTGTCCACGAGCTGTACAGTTGAAATTTATTAATATTTTTTCAACATGATAAATCATGCATTTCTGAAGTTTTAAGGCCTTTATGACGTTTCCTTCTCTTTTTATTTCGTATCTTTTTAATTTTCATGCGAATTTCAATCAAAATCGTGGATTTAGAATGAGTTCATCCACAAATGGCACAATCACAATTCACTCACAATTCACTTTTTTTTGTGCTACAACCTGCTACACCTATCTTCAGCGCATCATAACTTGTGTTCGCGAGTCACTAGTACAGTTAATGCGTGGTGTTTCCGGAGAATAATTTTCTTATTAATCCTTGTCACGCATAATTCTACCGCCATTTTGGCTATTAACATTGACGTTAGTGGAGGTGCCGAGTTTGCTCTGAGGGCTGCGTCCAGGAGCCAGATTTTAAAATATCCCTATTTGCATCTTGTTCATATCATTAGAAGCAAGGTTTCATCTAACTTTCACAAAGATCACACAAGTGTATTATTGGTGGACTTAAACGTAACCACCACATTTATTCTAATTAATACCCCCGCGCAATAATGAGCGCATTATACTCGTCCCTGGAGCTGTACTCGTCCCACAAGCTTATTGGTAGGAAATACAAGCTCCAAACTGATTTAGGAAATCAGTTATTTCTTAACATAATGCCTCTACGTAATAATGAGAAGCCAGCATCCTAGGTCACTTTTGCAAGGTATACAGGTGTGTATTGTATAAACACACTGATATTATTACGCTCAGGTAACAGCGTGAGGGAGGGGGTGACTTTGCTTCACGTGAACAACACTGCGATATTATAATTCTGTTTTTGAAACACCCCAGGGTCCTGAGCGAGTGGAACGGGAGCCCGTTCTCTGGTTACTCCCAGTCCCGTCTGCGCAGGGAGGCTGATACTTAGGTCCAGGCCCGCTGCAGGCAATCAGTTGGAGCAGAGCATGGTAATGAAGGATTTTTAGCAAGCATATTGCTCATAATGCAAACATCAAAGATAATTATAAACACGGCTCTATTTGCCCTTCTGATTTTGCTCCAGCCTCGCTTATATGTATAAGAAGCTCCAGTTCTGCGCAATAGAACACAGTCTAATTAGACACGGAGAAGATTTTTCAACGACATTTTTTTGAGTTACTAGTAAGTTGTATCCGTTTGATAGATATGCCTGATACCTAGCTTCGCATCGAACAAACTGATTGGACGAATGCTCTGAGATTTGGCACCAATGATAACAGTTTAAAATTGCATAGCGATGTAACTATTAATTTTTTAGCAATAGTAAAGCTGAGTGCGTAAAACATGCATTAATTTGATTAGTACGAAGTTGGTCGAAGCTCACATGACGCATTACTGGTCATTTCTTTCCTCTAGAAGACTCTAACAATAACATAGAAATAAATATCTAAAACTGAGACAGCAAACGACTTGCGACTCCTTTTTGTGTTCTCAAATTCCACCATGGGCGCCAGCGGAGGGACCTCAGGACCCGGTACCTAGCCCAGATGAACGCAACGAAATCATCGAATCTGTAACTCACACCACGCAAGTGCTTCTTCCGATTCTGTGTTGAGTTTGAGATGCCTTTACAAGCTAGTGCATATTGCATATCTAAGATGCGTACTCTGAAATTCCACCGCCATGGCCGCTTGTAATTTTGATAAAATCTCAGCTAATTAGATAACTTAAGTAGGTGTTTAAATTTAATATTAAAATGGAACTATCTGCATGCATATTATATAAGAAAATTTTTGTATTTGATCAAATCTCAATCTCTCATCTAAAATATGAAAGATGTAATTGGACCGTACCTTACCCTTGAATTCCTATCGTTAGTGAATTACCCTCTAACCCTAAATATGGATTTTTAAGCTCTTAACCCTAGATTCCCGTGTTGGACGCTTCGTACCCTCATCGCTTGCAAAAAATGTATTCTTTTTGCAGGTTGGTGCAACGATTTTAACGCGTGCAATGAACTTAAATGTTCACATTGTCTTTGCAATCACCATGCTCGGTTAGAAAGTGGAATTACTCGAGGATTGTTCGCAAAAGAAACGTCGAAACACTCGTGTGCACCCCTAGGTCCGTACCCATTTCTTCCAGCCGATAGTTGGAGTAATGGTCTATCGTTCAGCATCCACCCCCGTCAGCATCCACCCCGTCAGCATCCACCCCCGTCAGCATCCACCCCCGTCAGCATCCACCCCCGTCAGCACCCACCCCCGTCAGCATCCACCCCCGTCAGCATCCACCCCCGTCAGCATCCACCTCGTCAGCATCCACCCCGTCAGTATCCACCCCCGTCAGCATCCCCCACGTCAGCATCCACCCCCGTCAGCATCCACCCCGTCAGCATCCACCCCCGTCAGCATCCACCCCGTCAGCATCCACCCCGTCAGCATCCACCCCGTCAGCATCCACCGTCAGCTTCCACCCCCGTCAGCTTTCATTCCGACAGCAGCATGTCTTTCGTACAGAAAAAATATCAGCCATTTGCTCTATAGAAGGTCGCCGCGAGTTACAATCCTTATAAAATATGTGACACACAGAAGCCCGAGTGACAGCTTTTCCCGCGGGGTCCAATTTCTTATTCTCACTAGTGCACGAAACCAGCGACGCATTTCCGTACTGAGATCCTCAAAGAGTCGAATAAAATCTTGTGTTTAGGAATCGTTATATATTGATAATATCTTTTCTTATAAAGCGTAATAAAAATAGCTGTGGTGGATGGTAATATGACCCCCATCCTACCGCCTCAGCGCTCCAAGACATAAGGCCGAGCCTTGCAACAATTTCTCTCGGTTTAACACTGACCACACATCGACCGGTTTTTACAAGGGATCCAGGCATTACTCAACCGGTTTTCACAAGGGATCCAGGCATCACTAAACCGGTTTTCACAAGGGATCCGGACATCACTCGACCGGCATCACTTCTGCCGAAACGGGCAGAAAAGCCCAAAAAGTTAAATGTCCCTCTTTGGAGCAAATTTATGTTTAAAAAAAAAATTCGGCCGGAAGGCAAATATCTCAGATATTCATTTTGCGAACATGGTATGAAAAAATTTATTTACTGCCTTTTTTTGGGAACAACCGTATTGAACAACAGTGTTCTCTCTCCCCCCCCCCCCCGTTCCACCTAGAATACACGCCACTTCTGAGAGTAATCATTATCAATTGCACGAGGAAACCTAATCGACATTACTTTGATTCGGGCCAAGTTCAGGATTCAATTTTGGGTCCAGGTTCGGATTCAGGTTAGGTGGAATTGTCCTTAAATAGATTTCGTCGGGAAAAGTGTCCCAGGTTCAGAATCAGACTAGCGAAATTTTCCGATTCGTATTTGGGTTCAAGTTCAGCACACATTTTTTCGATATGGTTACTGGTTCGACTTCCTGATCTACACTGCTTCATTGGCGATCGTTTTGTAGACTAAAGGCTTTAACGCCGGCAGTGCCCTAACGCCGGGAGTGCCCTAACGCCGGGAGTGCCCTAACGCCGGCAGTGCCCCAACGCCGGTAGCGCCCTAACGCCGGGAGTGCCCTAACGCCGGTAGTGCCCTAACGCCGGCAGTGTCCTAACGCCGGCAGTGCCCCAACGCTGGCAGTGCCCTAACGCCGGGAGTGCCCTAACGCCGGGAGTGCCCTAACGCCGGGAGTGCCCTAACGCCGGCAGTGCCCTAACGCCGGCAGTGCCCCAACGCCGGCAGTGCCCTAACGCCGGGAGTACCCTAACGTTGGCAGTGCATGATGGAGTAGAGGTGCATAGTGCCTTTGGAGGCCAGAACTCATCGTGGGTGGCGAGGGGGAGGGAGCGGGGGAGCGCGGGGTTGGCACGTTTGCTCTTCTGGAGCGTAGCACTCTCAGCTTCCCCTCCCTTCCCCTCCACCACTACACTCCTCGCGAAAACTCGGGGACATGGATTTGGTTCGTGTATTTCCTCCGAGTAGTATTTAGACCGGCAGGAATACACCGGTGCCGGTAACTATAGGGTGTCGGGAAAAGTGCCATAATCCGCCTCCAATGGGTCAACATCCCAGAAACACAAAGAACTCAACGCGTCATGAAATACTTACTGACACGTTCACAGAGTAATTACTTCGTTTCTACCCCACCCCCACCCCCACACACTCCACCCACTATTGGAAGGAAATTAATCAATCTTTACCCTGGAGCACTGTTGAATGACGGCTGCAGCGTGGAAGCTAATGGCGAATCGGCAACATGAGAAGCTAAAATAATTAAATGCGTCTTTGATGTGAAATTTCATTCCAAAGCAGTCTGTAAGATTTTGATTTTCAAAGAGGAGAAATGAGAATTCGATCTTGTGGTTGTGTTCTAGCTTGTGCGTCGGCTGAAATGGCAGTCTCGACTTGGAAATGTGATTAAAATTCACATGGAAGTGCGGCTGCAGTTTGCGACTGTATAGTTTGCTAGCTGGTCGCTAGTTTACAGCCTTGGAATGAGGAACTCAAAATGGAAACATTTAATTGAATTATTCTGAGCAAATGGGAGGCGAGCGCGAATCATCCTTCCTGGTGGAGTGCACTTTGCTAAGGACTTCCCAGCGGTGTATGTGAGGTAGGATATGGAATGGGCAAACAAAAATAACGTACAGTAATCAAATAAACATGTAAAACGCCGTGGAAAGTCTTAATATTCCTATTATTTTCAATCTAAGTAAGTATTTACAAACGGGCTTATATCAACCCATTAAACATCCAGTCAGTCAAACGCACAGAACAAACAATTTATAGCCAGTGAAAGCTAAGCGAAACATGAATGTTGCGAGTGACTCCATGGGTAGCTCCATGCAGGAAAGGAAGGGACTTACCTTTGCTGGTGCCGTCGGGTCCTCGGAGAATCGTGCACTCTTCTATTGTTCCAAATGGCGCGAACAACTGACGAACATCCTCCTCAGTTTGTTGCTTGCTGAGCATACCAACGAACAGCTTTCTGTCTGCGCCGCACCAAGCCAAAGGTGGTTGGAAGGGAGAGAAAACACACAAACAAGCATTAAAACAATCATCCTCGCACTTGCAGACAGTAATGGCAGAAATTATAAAAAACAACGTAAACTCGTTACAACGATCAACTGTATAGCAATCACTGGTGAAATAATAGTGCTGGGTGCTGTGTGTTTATGCATATGCAAGATATATGTAGCAGCATTGTGTTGTCAGTTGGCTAAAACTAAGAAAGAACTTAAAAATCTGACCAGACGCGCTCATTTGAATGATTCCCAGTAACAACAGTCGCCTGTAAACCATTACCTACTGATGCCAACAAAAGGGAGCCAAACAAACGAGCGTGTGCACCGCCTGACAGCCTGACAGCCGGACAGACTGACAGACTGACAATCCGTCAACTTGTTAGTCTGACAGCCAGGCAGTCTGACAGCCAGACAGTCTGACAGCTAGACAGTCTGACAGCTAGACAGTCTGACAGCCAGACAGTCTGACAGCCAGGCAGTCTGACAGCCAGACAGTTTGACAGCCAGACAGTCTGACAGCCAGACAGTCTGACAGCCAGGCAGTCTGACAGCCTGACAGTCTGAAAGCTAGACAATCTGGCAGCCAGAGAGTCTGACAGCCTGACAGTGACCAGAAGGACAGGCAGAGTGACATATACAAAAACGGACTATATAGGTAGACAGACGAGACGACAGAGACACAGACGACACGAGACGACACGAGACGACACGAGACGACACGAAAGACAGCGAGACAGCGAGACGACACAGGTACAGGTAGGCAGAGGGGAACAGATTGATACACTTGAGAGTGTGTTGCTACTGCACAGAGGATGGAAATATCTCACAAACCGCCGCCATGTTTGGACGGCTGTTAGGATAAAAACACAGGGAAAGCGTCATTGAAATGGCTAAAATACCCAAGACGTAAGCAAAGAAGTGTTTAGTGTGACGGACAACTATGGAAATTCAAAACGGATGGTGGAAACAATATCTGACAGTGGTAGATACGTTGCCACCATTGAAACATTGTTGTTTTGTGAAAATTTAGCAGCATCCGCAAGTTTTGAAATTCCAAATTTGTTTCCATTGAAGTAGAAAAAAAATTAGATAGCAATTAAGAGACAGTTCTAAAGTTCTAAGCCTCGATTGGAAACAGATATATCATATATTATATTCAAATATATACATACACATGTGTACACACATATACATGTATGATATATAAATATATGTATATATCATATAATTGTGATAACAATAAATAAACACAACGTCTAGAACACACATCGAACGAACGAGCCGAGTAAGTAGTATTCAGATTGATTAGGGATGATACACAATGATTACAACTGCAGACTAAGTTTACACCACG